>CM060916.1:369261496-369879746 GCA_030737875.1 Allium sativum | reverse complement strand
TGATTAATACCCAACTTACAAAACAATTTCAGAATAGGAGAAGTTTACTTCTCCATACTGAAAGTAATATTCATGCCGACTTTGTAATTATGAGGTGATTTCTTTAATTGCCCGAACGTTAAATGTGAAGTATGAAGTTTTAGATTTGTGACTAGCTGTCCTTTTAACTTTTCATTTGATATCCCAATGGGTTTCATATGGCAAAAATATAGGATCGAAGATTTGTCTCATCTTACATTTTCTTTATATTTACTTTGCTGAGTTTGGCTATTGATATTTGATGACACTGCATGACCTTAATTTGAGATGACTACTTCCGATGTTTTTACCTTGAGTTGTAAAGATCAGTCTTTTCTTGTGGTCGATACTGTATTTTTTACATGAAGTATAATTACTGCAATTTCCACTCTAAGCATATGAAATAAGTGCTATATGTTTTTGAAACTGATTTCCTTTATCTCATTCAAAGGAGCGGAAAGAAATAATTATAAATAGCAGCGAGTTCTTGGCGAAATCTGTTGGTGGTTCTCTTATTATGCAAGATAGCTTATTAAATGAGGTGACTTTCTGTTTCATTTTGTTTGATATTGCATATGACAATTAATATAATCTATGTAAAATTGTGTATAGGTCGTTAACCTTGTTGAGGCTCCCGTCCCAATTCTTGGAAGATTTGATGAATCTTTTCTAGAACTCCCAAAAGATGTATTGATAACGGTAATGTTGAACTGTCTTTATATTATTTTGATTTCACCTTGCTATAAATTTTGCGGTGAATTTCACTATTTTTCAATCTACTTGTTAGTGTGTTAGTGTTGCTTTCATATGTATGAAACCACCTTAAACTTTCACCTAAATTCGTCAATTGCATGTTTTATTTATTTATATTATAATCAATCTTCATCCCGTCCCTGTTGTTGCTGATGTTACTGTGAACATGGTATTCCATTTTGTTTTATTTCTGAAGCTTATCTGGGGTCATTCAGTTACTACACAAATTTTGTCATATAAAGCTATTTTCTATCTGTATACCATAATTTGCATAGAAATTAAATTTATATTTATGGAATCACTTATCTATGCAGGTTATGCAGAAGCATCAGAAATATTTTCCTTTGATGGAGAAATCTGGCTGCAAACTACTTCCCTTTTTCATAACTGTGAGTGTGCTTCACTTTTTGATTTCTAGTGAGTAGTCATCAGTCTGTTATGCTTTAATCGTCTAATGTTTATTTTTATTTTAAAAAAAAAAAAAAAACCCTAATTTACTCTATGGAATGAAAACTATCTGTTGGAAGACTTTTGTCCTCCCTTCGCATATTATGAGGTGTGCAATGGTCGACTCCAAATGATGACACAAATCTCTTTTGATTTACTTAAATATGTGATTTGGTATCGATGAATACTTCCTTAAGAAGTTTATAGGTTGTCGTCCTTAACCTGTTTTACGCGAGTGCTTATAAGGTAAATATATGACAAACAAAAAATAAAATAAATATTACATTAGAGAATTTGGAATATTTCTTTAAGCTTCACCAGCTATAACCACTGTCATTAGTCTTTCTAATTAACTTATTTGTGCTATTTTCCAACTAGGTTGCAAATGGAAGAATCAATAAAAAGGTAGTCCAGAAAGGAAATGAAGCTGTATTAAGGTTTGAAGTCACCTTGTACCACTGATAAATTTGTGCAGTCTTTTTGGCACTAAAGAAGTGGTTAATAATAACATGTTGAAAATTGGTATTTTAGAAGTATATTTATAATCTTCAACCATAACCAGGTAATCCTGCATGATTCATGTTTATCTATAGCTGAGTAATATTGACTACCCGAAGTAGGAAATAGTCCCACTTCATGTACTCGGGCTTTTAGTTACCAAAATGATTCTGACAGTCTTTTCACCAATTGGTCAAATCGTCTGGAATATTTTTAATTTTTTTTTCTAGTTCAGACTTATTTAATCAATTTAAACCTGTATTTAGTTTAAATATAAAGGTTTTGGCAAAAAACATTTTGCAATTTTGGGCCATTAACCAAATTCACTCTCATATATTCTACACTAGTGCTTTAAACTATGAAGATCAATCATAACTGATTGACTGAACAAAAATAGGGGTGTATGGGTTTGTAATTACATTAGTAGGATATTTCCAATATCCTACAATCATAGTAGAATCATCTTACCCTCCATGAATATTATCCTTGGTAAATTCTTAAGATTATCTTACTTATATCTAAGTACATGACTTGGTTTTGGTACGGTTCCAGAGCTCGTTATGAAGATGCAAAATTTTTCTATAGCTTGGACACTCGAAAAAAGTTCTCAGAGTTTCGGGATCAGCTAAATGGAATACTCTTTCATGTAGGTGCAACTTTTTTGTGCATGTTTTACTGCACTTATCTCCAATGCAATCCCTCAATTTGTATTAATATATTAAATAGGAAAAATTGGGAACTATGCTGAATAAGGTGTCTCGGGTACAAAAGATAGTAAACGAATTGTCCTTTGCTCTTGGGATGAATGAGGATGTGATTCCAGTAGTTGAAGAAGCTGCATCATTAGCTATGTCAGATCTTGCTACTTCAATCGTTACAGAGTTTACTTCGCTTTCTGGAATAATGGGACGTCATTATGCTTTAAGAGATGGTTATTCTGAAAAGGTAGTTTAAAATTAAAAACAGTTTGTATTTTCATGGATTAATGAATGATGACCATGCCATCTAGATCGATGCATCATAAATTTTCCTGCCTTATTTTTGCATTATGAAATGCAACCCTCTTTATCTACAAAAGGCAAATGCCATTTGTAGATTTGTTTTTTTTTCCCATGTCATATAGGTGGACAAACATAAGCGAAGGTTGACCAGCTTCTTCAGGCATGACGGTCAAAAGTTTGCCAGAAGTTTATATCTTCCTGTGCGATGTGTTTTTAACGATTAGCAGCATGTATCAAAATATGAAAGTTAGATGTTTTCGCAGTTTGGAACCGATCCTGAGTTTTTTAGACCTGTCTTGGAACTGAATATTAAAGCCACTCTTTACGCGAAAGTTCTGGTCTAAATCGGAAGGCTTTAGCTGCCACTTATTCCTTCTCTAAGCTATATCAACTCGTTATGCTAGATCATGAGCCTTCAATTTTTTGATGTAGTATTTATCATATTTTTTGATTTCAGGAATTTTATTCTGAAAGGTGGAAGCAATTTTCCTTGGTATTAGAAGTAAAATTTAACAAGGAGATTTCATAAACTGAACATTTCCCTTTTCTTAGTTCGATGTCGCTATGAATGTGAATATGAAAAGACAAACTACAAAGGCATTTTTTTAAGAATAAAAAATTATATTTAAATCTTCCGTAAAAAATGTTTTGTCAATAAGCCTGTAATACTTATTTCTATTTTGTGATGGCATTCTGTATTCGTGCATGCTAATATTTGTTCAAAACCCACATGAGTAATGCTTGAAAAGATTAATAACCTTTTGCGAACTTTCTCTGTTCTAGTTACTGTTGGATATCAAAATTCTGTCACCTTGTGCTCCACCATAAAAAGAATTATTAGCTAACTAGAGAGAGTCCAGAACTTTGTATATTAAATTGTTGTGGTCTGATCGTTAAAGTAAACACACATAGGCATATCTTTCCATAAATACAACAGCAGTAACAACGTAATTTTTGCTTGAAGCCGTTCCGTTCCTCCTTTATTTTGTACTTCACTTTTTTTGTATTTACGTGCAAATTATCTTATTTCTTAAATACCTGGAAAATAAATGTTGGCATGACTATTTTTAATGGTTACAGACTGCAGATGCCTTGTTTGAAATCATGCTTCCAAGATTTTCAGGGGATATGCTTCCGCAGTCTGATGCAGGGATTGTCTTGGCCACTGCGGACAAGTAAGATAGCTTTCTTCTGGTAATGCGTTTTATTTTTATTTTCTTTGTTGAAGTCATTTCTGAACCCATACCTCCTTCTCTTCTTTAGCATTGTCTAACTTGAGTGAAATGTTAATTTATTTTTGCTTATGCAAAATAATGAAGAAAACGGTAGTTGAATAAGAGATAATTTTTTCAATTTTTATATTGTGTTTCTCCCATAATATACATCTCAAAATGGACCAGATGTATCCTTCAATAAGAGATAATTTTTTCGATTTTATATTGTGTTTCTCCCATAATATACATCTCAAAATGGACTAGCATGTATCCTTCAATCTTTTGCCCTTTTTCTTTCAAAGAAAATCTTATTAAACTTGTTGCCCTTACTTTTTGGTATGTTACTGTGCTATTATTTGTATATAATATTCAGTTTTATAAATGAAAACTTACCATAGGCTCTACCCTCCAGCAAGCATAATTGATGTTGCTTTTTTTCCACCAGGCTTGATAGCCTTGTTGGTTTATTTGGTGCTGGATGCCAACCAAGTTCCACAAATGATCCTTATGGCCTGAGAAGAATTTCTTATGGATTAGTAAGTAGGAAGAAACAATGATGTACCATTTATCTTCATTCTTGATTAACATTTGTAAATCTTTATTTATTAGGTTCAAATCCTTGTTGAAACAAAGAAAACCCTAAATCTGAGGGAAGCGTTAAAGCTAGCAGCAGGTGTACAACCTGTAAATGTTGATGACAGTACAATAAATGATGTCAGTTTCCATTGAATTTATTTCCACACTGCATGCAATTTTCAGAATAGCTGATTACAAAATCCTTTACAGGTAATGCAGTTTATTACACGAAGACTAGAGCAACTTTTGGTATATTTAATTTTAAATATGGAAGATTCTTGTTGAACAATTTTCTTCTTCTTCTCAATATGTGCATCAAAGTGGACAATTGATATTTAAATCTTAAACGTAACAAAAAGCAAGAACATTCGGTTGGTTCTGTTACTTTATGATAAATCAAAAAAAAAAAAAAAAAAAAAAGAAAAAAAAGAAAAAGAAAAAAGAAAAACCCAAACTGAATTTAACTGAATTAATTCTGGTCAATCCGGATGGGGAACCGATTTAACAAAACTACAAAGTGAAATCGTAGAAGTTATCATATATTATGAATGTTCGATATATTGAAAGGTAATCACCTTTGTGTCATTAAAGAGTATTTCTTGACTATATCTTCTATTTTCGTGAACGGTAACGGTCTATTTTTATATACAAAGTTTATGTAATAACTAAACCAAATATAAAAGCTATTATAACACTATAAATTTTGATGGAAGTCTAACTAATTTGTTTAAACCGATAATAAGATTAAATTATTTCACCAGCGAAATATAAACTGAATCAACTTCAAAATCGAACCAAACTGACTAAAATTAATCGGATTGGTCGGTGAATTCAGTTTTAATTGAATATTGGTCATCCTTAACCAAAAGTCCATCTAATTTTATCCTCTCAAATTTTTGCTGTGACCGCCAGATGTGACTGTATCCTCCTCATAGTTATCACCACTTCTCCAATGCCTCTGCTTCTCAAAGCCATCACTTCCTCACTGTCAGTTGACACAGAATGTACACCATCGTTTGCACAGACATTTGTCTAACTATAAGGCATGGATCATGAGATGAATTAAGTATAAACAGAGGTTTTTGTTTGTACGAGTTAACATAGGTCCAAACAGGCAATTATTGTGTACATACTAAAACATATGTTTCAGAACTTACCGGTGTACTCTACTTTCCAAATCAGTATATCATGTCTTGATATAGGTATTTATTAACTTCCGCATGGTACATGGTATAGATCGTCTCCAAGTGAACTTTGTATTCATAGCTAACATATACCATGGTTTAATTTTGTTAGGTGGATGATGGCACAAATCCTTCAATAGTCCGTTCAGTACTTGCAGAACGTGCAGACATTCCATGCTTGGCTGCACAATCAGCAAAAGAAGTGGGTTATTTTTATTTCACCTCCACCCCTTCCCTAAATTGTCGCGTTTGCAGATGATGTATAAATCTGTTCAAAGTTGTTCCATACAAAATACCTTTTTCATAATTGATACCCTTTTGACAGCCTGTAACATGTTTTTTTTCCCATTAAAACGTGAGCAACACCGAGCTAGTGATAGATGAAATAATATAAGGGGAGCAAACGGCTGAGAGACACGGCCAGTTATGAATAGGGCTGCTTACAATATCTATTTTCAAACAGATGGATGCATTGTCAAGTGCTGAAGTTTTTCCTAAGGTCATTGAAGCATTTTCACGGCCAACAAGAATTATTCGTGGGAAGGACATAAATGATGATATGGAGGTCTTCTACTTGTTTCCTTGCTTGTTGGCGTTCTTTTTGTGCATGAGATGCTAAGGATTTGTTAATATTATTTTATTATGATTCATATTCTGTTGATTGGGCTTACAGCTAACTTGATAATTAGGTAAATGAGGCTATGTTCCAGACAGAGGAAGAAAAAGCTTTGTGGAATTCCTACACTGAAGTGTCCGCAGAAATTCATCCAAGTCAGTTTCTTTTGATATGATTTTTCCTCCTACCATACCTAGTGTTACTTTTGGTACGAAGACTACTTTTCTTGTATTAGTAAAATCTCATTACTGTTATTTGTTCTGTGTTTTTTAGGTGTTGAAATTGGGGTCTTTGTAACAGCTTCATTACAATTGCTACAGCCACTTGAAGATTTCTTCGAAAATGTTTTTGTAATGGCGGTAAGCATTTCACTTATTGTTTTTAACTGATGTTAGCCTAATTATTTGCATGTGTGTGTATAGCGTTCGATGACATCTAAGTTGCGCAGCACCTGTCTTCCAACTGCCACTGTCATTTGGATCGGAACATGTAGAAATTATGGAGCTAATGGGGTTTCCACTTTGTGTGTTCAAAACCCTACAAAATCCCCACTGTAGCCCATAGTTTTCTTCAACTGTTATGCAGTTTCTGTTTATCGCTATTAAATAATAAATCAGTTTAAGCTGCGCTATTTTCCGCTACACCCGTTAAATCAGAGCTTTTAAACACGCGCTCCCAGGATACTAACATGCAAAGACTGATTTGACTAATTTTCTTTTTAATGAAATCAACAAAATTAGAGTAAAGACCTAATTTTAAGACATAAATGTTATATAAGTTAGATGCCTATTGTAATAATCAAATCTAATATGCATAAATGAATTTTTTTTTGGGTTTTGTTACGTAAATTAGACTTTTTTTTCTTGCATAAATGACGTGAGAATGAAAATAAATTAACTTTGAATATTTTTTATATCTGTTTTTTTTTTTTTTTTGCACCTTCACTATTTTCCAGTATATCCTTCCATGATTTCTGCACCTCGATCGATATGGAACCGTTAAGTGCTTAACTGCGCAGTTTTCCCTACTACTATTTGTTGACATGCCTTTTCGCAAGCCTGGCACAACTCGAATTCTATCAAGAGAACTACTCAGGACTTGAGTACAAACTCCTATTGATTGACATTCACTTGGATGAAGTGATAAAGTGTCGAAAAATTTGGATTATGTATGCTTGAAGACTCCAGGTCGGGTCGAGACATTCAGGTCGAACGTAAATAACCTCACACCAATACTCTACCTCCGGGTCGAGCTCGACCCCCTCCCCCCCCCCCCCAGCAGCTTCTGAAGCTGGGAATACACCACCTCGAATCGAACAGACCAACCTCCCCCAACCTAAAGCGGTTACCAAACTAGTCTTATTCTCACTCCTATAAACCCGAGTCAGGTTCCACCTGTCACGCACGTTATGGAGAGACTTTCTCCACTACTTTCACTTCGGCTCAGAGATGCACTGGATACTTGATGCGTGGCAGTTTGATCCAGACCCGTGCGATGCCTATAAATGCATGTTTACACGACATTTGAGGGGGGGGGGGGGGGGATGTTCCTTCCTCTGGAAATTGAACAGCTTCCTCCATGATTGAAGTGCAAAGTTTTTGCATGATTTAAAGCCATTTCTACCACTTAACACGAGGATTTCGTGTATAAATTATTCTCTTTCTCCCTTTTCTATTGTAACACAAGGGTGTTGTGTATGATGAGTTCTTACAGATTGTAAAGCTTGTACTCGTAACTTCTTAGGATTTAAGAAGCTATAAGGTGGACATATGCTTGGTTTAAGCCAAATAACTATAAAATTATTGTGTGTCCCTTGTTATTTACTGTTTTTCTGCATTTTGTGATTTGCGTTTGTGAGGACTTCACACGACTTTGGGTGTTAGTGCCAATTCTTGGTCTAACATTTTGGTGCGACAGAAAGGGGGGCACACTACTACTTCTTCCAGTTTGAAAGGAAGAAGATTGCTTGGAATATTTGGATAGATGGGCAAACGAAAGAAAGACGCAATTTCATCTCGTGCTACGGATGTCGGAACTGAAGGCGTTAGGAACGAGGGAAGCCAGGGGGCTTCCTCCCGCGGTGATCCATCATTATACATGACTAGAGAGGAGATGAACGATGTTCTTGCTGAATTGAGAAACCAGATGGTGCGGCAAGACGAACTTCTTCAGAAACAACAGAAAATGATGGATAACTTTTTTACTCGGATGGATGGAGGGCCGAGCAACAATGATTTACCACTTGGAACAAGAGTTGCTCCTCGGATTGGATTGGATAGGACCCTAGGTCGAACAGATGACAACGTCGATTCGGGCATAACAAGGGGTAACCGTCCTCCTCCCAATGATATGCAACAAATTACTCTCATAACGCTCCGGATGAGCGCGTAAGGATCACTGGAAATTTAGGCCAGGCTAGGCCTGCATCGGCCCTAGGCCGACCCGATACCAGAGCACCAGAATTAGCACAACATCAGGATGGAGCACCTCGGGTCGAAAATTTCGAACCGGCCCGGGTCGAGCAGTTCAACCCGAGATCCGGGAGCACATTCAACCTTAATCTAAGAATTGAGCTTAGACTCCCTCATTCTTTAGGGTATCACGCTGGGGGCATCAGTGCAGGATTGAATGACCGGCAACAGTTGTTGGTCGATGGAAATCACATTGCTAATATAATTTGGCGCTTCACGAGAGGCATCATTTCACAGGATGACGTGGATAACGTCAATCGAAGCCCATCACGGGGAATAAGGAATCCCCTAGCCCTCCAGATTTTAAACTGCCATCTTTGGAACCATACAACAACTAAACGTATCCTTACGTGCATTTGTTGCGTTATATGCGTCATATGGAAGTTTTGTTGTCATCGAACAACGTCATGGCCAAATGTTTTCCTCTCTTCTTGACTGATATAGTTGCTATGTGGTTTTGGCAGCTGGAGTCTGAATCGATCAACAACTGGAACGTGTTAGTCGTTCGTTTTACTGGGCAATTTCATGTCCACATCGCTCGACCCAAAAATGTTATGTCGCTTACTTCAATCAAACAGAGGTCCGGCGAGACCCTGCACTCGTTTTTGGGGAGATTTAACGCTGCAGTGGCATCAGTTGATCGACTTGAACTATCTATGGCAGCTTTATCCAACATCCTGGACAAGTCGGACTTCAAAACTTCTCTGCACCAAGAGATCTTGGCGAATTCTATTTTGAAGCAGACAGATTTCTGCGGGAAGAAGATGCAAATTCCGAGAAGGATATTCTTGATGTTAACATGGTCAAGGATGGATGACCATCTAACTTTGGAAAAGGCAATGACAAAGACAAAGGAAAGACCTATGCTAAAAGCGATCGTAATATTCAACCCGGAGAGGGCCTAGATATGATAAGTACATTGAACTCAGTGCGGAACCGATCAAATCTATTTAGATACGAATACTATCTCCTACCCAAAGCCTCCCAGAAGGGAGCTAGCGCAAAGACAGCGCCATTTTGGAAGGCACTGCATATTTCATGAGATGGACGGTCATAATATCAATGACTACATGCATTTGCGAGACTTGATCGAGGGCCGGGTCAAACACGGAGAGCTACTCGAGTATGTTAAGCAACCAACAACGCCTGCACCCGCGCTGCCACCTTCTGCCCTCCAAAGAGGGAATAATCCTGGTCCGAGTACGCGCGGGATCATCACTAGTTGATCTAGATTGGATCACAATGGATTTTTTGTACTTCTTAGGATATAAGATATGTTTATGTTTGCTTTTCTAGATGACTACGTCGACTCACATATGCACGTGGATTAGGATCTAATCCTAGGACATTTTGTTCCCGATAGTAAAACCATTCGACAAACAAATGGCTAAGTTGAAATACACACGTACGAGATTAGGATGCAGTCCCTAGTCGTGCTCTTGATCCAACGATAAACCAAACAAGATTTGTTTGGCTTTGTAATAGTTTTTGGATATTAATGAAATGGATGTTTCGAGCATGAATTGTGTTTGGCAAACTTAAGTATCTTGTCAGATGTGTCAAGATTCTCAATCTCAATGTGAGTATGGTTGATGCTTATCTTGGAGCCTTAGGCATGGATTATGCCTAGGGGCGGACTATTTTGTCAGAATGTGGCAAGTATAGCTTTACCTCGACATGAGTACGGTTTATACTCAGTTGAATTCCTAAGTATGGTTCGGGAACGTCGAATTGTCTTGTCAGGATTTGGCAAAAGAACTCAATAAAATTCGAGTATGAATTATGCTCAGTTTGAACTTCCAGATATGGATTATGCCTAGGAGGTTGGGTTCCTTGCCAGAATTTGGCGGGATGATTCGATAGTTATACTCAAAACCGACATCCAAGCATGGTTGATGCTCGCAAAGGTTAAGCAGAACTGTCGGGATTTGACACATCTGTTTACCTCATTTTCTTTGTAGATATGGATTACACCTGCTGCTGGACGGACCTGACAAGATTTTGGTTTTCTTGGATTCCTTTTGGCCTAAATATGATCCAACGCAATCGCGACATTCTGGACTTCTAGGCTGGATTTCTATGGATTATGGATTTCTTGGGTTATCCATAACACATCTTCCTTTATCAAGAAAGATATGTTCTGAGGGGTAAAATGTTTACACGTCTTTTTGCAAGGTTGCCACAACTCGAATTCTATCTAGAGAACTACTCAGGGCTTGAGTATAAACTCTTTGATTGGCATTCACTTGGATGAAGTGATAAAGTGTCAGAAAACTTGGATTATATATGCTTGAAGACTCCGGATCGGGTCGAGACGTTCGTGTCAAATGCAAATAACTCACACCAATACTCTACCTCCAGGTTGAAGCCCCGGGTCGAGCTCGACCCCACCGCAACTTCTAAAGCTGGGAATACACCTCGAATCAAATAGATCAACCCGACCTCAACCTGAAGTGGTTACCAAACTAGCCCGCTTCTCACTCCTATAAACTCGGGTCGGGTTCCACCTATCACGCACGTTATGGAGAGACTTTCTCCACTATTTTTCTGCGTTCTGTGATCTGCGTTTGTGAGGACTTCGCACAACTGTGGGTGTTAGTGCCAATTTTTGGTCTAAAACTATTGTTTAAATCAGAAAACGTGGTAAAAATAATGGAGCTAATGTGGTGTTGCGCTATTTGAGGTACCATTGAATGTTACTTGTATATATAACTAATATAAAGAGCGTTAAGTGGCAAATAGCGCAGCAGTTTTAATTTCCTTAACAGTCCGAATCAAATAATGCGACAAGCCATACTATTTGAATTTTATTTTTTTGGGGATGGAGATAACGGGTGTTGCAAAACAAGTGTCATTGAGCGCTCATGTATGTGTAATTAATTGAACACAAAATATTGATATAAAATAGAGATCTCAACCATTCCACATTCCATGTAAAGGCCAATAAATCCAATGATCCACAATTGTATATTTAATTTTGTGTATGATTTTGTGTTTCAATAGTCACTTTCGTATTATATATATATATGTGTGTGTGTGTGTGTGTGTGTGTGTGTGTGTGTGTGTAAACGCGCAAACACATATGAAAATTCTATTGAGATTCTAAATGTAGAGACAATGAATGTCCGACATTAGATTGCCTCGTGATTTCCACTTAGTACATAAGAACGAAAAGACCCTACAGTCCAAATTTCTTATGTTACAAATTTTGTTTAGTTTTGTGTGGAAATAGTTGGGTTCATGTATATATATGCGTGTGTATGTGTATGTGTATGTGTGTATATGTATATATATGCGAAACCGTAATGGGATATAAATATAGACACAATGAGTCTCCATTACTGGATTACCTTTGATCTCTTTCATATAAGAACAAACAGATCCAACAGTTTAGATTTTTTTTGTTATCAATTGCGTCTGATTGTGTTGCAGTATCCTAGCGTACACATACATATACACACACTCACATATATAATTTTCAATATATATATATATATATATGTATATATATATATATATAATATAGGTCCGCAGCAGTAGCACAACGGTTAAGGACTTGCACCATGATAACAGTGGTGCGGATTCGAAACCCGGAATGACATGCTAAGAGCTTACAATGTGCATACGCTAAGATCAGCCACTTATGTGGTGCTCGCGGACCGGGTTAGATGCACTAGGGAGAGTTTTACGACTCCGGTCGGTTTCCTTCCTGAACAAGTTCAATATATATATATATATATATATATATATATATATAGGTAAGATCAAGAGCACCCCAAATAGTGTAGCACCCCTTTAGCCCTCCTAATTTCCACCACACAATCCTCTTTCTCTCTCCTTCCGCTAACTCTCTCTCCCCCCACTAACTTTTTAAAATATAAATGAGTGGATCACAATGAGGGGCAAAAGGGGTGCTACAAGATAGGGGTGTCATGGAACCCTCCTCATATATATATATATATATATATATATATATATATATATATATATATATATATATATATGCGGATACACAATGCCAAAGGCTCCCGTACTTAAGCGCAAGAGGACTTCCCAGGTCAGTCTCCCGTCCCGGTACTATTCTCACGGCTTTCCGAGCTCTGGGGGTCGTCGATTAGTGCACACAGCTTTTTTCTCACATATGTGAAGATGTCGGGACTCGAACCTGCGCGCTCCAGATTACCAACCGGATAACCTTACCATTGCGCCAGGCACCACCTTCATATATATATATGTGTGTGTGTGTGTGTGTGTGTGTGTATGTATAATAGAGAGAGTTCTAAGGCATCCTTATTACATGGCACCTCATTTGCCTCTCGGTATAAGCCGTTCATTTATATTTAAATATGATTTTTTTTTTCGATTTAGCCACCTTTTATAAACTTATAACACTTTTAGCCTAGTTTCAAAACTTATTACAACCGTAGCCTGGTTTATTTCACATCAGCTGAAATCCGTTATTTAACACTAGCGGCATTTGTAATAACGCATGCTAGCGGTATTCAAGATGGCGTGGAGAAGCATTTATCTTACATACACTATTTTTTTGTTGAATTCACGGAGCGACATTCAAGATAACGCTAAAAAGCGTTTTCTTGAATGACGCACATATAGGTTACTAATATGTTTGGTAGAACTCAGATATGAGCGTTATTTAAGATAACGCAAGTTAGCGTTATTCTGAATGACGTGCCTATGGGGTTTTATTTATTTTGTAGCGCTCACGTCTGAGCGGCATTTGGAATACCGCTTTTGAGCGTCATTTGAAATGACGCTCAAACGTGATATACAGAGAGCTTTTGCTCTCTTCCTCCTCACTTCCAACTTTCTAAATATTGAAAAAAAAAATACCCTAAACCTTAAATCAACTTCCGAAATTAAACCCTTCAGTAATTTTATCTCAGATCATCTGCAATAACCTTAAATCAACTTCCGAAATTAAACCCTTCAGTAATTTTATCTCAGATCATCTGCAATTTTAGATTTGCGTCAACTGGACTCTAATCTCCTTCGTTTGATTCAGTACAAGATTTGAATTTCAAAACCCTAAATCAGTTTTTTTCTGGATTTTTTAACTTTCGGTAATATATTCATTTTTGTTGTTGTAAATTAGAATGGCTCCTAAGTTTATTGCGATTATATGCTACTTCGATGGTGAGTTGGTTATTGATGATAGAAAATGTGGGAAATACGAAGGTGGATCTTTCAAACCTGTAAAAGTTGTCAAAGGTTGTAACTTGATGCAATTAAAAGTCTCGATATTCAAGTCAACAAAGATTAATACAGAGCAATTTGATATCGAGTTAGTATGCAACTGGCCAACTGATTCTGGTTCTAAGGCATTTAAAATTGTAGACGATGGTGATGTTGAGTTAATGTTTTCTGCCGCTTGTAAGAGACTAGAGTTATTTGTTGTGAAAACGACAAAGTTAGTGGTAGAACCACCTACTGCTTTAAGACCAGTTCGAGCGGCACCGTCCCTACCTCCTCCAATGCCATCATCAAATAGTATTCCTCCTTGTAACGCTTCAGAGTGGAGACAACATCAAATGTTCTATGCGTACCACCCGCATATGAATTATACACAGAATCCGCATTTTAGCTTTCCGTATCCCACGTAGGAAAGTATTGCATTTGTGACGCAGAGGTAAGCCCAACTTGGAAGTTTATTTAAACATGTTATATTTTGATTCTCCCAGTTGTTAATCACAGCCATATATTGTATAATTATGGTCCTTATTACTGTCATACACCAAATAATGTTGGACCGTCTACACAAGTACCAGAGCCGTTGCAGCCAACGCCATCTGAGTTATATCATATGAGTCGGAAGTAAATATTCTTTGAAATGAATTGTTATTTGAGTCGTGCATTAGTGTTTGACAAAGGTGTAATATTTTCATGATGCAGCTGTCCGCAGGATTTCATGGAAGAGCAATCGCATTTCGAAGAGAATGCATGCGATGACGCTAGTCAAGTAAATGGAAATGTAGACCTACAAACGAACCCTGGACCTGCTTTGGACAGCATGACGGTTGCTTCGATTCTCGATAACAATCACACATGGTTTGACAGCATGCAAGTAAATAATGATCCATTGAACTTTGACTTCGGAGGTGAAGAAATGGATGATGAGGATGATGAAGAAGATGAGAGTAATGACGAACCTGAAATGGAGATTCCCCTTGATGAGGAAATGTTTACTGCGCAAATGTTAGCTAGATCCGTTGTCGCTAACTTGCAATGCAGGGGAGAATTATTCTTGTCCTCTTGCGTTCAAAGTGGTTTTAAACCTGGTCTTGTTTTGAGAGCAAAGCTAAATTTCTGCAACAACTAAGTGAGCGGTCCATTTTATATGCTGTTTCTTTTAAGCCCATTAGGTCCAACAAAGAAATGTATACTGCCATTTGCAATGTCGACGATTAAATGCCAATGGAGAATTCATGCAATTGATTCCAAAAAATCGCAGGTCGGATTGTGGGTTGTTAAGAAGTATAGAGGGGAACACACTTGCGTTAATCCAACGGTCAATTCAAGCAATCGGCAAGCGACATCAACATTTTTGGTTTCGAAGATTATGCCTTTTGTGAAGTCTGATCTAAACATAACAGCTAGAACAGTTCAAGTACTTGTTGAAGAACAATTTTTTATTAAAATTGGTTATATGAAAGCTTGGAGATATCCGAGCAAGACAATTGTTATGGTTTACGGGGATTGGGCGGAGTCATATTCATTGTTACAGTCATATTATGATGAAATTAAAAGATCAAATCCCGGTAGTGTAAGCCATATAGTAACAGATGATGTTGGTGTATTTGAACGTGCATTCTGGGCATTTGGCCCTTCCATTGAAAGATTTCTACATTATCGCCTAGTGCTTTGTATCGATGGCACTTTGTATGGCAAATATAAATGTACCTTACTTGTAGCCACTGCAACGGATGCGAATGATCAATTATATCCGCTGGCGTATGCCATTGTTGAGGCTGAATCGGCTGACTCTTGGGCTTGGTTTTTTTCATGTATGAGACAGTTTATATATAGTGTAAACAATTGACGTATAACTTTCATTTCTGATAGAATGAAAGGAATTCCTATCGCATTGCAGGAAAGATGGTAGAGCCGCATAAGCATAGATTTTGCGCGAGGCATCTAAAAGCAGATTTTCAAGCTGCTGACTTTAGAGATTAACGTTTGACGGGTTTATTTTATGCGGTGTCATGTGCATCAGAAGAGGTTGAGTATCGTAAGCTTCGGGAGGAAATTAAGACGGCCAACGTTAGAGCTCATGACTGGATTGAGAAAAGTTTGGGCAGGAAGAGGAAAATTGAGTTTTGTTTAAAGACGATGGTGGTAGGTTTCATGTAATGACGACAAATGCTTCTGAAAGTTTCAACGGTGTACTAAGAGGAGCACGATCGCTTCCTGTTCAGTCGTTGGTTGCGCGTACCTTTTATAGATCGGTGGATTATTTCTGTAACAGGCGGCAAAATGTTGTTGGTTCGGTATGCAAATTAACCCCAAAGTGGAAGGCAAAAATAGCTGAAAGAGCCAAAGAAGTTAGACGTTGCAGAATAGTTCGCTTCAGCGAATATGAATGGGTTGTAATACACTACTTCGGTAATGAATTTACAGTAAAGATAGATGTTTATACTTGTTCATGTACATGTAACATACCATTGCTACAACACCTTCCATGTGCGCATGTTATGTCTGCATGTTCGGCAGTGGCAAATAGGGCCAAAAGAGCTCATCACGACTTCGCCTCCTACGGGTACACAATTCAAAGTTATCACGCGGCTTATACGCCGGAGTTTCATCCAGTTCGTGACAAGCGTTATCGGCCACAACCTTCAGGACATATGGGTTTTTCACCGCAAGCTCGGAGAGACCGGGCAGACCTAGATCTACTAGAATTAAAGGCACCATGGACGAGGGGCAGTCTTCCAAAGCTAATAGGTGCAGCAAGTGTGGGGTAAATGGCCATAAGAAGAGCCGTTGTACTACAGTGACATAGACTTTACTAAGTGTTATGTAGTACTCACCAATCCTGTTGGTACATTAATAGTCGTACGATGCATGGAACGATACAACATTATAGGGCAATACACTACTCATTAAAACTACTCCGTACGGTACATTGGTTCATTAGTACAATAGAAAGATATCGAGAACGATACATAGAACGATACACAGAACGATACAACTTCCGTGAATACTACTCATTATGATATCTAGGAATGGTAGACTCAAGTGAGTTACATTTTTCCCGCATTCGGTAAATTTCGGTCTTTAGTTGTGCATTCTCTTCTTGCATCTCCAGCGCATGCTCGTGACCTCTACGACATAATGAAGGATTTATCCACTCCGTATAATGTCAAGGCGTAACCAAATAAGGCACTTGTAACCAAACCGGATATCGTCCACAACCGTAGTAACGTCGGCCTGCATTTGCCTTACTCTTCGCAACATGCACATGACAATAGACATTACAATTGCAATATTGACGTGGTACTGCTTCCTCTATTACCAATGGTTTTCCCCTATTTCTCCCGCCGTTTCCATCCATCGCTACAAAGTGCTTTTGTCGCATTTCTTTAGGTATGAGAGTCTCCAATCGTGGTTCTTTGTCTAGTCGGCGTTGGATTGATTCGAACTCATTCATGTACTTAGCTAAAGTTTCATCATCAAGTTCCCCTTGATCCATCTATAGTTTAATTGCATGAACATTCGGTACATTGTGGAATAAATTAGCCAAAAAAGAAACTAGTAGAAACTCATTCGGGATTCGATGGATTACCTTCAATTGCGATCAAAATCTCTTACAAAGAAACAATCTTTGCCTCGTTTAATCTAGTTGGATCGAAATTTAGGTCTTTAGAATTGTGATGTTTTTTGGGTTTGATTTGAGAAAGCATCAAATGAAAGTGTGGGTTGTTGAAGATGGCACGTCTTTTAATGATATAGGTTGCTGGACAAACCTGGAGCGTCATTTAGAATACCGCTCGTTGCGTTATTCTGAATGACGCAATATGCGGTATCGTGAAAGATGCTCCAGGTTGTGTAAATTTTATACTTCTTTTAGATTCAAAAATAAGACCTACAACTTATCTTCCCCAACTGTATACAACCCAAAACAAAGGTTGAAACAAACTATGACAAACCAAAATGATGTACCATAAAACCTAATAAGCGTACATTATAACCCCATAGTCAAGTTAACCACAACCCACAAAACAATACACAACTTCGACATCCAAATACGTAGAGTTCAAGTACCTAAATACAACAATTAAACTACAAACTAAAACACTACCCTACGGACGACCTACTTCAGAATCCGCTGCTGGTAAGGAGTTGCTTTTTTTTTTCTTCTTCTGTTTTAGGGGTACATCTTCATGCGACGACGATGAAGAACCTTCTTGGGGCTGTGATGGACCATGCACAACCTGGGTTGCTTAAGACGACTCCGGTTCCTTACCCTTACCCTTTCCCTTTGTCACCACCTCCTTGTGTTTCCTCCGTGACGTATAAACCAATGTAGGTGGAGGAGCCCGAATGTCGCCGCCTCCTTGTGCCTTCGAAGCTCCTTCGGGTGCTAAAGCTTGTGGTGGGGGAGGAGGAGGCGGTGCCGGTCTAGTGAGCTTGTTCTTCCCCAAAATAGTTTGCAAAATACGCTTGATGCTAAAGCATTATCCCTTGCTTTGGTCGGGCACCTCATGAGATAACTCATCAACCATTTCTATAGCCCGGTACACCCCATCCGCCTGCATTTCATAAGTTAACTTACATAAAACTCAAACTTTCCAAAAAAGCAAATAAATTACACTTGTTAGCAAGGTTTTCATACCACATTCCTCTCAAGAGGAGCTCTAGGCGTGTACAGTTCCACTACAACACCTAGAGGTTGCACGCTGCGAAGAATATACCGTCGGATAATCTGCCAATACCATGTGTAATACTCATCGTCCGACAACGTACACTCCCGCTCCTGCTGTGTATGCATGTGCCGATGATTCCATGTCTCAATGGTCCCCTCGTACTCCGCGGGTACTTCTAAGTTAATCCTGTAATGTGAGACTGGTTCAGGAAGATGTTGTCTAAATGCAAACTGATGCATCACCCGGTCAGGAACGTGATATGCTACATCGTTCAAACATATAATGGGCACATGGGCGGTCCACAGATGGGAAGACATGGTACATAAGGCCGGAAGCTGTCCAAGATCCCGCGCATATGTGGTCCATGTAACAACATCCGGACTTAGCACGTCGAGTTCATTGCGGTAGAAAGCTATATTATGCCTCGGAGTCGACGAAGTGCTCTTCTTTCCAACCCACCTGTAATTGTGACTTGGTAACAAATAGAGGAAATAACTTAACACATATAAGATAAATAATTGACGGAATAAAGATACCTATCACCGTACGGCAAGGAAGAATCAATATTTGGTTCCTTTAATTCAAGTCTACCAGGGGGGAGATACGTCCACGACCATAACTACAAAGAAGTAAATTACAGAAACACGACATAAAAAAAAAAAAACAAATAAGAAGCAAATAAGCATACGAAAATAAAGTACCTGAATCAAAGAAGGACAACCTCCAAGATTAGTGCTCTCAAACAAAACGATCCTGGTAAGTTCTGTATATGTATGCTAATGTAGCACTGCCCCAAGAATGTTGCCGACAACGATCAAAATCCTCAATAAAATGCAACCATCTCAGCCACACCCGAGTCTTAGAATGATCGCACATCAGGCGTTGAGTAATGATCCAAAGTATGATAGCTCTAGCACGCTGTTCTATCTGCTCCTGCGTGGCATCCTGTGGAATGTCATGCTTAAACTGCATTTTGTACCAACTTGTAATAATTTGCTCATTTTCCATCCATTGGTCCGCGGGAGGCGTAATACCTAAAAGCCGCTGGCACATCTCCATGTAGTCTCCTGTCTCCGGATTCCTCAAAGGAGCACCATCAATAGGCACGCCTAGAAGGACCGCCACATCACCTAAAGTGATGGTCATCTCTTTAACTCTAAGATGGAATGTCGATGTCTCCGGTCTCCATCTATCGACTAATGTAGTGATGAGATAACGATCGAGTTGAACGTATTCAAAGTGGTGTACTAGTCCGAATCCAGCACGATCAAGCAAGGCCAATACTCCTGGATGTGTGGAGGTCACCACGCCAACGGAAACCGTGTGATCTATAATCTTAACGGGATTTTTTCCCTGTAAATAAAATTAACATACAACGTAAGACATACATACATAAAAAAAAATAAGAAATAAGATTAGGCCAACGTTCAAACACCATACAGACATACCGCCATCGAAACATTATTGTTCGACCTATGCCTGCCTTGCAAGTATAGAACAGTATCATCTACAGGTCCCGGTTCCATCTCAACAATCTCTACACCAATCATGTTCCAAACAACATTAGTTCTACGTGAACGTAGCCAAAAAAACCACAAACAAAGTTGAAAACTATAAAATTCAATTATATTGAACCCATTAAACCGCATACAAGCATATTCAAAAGTTTCCTCAATCATGGACAAACCCTAAATTTTATAAGAAATCAACAAAATTAGGAATTTTTTACTTTCTGGAGCTTCTTGTGTTGATGAGCTTGCCATGGTGATGAATTTCGATCTAAACAATCCACAATCTGGTGTTATGGTGAGCAATTAGAGTTAAGAGTTTTGGGTTTTCGGTTTTGAGAAAATAGGAGTTAAGAAAAAGTGAGGAGGAAGAGAGCCTGGGCTCTTTGTATATCTCGACTGTGCGTCATTTAGAATGACGTATGTAGCATTATTTTAAAAGCCGCTAGCAACAAAAGGAAATTAACTTTGCTTTATTTAGGATGACACGCCGTAGTAACAAAAAGTAAAATATCAATTCTAACATACGAGCGTCATTCAGAGTAACACTACCTTGCGTTATCTTAAATAACGCTCATATCTGAGTTCTACCAAACATAATAGTAACTCATATGTGCGTCATTCAAGAAAACGCTTGTTAGCGTTATCTTGAATGCCACTCCCTGGGTTCAACAAAAAAATGGTGTATATAAGATAAATACTTCTCCGCGTCATCTTGAATACCGCTAGCATGCGTTATTACAAATGCCGCTAGTGTTAAATAACGGATTTCAGCTGATGTGACATAAACCAGACTACGACTGTAATAAGTTTTGAAACTAGGCTAAAAGTGAAGGTGGCCGAATCGAAAAAAAATTCATTTCAATAAGGTAGTGGGTAGAGTGAGAAAAAAGAATGTTGTGAAAATCGAGGGTTATAGGGGTGCTACACTATTTGGGGATGCTCTTTATTCTCTCTCCCTGTATGGGTGTGTGTGTGTGTGTGTGTGTATATATATATATATATATATATATATATATATATATATATATATATATATGGCAACTATCTGGACACAAAATTAAGCACAAACATAAATACATAAAGCCTTAGCCGTTGGATTCTTTTGTCTTTATATGGAGAAGTGGAATTCATTAAGTGATCCAACGGTGCAAATTAATTGTGTCACTATTTGTGTTAATTTTTTTTGTTTAAATTAGTCAAACCTTGATGCTAATCTTAGTCTCTCTCTCACACACACACACGTGTGTGTGAGAGAGAGAGAGACTAAGATTAGCATCAAGGTTTGACTAATTTAAACAAATCATGTGGTACAAACCATAACTATAAAGCCTGCAACAGTGATTTGGTAGATAAACATTTGAAATTCAAGCTAAAAATTGGTTTGTTATGTTATAAAGAATATTTGTTCATTACGCCTGCTCTAATGAGATTAAGTGCGAGTAATTCCTATTTAATCCATTGAAATGGTTTAATTAAATCTGAATGACTACTGGTGATTATGCATCTACAGGAGGATCCAGCAATCAGGAATAACCGGCTTTTACTTTTGAAGAAAATTGCTGATTTACCCAAAGGCATTGTGGACCTTTCAGTTTTGCCAGGATTTTAAGGCGTCAGATCAGATAAATGATTTGCAGAAACCAATTTGGGAGTACGAGTTTATTAAATTAATTTTGCAGAAACCAATTTGGGAGTACGAGTTTATTAAATTAATTTATCATTCTTGTTTATGCGTGCCGTGGGTTTACATTCGCTCTGCATGGTTGCATTATTATCATTTGTAAACTAGGTGACCTCTGTTGTAATATAGTCTTGTAAAATGTTAAACGCGTAAACTATCAGTGCTTCAAAACTACCAGAATTTTTACTGATTGATTACAAAGCAGTAGCTATAACAAGAATTCTACTCCTACGTAATTTCTGTTAGCTACTTGTAAGAGCAAAATGTATATGTACAATGAAATTCATTAATGAAATCTCGTTGGCTTTTAATCTTTCTTCCTCTTCGTTTTCTCTACCTCTTAAAGCAATAAAGTGCGTAAATGTAAATTAACATCGAATTTATAGTGGTTTGGTAAATTATGCCTATGCACCGTGAGGTAATCTTCATTGTTTATCTTGTACGATTAAAAATACAATCCTTTTGGATTACAGAAATGCAGAGGAAAAAAAAGTGAGTGTTCACAATGACAGTGTCCCTATGAGTGTTAAAAGATGTAGAGAGAATACTGTAAAACATACATGTCCATGCTTACTTATATGTGCAACAGTGCTCGGATCAGCCTGAATAGTAAGAGAGAAAATAGGATTGTGAAGTGACCAAGTCCAACATGCTCAAATCCGGATCGATTATTCGGTTTGCTTCAGATCGGTACCAATTTGGGAATGCCGTTCTGGATGAATGCTTTGCCTTAAGCCAATTTGCTAAGTCAGATCCCTATTGCGCCACATACTAGTGCTGTATCAATCCCACCTTCCATGTCTACATCAATTTAGAGTGTAGAGTACCAATCTATGGTAGTTTGCATATGTCTATGAGTCTATCCGAAGTGGCAGAGTAATGCAGATCTGGACCATAAAATAGAAGCACCGATCTGAGTTACACTGATCTGAGTTACACTAGAGTAATACCGATCTGATGGGATCAGAGTAATACCAATCCGAAATAATGCCATGCAAACTCCAAATTTCCGTGAACTTTGTTGCTTCAACCAAGCTTTCCAAGTTTGTCTAGATCCCTGATCAAGTTCTGAGCATTCCAACAGCCCGAAAACCGAAGCGTGACGGCCTTGCAAAATGGCAGGTCAACACTTACCCTAAAAAACATGTTCTTTTAGTGGAAGACGTGTTTGGTATAATCCTGAAATCCACCAATTCAGAAGCCGCATTCTGAGAAAAATCTAAATAGAATTACAATAACTAAAGACTAGAAATCCATAAAGCTAGGACCGCGTCGGATCATATTAACAGAAAACCAAAGTTCGAAATCCTAGGAGGTCCAAATTTGAAAGCCAGTAGAATCTTACAATCACTACGGATTATATTATAAGAGAATACCAAATCCAAAATATCCGATATCCTAATCCGAGAAATCAAATATCTAAAAAGCTAGAGAAATCTGACAAACTTGAGAAATCCAAAATTCAGAAAATCCAATCCATATCTGAAGTCCACTGCCACGTCAGGCCTAGACAACATGGGTATAATCATACTTGCAAAAAACCAAGTGAACTGCTTTGTCAAGTCCTGAAAAAACGATTTGAATTCAGTTGAGTATAGTCCGCACTTAAGCCTTGACCGAGTAGTCCTGCCAAGCCCTGACAAGATGGCCCGACCCTTCCCAAGCATAATCCTTACTTGGGGACCAATTATTAAAGTTTGAAATTCCAATTTCCAATTTTATACTTCACAAGCATAATTTATAAAAGTGAAATAATTTTATTAATGTTCCAAAAGTACTAAGTTATTACAAAACTAAAAGAAATTTGTTAATGTCGAGTATGCTTAGGAATTACGCCCTAATCCCATATGTGGATGGGTTAACTTAGCCATTTTTAATTACAAATTTATTGTCTAAGAGGGAGGATGGTTTATTGTTAAGTAAAGAGCATGTCTAGGGATTAATCTTAATCCCGTGCATGGGTAGGCTGACGTAGCCATCCAGAACCAAACTCCAAAAAGCTTAAAATTCAAATACTCTGAAGTTCTAAGTGATCCAAATCGGTTGATGATTAATCTACGCGATCTAGGTCCTGACTCGTTCCTATTCCGCAGGACAGTAGGCGACTGCACCTATTCTGCTATTACGGTTCGATTCTTGACATATTATGCCATATTTCTTCATTTGACACGTTCCTCAACTATTTCATAAATGTCGACACTCATCTGTATTGTGGCCATCCAGCTCATGGAACAAACAGTGTTTACGAGACTCCCGTTTTCTTTGAGTTGGCTCTCGCTTGGGAGGCTTTCTGAATGGAGAAAGCACATGAATATCCATGTCTTCTAGTGAAGCATTAAGCTTCGTGTACGAAGAGAGTTTAGGTTTCTCCACTACTGAACATTTCGACCATTTCCAGTCGAGGCTTTTCCTTTGCCTTTATCTTGTCCTTTTCCAAATCCTGATGGTACTCCGTCCTTAGTCATGTTAACCTCGAAAATTTCCTTATTATCTCTCGCATTCTCTTCCCACAAAAATCTATCGTCTTTAAAGTAAAATTCGCTAAGGTCCCTCAATTGATCCCTTTCCAGTGAGATCTTAAAGTCGGGTTTATTCAATATGCCAAATACGGTAGCCATAAGCACCATCGATAGGTTCGATCGTCAACCGATGTCACTGCCACATTGAACCTTTCCAGAAAAGAGTGCAGAATTTCTCCAATCCTTGGCTTAATCGTCATGATAGTCATGACATTTTTGGGTCAGGAGAAGTGGACCCTGAACTATTCAATGAACCGTTCAACTAGTGTATTCCAACCGCCGATTGGTTCCAATTCCAACTGCCTAAACCACATGGAAGTAATATTCGTGAAATCGAGTGTGAAGCACTTTTCCATGGCGTAGTCCAACGCTGATCGCACTTCCGTGTGACGCATGTAGCGCATAAGATGGACAATAGACCCTTCCTACCATCACAAGTCTCTAGCACTAGCAATTTAAAATTCGGTGGGCTCCAAGAATTCCTGATATCCTAAGTGAAAGGGCTACGTTTAACGTAGTCCATGTTTGATTCCCGCCTTGATAAAACCAGTGAATCACTCCGCAATCCAATTTTGATTATCATAAATTTGTTGCCAAGTGTCCCATCCTACATTGGTGCCCTCGGTGTTTAATCCAAAAGAAGTGGTACTTCGATCCCGATGTTCTAATCTGGTTCGACGCTATTCCATGAAGCAGTTTCAGACACGAATTCCAAAGAGTTGTAGTCACTCTTCCATCATCTCATCTTGCGCATGCTTACGCTTGAGCCATATTTCCAGAATCAACAATTATAGTTCGACGAGCCGTAGTGTCATGAGCCATGTTTCCAGCATTTCAGGGGCTCCTCCCTACTTGTGCTGGTTTGGTATCGATCCGGATTAGATTTTTATCGATCCGAAGATAGTTTATGGAGGTGCCCGCGAGTTTGTGCTACCTCCTGAGTGCCACTGGGTCATATCCCAGAAGCTTTTCATGGATTGTTAGCTTAGTGTGAGTGTATCTTTCCTTAACCGAAAAGTGTTCGCCATCTCCTCTTGTTGTCTAAGGAGTCATTTTTGTCGTTCGAGGCATGAATCCATTTCCTTGATCACTCCATCCTTTCTTCCCGAGTTAGATATATGGAGGGGTTTCCAGTAGAGGAAGGCTCTTGGCTCCCTACCAATCCAGCGCCATCAACCGGAGTGGTAGCAATCGTCTTCTTCCTTTCACCGTAGTTGAATCCTAGAGAAACCCGATTCCTTAAGAAAGCAGAAGGTAGTCGCCCTCTCCTTGGTGCACCAAATGTTGACATTCGATTTAGTCAATCAAACGCTAACACCCAAATCCGGGTTGTAATCACAAAACAATGAAATAATCCAAACACAAAAAGAAATAAAGTGCATAAATGTAAATGAACATAGGATTTATAGTGGTTCCGCAAATCGTGCCTACGTCTACTGTGAGGTAATCTTTATCATTTATACAGTACAATTACAAATATTGTCCATTTGGGTTACATAAATGTAGAGAAAAAGGGAGTGAGTGTTGGCAATGGCAGAGTCCCTGCGTATAAGTGCCAAAAAACCAAAGAGAATCCTCTAGATAGTCCAAGTCCATGCCTATTTATAGGTGCAGCGGTGCTTGGATCAGCCAGAGTAGTAGGAGTGAAAATATGATCGTGAAGTAACCAAGCCCAACATGCTCGAATCTGGATTGGCCATCCAATTTGCCTTGGACTGTTATCAATCCAAATCTGGATCGATACTGATACGGATGAAGGCTCTGCCTTCGCCAATTTGCGAAATCCAAATTTCTATTGTTCCAAACACCAGAGTTGCATCGATCCCACCTTTCTATGTCTACTCCGATCTAAGGTAGTTTGCATATGTTGATCCGAAGCGATAGAGTAATACCGATCAAAACAACAAGAGAGAAACGCCGATCTGAAGCCATGTGAGTCATTCCGATACAAAGCCGTCGAAGCAACATCGATCTAAACTTGACCAAAGTAATACCGATCTAATCCCATCAAAGTAATATTGATTCGAAATAATGCCATCCAAACTCCAAGTTCGAATGAACTTCATTGCTTCAACCATTCTTTCCATGTTTGTCTAGATCCATGCTCAAGTACTGAGCACTCCGATAACCAAAATCCAAAGGGTGACGGCCTTGCAAAATGGGGGATTAACAAACAGTGATATGAAAAACTTGAATATTATCTCGAATGTTTCTTAGACTTTTTTTATTCTAAATTTTAGAGGAAGTGTGTGGTCTAATAAAGAATGTATGACCGAACTTACATTTTCTATTGAGTTCTATGATACTCAAATTTTTTTATGTGGCATACCGTTAGTTTTAAAAGTAGAATTTTTAGGAACTAAAATTTGTTTGCATTTAAGAAAATCCATTTTCATACACTTTGGAATTCAAATTTATTTAACGATTTTGTTTTTTATTAACGCTGTGTTCAATTGATTTACGCATTTGGATATCACACTTCCCCACTTAGCCATGTTATTAATCGATTGTTTATTTATAAACACTTTTCAAATTTTTTTGTTAATGGCTAAGAGTTGATTTTCCAATGGCTTATAAAACGGTTTTCCTTCGAAAGAGGCTGTTTGGATAATCAACTCAAGTTTGCTAGCTTTAGATTTTAAAAGTTTATTCTCATCTATGAGCCTAGAACAACGACTAGTGCCATTTTCTCTCTTTTTAAATCATTCATTTTTATGACTAAATTTTCCTTTTTGAGACCTTTTTTTCATATCTAAATTTCATGCATTTCTATTTTAAAAAGTAGTTTTTCAGATTCTAGTTTTTCAAAATTCATTATTCCATTGATTAGTTTTTCAAATTTGTGTTTACTCAAATAATTTTGCTTTAGCTATTTTTCAAAATCTCGTTTTCATTTTCAAGGGTTTCGAAATCTTCTTTGACCTTGTTTAATTTTCTCACAAAAATTGCACTTATGGAATTTTCTAACTTATGAAAATTTTCAAATACTTTATCAAATTCTCACTTTCAAAATCAAAACAACTTTTCCTTTGAAATTCGAATTTCCTTTTCTAACTTCTAGATTTAACGAGAAATTTCCTTTTTTTTAAGGCAGTTTTTGCATTTTTGAATTAGCCATCTCACTTCCATAATTCAAAATTTTCCTTTGCAAATCCTGGTAGGAATAATTTTGAATTGATTTTCTAAGGTTTTGCGGTATTATTGATTTCTCCACCATGCATTGCATCGAGTGTGTTTGTGATTAAACAAGGAGAGATATGGTTAAATACATCAATATTAATATAAGATATAGACTATGCATAGCATGTACATTAATGTAATGTTTTTTATTTACCATATCATGCCCATTTTCAGTAATATCCCAACATTTAAAATTAATAGATTTTATCTAAAATTACATTTAAAATTTCCAATTGACAAAATGTGTTTCATAAGTAATAACTGGAGCAATAGTAGTCTGACTTCCGTTGGGTCGACAATTAGGGTTAGACATCTATGATACTGAATTGCTCTGATACCAGTTGTAGGATCATAATTATAGAAGAGAGAGAGAGAGAGTGAATTAGGTTTATTATAAAATTCACAAGAATAACAAACAATAACCACTAGTACATATATCAACAAAGTAATTATGGAAAATAAATAACAATAGAATTTAGCCAGCTTCGGTAAAACCCGTCTACTGCTGCCTCTATGGTTTCTATTAGGAGTTAAAAAAATCAGATGCTTACAGATACTATAAACTCATGACCCTCCCTCGCGGAATTATTCTAACCCCATGCTCAAAAGTCTCCCCTAAAGTTTCTACGAAGAATTGAACAATATACACTTACATACACATTAAGCTCTCGACACATGCTCACTTGATTATTCTGTCCCTACAATCAGAACCCTTCCATAACTCAGCCATTTAGTTCGAAATTCTCAAACTATGCCACATAATTTGTGGCTTAGAGAACTAGTGTTTTGAATAAAAAAAATACAACTAAAATAAAATAGAAACCCCAACTTCGAATATATAATCTAAAAAAAATCAAGAAGTTCGGTCCAAAATCTTCCAGTTTATTTCTTCAAGCTTAAATATTTTCTTTTTGCTTGATCCTTTTTTGCTTCTTCAAGAATAGGGTTGTTGGAAGAAAAATGAAACTACCACTTCCTATAACTTCATTCGAAAAAAAAATTCTTTCGATTGAATGCCTTGTCTATTAGTTTATACTCTATTTGGCTTGTAGTTGCTCTGTTGTTGTCGAGTTCAATTGCTTGAAAAATTATGTGAATTTTAGCACCTATCTGATTTGTATTTTTCTCGACCTATGCCAATTTGCCTCCCATGAATTGATGGGTTAAGGTTGCATTTCCAGTCCATATATTTCTCTGATTTCCATTGACTTGGATTGATTCAAATATACCTGCCTTTGAGTAGAAAAAAACATGTGAATACTATGTTCAATAATTCTCGTATATTCCGGTCTTGGTTTGTATGTTGATTATTCGCTATAGGTATGCAATTTGATTTCAAATTGATTACTCATGTTGATTGTTTACTTGTCAAACAACAACCTGACTTCTATTGAATTGGATATAGCTATTCTGCTTTTTAATGTGTATTTTTTTCTTTTGAACTTGTCACTTCCATGTTTTCTTAGGTGTTTGCTCGACTTCTTGCATCATATGTTGCACCGTGTTATTTGTTTGTCCTAATGTATGAATGCTACACTTGTTGCTCGAAATGGGCTTTGATCTTGTGCTGTTTGCGATTTGCGTTTCCTTTTGAACTTGCCTGCGCCTGATTACGTACACATGACTTAAACCTGAGTGTGTACACCCATGTTTGATTTGTACACCTGACTTGATCTGAACTTCTACTTCATTGAAGCTTTGTGCACCGTGCTAGTACCTACGCAGCTGACTTTATTTATGCACCATTCTTGAACTTGTGCACATGATTTGATTTGAACTACTATCTTTTTTTGTTTTGTGCATTTGAACTACGCCATCTTCTTTGTTGCAGTCTGAACCGTTTGCTTTGAGTTTTATGTATGCTTGCTTTGATTTTGTCAAGGCTAAATTACCTTATGATCATATGCACCTTGCTATTGAACTTGCCTTCACTCCTGTCCATGCTTCATTTGCTACATGCTTTATTCACCTTGAACTGCACCTATTTTGTTATTGCAGCCTTGAGTACTTTCTTTGGCCTATTATATTTGGATCTGACTTAATAAGAAATCTGATACTGCACTTGATTTTAGGCTTGTCTTGTTTGAACTGAAACTTGTGTACATATGCACTTGAGTTGAATTCAGCTTGGCTTGAATTTGGCTTCGTGCTCACTTGCACTGAGTTGAGCTACTTGGCTTTACTTTTGCAGTTGTTTGTGACAGTGATAATGTGCTTGGCCATGTAGCATTTACCGTGTATCACTGTAAATATTATAAGTTGTTCGAGAACACACACACAAATATATATACATGCATATCTATCCATGTCTAGAATCATGAAAAGAAACACACCCAAGAACTAAGGCAAATAAAATTTAAATTTGTTTTTTTTCTAGTTTACTATGATGTTTTATTTGATAGGTATAACAGATGAGTGGATAAGTTCTGGAGCAAGCAAATAAAGAACTTAATCAAGTGCGAGTGAATGAGAGTTATGTTGTACATGAGTGTATGAGTATGTAGTGCAGATGTAAATATACTAATATGGGAGTTTTTATTATAATCGTGAATTGTAAATAGTAAGAACTGAAACGTGTACTATTAAGTATGTAATAACATATATGATTAAACAAAATATCTGTTCAAAACAAAAATTATGAGTTTTAATATTTATTCTTGTAAATTTTCGTTTATTATTTGCGGAAACTAGAATAGTACATTAACAAACACATTTATGGAATATATATATACACACACACACACACACACATATATATAGATATATATGTTTGTTATCATCAAACAAGAATCATGTCAATATAGTTAACAAAAACTAATTTTGATTTGCATTATATATTATTATTATTCCCATAATCGTGTTGATTTTTTACTTGTTTTGTTTATATCAAAGTAGTATAAAGTGTAACATCCCGAATTTTCTGTAAACATAAGAGTAACAAAATGAAGTATAATTAATTTTAAATGTGAGAATTAAGGAAAACGGGTTATGCCATTGCGTTCATCTTTGAATTCTGCTTGAGATAGAGTCCGAGTTTGCGTAAATCGGACTCCGTATGAAGAAGTTTTGGCCTTCGGAAGTTTCTGAAAATATAGAATAGCTCGAAAATAAATTCGAAATTCATAAATCTGAACCCAGAAGCGGGCTGGGCGGGAAATTTCCCGCCCAGGACCCAGGTCGACCTAGGGGTTGACCTGGGTAGGCAGGTCGACCATAGGGTCGACCCCTTAGTGTCGACCTCTCCCCCTACAGGTCGACCTGTTTTGCCCAGATCCGATTTTCTTCGGCGTGTGACGTGGTTTTGGCTGTTCTGATGGTCTGGATTGGTTCTAGGTTAATATATAAGGCCCTGGACACTTCTATTCTCCTATAAATACATCCCTAAGCCAAAACCTAAATCTCCTACACTATTCTCTAGCCTCCATAGCTCTCTCCCTCTTAGGAAATAAAATAATGGCGTCGCTACCTTGCTGAAACCTAGGACAAAACTAGTGCATCTTCTTCCAAACTGAATAGGATTAAAAGAATAACTAGTCTACATCAAAGGAGCGCTATTCAGTGTCAGAACACAGATTCCAGAATACAAGAATTGTTCCCTTTTTGTGAGTACAATTATTTTCAGATATGAAATTTAATAATTATCTTGACATTTTTGTGAATCTGGATCTAAGGTTATGCATACTTTTCTGTGGATCTATCTGGACTGTGACTATTCTGTATCTGTTCCCTCTTTTCTTCCTTTTTGTTTATAGCCAGGCTACTATGAGCCTGCGCCAAATCTCATAAGAGATTAACGCACGAACGTTAAAATTTTGGGGCAAATAATGGATAATGCATAGTTGGACATGACTAATCTTTGACTGATTTGAGAAAAGAACATAGGTTGTAAATTAAGACCTGGAATCAGTGCATACTATGTATGATAGACTGTGATTTGGAAGAAGAATTGTTATATGATAGCATATGACTTGGAATTTGGAATATAGTGCATATTATAGTGCAAGATCTGATTGTGAGGACATAATACATGATTAAAATTTAAGATCTAGATTTGGGTATATTTTATATCACGATCTATGACTTGAAAAGAAAAGAAGGACTTGTGACTTAGGAATAAAGATCTATGTTAAAATAAGATAACTATTAATGTGCGCCTAAATATGGGTTTTTGGATATTTGACATCATAGGCTATAATTCAGCTTAATTCATATTGTTTAGGGATTTTTGAGAATAATATGTACTATGCAAGGCTTAACTAAAATTTGGGCATATGTTGTATTATGAATTATGACCATGATTTAGGCATTTAAGGTTAGGCTTAATTCATGATTAGGTAGGATATGTAAATAGAATTTTAGAAATGTTTAATCTGTTGAATTTCCTAATCTGCTAAATCTGTTACCTGCTAAACCTGTTGAATTGCCTAATCTGCTAAATCTGTTATTTGCTAAACCTGTTGAATTGCCTAATCTGCTAAATCTGTTATCTGCTAAATCTGTTGAATTGCCTAATCTGCTAAATCTGTTATCTGATAAACCCGTTGAATCGCCTAATCTGTTAGATCTGTTATCTATTGAGTTGCCTAATCTGTTGAAAGCTAAATAGTTGTAATTTGGGTACGAAAATTCGTAGGCGCGATCTAAGATTGAGTAAAAACATGGAAATCTGATCAATCTGCTGTAACCTGTAAAGAAGTTTATTCTATTAAATAAACATAATTAGTCTGATATCTATATAATCTGTATTGGAATAAATTGGCTATTACACGAGGTTAGACTCTGTTTGCGGTAGAAGCCTGCCCGGAACCAACCAGCTTAACCAGCAACCGCAAACTGTCAGTCTAATGTGAGAGGTCGTATGCATAACTAAAATATGCTTAGACATGAGGTTAGGTCTGGCTTGTGGCAGAAGTCTGCCCGGAACCGCTCGGCATATCTAACGGCTACAAGCTACCGACCTAATGTGAGAGGTCTGTGCATTAATATTTAATTAATGCAAATCTGAGATAAACATGATGTCTGAAACGTGTTGGGTGGATAGGGTTAAATCAACTAGACTGATGAATATAATAAAACCGTTTCGTGAATCTGTAGGCCCAATACAAAGTTAGACAATCTGTAAGTGCAACGACCCGCATTCTACACATCGAAGGATCGTAGAATATTTATTTCTTTCACAGACGAAGTCATATGGTCATGTAACTTTGGCAGATGATTATTGGAGTCATTTCCCACGTTCATGATTTTTGTCGATTTTTAAAATGACTATTTTGCCCCTAACTGATCTTGTTTTGCCATAACTTTTGACTGGAAAGGAATTTTGACCTAAAACCACTTCCATTGGCTTCAGATGATGGTTTACAATTCCGTAGAGTGGTCACATTAGCAAAACGGACTCACCGTTTGGGAGATATGACTGAAACAAGTTTCCGATGGTAAAAAACAGCTTAATTGGGCTTAAATGGGTGATTAACAGCTAGACCCAAAGGGGAATTTCGGGATTAGGAGTTTAAAACGGTTGTTAGTGTTTGTAAAATACCTTTTTCTCATTTTTCAGCCGTCACTATTCATTCCTCCTAACCTAGCCATGACCTCCACTCTTTAAATCTCTCCAAAACACCTCTAAACCACTTTCAAATTGAAGATTAGGCTTAGCAAACATCAAATTAAGGAGAAAAAGCACCAAAGCAAGGTTAGGGCTGCAATGTTGCATTGGGAACAGCGCCAAACATAGAATCATTTCAGATTTGGTATTTTATTTGTGGCCAAGGTGAGTGATTTGCATAGTTTTGCACTAATTACGGTTAATTAAGGGTAATTAGTGAAGATTAACGAAATTAGACATGATAAAATTTTGGATTATAAATTCGAAAATAATGTCTTAGACCTCTATTAGAAATTTGGTTTGATTTGGTTGAGTTTTACTAATCATATCGTTAGATTTTGTCTAAACATGTTTAAGGGAAAATATGGGGTTTTGGGTATGTTTGATCCATTTTACATGCTATGATTGTTGTTTTGCTGTTTGTGGATGATTGTACATGTTGCTATGACTGTATAGTATGCTTTGTGGTTGTCTAGAAGTGTTAGATTGGTCGAAAACGCCGTCGAATGGCGTAAACAGACGCTGGAAGAAGTTGCAGGAAAATATGCAGGGACCGAATCAGATCGCCCCTACCCGAACCAACCCGATCATGGAGTATCTTCTCCGAACCGATCCGCTTGTGGTGATGGAGCCAGATCCGAACTGCCTGGAAGCTCGTGAACTGATGGCCATGGAAGATCACAAACCGGAGTGCTCTACCCGAACCCATCCGACCCGATCCGCCTCGTGAGCATGAGCTACCCCGACCCGAACCACTGTAGGGGGCGCGATCTGAGCCGCTTTGTGGACTCTGAACCAATGGCGTTGCATCACAAGTAGGACCTGACGATGAGTCACGAGCTGGAGGAGCACGACCCGACTTGTATGGGGTATTCTGATCCGAACCGAGGAGCTGATGACCACGACCTAAAGCAAAAAGAAGTGAAGAAATGAAGACCGATCCGGAGGAGGAGTGACGACCAAAACCCGAGATGCAAAGGTAGTCCAAGTGGGAAGTTTGTACTCAGGATCCAGCTGGGAACCAAAGAGTTAACTTCATGAGTTGGGCTTTGCTGCGGGACGTGTGCTAAGGAGTTGTCGATGTCTATAGCTTTGGATCACTATGTGTAGGGGGTACGTGAACGGATTCAGGGCCACAGTGGCCTAGGTACGACTAAAGAGCTATAGACCAATGTAGTGGAGTCATTTGTAAAGCTTTGGTCATGACTCCATAGGGCAAGCTTGGTAGTAGCAGTAGTTGTACAAGTCGAACTCCGTCACCACTTCGATGGTTCTAGTGATCGACAGTGGTAGACATCATATGCTTTACGCACAGAGTGAGAGATGTGAGGATGGTTGCTATGTTTGATTTGTTTGCCATCATTATGACATGCACCCCCTCGTTATCTTTACACCGTCTGTTCAGTAGCACCTTAAAGTATTGTACGGTATGTAGTGCTAACTCTTTGGTTGCAGGTCCAAGTCCAGGTATGGTTTAGTATACCTGTTATTGTTCTGTTTAGCTGCTTATCGCTCATACCAGACTTTTTGTCTGACCCAAAGTTTTATGTCTCTTCTTATTACTCTGGGTTCTCTCACGAGCAAACTAGAGACATGTTAGATGGCGATGCACGAGTAGTTGTACCGGAGACGAGCAGGAGGCTTCCACGTATGATATATATAGATATTCTCCCTGTGTCGCTGCTGGTCACTACTTTGGGCATTAGTAGTTCACCCTTCCTTTCTTTTACTTTAGAGACAGTTTTAAAGTTGTAATAATAATGATGTGGAACATAAGCCGTATTTGGATTTTCCGATGCTATGATGTTTAGTTTTTAGCTTATGCACTGTCTCGCCTATTTTATGTCAAGTATGTTGTCATTATATTTTATCCCATTAGCTGTGAGACATTCTACTGGTTTTCGATTGGTTCACTCTCTCCTTTCCTTTCTTTGGCGACCTTTCCGTGTTAATCGGACATGTGTACAACGCACTTTTATTGGAAATGCCGGCTGGTGCGGGGAGGGCCGTCACACTTGGTATCAGAGCTCTAGGTTGCGTAGTTAACCTAGGGAAAGACACCAGGGAGAGATAATACGTATATGAGAGCGCGTATTTGTGATTATTTTGGTTTTCAAAAGCTATATATATATTATTAGTATAGTTAGGGATGAAGTCGCACTGCACTGGCACCGCTATGGAGATAGTTAATCGTTTTCTCTTTACAGATTGAACGATGAGCCGATATGCAAGGGGTACCGGTAGAGGAGCCAATAATGGGAATGCTGCTGACATGAGGGCGATGTTTACTGACCTCGTGAGAGAGATGCTTAGGGATGTGCAGAGGGCAGCTCCCAATGCTGGTATGGTGGTGGTCCAATAGTGCAGGCGCCTAGGGCCGATTTCACGAAGCTGAACAAGGACTATACTAGTCTTGGTGGGAAGCCGTTCCACGGAACGGAGTCGGCTACGAATGTTCAGGATTGGTTGGATAGCTGCGAGCGTATCTTCGAAGATTTGGGTATCGAGGATGCGATGAAGAGAAGGCTAGCATCCCGTCAGCTGCAAGGACGGGCAATGAATTGGTGGAATGCTATAAAGGCAGCTACTCCCGAGGATCAGATTACTTGGATCAGTTTAAGGTTCGCTTTAGTGATAAGTTCATTACAGCTGCTCAGAAGTCAGTGTTGTTTAAGAAATTCTTGGAACTCAAGCAGAATGACAGAGCTGTCTCAGAGTATATTGCTGAATTCGACACTTTGTCGAAATATGGGTTATCCCTAATAGATACTACCGAGAAGAAGAACGAGAAATTCATAACTGGCTTGGATCAGTATTGGGGGAAAGGCTTATTAACCACATCGATGAGACGTTTGAATCGATTGTGGGGAAAGCATTGAGGTCAAAGAGTCTTTACCCTAAGTCGAAGACTGAGGTTGCATCTGTAAAGGAGCCAAAGCCGCAAGCAAGTGGTGGAGGAAAGAATGGTTCTCAGAATAAGAGGAAGTAGAACCAGAATAAGGATGGCCAGAAGAAGAAGAAAGATGTTGAGTGCTTTAGCTGTGGTAAGAAGGGCCATTATGCTAGTAATTGTCGGGCCAAGCCAACGGATAGGAAGTGCTTCAACTGTGGCCAAGTGGGACATCACAAGGACAAGTGTCCGCAACCCCCCAAAGAAAAGCGGATGGTGAAAGCATATGCCCTTAATGCTATTCCTTCTTCGTCGAATGCCCCAACTACGGCGGAGAAAGGAAAAAATGTTGTTATTCAAGGTATGCTTTCTATTTATGATGTTCCTGTTTGAGTATTGTTTGATACCGGAGCTTCCAGTTCCTTCATATCTAGTGACCTAGTAGATAGGTTGGGATTGGAGCCCGATATCGCCGACAGACCTTTAGTAGTGACGAACCCGATTGGTGGTTCGACTAACCTTAGCATAATTTGTTGTAATGTGGTCTTATCGAGTCATGGATGCATGTTTGTTTGTGATTGCTTTGCTTTGGGCTTTAATGGATTTGGCGTTATTTTGGGAGTCGATTGGCTCCAAAGATACGGGGTGGTGGTAGACTGTGAGTGATTTTTGGTGACAACTAGAGCAGATGATGGGCGGAGGGTAGTGTTTGGTGATCTACCTAGTGATGGGGTAATGGCTAGTTTTCTAAATTCCCTCGACATCCCGCATAGTGAGTTGTCAGGTTTGCCCGTGGTTGGCCAGTATCTGGACGTCTTTGGGGAAGTGGATGGGATTCCACCACACCGAGAGATTGAGTTCCGCATTGTTTTAGTGAAAGTTGCTAGACCTATAGTGATGCCACTTCGTCGTACGGCACCAAGGGAGCAGCGAGAGCTCGGGGTGCAAGTCCGCGATCTTTTGAAGAAGGGATTTATCAGAAGGAGTGTTTCTGAGTGGGGAGCACCAGTTGTGTTTGCTACCAAGGCAGATGGTTCCCTTTGATTGTGTGTGGACTACCGCGAATTGAATAAAGTGACGAGGAAGAATAAGTATCCTCTACCGTGGATAGATGATTTGTTTGATTAGTTGAGTGGCGCGAGAGTATTTTCCTAGTTGGATCTCGCGACAAGTTTTCATCAGCTTAGGGTGGAAGCTGAGAGTATAGCTAAAACGGCATTTCGGACGTCATCTGGATTTTATGAGTGGTTAGTCATGCCATTTGGGTTGACCAATGCACTAGCATATTTTGTGGATCTTATGAATAGAGTATTCAGAGATCAGTTGAATAAGTTTGTTCTTGTGTTCGTGGACGATATACTTGTTTATTCGAGGACAGAGGAAGAACACAAGGAACATTTAAGAATAGTGATGGAGGTGTTGAGAAAACACCAATTGAAAGCAAAGTTTTTTAAGTGTCACTTATGGAGGAGGGAAGTGAGATTCAATTCTTGGGCCATGTTGTTTCGGAAAATGGTATCGCCGTGGACCCTGCGAAGGTGGCTACGGTACAAGATTGGTCTACGTCCAAGAATGCGACAGACATAAGAAGTTTCTTGGGTTTAGCTGGATATCATCGTAAGTTTATCCAAGACTTCTCCAAGATAGCAACACCGTTGACTCAGTTGAACAAGAAGAATCAAGCTTTCGTCTGGGACGAAAAATGCGAGAATGCATTCAAGAGTCTAAAGGAAAAGTTGACATGTGAACCAGTATTAGTAATTCCTAAGGGGAATGAAGAGATGACGGTATATACGGACGCATGTGGTACCGGACTAGGTGCCGTATTGATGCAAGGAGGTAGGGTTGTAGCTTATGCAAGTCGGCAACTGAAACCGTATGAGAAAATATACTCTACCCATGATTTGGAATTGGCAGCGATCGTGTTCGCATTGAAGATGTGGAGACATTATCTCTTGGGAGAAAGATTCGAGTTGTTTACCGATCATAAATCGTTAAAGTATCTCTTCTCTCAGAAGGATCTAAATCTCCGACAGCAAAGATGGTTAGAATTCTTAGCTTCCTATGATTTCGACATCGCATATACACCAGGAAAGGGTAATGCGGTGGCTGATGCATTTAGTAGAAGGCATGCCAGTTTAGGGGCTATGTTTCTAGAATGGAAGCAACTGGAGTACATCGTTGGGTATGATTTCAGGCCAAAGTGCGAATTGGATCCAGAAATGTTAGCAAGTTTGACGATCAGACCCACTTTGATTGAGATGATTGGTTCCAGTCAGAGGGACGATCCTAACCTATTGGAAATCATCTCAAAGTTAGAGATGGGAATCGAAGGAGAGATGAACAAGTATGGGCTTGATCGAGATGGATGGCTTAGGAAGAATGGAAGACTAGTTGTACCCAATGTCAATGGGTTGAGAGATGAAGTGCTTAGAGAATGTCATCACTCAAAACTGACTATACACCCCGGTGGTAACAAGATGTATCGAGACATGAAGCAGACCTACTACTGGGAAGGGATGAAAAGAGACATTGGGAAGTTTATATCCAAATGCATGAATTGCCAGCTAGTTAAAGCTGAGCAAAAGAAGCCTAGTGGGTTGTTGCAACCATTAGAGATTCCAGAATGGAAATGGGAACTGATCTCAATGGATTTCATTGATGGGTTACCAAGGACTAGATCGGGCCATGATAACATTTGGGTGATTGTGGATCGATTCACTAAGAGTGCAAGGTTTATACCCGTCAAGTCAAACAGGACGACAGCTAAGTTAGTGGAACTGTATATAAAGGGGGTGGTGAGATTTCATGGACTACCCAAAGGCATTGTGAGTGACCGAGATCCGTTGTTCACTAATGGATTTTGGAAGAGCTTACAAGAGGCGTTAGGATCAAAACTACATCCCAGTACCGCGTATCATCCTCAAACCGATGGTCAAACAGAGAGGGTGAATCGTATATTAGAAGACCTCTTGAGAGCCTGTGTATTGGATTTTGGTGGATCATGAGACGACCATTTGCATCTAGTAGAGTTTGCATATAATAATAGTTATCAATCCAGTATCGGTAAGGCTCCATTTGAAGCTTTGTACGGAAGACAGTGCATGTAACACCCCACGTCCATTAATGTCACTCACAAAGGGAATGCATTAACTTCTATGGAGGTTTTAGGTGAATATAGAACAGTAAAATTTCAACAAGACAGATATAAAATAGTACTTGGAAATTTAAAAACTTTATTTCAATTGCAGCAGAAGTCAAAACATGTTTGATTACATCATAACACCATAATCAAAGTCAAGTACAATATCTATCTTGATAAAACAAGTACATAATCCCATTACATAAATAGCCATTAAAAAGAAAGATAACAAGCTGGACTTTACTTCAGCAGTCCAAGCTTTCCAAGAGATAAGCAATCCAATCAGACTCCACTGGAACTTGGCCCAACCTGGGGACCTGAAGGGAGAAAAAGATGAAAAAGAGGGGGGGCGGGTCAGACATAAAGTCTGGCGAGTATGATAATTCTACAATACTATTATCAAAATAACTGGACTAAGGCATAAGCTGGAAAACAAGGAAATGTCTATGAAAGAGCAGATTAAGGACATAGACAATCGCTAAAGGAAACGTTATAGGCGCTCCTAAATACTAAAGGATAAACACTATACTGCACCACACCAGTCACCCTAAAGATTGATTCCACTTAGCTTCACTTAGAAACTTTCTTAATGGCTTTACGTACTCCTAGCTAACTACATAGGTGCCGCCTGCCCCTATCTCCACTAGGTGTACCCCACTTTCCATTTTTCGATCGGCTCCCTACTCCTAGATACCCGTGCTGGCCCCACAGTGGAGTGTATCATTCCCCTAAAGTGGCAACCCGATATAACGGAGATGCACGGCTTATACCTACACGATGCAACAACGTCTTACCTACCAGCCCGGGTCTCCACACGCATATGAAACCCGTTGGACTTTCGTTGCCACCGCTCCCTGTTTTGGCCTCTTATAGTCAAACCCAGTATGCGTGTCCCGTCCTCGACTTGGGTCGAGCCCACAAAGATACGTTTTGGGATACTGGTTGAAATGGGCCCCCATTATTTCCCACAAGCATTCCACCTAAGCTTGTCCCATTAGTCCATCCACTTAACCCACTTAGTCATGTTCATTTACATGTGTATTTGGTTAAGTCTAATCGTATTTCAAATGCCTCTAAAGGCAACCACTAGATTCCTCATGCCACCCAAGGCACCTACTTAACCCCCATGTCCCACCTTACATGATTATCTGGCTAAGTATTTCTTAATTCATTAAGGCCATAACCTCATAAAGACCTCTCACATTAGACTGGCATTTATGGCAGCTGGATTTGCCGGGCGGGTCCGGGCAGTCTTACACCATAAAAGAGTCTAACCTCGTGTCTTTACAACTGTTATGCTTTAGTTTGGGCCTAGGACCTCTCACATTGGGCCGACATTTGTGACTACTGGATTTGCCGGGCGGGTCCGGGCAGGTTTACGTCACAAACGGGTCCAACCTCGTGTCCTAAGCATTGATTATTATTAATAATCCACTTTCCCCAATTTTAATAATTCCCTACTTGAATTATTAATTAATTCCAAATTTAACAATGTCCATAATTGACTCAATTATGGACATCCATTTAAGGCATGCAAAATCATATCAATTGCACCCCAATTTATTAATTTCCTAATATTACCCCTACCCCACGTTTGAACGTTTATTCGCAAAATGTATGCTAGACCCGATTAGTCTAACTCATAGCATAAAAGAAAATATTCACAACAACAACATATATATGTGACTAAATAAATCATAACAAGGGGTAAAACTTGCATACATTACAACTTGCATAAGGTTATACATGTCATGGATCTAAGGGTGTCAACTTATTCATAATTCACATAATATGATTTTGATCAAATTTCATAAACTTGTATAGGACATGTGTGAATCAACATCATTAACAATATGGTTTTATATGGGTACACCTAACTCAATAGGCAAATTCCCAAAAATCAAAATTCATTTAATCATAGATTCATGTATATGGGTACACCTAACTTAATAGGCAAATTCCCATATTCAAGATCCAATTAATTTGTAAATTCATGTATATGGGTACACCTAACCCAATAGGCAAATTCCCATAATCAAGATCTATTATAAAAAAACATAAACTTTAAACATGATCCAATTCGCATAAATACTAACATCATGATTTTACAACTTGTATGATTCAACACAACTTAACATGACATCATTATCATATAACATAAGTATTTCAACATATGTCATAATATGAGATCTACAACATATATAAGATTTACAACATAGCATATCATAATTTGCAACATAGCATGATATGATTTACAACATAGCATAGCATGATTAATCACATATGACATAGCATAGGATTATTTACAACATAATCACTACAACATAACAACATATATATGATAACATAATAGCATAACAAGAGATCCACAACATAATTTACAAATACATAACAATTCATATCACTTTCTTGTGATCCATTCATAACTTAATCAAATTATTTTATAATAATATTGTGAGATTCATCATACTCACAATTTTAAAGAAAAGAAATAGAAAGAGAGAGAGCTTTTGATTTGAGTAGATTTAGTTTGTAGATTAGGCCTTCTTCTTCTTTAGTTTGTGACGGCTATGCTGAACTCCATGGCAACGGCATGTCGGTAGCTCTCCAATTTTTCAAGTGATTTAGGGTTAGAGTCTACCCACTTATTTATAGATGTTAGGATTCATTTAGGCCATTAGATTTAACCTAGAAATAACCGCAGCCATTCAGACCAGATGGGGTTTATCTTATTGACTCAGCAATGAGTCAGAAGTGACTCAGCAAACACTCAGCAAATTAATAAACTTCTATTCATGTTTACATTAACTGCCCATATATATATAAATATATATATATACACACGCACCTATTCATGAATTCAAATTAATCCATAATTAACTTATGACCATTTCTACACATTAATTTTCCAATTAATGTCTTAATTCCATTTTTCGCGTTTTAAGGCAATTCACATATCTCAAATTTGTTATATGCCTTTTTAAGGCTATTTCGTGCAAATTCTCAATATTAATTCTTTTAATTTGTGAATATTAGTATTAACAGAAATACGGGGTGTTACATTCTCCCCTCCTTAAGGGATTTCGACCCCGAAATCTTCAAGTTTATATCCTATCATCAACCATCTACTCAATCAACAAACACTGGCATCCATTGTCCTTATAGACTTCTAATGCTTTCATGTTTAAATGCACAGTGTGTGTCTATGTCCGTATCTAATGCAAAATCAGGCGGTCCACTGATTCAGTTGACCTCCTTGATGCAATTCATGATAGTGCCATGCATCCATTATGTATGCAAAAGATCCTAATTGCTTACAAACTACTTCTATATGCGTGCACATCCATTCAACCGAATGCAGCATCTATATGATGGTGCAACCATTATACATCCATTGTACTAAATACATTCATTTATGCAATATGCAATATGTAGTGACTGAGCCGATCTAGTGCCTAAAGTGTGTGTATATATGCATCCACGAGCAACCACTAGCAACCACTTGCATCCATTTTGCATCCATCATACATAACATGTCTCAAACACATGTTTCAACCATAGGATTATCCTAACTAAAGGTCAAAGATACTAATGAGAGGACATACTAAAGATAAGATAAGATAAGCTAAGCGATAAAAGAGAAATTAAAAGACATACCCTCAAAAAGAAAAGGGTATAGCGAACGCATCTTCCCTTCTGTCTCCCAAGTAGCGTTGCTCTCATCATCTCCCCATTGCACTTTAACTAGTCTGACCTCTCGATTTCTCAACTTTTTGATCTCCGACCCAAGAATGCATGTAAGAGCTCGTCTAATTGTTGCATCACGCTCTATTTCCACCTCTTTAAGCAAGCTCGGCTCTACCAGCTCCGCGGTCTTGTGCAAACACTTCCTCAAATGTGATACATGGAATACGTCGTGTACTCCACTAAGTTTCTCAGGCAACTCCACCCTATACGCCATCTTCCCAATCTTGTCTTTTATAGGAAATGGCCCTACAAACCTTGGCGCTAATTTCCCAATGGACCCAAAGCGAACAACATTCCGTAACGAAGACACTTTGATAAAAACCATGTCCTCAATGTCAAACTCAAGATCTGTCCTCCTCTTATCAGCATACGATTTCTGCCTATCTTGTGCTGCTTTCATCCTCCTTCGAATCAAATCAATCTTCTCTGAGGTTTCCCTAACCATATCGGGCCCAAGTAGGATTTTATCGGTAGATTCCCACCAACATGTAGGCGAACGGCAAGGCCTTCCGTAAAGAGCTTCGAAAGGTGCCATGCCAATACTAGACTGAAAGCTATTATTATATGCGAATTCTACCAACGGAAGGTGCTCTTCCCATGTACCCCCAAAGTCTAGGATACAAAGCCTTAAAAGATCCTCTAGAATACGATTCACCCTCTCGGTCTGGCCGTCCGTCTGAGGATGATATGCGGTGCTCAAACATAGCTGAGTCCCTACCGCCTCTTGTAAACTCTTCCAAAATTCGCTAGTGAAGATGGGATCACGGTCGCTTACTATACTAGAAGGAATACCGTGCAAATGAACTATCTCTTTAATGTATACAGAAGCCAACCACGGAGAAGTCCTCTTACTTTTCACGGGAATAAAATGGGCGCTCTTAGTAAGTCTATCTACTATAACCCAAATACCCGTATTACCCTTCCTTGATCTTGGTAATCCATCCACAAAATCCATTGAGACGCTTTCCCATTTCCATAGTGGAACTTCCAATGGGTGAAGCAACCCACCAGGTTTCTTTTGTTCCGCTTTTACTCGTTGGCACACCAAGCATCTAGCGACGTACTCGGCCACATCCTTTTTCATACCGGCCCAAAAGAAAACCCGCTTCATATCCTTGTACATCTTGTCTCCGCCGGGATGAATGGTCATCTTTGAGCGATGAGCATCATCAAGAATGGCCTTCCTTAAGTCTTCGTCTTGTGGTACACAAAGTCTGTTATCCCTTGGTAACCAACCCTTATCGTCTAGGGTATACCTACGAAGATGGCTAGACGACTCCCCTCCTTTGAGCTTTTCTACTATCTCAACCAACTGGGGGTCGTCTTGCTGTGCCTCACCAACTCATCCTAGAAGTGTAGGTCTAACCTCCAAGGATGCTAACAAACCAGGTACTAGGTCAACGGAGGGTCTAAAGTCAAACATGGAGATGAATTCTAAGCTTCGTCATTCAACAAACAACGGACTCAAGGACAACCTTTTCCTACTTAAGGCGTCTGCTACCACGTTACCCTTGCCCGGGGTATATGCTATTTCAAAATCGTAGGAGGCTAGGAATTCCATCCACCGTTGCTGCCTTAAATTCAAATCCTTCTAAGAGAATAAGTATTTTAATGATTTGTGGTCACTGAACAGTTCGAATTTCTCACCAAGAAGATAGTGACGCCAAGACTTAAGCGCGAAAACAATTGCGGCTAACTCAAGGTCATGCATAGGGTAATTCTTTTCATGAACCTTCAACTACCTTCCACTATAGGCTATTACTCTTCCCTCTTGCATGAGGACCGCGCCAAGTCCCGTCCCACAAGCATCAGTATAGACGGTAAACGGTTTATTCCCATCTGGCAGCACTAAGACTGGGGCTGAAGTTAAGGCTCTCTTTAAACGTTGGAACGCATCATCACAATCTTCGTCCCACGTAAAAACCAGGTTCTTCTTCGTTAACCGTGTTAATGGAGCTGATATTTTTGCGAAGTCTTTGATAAACTTCCTATAATAGCCAGCCAACCCCAAGAAACTTCTTATTTCGGTTACATTTTTAGGGACCTTCCAATCTTGGATGGCCACCACCTTTGCGGGATCCACTGCTATCCCTTCCTTGGAAACCACGTGCCCTAAGAACCGTACTTCTTTCCTCCAGAAGTGACACTTAGAAAATTTTGCCTTAAGGTTATGCGCTCGAAGGGTTTCCAACACTTCCCTAAGATGTAGGGCATGCTCTTCTTCATTCTTAGAAAAGACTAAGATGTCATCCACAAAGACTACCACGAATTTGTTAAGGTACTCCCTAAACACCCTACTCATCAAATCAACAAAATATGCGGGGGCGTTTGTCAAACCAAAGGGCATCACTAGCCATTCATAGAATCCTTCAGGAGTCCTAAAAGCAGTCTTATCTATACTATCCTCAGCCACTCTCAGTTGATGAAAGCCAGTGGCTAAGTCCAACTGCGAAAACACTGAGGCGCCAACTAACTGATCAAAGAGATCGTCAATCCTCGGCAGTGGGTGTCGGTTCTTTTTAGTAAGCTTGTTTAGTTCTCTATAGTCCACACAAAGTCTAAGGGACCCATCCGCCTTTGTAGCAAATACTACTGGAGCACCCCACTCTGATATACTACGTCTTATGAACCCCTTCTCAAGCAACTCCTTCACTTGCTTATTGAGTTCCCTCCTTTCACGAGGAGCCATGTGGCACACTGGAAATACGGGTTTAGCATTATCGACAAGATAAATTCGAAAGTCTATCTCCCGCTTTGGAGGTAAGCCCTTCACCTCCTCAAACACATCCGGATATTCCCGGACCACCTCTACCGTTCGCAGATTCTCTACAGACGCGTCAAGCGATTCAAGATAACTTAGCATAACGGAATTTATGGGACTACAAAAGATGTCGAGAGCATTACCAAGGCGAGTCACAAGCCTAACTACTCTCCTTTCACAATCAAGAATGGCCCCGTTTCTAGATAACCAATCCATTTCTAAAATTAGCCCATAGCCCGTGAAGCCCAATACATAAGCATCACATCTAAATTCAACGCTAAGTATAGAGATTTTCAAATCCAAACATATCATGGTCAAATGAGCCGAACCCCCAGTTGGATTTGAAACAACCAAGGGATCCTCTACTAAACTGGTGTTCAACTGCGGTAATTCAACTAATGATGCAGAGATAAACGAATGAGATGCGCCAGAATCGAATAAGGTACGGACATGATGATCAAACAGAAAAACTAAGCTTTCAACAGAAATTGTTCTACCTTTTTCTTGCAGCGGTGGGGCCGCAATAGCCTGAACTTGCCCCCTTGCCTGCCCTGGTGCCATAAGAGCCTGCACCTGTCCTCCCGAGGTAGACCCTGCCCTCTGCCCCTTCTTTGGGCAGTCCTTCACCAAATGTCCCACATCTCCACAATGAAAACAACCAGTCTTCTTTTTCTTTCTACAATCTTTGCTGAGATGGCCAGGCGTCCCACAATTGAAGCATCTCTTCTTCCCTTTGCCATTATTGTTTTTACCACCCTTCTTATTTTACTGTTATGGTTTCTTCTGATCCCCTTTCTTTTCAACTGCCTTATCCTCATGCATAAGTGCCATTTCTACTAGCCTTTCAAAGGTGGCTCCCATAGGGATGTGGGTCATAGCCAACCCTTGCAACGGTTCATTCAAGCCTCTAACGAACCTCAAAGCTTTCTTCTCTGGCGTGTTCACCAACTCCAAGCCAAACCTTGCTAACTGATTAAATTTATTGACATACTCCTTCACTGATAAGCTCCCTTGCTTTAATGTCAGGAATTTTTCCATATTTAAATTCTCCTCTACCCTTGAAAGAAACTTTGCCTCAAACCTTCGTTTGAAATCCGCCCATGAATCAACTGGACGTTCCCCGTTAGTGACCTCCCACCAAAACGAGGCCTCTCCCTTCATTAACCAAGCAGCTAAACGGACTTTCCTCCCATCTTCCAATTCAAAGATATCCAACAATTCCTCAGTCTCCTTAAGCCAATCTATGGCCTCCACAAACGTCTCAGTCCCTTGAAAAGTTTTTCCTCCCATAGCCTTAAATTCCTTGCACGTCTTTGAAAAAGTGTCAACACGAGGAGGAGGAGGAGGAATGGGTGCAACTGGGGGTGGAGGAACATCTGCGGGGCCTGCAGTGGTGGCCCTAACCTCCAAATATCTCCTAAACCACCCTGGAACCGTCACACCTTCTGGGAGATTAAGATCTTCAGCCATGCTGAAATGAAAAAGGAATGATTCAAAATGGAGAATTCGAAAGATAAAGATAAGGATATGGCTATTTGGGATTATGTTTTTCATTTTGAAAGCACTTCTTCCAAAAATACTTTAGAAAAATATTTTTCTAAAAATTTTATCTGTTCTGGTAACCTTATGCTTTGATACCACGTGTAACACCCCACGTCCATTAATGTCACTCACAAAGGGAATGCATTAACTTCTATGGAGGTTTTAGGTGAATATAGAACAGTAAAATTTCAACAAGACAGATATAAAATAGTACTTGGAAATTTAAAAACTTTATTTCAATTGCAGCAAAAGTCAAAACATGTTTGATTACATCATAACACCATAATCAAAGTCAAGTACAATATCTATCTTGATAAAACAAGTACATAATCCCATTACATAAATAGCCATTAAAAAGAAAGATAACAAGCTGGACTTTACTTCAGCAGTCCAAGCTTTCCAAGAGATAAGCAATCCAATCAGACTCCACTGGAACTTGGCCCAACCTGAGGACCTGAAGGGAGAAAAAGATGAAAAAGAGGGGGGGGGGGGGTCAGACATAAAGTCTGGCGAGTATGATAATTCTACAATACTATTATCAAAATAACTGGACTAAGGCATAAGCTGGAAAACAAGGAAATGTCTATGAAAGAGCAGATTAAGGACATAGACAATCCCTAAAGGAAACGTTATAGGCGCTCCTAAATACTAAAGGATAAACACTATACTGCACCACACCAGTCACCCTAAAGATTGATTCCACTTAGCTTCACTTAGAAACTTTCTTAATGGCTTTACGTACTCCTAGCTGACTACATAGGTGCCGCCTGCCCCTATCTCCACTAGGTGTACCCCACTTTCCATTTTTCGATCGGCTCCCTACTCGTAGATACCCGTGCTGGCCCCACAGTGGGGTGTATCATTCCCCTAAAGTGGCAACCCGATATAACGGAGATGCACGGCTTATACCTACACGATGCAACAACGTCTTACCTACCAGCCCGGGTCCACACACGTATATGAAACCCGTTGGACTTGCGTTGCCACCGCTCCCTGTTTTGGCCTCTTATAGTCAAACCCAGTATGCGTGTCCCGTCCTCGACTTGGGTCGAGCCCACAAAGATACGTTTTGGGATACTGGTTGAAATGGGCCCCCATTATTTCCCACAAGCATTCCACCTAAGCTTGTCCCATTAGTCCATCCACTTAACCCACTTAGTCATGTTCATTTACATGTGTATTTGGTTAAGTCTAATCGTATTCCAAATGCCTCTAAAGGCAACCACTAGATTCCTCATGCCACCCAAGGCACCTACTTAACCCCCATGTCCCACCTTACATGATTATCTGGCTAAGTATTTCCTAATTCATTAAGGCCATAACCTCATAAAGACCTCTCACATTAGACTGGCATTTATGGCAGCTGGATTTGCCGGGCGGGTCCGGGCAGTCTTACACCATAAAAGAGTCTAACCTCGTGTCTTTACAACTGTTATGCTTTAGTTTGGGCCTAGGACCTCTCACATTAGGCCGACATTTGTGACTACTGGATTTGCCGGGCGGGTCCGGGCAGGTTTACGTCACAAACGGGTCCAACCTCGTGTCCTAAGCATTGATTATTATTAATAATCCACTTTCCCCAATTTTAATAATTCCCTACTTGAATTATTAATTAATTCCAAATTTAACAATGTCCATAATTGACTCAATTATGGACATCCATTTAAGGCATGCAAAATCATATCAATTGCACCCCAATTTATTAATTTCCTAATATTACCCCTACCCCACGTTTGAACGTTTATTCGCAAAATGTATGCTAGACCCGATTAGTCTAACTCATAGCATAAAAGAAAATATTCACAACAACAACATATATATGTGACTAAATAAATCATAACAAGGGGTAAAACTTGCATACATTACAACTTGCATAAGGTTATACATGTCATGGATCTAAGGGTGTCAACTTATTCATAATTCACATAATATGATTTTGATCAAATTTCATAAACTTGTATAGGACATGTGTGAATCAACATCATTAACAATATGGTTTTATATGGGTACACCTAACTCAATAGGCAAATTCCCAAAAATCAAAATTCATTTAATCATAGATTCATGTATATGGGTACACCTAACTTAATAGGCAAATTCCCATATTCAAGATCCAATTAATTTGTAAATTCATGTATATGGGTACACCTAACCCAATAGGCAAATTCCCATAATCAAGATCTATTATAAAAAAACATAAACTTTAAACATGATCCAATTCGCATAAATACTAACATCATGATTTTACAACTTGTATGATTCAACACAACTTAACATGACATCATTATCATATAACATAAGTATTTCAACATATGTCATAATATGAGATCTACAACATATATAAGATTTACAACATAGCATATCATAATTTGCAACATAGCATGATATGATTTACAACATAGCATAACATAATTAATCACATATGACATAGCATAGGATTATTTACAACATAATCACTACAACATAACAACATATATATGATAACATAGTAGCATAACAAGAGATCCACAACATAATTTACAAATACATAACAATTCATATCACTTTCTTGTGATCCATTCATAACTTAATCAAATTATTTTATAATAATATTGTGAGATTCATCATACTCACAATTTTAAAGAAGAGAAATAGAAAGAGAGAGAGCTTTTGATTTGATTTGAGTAGATTTAGTTTGTAGATTAGGCCTTCTTCTTCTTTAGTTTGTGACGGCTATGCTGAACTCCATGGGAACGGCATGTCGGTAGCTCTCCAATTTTTCAAGTGATTTAGGGTTAGAGTCTACCCACTTATTTATAGATGTTAGGATTCATTTAGGCCATTAGATTTAACCTAGAAATAACCGCAGCCATTCAGACCAGATGGGGTTTATCTTATTGACTCAGCAATGAGTCAGAAGTGACTCAGCAAACACTCAGCAAATTAATAAACTTCTATTCATGTTTACATTAACTGCCCATATATATATAAATATATATACATATACACACGCACCTATTCATGAATTCAAATTAATCCATAATTAACTTATGACCATTTCTACACATTAATTTTCCAATTAATGTCTTAATTCCATTTTTTGCCTTTTAAGGCAATTCACATATCTCAAATTTGTTATATGCCTTTTTAAAGCTATTTCGTGCAAATTCTCAATATTAATTCTTTTAATTTGTGAATATTAGTATTAACAGAAATACGGGGTGTTACAGTGCAACTCCCCGTCCTATTGGTTAGAGACCGGTGAGAAATATGTGCTTGGACCATAAGTAATAAGAGAAACATCGGGCAAGATCAAGGTTATCCAACTGCGAATGAAGGCTGCCCAAGATAGGCAGAAAAGTTATGCTGATAAGAGGAGAAGAGAATTAAAGTTCTCCATTGGCGACTTGGTGTTTGTCAAGATTTCTCCGTTGAAGAGCGTGATACGATTTGGCAGAAGAGGCAGGTTAGCACCAAGATTTGTTGGTCCATTCCTAATTCTTGAACAAATTGGGAATTTGGCATACAAAGTTGAATTATCGGAGAAGATGGCAGGAGTTCACAACGTATTTCATGTTTCCCAGTTAAAGAAGTTTGTACACGACCCAGATGTGACTATTTCACTTGATCAGTTGGATGATATCGAAGTTGAACTGGAGGCGGTTGGGAACCGCAAGCCTATGCGTATTGTTGGGAATGATACAAAGCAACTTCGAAGGAAAGCAGTGAATCTAGCCAAAGTCCAGTGGGGCGAGAATGAGAATGACTGTACTTGGGAGACAGATGAGAGCATTAGGAAGACGTACCCAGAAATCTTCGCCTGGTAAGATTTCAGTTTCGATTTAGTCTTTCCGCATGCTAGGATATGTTTGTTTTATCTGTTTTGCATGTTTGATTGTTGTATATGATTGGTAGGCATGCGGGATCCTTTGTATGTTTTGGATTAAGGAATTTCGGGGACGAAATTTCTTAGAGGAGGAAGAGTGTAATGACCCGCATTCTACGCATCGAAGGATCGTAGAATATTTATTTCTTTCACAGACGAAGTCATGTGGTCATGTAACTTTGGGAGACGACTATTGGAGTCATTTCCCATGTTCATGATTTTTGTCGATTTTTAAAATGACTATTCTGCCCCTAGCTGATTTTGTTTTGGCTATAACTTTTGACTGGAAAGGAATTTTGACTTGAAACTATTTCCATTGGCTCCAGATGATGGTTTACAATTCCGTAGAGTGGTCACATTAGCTAAACGGACTAACCATTTGGGAGATATGGCTGAAACAAGTTTCAGATGGTAAAAAACAGCTTAATTGGGCTTAACGGGGTGATTAACAGGTAGGCCCAAAGGGGAATTTCGGGATTATGAGTTTAAAAGGGCTGTTAGGGTTTGGAGAATACCTTTTTCTTATTTTTCAGCCGTCACTATTCATTCCTCCTAACCTAGCTATGGCCTCCACTCTCTAAATCTCTCCAAAACACCTCTAAACCACTTTCTAATTGAAGATTAGGCTTAGCAAACATCAAATTAAGGAGAGAAAGCACCAAATCAAGGTTAGGGTTGCTGTGTTGCATTGGGAACAGCGCCAAACAGAGAATCATTTCAGATTTGGTATTTTATTTGTGGCCAAGGTGAGTGATTTGCATAGTTTTGCACTAATTACGGTTAATTAAGGGTAATTAGTGAAGATTAACGAAATCAGACATGATAAAATTTTGGAAAAATATTTATAAATTCGAAAATAATGTCTTAGACCTCTGTTAGAAATTTGGTTTGATTTGGTTAAGTTTTACTAATCATATCATTTGGTTTTTTCTAAATATGTTTAAGGGAAAATATGGGGTTTTGGGTATGTTTGATCCATTTTACATGCTATGATTGTTGTTTTGCTGTTTGTGGATGATTATACATGTTGCTATGACTGTATAGTATGCTTTGTGGTTGTCTAGAAGTGTTAGATTGGTCAAAAACGCCGTCGAATGGCGTAAACAGACGCTGGAAGAAGTTGCAGGAAAATATGCAGGGACCGGATCGGATCGCCCCTACCCGAACCAACCCGATCATGGAGTATCTTCTCCGAACCGATCCGCTTGTGGTGATGGAGCCAGATCCGAACTGCCTGGAAACTCGTGAACTGATGGCCATGGAAGATCACAAACCGGAGTGCTCTACCCGAACCCATCCGACCCGATCCGCCTCGTGAGCATGAGCTACCCCGACCCGAACCACTTTAGGGGGCGCGATCCGAGCCGCTTAGTGGACTCCGAACCAATGGCGTTGCATCACAAGTAGGACTTGACGATGAGTCAAGAGCTGGAGGAGCACGACCCGACCCGTATGGGGTATTCCGATCCGAACCGAGGAGCTGATGACCACGACCTGAAGCAAAGAGAAGTGAAGAAATAAAGACCGATCCGGAGAAGGAGGTGACGACCAAAACCCGAGATGTAAAGGTAGTCCAAGTGTGAAGTTTGTACTCAGGATCCAGCAGGGAACCAAAGAGTTAACTTCATGAATTGGGCTTTGCTGCGGGACGTGTGCTAAGGGGTTGTCAATGTCTATAGCTTTGGATCACTATGTGTAGGGGGTACGTGAACGGATTCAGGGCCACAGTGGCCTAGGTACGAATAAAGAGCTATAGACCAATGTAGTGGGGTCATTTGTAAAGATTTGGTCATTATTCCATAGGGCAAGCTTGGTAGTAGCAGTAGTTGTACAAGTCGAACTCCGTCACTACTTCGATGGGTCTAGCGATCGACAGTGGTGGACATCGTATGCTTTACGCACAGAGTGAAAGATGTGAGGATTGTTGCTATGTTTGATTTGTTTGCCATCATTATGACAAGCACACCCCCACCCCCCGTTATCTTTACACCATCTGTTCAGTGGCACCTTAGAGTATTGTACAGTATGTAGTGCTAACTGTTTGGTTGCAGGTCCAGGTCCAGGTATGGTTTAGTATACCTGTTATTGTTCTGTTTAGCTGCTTATCGCTCATACCAGACTTTTTGTCTGACCCAGAGTTTTATGTCTCTTCTTATTACTCTGGGTGCTCTTACGAGCAAACTAGAGACAGGTTAGCTGGTGATGCACGACTAGCTGTACCGGAGACGAGCAGGAGGCTTCCACGTATGATATATATATAAATATTCTCCCTGTGTCGCTGCTGGTCACTACTTTGGGCATTAGTAGTGCACCCTTCCTTCCTTTTACTTTAGAGACAGTTTTAAAGTTGTAATAATAATGATGTGGAACATAAGCTGTATTTGAATTTTCCGATGCTATGATGTTTAGTTTTCAACTTATGCACTGTCTCGCCTGTGTTATGTCAAGTATGTTGTCATTATATTTTATCCCATGCGCTGTGAGACATTCTACAAGTTTTCGATTGGTTCACTCTCTTCTTTCCTTTCTTTGGCGACCTTTACGTGCTAGTCGGACATGTGTACAGCGCACTTTCGTAGGAAATGCCGGCTGGTGTGGGGCGGGCCGTCATAGTAAGTCTGTTAATCCGTACATCTGATCTGTTAATCTGAAAACTTGTTAACTTGGTAGTATGATCTGTGAACTCGAAATCTGAACTCTGTCTGAAATCTGTAAACAAGTTAATCTAAAATATGTTAGTCTGGGGACATAAGGCTAGGAGGGGAATTACTTGTGTCATCTGTTGTGTGGAACCCATATTAGTCAGTAACCCTTTCTGGTATCAAAACTTTGACCCCACGCTATGTAGGGGTCCGGGCACGCTTACTGAACTAATTAAAAGCGGTTCATTATGATAATGGCGAGGGGTATTGATGGCGCATTCCAACCGGGTCATGTGCGTGCATGGATCCGGTCTGCTCTGAGGATATCAGACACCGTGACATCTGTAAATAGGTTTGTGCCAATAGGTTGCCACTTTAGGGAATGATACACCCTACTGTGGGGCCGACACAGGGTATTTATGTATTAGGGAGCCGATCGCTTGGGGTAGGACTTAGGGTACACTTAGTTTTGTTTTTTTCTGTTGGTACCGTCTGTTTCTGTTGGGTGGTAACACCTGTCTGTTTCTGCGTGGTACCATCTGTTAGGGTGGTAAAGGCCCATTATTAGTGTACACCTAATTCTAACATTCTATTTCCGTAGGGATTATTCTGTTTGTCTCTGATTCCGTTTCTGATGCTGTTTCTGTACCTTCTGTCTGTTAGGGTGGTAAAGGCCCATTAGTTGAGTGGTAAAGCCCCATTATTGTTATTCTGCTTCTGTATCTTCTGTCTGTTCGGCTAGTAAAGGCCCATTACTAGCATTTCTATATCTGTAGAGATTATTTTGTTTCCGTTTCTGTTTCAGTTTAGATATTAAGGTAACGCCTAATCCTGTTATACTAATATTAGTGTAGAGAAATGAAAAGCTTAGCTTAGTTTATATCATTCCATTACTTCCGTTAACCTGCTATTTCTATTATGATTATCTCTCATCCGGTTTTATTTACATGTCACGATACTATTATCTGTTTATATGCTGAAAGTCACTGGACTCACCAGACTTATGTCTGACCTAGTTTGTTTCGCCTCTTTTCTTTCCGTTCCCCCTCCCCCCAGGTTTTTAGGGTGGAAACATAGGAGCTTGATTCAGATTCTCTCTTCTTGAAGTGTTTGAAGTATTGCTTGGCTTTGGCTCTATCTTTCCATGGCAGTTTATATTGGGGATTATGGCTTTGAAAACTATGCATTCTGAAGGCTTTTGTACAAGACTGATATTTATGAACTTGAATTCCGATATTGTGATTTTGAAAGATGTAACTAAACTCATTTCTGTTTTCTGTTGTAATAAAGTTATAAAATTTTCAAGTACTACTTTATCTGTCTTGTAAATTTCTGTTCTATCTACTAAAAACGCTCCACCAAAGTTAAGGAATTCCCTTTGCGAGTGACCTTAACGGAGGTGGGGTGTTACACTTGGTATCAGAGTTGAAGGTTACCAGATTGGATAAAAAGTTTTTGAAAACTATTTTCAAAAAGGTTTAAAAAGGAAGTATTTTCAAAAGTAGAGTTTATTTTGAAAAACATAATCCCCAAAGCCATAGCCTATCTTTCTATCCTTTGTTTTGAATCTTCCCTTTTCTTTCGTTTCAGCATGTCTGGGGATCTTAACCTTCCGGAGGGCGTACCGATACCTGGCTGGTTCAGAAGGTACCTAGAAGCTAAGGCTAATGATGCAGGCCCAACAAATGTCCCTCCTCCCCCAACTGCAGCGGTTCCTCCTCCTCCTCCGCGCGTGAATACTTTCCCGAAGATATGTAGAGACTTTCGAGCCATGGGTGGGAAGAACTTTAATGGAACTGAATCCTTCGTGGAGGCAAGGAACTGGCTCAAAGAAACTGAGGATTTGTTCGTTATCTTCGAGGTGGACAATAGGCAAAAGATACAGTGCCCGTATGGTTGCTTAAGGACGAAGCTTCTTTTTGGTGGGAAGTCACAAATGGAGAGCGTCCGGTAGAGAGATGGATGGATTTTAGGCATAGGTTCGAGATGAAATTTCTCTCACGAGCAGAAGAGAGTCTATACGTAGAGAGGTTCTTGGTGTTGAAGCAGGGGAATTTATCAGTGAGAGAGTACGTCAAAAAGTTTAATCAGTTGGCAAGATTCGGCTTAGATTTGGTAAATACATCGCATAAGAAGGCACTAAGGTTTGCTAAAGGTATGAACGAGCCGCTACACGGATTGGCAATGTCCCACATCCTACGGGGGCTACCTTCGAGAAATTAGTTGACATGGCATTGATGCATGAAGAGGGAACCAAAAGTGATAAGAAAGAAGAAAAGCTTGAAGGACCACAGAATAAGAAGGCAGGGCCCAAAAAGGAAACACAAAAGAAGGATGAGAAGTCTGAAGACAAGAAGGAGAAGAAGTGCTTTACTTGTGGAAGCTCGACCCATCTGAACAAGGATTGCAGAAAAAGGAAGGGCACTTGCTTCAACTGTGGAGAAATGGGGCACTTCACTAGGGACTGCCCAAAGAAATGAGGACAAGGGCAGAGGGAAGGACCAACTTCTGGAGGACAGACGAACACCCTCGAGGCTCGTGGATAGGATAGAAATAGGAAAACTGAAACACCCCACCTCCATTAGGGTCACTCACAAAGGGAATGCCCTAATTTTGGTGGATGTTTATAAGTATAAGTCACAGATATACAAGACAAATATAAATACACATATTTTTAAACAACGGAAACAACAACAACTTTTATTTCATCAAAATACGTGTTACACAAACCACACCATAATTGTCTTACAATACTTCCAAAAACATTACATTTCCATAACTGTCTTGATTAACAAAGAAGCATAAAACATAAAGTAAAGCAACAAAATCCCCATAATGATATCCAAAGCCATGATCCAAGCCAAAGAGATCCAAACCGTACATCTACTGTTTTCAAGCTTGCAAAAGAGTCTGACTAGGCTGAGTTGTTTCCCCCCTGTGGGCCTGGGGGGAGAAACGAAAGAAAAGAAGACGAAAAGAAAAAAACGGAGTCAGACATAAAGCCTGAGTAAATCTAGTGACTTTTCAGTATGTGAATAAGAAAAGGATATGATAGACATAAACTGAATTCAGGATAGTATCATAACTAAGGGAGTGTAGTCTAGAATCGAATATACTATCGAACCCATACCATATCTCTGCATTTACTAGTATTACTCTAACCGGCACCCCATGCTGAGGGTGAAGTGATCCTTTTTGTTTTCTAAAGATCGGCTCCTACTCGCACGTGTGTCTTACGGCTACCCCAAGAAGTGTAGATACCTATGTTGGTCCCACCATGGGGTGTATTAAGACCCATGGTGGCGGCCCCGACACAATTACTAGAAGGCATAGGATATACTACTGGTGCCCCCAGTGCCCTGCTTGTCTGCTCCGGAGTGCATGCACGATCGCACACTGCTAGACCTACACTGTGCACCTAACATTGCCGTTATTTGACCGCTTACAATCAGCCCAGTAATCGTGCCCCACCCTGCCTAGTTTCAGGGTACCGTTGATACCTAAATTGGGTTACTGCTGAAACGGGTCCCTACGTTACCAGGGTTTTCTAGTCAAACATGTTAAGTGGTTAAGTGTATGTATATACCTAACCCCACCCATCAATATTTGTTAACATGTTGAATCTTTGGTTAAGTGTTTTCAGTTGACTTAACCCTACAACCTGTCCTTTCCCTTTTAGAGCACCGACTACTCATATTAGACAGATATCACTACGGTTACTGGATGTGCCGGTTGGTTCCGGGTAGGTTTACACCGTAGTTCAGTCTAACCTCGGGTCTTTATTGGGCTCAATGTTTAACCACCCACATTGGATAGGTATTGTTGTGACTACTGGACAGCCAGGCGGGTCCGGGCAGGTTTATGTCACAACTCAATCCAATCTCGGGTTAAACATGTCGTCTTTTCTAGATTTACATATTTCATTATTTATGTAAATGTCATGTCGTCTTTTAATTTGGGTATAACAATTTATACCGCAAAAATGTCACAGTCCTTGGCACACGCCAAACATTCCAACATATTTATTTATATCATGTTTTACACCCAACGCTATTACCCCCGTTTGTACGTACTAATGTTGGGCTCGACACAATTCAGCCCAACTTGATAAGCGTGAGAAAAGGGGAAATTCAGAACATATAATATTTCTATGATACATAGAAGGTCTAGCGCATGAACTTGCAAATTGGCGTTAACATAAACATTGGAGCATGTGAACTTGCATTCAAAATTGGCATACAACTAAATGGGTGTCACATAGGGTGGCATATGTAGACTTATACAAACTTGGGTTTTAACATATTAACTTGGCATAACGTCGAACACAAAACTAGCATGTTGTAAATTAACCCAAAATGTCCAAATCTAATATATAGTCTATTTCCACATGAACTTACATTGTTTATGTAGCCCAAACTGCATTTAACACAGTTCTAATCATACTTGTAATGGATCTAAGATGTATACATAAGTTCTGAGTCATGTAGCATAAAGGATTTCAGATCTAGGGTGTGTTTACATAAGTATAGGACCCATGATATCAACATAAACATAAAGGGGATATTAGCATAAACATGAGAGGGATCTAATCATAGACTTTGCCACAAAACTTGCAATTACCGTCACTTTCATATACAAACGTATAATAAACTTGCATCGATCCATTTATGCCACAAATCAATTCGCCAAAAATAATCACGATAGAAACGTTACAATACACAAGATCTACATCATTACAATGATACAATTCTATTCCCATTTACATCGTATCACATCATAATTTTATTCAAATTCTGAAAGACCACTATACTTACAACGTGACGAGATCTTGTTTTCTGATTTCTATTTTCTGAATTTGGAGGTGCTCTCCTTTGGGTAGCAATTTGTTGATTGATTTGATTAGGCTTTAATTTGCTTCTTAGTTTGATTCTTGGCGGCTACGATCAACTCCTTCCTGACAGCATGACGACTCCTCTCTTATTTTCTTATGTGAATTAGTTGAGTCTTAGTGTGTATTTATAGAGTTTTCAAGTTAATTTGAGCCGTCATATGCAAACAGGGAGGGAAATCAGACCGTACAACACACCAGAGTTGAACCAGGGTCAGACCCACCTGGTCAGGCCGACCAGGCAAGTCGACCTGCAGGTCGACACCCAAGTCGACTGCGCAATCGACTTGGGGGGGCCAGGTTGACTGCCCAGTCGACACTAGTGTCGACTTGGTCACTGGGCGGGAGTTTTCCCGCCCAGCCCAGTTTGAACTCGAATTTCAAATTTTAAACGTGATCTGAGCTGTTTTTTTTAATTCAAATTTATTCTGAAACTTCCAGAGGTCGCAACTCCTTCATACGGAGTCCGTTTCACGCAAACTCGGACTCTATTTTAACCAGAATTCCGAGACGAACGCAATGGCGTAAGCTATTTCCCTTAATTATTTCATTAGAATTAATTATACTTTAATTTATGAATTTGACTGTTATAGAATATACGGGGTGTTACATTCTCCCCCACTTAAAAGAATTTCGTCCCCGAAATCTTCAAGTTAGGAAGAATGTATATCCTACCATCCAATCGTCCATCTACTCAACCAACAAACACAGGTGTCAATTGTCCTTAAAGACTTCTAATGCTTTATGATCATATGCATTGTGTGTGTATATGTCCTTATCTAATGCAGAATTCAGGCGGTCCACTGATTCAGTTGACCTCCTAAATGCGAATCATGTAAGTGTCATGAATCCATCATGTATGCAAATTTTTCTTACTCATAATTCTACATGAGTGCACAACAATTCGTACAAATGCGACAACCATATGATAACATATAAAATTTCAACCACATATGAACGAGAATACATATATGCATATGCAATATGAAGTGACTGAGCCGATCTAAAACCTAAAATGTGTGTGTATATGCATCCACGAGCAACCACTATCAATCATTAGCAACCACTTGCAACCATCATCCATAACATGTTTTTAAATACATGTTTGCATCCATTTGCTTTCTACCTAAAGAGTTAGGAAAAGGACCGAGGAGATATACCTAAAAGATAGATAAAGCATAACTTAAGGAAAAAGAGGGATCAAAGATGTACCTTCAAAAAGAAAAGGGTAGGCAGCGCGTATTCTGTCCTCAGTTTCCCAAGTCGCGTCTTCCTCAGCGCCGCTCCACTGAACTTTGACGAGCTTGACTTCGCGGTTGCGTAGCCTTTTCACTTCAGTTCCTAAGGTGCGTGTTGGAACTCTTCTCACAGTTGCTTCACGTTCCACTTCGGCTTCTTCTAGAATGCTAGGCTCTACTATTTCAGCAGACTCGTGTAAACACTTCTGGAGGTGAGAAACATGAAAGACGTTGTGAACTCCGGCCAGTTTTTCGGGTAGCTCTAATCTATAGGCCATCTTCCCAACCTTCTCGATGATAGGAAATGGTCTTACAAATCTCGGTGCTAGCTTTCCAGTGGATCCAAAACGAACAACATTCCTTAGAGGAGATACCTTAAGAAAAACTCTGTCCTCAACCTCAAACTCAAGGTCGGTTCTTCTCTTGTCGGCGTAGGATTTCTGTCTATTTTGGGCCGTCTTCATCCTTCTTCGAATCAAGTCCACTTTTTCTGAAGTTTCTCTGATCATGTCTGGACCAAGAATAACCTTATCTGTAGACTCCCACCAACAAGTTGGTGACTTGCACGGTCTTCCATACAATGCTTTGAAGGGTGCCATGCCTATGGTAGCTTGGAAGCTATTGTTGTAAGCAAACTCCACTAAGGGAAGGTGATCCTCCCATGTCCCTCCAAATTCTAGAACGCAAAGTCTCAAAAGATCCTCTAAAACTCTATTCACCCTTTCCGTCTGTCCATCGGTCTGGGGGTGATAGGCCATGCTCAAACATAACTGTGTGCCTACAGCTTCTTGCAAACTTCGCCAAAACTCGCTTGTGAAGATAGGGTCTCGGTCACTAACAATGCTGGAGAGTATCCCATGGAGTCGAACTATCTCCTTGATGTAAAGAGACGTTAGGGATGAGGCGGTCCTTCTACTCTTGACAGGTAAAAAGTGGGCGCTCTTTGTAAGCCTATCCACTATTACCCAAATGCTAGTATTGCCCCTTCTCGACCTAGGCAGCCCATCAACGAAGTCCATTGAAATGCTATCCCACTTCCACTGTGGGACCTCTAGGGGATGAAGTAGTCCTCCAGGCTTTTTCTATTCCGCTTTAACTTGTTGGCATACCATACACTTAGAAACGAAATCTGCCACATCCTTCTTCATGCCGTTCCAAAAGAAAACTCTTTTCATGTCCTTGTACATTTTGTCTTCGCCTGGATGTATTGTCATCTTGGAACGATGTGCTTCCTCGAGAACCTTCTTTATCAGCTCCTTTGCTTGTGGAACGCATAGTCTTCCGTTGCGTCTCAGCCAGCTGTTATCATAAATAGAGTATCTACTGAGGTGACTAGAAGTCTCACCCTTAATTAGTTTATCAACCACTTCGACTAGCTGAGGGTCCTCACGTTGTGCCGTCCCTATTGTGTCCAAAAGAGTAGGGCGCACCTCAAGAGATGCTAACAAACCCGGTACGAAATCAGAGGAGGGCCTAAAGTTAAAACTGGCTATATACTCTAGGCTTTGCCTTTCTACAAAGAGTGGGCTTAGGGTCAGTTTCTTTCTACTCAAGGCGTCTTCCACCACATTGCCCTTGCCCGGAGTATAGGAAATCTCGAAGTCATACGAGGCAAGAAACTCCATCCATCTCTGTTGCCTCAAGTTAAGATCTTTCTGCGAGAAAAGATATTTCAACGATTTATAGTCAGTGTAAAGTTCGAACTTCTCACCTAGGAGATAATGTCGCCAAGACTTAAGTGCAAAGACGATGGCGGCTAACTCAAGATCGTGGGTCGGGTAGTTCTTTTCATGAACTTTCAATTGCCTTCCACCATAAGCTACTACCCTCCCTTCTTGCATCAAGACAGCGTCTAGCCCTGTCCCACATGCATCTGTATAAACTGTGAACATCTTGCTTCCGTCTGGCAGAGTCAGGACTGGGGCTGTTGTAAGAGCCCTTTTTAGGCGTTGGAAAGCCAACTCGCAATCCAAGTCCCAATTGAACACTAGATTCTTCTTTGTCAGCCTTGTGAGTGGAGCTGAGATTTTCGCAAAATCCCTTATGAATTTTCGGTAGAAGCCTGCCAGTCCTAGAAAACTTCGGACCTCGGTTTCATTCTTTGGTGCCTTCCAGTCTTGCACCGCAACTACCTTCGTGGGGTCTACGGCCAGCCCTTCTTTAGATACTACATGTCCAAGAAACCTTACTTCTTCTCTCCAAAAGTGGCATTTTGAAAATTTTGCCTTTAGCTGATGTGCTCGGAGAGTATCCATGATTTCCTTCAGATGTTGAGCATGCTCTTCCTCACTCTTTGAAAAGATCAAGATATTGTCCACAAAGACAACCACAAACTTGTTGAGGAATTCTCTGAACACTCTGCTCATTAGGTTCACGAAATAAGCGGGTGCATTTGTCATGCCGAAAGGCATGACAAGCCACTCAAAGAAACCGTCTGGGGTTCTGAACGCCGTTTTATCAATACTATCTTCAGCCACTCTTAGCTGATGAAACCCAGTTGCTAGATCAAGTTGGGAGAAAACCGACGCACCTACAAGTTGATCAAACAAATCGTTGATTCGGGGAAGAGGGTGCCTATTCTTCTTGGTCAATTTGTTTAACTCCCTATAGTCAACGCAAAGGCGAAGCGAACCGTCTGCTTTGGTTGCGAATACCACTGGAGCACCCCATTCTGAAATGCTCCTTCGAATGAACCCCTTCTCGAGAAGTTCTTTAACCTGCTAACTGAGCTCCTTTCTCTCTTTTGGAGCCATATGTCTGACAGGTAAAGCTACGGGCTTTGCGTTATCCACAAGATAGATTCGAAAGTCTATTTCCCACTTCGGGGGTAAGCCTTTCACCTCCTCGAAGACATCCGGATATTCCCGGACTACTCTAACCGACTGCAAATTCTCGTCAGAAGCATCAAGCGACTCTAGATAACTAAGCATAACAGCATTCAAAGGATTACAGGAAATTTCTAGAGTGTTACCAAGCCGAGTCAAGAGTCTAACTACTCTTTTCCCACAATCAAGAATGGCACCGTTACTGGATAACCAGTCCATGCCTAAGATCAAACCATATCCCGAGAAGCCTAGAACAAAGGCATTACAACTAAACTCAACACCGAGAATAGAGATTTTCAAACTCAAACAAACCATTGAAAAGTAAGCGGAGCCCCCATTTGGATTTGAAACTACTAAGGGATCCTCAACCATACTAGCATCTAGATGCAGAGATTCTACTAAAGCAGATGAAATAAAGGAGTGTGATGCACCAGAGTCAAAAAGTGTGCGAACTGGATGATCATAAAGATAGACTACACTTTCTACAGAAATATTACTACCTCGCTCCTGTGAAGGGGCTGTCAGAGCATGAACTTGTCCCCCTGAAGTAGATCCAGCTTTCTGTCCCTGTCCTTTCTTCTTTGGGCAGTCCTTAGCTTGGTGCCCAGTCTCCCCGCAATGGAAGCAACCACCCATCTTTGCCTTCTTCTTCCTGCAGTCTTTCTCTATATGCCCAACTATGCCACAGAAATGGCACTTTCTCTTCTCACGGGACTTCTAGTTCTTTCCTCCTTTCTTAAAGTCTGTCTTCTTAGCCTGTAAACCTTCTTTCTTTTCCACAGCCTTAGTCTCCTTCTTGCCGTGGTCTTCCTCATGTAGCAACGCCATGTCCACCAAGCTTTCATAAGTCGCTCCCGTGGATACATGGGTCATGGCAAGGCTGTGTATAAGCTCATTCAGACCTTTCACGAAGCGATGCGCCTTCTTGTGTTGGTATTTACTAAGTCCAACCCAAATCTGGCTAGCTGATTAAATTGATTGACGTACTCCCTGACCATCATACTTCCCTGTTTAAGATTCAAGAACTTCTCTATTTGCAGGCTCCTTTCAGCTTGGGAGAGGAATTTCAGTTCGAACCTTGTCCTAAAATCATCCCAAGTTTCCACTGCCCTTTGAGCATTAGTGATCTCCCACCAATAGGAAGCTTCATCTTTGAGCAACCACGCTGCTAGCTGTATCTTTTGCCTATCATCAACTCCGAAGATGTCAAACAGATCCTCAGTCTCCTTTAGCCAATTTCTTGCTCCTACAAAAGGCTCAGTTCCATGGAAGTCCTTTCCACCCATAGATTTGAAGTCTCTACATGTTTCGGCAAAAGCATTTCCAAGAGGAGGGGCGGGAGGAGGAGGAGGAACCGCTGCCACTGGAGGAGGAATGTTTGCTGGGCACGCGTCATTGGCCCTTGCTTCTAAGCACCTCCTAAACCATCCGGGTATCGTTACTCCTTCATGAAGGTTAAGGTCTCCAGACATGCTGAAACAGAAAGGAAAGATTCAAAACGAAGGATAGAGAGAGATAACGTACATGGCTTCGGGGGATTATGCCTTTTAAAATATAACACTTTTTTATCCTTGATAAGAAATGCTTATTTAAACTTTCTTATGAAAACAATTTCAAAAACTTTTATCTTATCTGGTAAACCTATGCTCTGATACCAAGTGAAACACCCCACCTCCGTTAGGGTCACTCACAAAGGGAATGCCCTAATTTTGGTGGAGGTTTATAAGTATAAGTCACAGATATACAAGACAGATATAAATACACATATTTTTAAACAACGGAAACAACAACAACTTTTATTTCATCAAAATACGTGTTACACAAACCACACCATAATTGTCTTACAATACTTCCAAAAACATTACATATCCATAACTGTCTTGATTAACAAAGAAGCATAAAACATAAAGTAAAGAAACAAAATCCCCATAATGATATACAAAGCCATGATCCAAGCCAAAGAGATCCAAACCGTACATCTACTGTTTTCAAGCTTGCAAAAGAGTCTGACTAGGCTGAGTTGTTTCCTCCCTGTGGGCCGGGGGGGAGAAACGAAAGAAAAGAAGACGAAAAGAAAAAAACGGAGTCAGACATAAAGCCTGAGTAAATCTAGTGACTTTTCAGTATGTGAATAAGAAAAGGATATGATAGACATAAACTGAAAACAGGATAGTATCATAACTAAGGGAGTGTAGTCTAGAATCGAATATACTATCGAACCCACACCATATCTCTGCATTTACTAGTATTACTCTAACCGGCACCCCATGCTGAGGGTGAAGTGATCCTTTTTGTTTTCTAAAGATCGGCTCCTACTCGTACGTGTGTCTTACGGCTACCCCAAGAAGTGTAGATACCTATGCTGGTCCCACCATGGGGTGTATCAATACCCATGGTGGCGGCCCCAACACAATTACTAGAAGGCATAGGATATACTACTGGTGCCCCCAGTGCCCTGCTTGTCTGCTCCGGAGTGCATGCACGACCGCACACTGCAAGACCTACACTGTGCACCTAACATTGCCGTTATTTGACCGCTTACAATCAGCCCAGTAATCGTGCCCCACCCTGCCTAGTTTCAGGGTATCGTTGATACCTAAATTGGGTTACTGCTGAAACGGGTCCTTACGTTACCAGGGTTTTCTAGTCAAACATGTTAAGTGGTTAAGTGTATGTATATACCTAACCCCACCCATCAATATTTGTTAACATATTGAATCTTTGGTTAAGTGTTTACAGTTGACTTAACCCTACAACCTGTCCTTAGCCTTTTAGAGCACCGACCACTCACATTAGACAGATATCACTACGGTTACTCGATGTGCCGGTTGGTTCCGGGCAGGTTTACACCGTAGTTCAGTCTAACCTCGGGTCTTTATTGGGCTCAATGTTTAACCACCCACATTGGATAGGTATTGTTGTGACTACTGGACAGCCGGGCGGGTCCGGGCAGGTTTATGTCACAACTCAATCCAACCTCGGGTTAAACATGTCGTCTTTTCTAGATTTACATATTTCATTATTTATGTAAATGTCATGTCGTCTTTTAATTTGGGTATAACAATTTATACCGCAAAAATGTCACAGTCGTTGGCACGCGCCAAACATGCCAACATATTTATTTATATCATGTTTTACACCCAACGCTATTACCCCCGTTTGTACGTACTAATGTTGGGCTCGACACAATTCAGCCCAACTTGATAAGCGTGAGAAAAGGGGAAATTCAGAACATATAATATTTCTATGATACATAGAAGGTGTAGTGCATGAACTTGCAAATTGGCGTTAACATAAACATTGGAGCATGTGAACTTGCATTCAAAATTGGCATACAACTAAATGGGTGTCACATAGGATGGCATATGTAGACTTATACAAACTTGAGTTTTAACATATTAACTTGGCATAACGTCGAACACAAAACTAGCATGTTGTAAATTAACCCAAAATGTCCAAATATAATATATATTCTATTTCCACATGAACTTACATTGTTTATGTAGCCCAAACTGCATTTAACATAGTTCTAATCATAATTGTAATGGATCTAAGATGTATACATAAGTTCTGAGTCATGTAGCATAAAGGATTTCAGATCTAGGGTGTGTTTACATAATTATAGGACCCATGATATCAACATAAACAGAAAGGGGATATTAACATAAACATGAGAGGGATCTAATCATAGACTTTGCCACAAAACTTGCAATTACCATCACTTTCATATACAAACGTATAATAAACTTGCATCGATCCATTTATGCCACAAATCAATTCGCCAAAAATAATCACGATAGAAACATTACAATACACAAGCTCTACATTATTACAATGATACAATTCTATTCCTAATTACATCGTATCACATCATAATTTTATTCAAATTCTGAAAGACCACTATACTTACAACGTGACGAGATCTTGTTTTCTGATTTCTGTTTTCTGAATTTGGAGGTGCTCTCCTTTGGGTAGCAATTTGTTGATTGATTTGATTAGGCTTTAATTTGCTTCTTAGTTTGATTCTTGGCGGCTACGATCAACTCCTTCCTGACAGCATGACGACTCCTCTCTTATTTTCTTATGTGAATTAGTTGAGTCTTAGTGTGTATTTATAGAGTTTTCAAGTTAATTTGAGCCGTCAGATGCAAACAGGGAGGGAAATCAGACCGTACAACACACCAGGGTCAGACCGACCTGGTCAGGCCGACCAGGCAAGTCGACCTGCAGGTCGACACCCAAGTCGACTGCGCAGTCGACTTGGGGGGGGGGGGGGGTAGGTCAACTGCCCAGTTGACACTAGTGTCGACCTGGTCACTGGGTGGGATTTTTCCCGTCCAGCCCAGTTTGAACTCGAATTTCAAATTTTAAATGTGATCTGAGCTGTTTTTTTTAATTCAAATTTATCCTGAAACTTCCGGAGGTCGCAACTACTTCATACGGAGTCCGTTTCACGCAAACTCGGACTCTATCTTAACCAGAATTCCGAGACGAACGCAATGGCGTAAGCCATTTCCCTTAATTCTTTCATTAGAATTAATTATACTTTAATTTATGAATTTCACTATTATAGAATATACAGGGTGTTACAAAAACTTTCTGTAGAAGGATTAATCTCCTTATCTGATTGTGGAGTTAAAAACTCTTTTTGATTCTGGCATTTTGATTCTGGCATTTTGATTCTGTAATTGAAACTCTGCACTTTAATACTAGTCTTGTTTTTGATTCCGCTATAGTCTCAAACCCCATGAGGGTTACGACTCATCTGTTTGTGATAAGTTGGGGTTTGAGGGTATCTGTGTTGGACGTTAAGTGGACTATGATGCATATATTATGGGTTTTTATCATGCTTATTTTTCCTAAGAATCATTTGGTAATCTGATCTGTATTAGTAGTCTGTAGGTATCTGAATATTTCTGAAAAGGATAGGGTTTTTTACTCAAAGCGTGAAGTAGATTTCCAGTTGGACATTTGTTTAATGGGAGTGATTCTCTGAGTGTTAATCTGATGTTGATTTCAATCTTCGAGGTTAATACTTAGGGGGTTATTCTCTTAAACCGATGTCTAATGGGAACCTAGCTTTTGTTTTAATTGTACTTGCTTCTATCACTCGAGTTTATCGACCGAATCTTCGATCTTTAGGTAGAAACTAATGGGTGTAAATATGTGTTTGAGACATGTTATGTTTGATGGTTGCAAGTGGATGCAAGTTGTTGCTAGTGGTTGCTCGTGGATGCATATGCACACACTAGGCACTAGATCGGCTCAAAAACACTCTCAGACTGCATATGGATGTTTGTGCATTTTTTTAAAATTTTTGTGGATGCAAAATGGTTGACTCAGCACACGGGTGTTGCATATGAATGAATGGTTGTGCACTCATATAGAAATGATATGTATCAAATAGGAAAATTGCATACATGTTGGACTCATGGCACTGACATAATTCGCATTAAGGAGGTCAACTGAATCAGTGGACCGCATAATCTTTGCATCAGTGGACCGCTCTATCTTTCCATGGCAGTTAATATTGGGGATTATGGCTTTGAAAACTATGCATTCTGAAGGCTTTTGTACAAGACTAATATTTATGAACTTGAATTCCGATATTGTGATTTTGAAAGATGTAACTAAACTCATTTCTGTTTTCTATTGTAATAAAGTTATAAAATTTTCAAGTACTACTTTATCTGTCTTGTAAATTTCTGTTATATCTATTAAAAACGCTCCACCAAAGTTAAGGCATTCCCTTTGCGAGTGACCTTAATGGAGGTGGGGTGTTACATAAAGTTTGATTAATGTTGGTTTTTTTAGCTTTCTTTTCTGCTTTTATCCTTGGTCAACATTTTTAATGATTGCTTCTTCTTCGGTTGACTCTAATTATAGTTTGAAACCACTGTTAGAAATATGATTCTAGCAACCCAATATTTACTGGTATAGATCAAAGATTCTTAGTGGTATTGAAGCATTACAATTCATCATATGATATACTGTTTTAAGAACGAATACAAAGTCAATTATGTTATAAATGTTAGGGAGAGAGTTTTATGGTTATTTGTTGTTCAAGAGAAGTTTGTATTTTCATATTTGTCATTCTCTTAAATTTAAACTTTCAGGTTTTTTGTTATTACAAATTTGCAACCTAATCACTCGTATGGAGTTGATATTGTAGTCATTAATTGTTAACATGTGCTACCATATTTGTTATGAAGTTGGCTATTAATTTTATTCGCTCAAATCCTTTAATCAAAATGGAATGTTATTTTAGACCAAATGTATTATAATGTTAAACTACTATTTGTCATGTACGAGAATAAGATTGGCTCTTGATTAAATTCAGGGGAACAATTTGCTTTTATATCATAATTTATTTATTTATTATGATGTCGTTGTTGTTTGTAGTCCTAATATTACTATTGAACTTTAAGGTTATGTTGTTAGCCGTTAATTTGAGAGGGTATTCATTCGGATTGAAGTATTCAAATATGGATTTCATTATTTTCATCATCTGATTTTTCTTATGGGACTTTTATGGAAGGTAGAGGAAAGTATTTTGTTATGTTTTATATTGCTAAGAATGATAATCAAGTCATGATATGTTGTTGAACTTAATAATATAACTGTCCAATATTTCATTTTTCAAATATAAACACGTCAAATACTTTTCTACTCAGTTTGTAAATACTTAACAGACTTATATTATTATAGTTTATTTATTTGTTATTTTATTTAGATGCATGATTTATAATTATTGTTTTACTTATTTGGATTAATTTAACTTCTTATATTTGTGATTTTAGCTTTTTAGATATTTTCATATCAAATAACCGTTTTATTTTATGGAAAGTATTTAACATATATCTGATGTTGCAATTTATATAATATTTAGCAGCTTTTGTTTCATGAATGTAATATACTTGAATTTCAGTTTATTCAGGGTTTTTTTCTCCATTAGCTACTGGCATTGTATATGGTGAATAAGCTTAACTAGTATTGGTTTCCATCAAAGCTTAGGGAAATGTCGTGTGATTATGATCATGATTTCACGTTCACATTTAATCAACATTCTGTTCTTTTGCTTCCTAATCTTTAAGTTTATCCTCGTTTAACTCAATATTCTTGTTGTTATCATTTTAAAAATATTTAAGGTTTTTCTTAGCAAAGGAGCATCCTCAAGGGAAAAAAAGTAGACTTATTTTTTTCTTCAAGTTATAAATGTTTCTACAATAGATGCATTCAATCAAGCTTTGTTTGAGATAGAGAGTGCTAGTGGTTCTGATGTAGAGAGTTATTTTTAGCATGGTTTGCCTTTAAGGTTGTTGTTTTTTTATTGGAAATACAATGGGAAAATGAGTTCTAATTATGCAAATGGTTTTATTCACTAGATTTTATCAGAACCATTTTCTCTATCAGTGCACGTTCCGATAGAATGCGTTTGAAGCTTGCAACCCGCCAACCCCCCATAAAATCAACCCTAAATAGATATAGATACGATAAAGACCAAAAGTAATAATAGTGCAAAATATGGAAATTTGACATTTTAAGAATTAGACCACGAAAGTTATAATTTGTGTTCATGGCTAGATTTTGGTCCATTTCCGTATAAAATATACTGGAAATAAAGCCTATATGCAAAACTTACAAGAAGTTAAAGTTTTCAGATTTAAAATAAATCTAGTCTGAATTTATATTTAAATTTGAATAAATAAAAATAATTCTTAATTTTGAAATTTAAATTTAAGTAAGACTGATTGTGAAATTAGCAAGGGACATAACGTTAAAGAAATTAATTAGGAATTAAATAAGATAATTGAAAAAGTTGAATAATGGTCAAAATTGGACCACTAAGCTGAAGGGAGGTCGATCGCACTATAGACCGACCGATGATCTAAGTCAACCGCTTCGACTTTAGTGAGGTTGTGTCGGCTAGGGTTTCGTTAAGGTAGATGTTGCTATTTAATGTACCATATTTTATTTGAGAAATCTGATGGTTCTCATTTGTTCTAGCACCTGTAAATAAGACCTTAGGACCCTTTCTTGAGACAAATACTCTCTAACTCCACTTATTTCTTCTTGGATCCAGATTTCGGGATTTTTGTTAGACTCCTCATTCTGCTCTTCTTCCTCCTCCTCTAGTAGCTTTAATTTTTATACATATTTTTTGGATCTGACACATATGTGTATATGTATACGTTATTCTTGTAACACTCCACACCCCTTAATTTCCCTAAACAGGTCATACCAAAGAGTTGGAGCACTGCAGGTACAAAGAAACTAATAATAGGTACTAAGATTCACACGACATAAAACAAAAATAGCGGAAACATTTATTTTCAACAACTTATTATTCCAAAACAACATTTTACACAAAATAAGATCTAATACAAATCATATATCTTACATGATCTTAGCCTGAATCAAAGCATACAACAAAACATTTCCCCCCTTTAAAGTACAAATCTGAACCATGATAAGTAAGATGTCACCAAATAGATAGAAAATAAGATCATTTGACATTAATCATCCTAAGATGTTAGTATCTGTAAATATGTGCCTTGTGAGCTACTGGAAAGAAAAAGGAAAAAAGAGCAGCGGGGCAGACATAAGGTCTAGTGAATGATGTAATTACTAGCATGATTGAGTAATATAGTAAAATAGACTCAACAATAGTTCTAGTGTCAGATATGGTAAGTGTCCATGTACACTACAGAAGGTAAACATGCTGGAAAGATATACAAAGAAATATACCTAAGCTATACACATAATGATTATTTGCAATTTACTATTCTGGATGCTTGTGGTTTAAATTAGCCTTCTTAATTATACGCTTTGATCAGCTCTTGCCCCCTTATGTTACCATCCTTACGGCCGTGCCACTAGTAGATCCTTTCTACTTGCAAAAAGACATGTAAACTAGCGCATGGACATAGTAGTTATACATACTTTGATTCTACATGCTCAGTAGTTGCCAGTTTCCACTATTTTTCACCCTAACTCTTTGACATATAAACTTCTGCATAAGTGTGCCCAAAACTACTTGAAACCAATAGACCCTATTTGAAAGGGAATGATGTCGGTCTGGTCCACAACAAACACATACCCTAATTTGTTTCCTAACATATTCTTATCATTTTAACCTTATATATACCTACTTCCGCGTAAGCATGCCTGATTTTCGTCAAATCATCAGATCCAGTCTAAAAGGGAATGTGGCTGGTAATGGTCCTAACTAATAATCTGTGTTTTCTTTTCTTTGCCCAATCCTAAATTTTGGCCCAAACTACTATCCTAGTTCCTGATTGAGTAATTATATTACTTAGTACCATCTCTTCTTTTTATTGTGATTTTTATTGTTCTTTACTATCATAATAATCTGCTTGTCTTTTTTATTTCTTATGAATTACAATACTGGACATAATTAGCTGCAAATTCCTACAAATCTGCTTATTTCAGTCTATTTCTTTTTTACTGTAAAGCTGTAATTTCTACATGTACTTATGATAAATTTGTTCCTTCTTTTTTAATCAATATTCGCACAACTATTACTTCAATTCTATTTTTCTTTCGCAAAATTAAAGGATTAAATCAGTCATTGATAATTTAACATTTATAGATCTAGGCACATTTTAGGCATAAACTTAAGTAATTGTAGAAATTGTAAAATAACTATTAGGCATGAAGCAATGGTCCTCGTGCAGTTTATCACAGGCAGGAAGATTAGTCATTGTTCAATCAATTGTTATGGCTATGACAACATATTATACCAGACACTATATTCTACCTTTGAAGCTTATTAATATGATTGTCAGTGTTGTTAACAAGTTCTTGTGACATGGGGATCCTTTCATAAAGAAAATTACTCCCATTGCTTTTGCAAAATTATGTGAGGATAAAAGGTATGGAGGTTTGGGTTTTATTAATCTTTTTCTTTGGAACAAAGCAGCTATTTCTATCTATTTTGAAAAGCTTTTCTCGGAGGAAGAATGCTTATAGGCTAAATATGTTAAGAGCAATTTGATTGGAAGGAAATAGTTTTGGACTATGCCTATTCCTAATTCTTGTAGTTGGAGTTGGAGACAAATCCTGAAACTTAGAACCTTATTTTTACCTTTTGTTCGCTGCAATGCTGTTAGGATTAATGGTCTTTCTTTTTGGCACTTACCATGGGCAGGAAATGGTTTGATTTTGAGTAACATAGTGGATTATAATTTGAGGAGGAACAGTGGTATCTCTGAGAGTGCTATGGTGGATGACTTCATACATGATGGTACTTTGATTTTACCTCATAACAGTTCAGCTTTATTGAGAGTATTATGGGAAGAGATTACTTCTAACTTTAGGACAGATTGTTCTACTATGTCTTGAATGGGGAAATGTCATTTAATTAATCATGTGTATGATCTTTTAGTCGGTGATAAGCCTTACTTTCCATGGCATAAGAGGATATGGAACTTAATGAGCAATGCTAAGCAGAATTTGTTATTATGGAAGGTAATGTCGAATGCCATAAATACAAAGGATAAGTTATTTAATATGGGTAATCTTTCTGAAGATTTGTGTGTGTTCTGTGGGGACGAGATTGAATGTAATACCCATTTATACTTTGAGTGTTCCTTTGTCTTTCAACTTTGGCAACGCATTTTGCAATATTATAACCTCCATACGCCATCGAATATCAGTAGGGATGAATGGTATACTCTCTTCAAAGAAACAAGGTGGAAGAACAGTAAGAGTATGATGCTGCTGAGAGTGCTGAAGACATTTATATTTGAGATTTGGATGGAGAGTAATAAGAGGGTCTTTACTTCTTCTATGTTGTCTACTGATCAGCTTTTTTCATTCATTAATAATGCCATTTCTAAGCGTCTAAAGTTGGATTATTAACTAAAGTTGCTGTTTTAAGGGATGCTTTTTCTTTTGATATGCAATTTGACTTTGTGGAGATATTCTTTTTGTACAACATTGAGTTTTTTTGTGTGATTCTTGTATGTATGTTATAGTTTTTTTTCAATACTGTACATATGATTCATTATAATTTTAGTGGAATCTTGTAATCTTTGTTTTGTTGTGAATAAATTTCATTTGCCTTTCAAAAAAAAAAAAACTATCAGGCATGGAATACTAAAAAAAGGAAGAAGACTACATGACTATCTTATAGAACTTAAATAAAAAGCAAAATGTTAGAAGAGACAAAGAAATACTTGTGGAAAAAACTTATAGAAAAATTACTTACAGAAACACTTACTTAAATAAAAAATTATAAAAAAATTGTTAGAAAAGGGTAAGAAAACTACAGAAAATCTACAACTATTATAAATACTATTTTTCAAAATTATCAAAAGTGTGAATAATTACATACTCACCCATGGTCCTAATCTTTCCTTTCTAGCTCTGTAGAACCCTTCTCTAATAGGATTATATAAATATTTTATTTTATAAACCTATTCCCTAGAAAATTTTAGGTTTGGTTCATCTCAAAAAAAGAGAATCCAAAGGTGAAATGATTGAGTTATCCGGGAATACCTAGGTCTAGGGGTCTATTTATAGTGTAGCATAGGATCTCAGACCATGGGATTTCAAAATTAAATCCAAGATAGCCACATCATTCAGCCAATCAAAGCCTCTAAATTTCAATATCAGCTAGTTTGGTGAAGCCCCATCAGCAGAAATAAAAAGAATTATGTAACAGTCTCGTGCCTAGACAAATTAACGTCTAGGCTTGGGGGAGGATCGACCAAGAAACCGCATGATTCAACCTGGCTATGGGCCTGGTTGACTTGACCACGTGTTGTTGTTGTTATTATTATTATTATTTCTCTCTCTTATTTGATTTATTATTCTCTTGCTCGGATTTTGACAAGATACATATGAAAATTAATCAAAAAATCGCTAAGGATATAATGGAAAATGTTATATAGTAGTATTTGGACATATGTAAGAAAATTCTTTTTAACCTATTTCTATATTTACAGTTAAGATTCTTTTATTAAACCTATAACTTGCTCCTCTTTATTAATATTATTTAACTTCTAATAAATTGCATTAATACCATACTTAATTGCTATTTTATTATGGATGTTATTTTTTCAAATTCAAACATATATGTTAACATTTATGATTTAATTCTTTTTACTAGTTTTTAATGTTATGATTATAATGTTAGTCTTTAATTCTCTACTTATTCTTTTATAATGTTACTATTAATGTTTACATTACTTTTATATATTAACTTGTAACGTTTATTCTTATAATATTAAATTTGATATTCGAATTTCTAAATTAATTATTCTTAAATTTTGGGGTTGTTATAATCTCCTCTCCTTAAGGGATTTCAACCCTGAAATCTCCAAGGACATAAGAATGAAATAAGTATTTTCATCCAAATACATACAACCATCTATTCAAACACCATCTATAAGCATCAATTGTCCTTAAATTTTCTAATGTAATTCATGTAATTATGCAATAGTGTAGTGTGAATGTCCCTAACGAATGAAAAAGATTAGGCGGCATATCGATTTAATCGACCTCGTTTTTTTAGAAAATATGCTCGTGCCATATATCCAAATGAATGCAAGTTTCCCAATGATAATTTGTAATCTACGTGTGTCCTTTAATCTTCATTCATATGCAAAAATCATATTCTAGTCATCTAGTTTTACAACCATGGGATTGAAGTAAATTTTGTGCATACATAAATATGGAATATGTTTGGGTCCTATTAGTCGATCAATAATAATTCGTAATGTATGTTATGCGTCTATTGTATCCACTAGCAAACACTTGCAACCACTTGCAACCACTTGCGTACATCATTTATAACATGTTTTAGAAATATGTTTATAATCAATCCTACCATCTATAGGCTTAATCTTGAGATCTGTCCTTCCCAGGGATACTAAGAAGAAACATCCTAATCAAAGGAAAAAGCAAATGAAAGTTTATCTAATAAATAAGAGTAAGAAACTTGGATACTCCTTAGATACCCAGTTGCTATATTTAAAAGTTATTCCTAAGAGATGAAAGATCTTATTTCAGAATTGGCAAAAAGTCCTAATGCACGATGACTGACTGGTGACTTGTACGTCTTCTCTAAATTATCTACCTCAGTTTTTTCTCTTATCTATATAGAGATCCAAAACCTAAGCTTTGATACCAGATTTAACAACCTAAAATTTCAACATGCCCGAATTTTCGCAAAATGCTAAAATTCAAGTCCGTTGAAACCTGAGTTGGTTTGTCTGGTATCCTGCAGATAGGAAAATATTAATATATTAGAGCTCATAATAAAATATCTCATAGCAGAACAAATAAAATATGATAGTAGGTAAATACTTACCATAATAATGACATTATATAGTAAGTGTCTCTGAGCTGTAAAATCTCCGACACTTGTCTAACCTGCAGGTTTGTTATAAGAAGGGGGTCAGAACAAAATTTCTGGTAAATGAACAAATTATAATTTTTATAAATAGCACTACATATACCGTTTAATCAATGGTTTAACTTTATTAAGTTATCTGGATTTATTACACGCTATACCTTCAATTTACGCATAAATTGTACCCATCTAATCCTAAGTTGATCAACCTAATAAATCATATATATGTAGCTATATGCCCAACATATCAAGGTACTCCTCTTACTACCCTTATCAAGTGGTCTCCATCGCGGCACTGTGAAAACATACTAATCTCCATCGTCACACTACGAAAGCGCACTAAACCACGCTATGAGGGCGTACTAAGTCTCCGTCGCTACTCTATGAAAGCGTACTAGGCCACGTTCCGAAAGCATGCTAAGCTTCCTTTGTCATGCCATGAAAGCGCCATAATCCTGAGTTCACCTACAGAACTCAATCAGGGGATTTCCATATCTATAATGGATAGCTTTGTTAGGCCTACAATACAGATATCCAAGAATGGTATGTCTCTTTTATCAATGACCATTTCCTTACTCGACCCTCCTAACTAATGAAAGACCATTCAAAGAGTTAAGTGACTATGCTACTACCAAACAATCAAAACATCCAATTGTCTATGTCCCTCATCCAATATCACAATAGTGAAAGATTATTCACCACTTGGTTTAGCTCCAGCCTTTCCTGTACTCGCTCGAACTGATGATGATATGTATCTGATGACTTACTATCTTGTTAGGTATTGAACACAAAGTCTGCTCTACCGAGCCGAGGCACCCACCAAATCAGCCTAAAAATCATCCCTTCAGTCTTTTGGCTACCCTTAACATAAATGCAACCAAAGCATACTCTATGGATGGAACCGTATAGACCTACCCCAAAGGGCCATCTCAAATTATCCTCAGGCCTACATAAGTCTCATACTTCCTTCTAATTCCTTCAAATAATAAGCTGGACATGCTCCCACCGTCTCCCTGGACACCTACAATGATTTACCCTATTGGGCTCTTAATCCCTTTGGACTAGACCAAATGCATATCGCTATTTTATTAGGCCCTATGTCTAATTTACCGTTATGCATTTCACTTACTTTTCTTATCGTTGATTTCCAATATTTTTAATTAATATGAATATTCATTATTCGTTAATCAACTTTATTAGTTACCACAGAATTTTAGGCTTGTAACGTAATACCTTATAAGTCAATATGTTTGTATTAAAGCCTAATGCCTAATCATAAGGTTACCATAGAATTTTAGGCTCGTAACTTAACACATTTTAAGTCCATATGTTCATATTAAAGCCTAAATGTCCTTTCCATCATTCTCTGTGATACTCATATTTGCAAATAAACCATGTTTATTTATTATGATTTCTCAATTACTATATTTATGCAAATATAGATTAAAGTTCATTTTTCTATCATAACTTGCATCATATTCATAGAATTATACTTAACGAACTTAATCTACACTTTTAAGTTTATTTATAATAAGCCTGCATTTCACATTTAACTATGACCTTCACTTTTGTAACCCAAACTGCCTATTATGATTCATCTTTGTCCATGCAATTATTATAGTAGAGTACATTCGTTTCTAATTTATCAAGTATTTAACCTGATTTCTTACTTCTTTTCTTTATTTTTTGAAAGGCAGTGCGATTATTTTTATTACTCAATAATAATATTGCAATAAGTATAACATTACACATATATACACTATAACCTGTAACCTGATCACTACAGTACATCCCAATACAAAACACTCACAAATAAACCCACTATGACTCGTTATAGTATAATCTCTCCACAAAGCTATGACAATATTGAATGCACCAGCTAACATGATTCCATGCACCAACTTCCGATTTTCCTAAATCCTAAAATCTCATTTAACCGCAGTAGATAACAAGCTTGAATGCACCAGCTTCAGATCACTTAAATGTATTCAGAAATATTAAACAGATTTCAAGCAAAACAGCAAAGGTTGTAGCTTACATCATTATCAGAAAGAACTAAACAGAAAAACTAACTGCAAAAACTAAACACTGTAGAACAGGATAGAACCAAAAAGAGTGAGCATCACAACTTGAGGGGATCAAAAAGTGGTGATGGATTTTTCCGCGTGTGCCTTTCTGTAGATTTCAAAATACTATTAAAGGGTAGCACATCTTCAGGTCTAAACTCATTACCTTCATCTAAGCCATCCCAGTATTTACCATGTATCCTACCACTCTTAGACTTGGAAGAAGTAGCAACTGATGAAACATTAGAGGGTGGTGGTAATTGTATATGAGGAGGAAGAGTTAAATGACCATAAGGAGAAGGTTTTGAATGTGTAGATATGGTTGTCAGAGGAGAAGAATAGGCTATTGGAACTTTGGAACTTGTTGAAGAGGAAGCATGCATATTAGTGCTTGTTGAAGAGGTACATGACATGGTAAGCACAGAAGAAAAATTTACAGAAGCTATATTCTTATCATTAACAGAGTGTACCTGTTTTCCCTTCATAGTTGAATTCAAAGCATCATTCTCTCCATTAAAAATATTACCTAAACCAGAATCTAGATTATCAGTCTCACCACATACGGTAGTAGCTTTATCCCGAGAATTATCTGAAAGATTATTACCTTGATCACCATCAACAATTCCATTTTCAATACCTATTTGAGTACCCAAAAAATCAAAATTATTTTTACAGGCTACTTCTTCATTCACTTGAACAACTAGAATAACATCATCTGTTTTCCTCCATCTCTGTTCCTTCTTAGAAATAACATTTGTCCAACCTTTATGATTAAAATCAACATTATCCCTTTTCTTGTACTGATTAGAAATAACATTTGTCCAACCTTTATGATTAAAATCAACATTATCATTCATCACCACACTTTCTTGTTTAGCCTCATAAAAAACATCATCCTGAATATCTTCTTGAATATCAACATTAACACCATGAGCATATTCAACCGTACGATGCCCAAAACATTTGCAATATGTACAAATACCAGGTTTACATACATAAGAAAGTTTAACGATGGGACAACAATCACCTAAGCCAACCAACTCAATAAATTCTGGCAGTTCAATTTCAGGCAATATTTCTACAAGAGCTTTAGCATACCTGAATCTCTGCATTCTCTCAGTACTATTATCGAAACATATTAATCTTCCAGTGTGACAGGCAAGCCATTTGATACCTACTAAGGTCTAAAGAACCAGAGGGATATTGTAAAATTGAATCCATACAGGGACCTTTCTTATTTGTGCCTGAGTATTACCTATAGATGGATTCCATTGAGTAATAACAAACATTCTTCCTCTAATGAATATCGGGTCAGAGTGTAATTTCTTATCCCTATCCAAATCGTTAGAAAATTTAAGTAGAAATACACTCCATCATATTTAGTACTAACAACACCATTAAATTTCCAATATTTTTTCAAGAAATTAACCACAGAGAGATAGGAAAGCGTACCATCCAAGAAAAATCCTACCAAGTGATTACTTCAGAATTTCATTCCCTCTCCTTTAACAAGATCTGGTGGCTCTTTAGGAATACCATCTTTAGCAATGTCGAATTGAATCGACTTAAAAACGCCTGCATTTTCAAGCAGAGATTTGAATAGGGAGGCGTAGTCAGATTTCACAAAAAGAAGGAAATGAGGCATATGACGAATTGAAATTATTCATCAAATTAGAATGAACAAAATTAACTTCTGGAGGAATTGCACAATATTTGATTTGATTAAAAGCATCTCCAAGATCTGGATTCAAAAATTTAGAAGCAAGATTAGCATCTGAGATATCTGGTGAGGAGGAAATGACACAGGGAGGAGGAGGATCTAGAGGAATATATGGAGAAGATCGCGATGGAAGAGGTGGAAAGGAAGGCGATGGAGGAGGAAGAAGAAAAGGAGGATGATGCATCCACCATTAACAAGGGCCGTGAAAGATCTGGTGTCGCCATTAACAAGGGCCGTGAAAATTAACTTCTTTTCTTTACATAACATCTTTCATTTATGTTACCCTTTTTGTTTTTATCATTGCAATTTATTCTTTATGAAGTAGGTTGATCCCTAATTGATTAGTAACCAAAACTGAATAAAAATTTATTTTCATAGTTTAGGTAATCACTGCAACAGAAACTCATAATTGCAAGATATTCCTTTTTCATAAGTTTTAGGTTATTGATTCTGTGCGCAATACACCTAAATCTCTATTTCGCACTAATCCCTGTCTTTACTTCTTCTTTTCTTGCAATTATATTTCCTATTTTCCCCACTAACCAACTATGCAAATATATTCCTTTTTTCTTAACCAATCAACATAGGTTATTCCTAACCTTTCATTTTATAAATATATGTAAATTCCTGTTTTCCTCTTTATATTTTCAAGCCTATTCCCTTTTGTTATCGTTTTGATACACATGTTCATTTAACCCTAAATTATTAAATCTTCTTCTTCCAATTGAATTATATTTTCCTATGCGAGTAAACAAAAGAGATTATAATCAGTTGCACAAAAATAAGCACACAATTCAGTTGTATACATATGCGGATATTCAAATTCATACATATTTTGCACATAACCAAAATTCAACATAAAATTGTAAAATTCGACGCAGAAAAATGGTTGAGAGAATATCTTATAAATTTTACAGGAATCAAATGATATCATATACCATTATAGGAAAAATATAATTTAAATTCACTCACATGCAGCATTCTCTAAAACCAAAATCTGGTTTAAATTAGAGTTTATTTTCTGTATTCTTCTTTAGTTTGGATGTATGAATCTATTTCGATAGGAAATATGGGCATATACACCTTGAATCCACTATTTTTGCCTTTATTTCTCAAATCAGATAATCTAAATCTAATATATATTATTTTTGAAGAGTTTGTAGGAAAAAGGAAATGGCGGGCTTCAACGTTCTCTCAAAAAATAAGAGTTTGACCTAGACCCTATAGGTTTATTTATAGATCCTAGATAAACCATGTCCATCAGATTGATCTAAAATAAATACGCTGCTAAAACCAAGTCAATCCTGAATCCCAAAACAAAAAAAGACGTTACTCACTAATATGGTTGACCTAGACCCATGCCTGGGTCGATACATGGATCGACCAAACCCTCACATAGGTCAACCCATGGGTCGACCCAAACGATTTATTTTAAATTGTTTGGTGTCCCTTTTCGCTACATGATTTATTCTTGCCTGTTTTGTTTGATTAGGTATTTATTTCTAGACTGTTTTGTTTGTTTCTATATTTCATTGTAGTCTTTTGTGATTTGACATACATTCAAATTTAAATGCATAATTTATTATGTATATTAATTTTCTTCTGTTTTTAAACTCTTGCATGTTTAAGTTTTTTAATTCTGTAAACGTTATTTTTAACGTTTATTTCTATTCCAAGTTTTATTCAATTTTCTACCATTTTTAACATGCATTTAAGTTTCAATTTTAAATGTAGTTATATCTATAGTTTTATATATATTGTTTCTTGGTAACGCCAAATTTACTGTATGTTAACTTTAATAAATTTCCTTTACTTCCTGGTTTAATTCTGTATAAGATGCAGGATTATTTTCAAATTTAAATGCGTATTACTCTTGAAATATATACATACACACATATATTTGTGTGAGTTAAATATGATCACCTGTTTAGGTATGTATCATTTCAACCAATAGTGATTTTTGCTAAATATAAGGGAACTTGCAAGGTAATACAATGTTTAACTATAACAAGAAAATCCGTGCAAATCGTGCATGTCATGCATATGTCACATGTCGGCATCGTTTACAAATCCAACATATCATGCATATGCAATAGATCCATATGTCACAGGAAAATATAATATACATGTCAAATGTATATTACGTGTATATATCGATATGGCATGTCATTCGTGTCGTAACGTGCACAACTATAGAAATATACTCACGATGGTTTTAAACAACCTAGCCTTTCAATTGACCACTTTAATTTTTAAATTTCACTTAACGAGGTACCAAAATCGTGAGTGGAATTGGATCTTACCTTTCATGGCCACAATGGAGATAACCAAAAGAGAATACAGATACGAAGCGAGTAATGAACAACTGTCATTTCCTTAATTACTTTTTTTCCCAAAACATTACGTGTAGAAGGTGAATCATACAATGCGAGTATCATACGTCAGATGCCGATGAGAACCCTATATTTTGTCATGATGACCTAATTCAACGAATTCCACAACCTTTTTTTTATATTGCATCCTTTCTCTTCTCCGTTGATGCTTTTCATTCGAACTCCCCTCTAAAATATCTCCATAGTGGCCTTCTTGAAGTCCGGGCACGACGCGGTGGCTAGCAAGGTGGAGCTTGAGAAGGGAAAGCAGTGCGTTTCAGTGGATAAAAATAATGGAATTTGAATATAACTAAATTATCATTTCCAAACTATGCGCATGTAATTTGAATATAACTTGAACGTGGACACGTTCCTTGAAAATAAATAGGATCAAACTATAAAAATACAAATTTCAGGAGTAAGTCAATGAAACGTGAGGAAAGAAGGGTAGGGCCGTACTGTGGGATACTTCGCCATTCGAATAAAAGAAGCATTGGGACACAAAACTCAAAAACTGACACAACATTGGCTACCGATACAATACGCTATTTTATTGATACAGATGTCCATCGGACACCAAAATGCACAAATGAATATACTGCGGTGATCAGTGAGACAAGACAGACACGATGGTAAAAAGATATCAGTGTTACGATTCTCCTACCAAAACTTCAATTTTTAACGATAGTGAGTGACCATTTTGTATGGAAAAATTCCGATGGATGTTGAAACGTCTGAATTTCGCAAAATGAATTGCACCATTGAATTCAGAATGAGAATATTGGTTTTTTTAGGTTGGAACATTCAGGTTTCGGAAAAAAAATCATTTGTTCAGTATTTGAACTGACTTGCACTGAAATAACGCTACCGAATGAACTTACCGTATTTTACTACGAAATTTATTCCTACACCATGTCTAGTAAACGGATCTTAAATATAAAATTTTGGAATTTTATTCAAATTTTATGTTTTTAATATTAATTGCGTTATATCGGTTGTCGCTACTGTAAACCGATAGTATAAATCGATTTAACCAGAGCATGCAAATTTTGACATTTTCATTATAAATTTTACAGGTTCAATTTTACATAAAATATTATGTTTCTAGCAATAATTATTTTAACATTTCATTATCTATCGATTTCACGTCAGTTTCAAAATAATAAGTTCTGAAATAGCGATTGATCCAAATTTTGTTATTCAAATTAGACATACATGTTTTACTTTATATTTGAAAATCAAATATATACATTCCTAAGAATTCAAAATAAGTTAAATTTAATTTTCTTAAGTAAAGTATCAGTTAACATGTTATTAAAACCATTTAAATTTTCAGATCGTTACAATAAATTTTTACGAAGACTAAATCACTAACGCCAAATTCAAGCCCCTTCCTCCGCCTATCAACGTAAGATCACTACTGATCTCGTACAACCTTCATTCTTTATCGAGTCAAAAGAATCTCTCCATGGAATCATGGATAGGGCCAGGTCTGAGTAGAATCTTTTTGATAGTCTTCCATCAACAAGCCAATGATTTGCATAGCCTCCCATACAATGCCTCGTAAGCGGCAATATTAATCGTTGCTTGAAAATTCTTATTATACAAGAACTCGATTAATGATAAATGCTGCTCCCATTCTCCTCCGAAATCTTGAATCTCTCAGTTTTTTCATCGGTTTGTAGGTGATATATGGTGCTTAGACTTAGGGTCATCCCTAAAGTTGTTTGAAGGCTCCTCTAAAATACCTCCGTGAATAGAGGGTCTCGATCACTCACTGTACTCGTAGGGATTCCATGCAGTCACACTATTTCCTAAAAATAAAGTTGGGCCAGTGAAGCTGCGGTTCTACTCTTCCTCACTTGAATGAAGTGTTCACTCTTTATCATCGGTCCACTATAATTCAAGTAGCTTCATTCCCTTTCTAACTCCTTGATAGCATCTACGAATTCCATGAAATATGTTCTTATTTCCAAGCGGGAACCTCCAAAGATAGTAATAACCCTTCGGGCCTACTTCCTCCGCTTTGAATTTTTGACAAGTCAAACACCTTGTCACAATCTTAGAATTTTTTTCCTTCATGCCTGCCCAATAGAAAGTCCTCCTCATATCCTTAAACATCTTATTTCTTCTATGATGTGTGGTCATTCGTGAATGATGGCATGAGGAACTCTTTGCTTAAATTACTAGTCCTAAGGACATAAAGTCATCTGTCCCTTTTTAGGATTCCAACATTATCCTTAAAAAATCTATCAAAATGAAAAAATGCTTTACTTTAGCAATCTTTTCCCTTAACTCCCTCAACTCCTCGTAAAGACCTTGCTCATGCTTACTCATATCCATCAAGGATGGTTTCCAAACTGCAAGAAATATTTGAGATGACTCAAATGGTATTTGATGGTTAAAATCAGAAAGAAATTTCGTCTGCCTCCACTCACCTATATAACTAAGAGTAGCACGTCTCCAACTTAAAGCATCTGTGACAATGTTACCATTCCCAAGGGTGTACTGAATATCAAGATCAAATGAAGCTATATACTCCATCTTCCTCTGCTGCCTAAGATTCAAATCTCATTAACAAACACTACGACTATCTTATTAAGAATGCCTCTAAACACACTACTCATCAAATTAACAAAGAAGGTGTGGGTATTTGTTAATCCAAATGGTATCACTTCCCATTTAAACAAATCATCAGGTGTCCTAAATGTTGTCTTAGATATGCTTTCCTTAGAAATTATTAACTATTTAATTCTGTCGCTAGGTCCAATTGAGAAAAGACTTTAGCGGCTCCCAAATGATCGAATGGGTCATCTATCCCTGGCAAAGGATACTCGTTCTTCTTGATCGTCTTATTAATCTCTATGTAGTCGACGCACAACCTTAATGATTCATCATCCTTAGTAGAAAAACCACCATTGCTTCCCACTCCGAGGTACTTCATCTGATGAATACTTTCTGTAACAACTCTAAAATATACTTATCCAATTCCCTTCTTTCTTTAGGATCCATATACCTCAACGGAAATGCAACTGGTCTAGTTTCCTTCTCGAGATCTATCCCAAATGCAATCTTTCTATGGGGGTGGAAGTCCCAACTCTTCCTCGAAGACATCGAGAAACTTGCAAACAATGGGCACTACAGATGGCCCTTCCAAATCAAAAGATAGAGAGTGTATCAAGTCAGAATCCCTTATATTTTTAATTTTACAAGGCACTACTAAACTATGACCTCTACAAATCCTTGAGCAAACGATCTTCCTATTGCAATCAATGATGGACCCATAATATGATAGCTAATCCATCCCTAAAATAAGTCCACACCCTTCGAAATTCAAAATATACGCACTACATGAGAAATCGATATTGTCGATGTCTAGAACTAGGTCTTTGCAAATCAATAAGAGTTTTTTAGCTCCAACAATTGGAGTAGAAACCACTATCAAACTATTAGAGTTGAAAGTAGGAAGTTTCAAGAAGTCTACAATGTTCCTAGCTATAAAGGAATGAGATGCTCTAGAATCAAATAGGGTACATATAGAATCCCTAAAATAGAAATGATTCCTTTATAGACTGGTTGTCCTAGGTCCTTCGGCAATCGACTTTATATGGGTGCTACCACCAAAGCGTAGCTTTGCCCACTTGATCCTCCCTTAAGATTTGGCCAGTTCCTAGCAAGGTATCCTTCTTCATGACAGTGATAAGACTTTCCTTTGAATTCATCCTTCATTAGATTTACTCTACAGTCCTTGACCTTGTCGCCTTTTATATGACATCTCTCACATTCCTTAGATTCTCTCTTAAATTTTCCATTCTTCCTCTTCTTTAACCAACAACTCTTTTTCTTATTCTTTCCAAATTTTTAAGTACTCTCATTCTTCTCAACCTTAACCTCCTCTTCTTCACCAAGTACAAAATAGCAGTTTCCACAAGAACTTCAAATGTTGCTCCAAATGGTACTTGAACCAACAGTGTCTATATAAGAGGGGAACTAAATCAATTAACAAACCACAACTCTTAGTTCATCGGCGTATCCACAAGTCCTCTTTCAAACTTTGACAACTCCATGAATTTGGCGATATACTCCTCTAAGGATGCTCTCCTTGCTTGAATTGGATAAACTTCTCCAATTGCAAACTCACTTCAACACTAGGAAATAACTTAATCTCGAATCTGGCATCGAATTCATCCTAAGTAAATATCCTACCTGCATTCTCCTTAGAAACCATATCCCATTACTTCAAAGCTTTGCCTTTAAGATGCCATGCGACTACCCTTCTTTTCAAAGGGTTTTCCCATCTAGTAGCCTTAAAGACATGGTCGCGTTCCAGTATCCATGACTTAGGTTCAAGAAATCCTTCTGCTCCATCAAAGGGCTTACCTCCTAGATTAACAAATTCCTTACAAAAACGAGGGAAATTAAGGGCTACATCATCGGGTTGAGCTGCTAGTTTCGCTGGGGATGTAGGGGCAATGGGAACTTGTTTACATTCCTTAAGTACTGCTGGAACCATTCGAGTAAGTGCCGAGGTCCTATCGGATTCCCTTGCTCAGATTGATTTTCGGTCAATTTTGCTATTTGTAACTGGAAAATCTTCAGTGGAAGTCCCTAAGCTAGTTTTAAGCCAAAGAATAAAAGAAGGAAAAAATGATATATTACCTAGTATAACCACGTATGTCTTAGGGGTATTATATATATAATCTGATAAACCTTTTTAAATAATGAGTACATCTCTCATTCGTATATTTACCTATAATCAGGTAACCTAAGCTCTGATATTAAATGTAACTACCCACTTGGAATGGGCCTAAATCCCCACCCACGTAAGACCCATCAGAACACAAAGCCATTCTAAGCAAGCCATTAGTTTCTATAAGAAATAAAATAACAGAGCCAAACTAGAACAAAATTAGAATCTCACAGCAGAACACACATAATATAATAATTAAAATAGATGTAACATTTCATTAAAACCACATAATGTCGATTACATAACAAATTCCAATGTCATAATAATGGTGCATCATAAATATCCCATAAATACAATCAACTACTAGACATAATGATAATAAAAAGCTGGAATTAAATGTATGTCGCCAAGCACCTAACTCCATGGAATAATCAGTCAAGCGTCTCCACCTATTAACCTATGTTATTAAGAGGAGGGGGTCAGCACGACAATTATGATGAATTATGATTCTATAAGTTTAGAAGGAAACCTATTTCCTGAACTTGGTAGATAAATCCTTCAAGTTTATGTCTAGTAGAGTATAACAAACGCACACACATACATACATACATACACACACACACACACACACACACACATATATATATATATATATGTTTATTGCGCACATATTCATTTAGTGGAAAGAGGCGAACTACTATTGGTCTCTTAAGGCCATCACATAAATGGGCGAATTCCTATGATCACTTAATACCCTACGTGTGGATTCCTACAATAACTTATGACCCTATGAGGACCCTAGTCACTTAAGACCTCAGTTCCTAATCATCATCATTATTAAATATTCACTCAAGCGAACTGCAAGAAATAGTAATCTGCCACTTAATACAGGATGTAGGTAGACACACATCACCATTTATGACCCTTCCAATGGACTCATGCATCACTATCTAGCTGGCATTACAGGTGAACTCATAGCCACTTAATATATCCCTTAGATAAGAGGTTCCCCTTAATTACATGAACGGTGAAACTCTTAGTAGCCCATCCCTAGGTCTGCCCTTACATAGCCCCAATATTAGAAGCGGACAACTTCTGGAGAACTACCTAACTCATTCATTTTTTTTTATTTAAGACCATTTAATACCTCATAATTATTAGAGAAAGACTGACTCGTTAACCATTTAATACCTAATAAGGGCGGGTCCCATGACTTTAGCCCAAGACCAAGGACTGAATCTTAGGAACGGGCCAAGTCCTAACCACTTAATTCCTGAATAAGGTGAATAAGACACTGAATACCTTTTCAAGGCAAGCCTACTTCACACATATATTTGTTACACTAGACATCTCACATCAACCTAACTTCTTGTAGTTGTTGGATATGCTAGGTGGTTCCGGACAGACTTATACTACAAGTAAGGCTTAACCTCACGCCACATGCATTTCACTATAAATGACCCATGACACTTGATATCTCACTTAAAACCGACTTCTTATAGTTACTTGATTTGTCGGCCGGTTCCGGAGCAGACTTCTACTACAAGTAAGGATTAACCTTGTGTTATTTAATATGTTAAAATCCATTAACACATACATCATACAAATTTCGTATGAGGACATTTAAATTCGAAATTCTAATTAAAAGCATTTAAAACATATTTATGATACATTAAATATGCTATTTAATATATATATAAACAACGTGATTAGAGGCATGCGTAAAGGAAATGTTTAAATGTAGAAATATCAATCCTAACACATAATTAAAGTTTACACATCATGTTTCCCAAACTTTCACAACATTACATATAATTTCTTATTTCAAATCTGAAGCAATAATAGGGAAATAACATAACATAAACAGAATAACTTGTAACCTAGTTTTTTAGTATTACTTTCATTTGAGGTATTTATACAAAACAAGGATTTTGGTCATATGTATTTTATTACATTTAAAACGTCTATTGTTAGGAAAACACGGGTTTAAACATATATAAGTTACAATACCTAAATCCACGCTTTTGCATTAGTTTGATTTATAATAAAAGTGAAAGATAGTAAATTGTACTTAATGTCAATTTGTAAATATACCTAAAAATCTATTTACACTTATATCCATAATCCAAAACCAAAATAGAGACTAGATAGACCACTTCCAATGTTATTAGATATTTGGGAGATTTATAAATGTTTTGTTTTCGTAAGAATCCCAAATATCCATAGGCATGAACAATCCAGTTTTAAACTAACAGTTACATGAAATAGAGACTTAAAAGAATTCCCACTCACGGAACCACAAGAAGAAGAAAACTATGAATAACCAACTTCTGGATTGCTGTCTCGAATATACGTACTCCAATTCCTTCTCCTAAATTATTACATATGTATAGGAAACAAATTAGAATCTTATATATATTTATAAAACTAGTTCCAGAAATCTATATAGAATTTAGAATAGAGAAGAAATAAGTAGGTGATTTGAGAAGTAGAAAAATAACCTGACCTAATCTGGAACTAAACAGAGCGGAGGAGAGACAGAATGGAGTCGGAGTCCTGAGAAGAATGTGGGGTTTAGAGAGGAGGCTGGGATCTTACTTATAGTTGTTGAAGTTTGTGTGAACCATGAGATTTAATTATAAAATTTCAACCGTTCAAATTAACAATTTATATAACAAAACCTAAATAAATCTAATCGTCACCCCATGTTTCCTTATAGGGTGATCAAAACTAGGACTGCCAATTTCCGACATGATCCGAAATCCGACTTGAAACCCGCACGGAAATTAGTAGGTTAACCCGACCCATTTAGTTGGCGGGTCATTTTCGGGTCAAGCCGTTTATAAATGGGTGGGTGTAGGGTTGACCCGCTAACCCGATTTTAACCTGCCAAACCCGATTATTTGTTGTATATCTTTTACATTGTTACTCTTTTATTATGTTGTTTGTGTTAGTCTTTTATGTATGTAGTAATCTGTATTCTCATATATTCTTGTGTAAGCTATTATATTTGGCTAATTTATTCTTGTATGCTATTAGTTATATTTTACTTATAACAACTGTTTCTCTTCTATATTGTTAATCTTTTATGTATGTAGTTTGCTCATATGTTCTAATGCATAAAGAATGATTTCGGATATAGTGATTTCATGCTTTATATATGCGTTGCCAGTTGGTGGTTTTGAAACTTGTTGCCTATTGGTTGTTTTGTAACTTGTTGTCTGTTGGTGATTATTTAATCGTGCTTCCGTTAGTGATTTGGTTCTTTTGCTGTTTATATTAGGGCAATAGTTGCCAATGGGTCAAACAGGTAAACTCGAACCAACACGGCCCGTTTAGCTAAACGGGTTACACGGTTTGGTCGGGTCAGCCCATTTGTAAACGGGTTGGGTTAGGGTTGTGAAAAAAATGACCCATTTAATAAACGGGCTGACTGACCCTTTTATAAATCAACCCGAACCTGACTTGACCCGACCTGACACGACCCATTGACAACCCTAATCGAAACCATCCCTTGGAGGGAGTTTAACGCCCTTGTCGACCCCACTTAAGGGAGGCGGGGTGAATTTATGTCACCTTCACATTTGTTTTTACATTAATTGCTTATTAATTCTTACTGTTTATATCTAAAATTGTCCTTATCTTATATGTTTATATATATATACACACAACTTGAAATCTGAAAAGGAAATATTCTCTTATTCTATTTAAATTTAATATATTCCAGTTTTTATGTTTACAAATTTAAATTCAAATCCTTTGTGTATATTATTATTGACTAACTTGTTTTATTCGTTCTTGTTGCATACAAACCCTGTTTTCGATAAATAAAATATGAAAATAAGCTAAAATCTCGCCATAAATACAATGGTAAAATTTTCATAACCAAATTTTCAATTATTGAATATTCATATTTTTAACCTAATTCTATTTTATTAATTATTATTACGTATTCTTAATTTAATTATCTAAATCTATTGGGGGTATATGTCATACGGTATTAAACTTTTGCTTCAGGCCTTTCTTATGGCACCTATTACATCCATAGTTTCCTTCTTGGACTTTCCATTTTTTCTTCTTCAACCAATATCTTTTTTCTTATTCTTTCCTTGTTTTGTGTATCCTCATTCTTTTCAACCTTAATCTCCTTTTCTTCACCTTTCGCAAAGTACAAGATAGCACTTTAATAAAAAAACTTCAAATATTGCTCTAAACGGCAGTTAAGCCAATAATATCTCTCTTAGAGAGTCCCTTCACAAACATCAACGCCTAATTCATTGGCGTATCCAGTAGACCTTTTCCAAACTTAGATAACTCTATGAATTAGCAATATACTCTCTCACAATAGATTCTCCTTGCTTGAGTTTTATGAACTTCTCCAATTGTAGGCTCCCTTCGACATTAGGTTAAAAACTTAATTTAGAATTCGTTCCAAGTGAATATTCTTCCTTCTAAGTTCATACTCCACCTTTCTAAAAGTTCACCTTTAAGATGTTATACTGTTGTTTCTCTATTTAATTGGTTCTCCCAAGTAGTGGCCTTAAGGATATGGTTACACTCCAATAGCCATGACTTAGCTCCAAGAAATCCGTTGATTCCGAGAATTGTATGCCTCCAAGATTAACGAAGTCCTTATAAAGACAAGGAAAAATTAAGAGCCACTTCAGTGGGTAGAGCTGTAGGTTCCGATGTGGCTACAAAAGCAATGATAACTTATTCCATAGTCCTTAAATACCGTTGGAACCGTTCATATAAGTATCGACGTCTTCCAGGATTTCCTTTCTCGGGTTGATTTTTAGCCATCTCTACTATCTAAAAGCAGAAAACTATTAGTGGAAACTCCGAAGATAGTATTTAAGCCGAAGGCAAAAAGAGTAAAGAGATATTACTTGTATAATTGCATATGTCTTAGGGGAACAATAAATATATACTTTTGAAAATCTTTTTCAAATAACAAGTATGACACTCATATGTATATTTCCCCTAAATTGGGTAACCTAGGCTCTGATACCAAATGTAACAACCCGTCCGAAACGGGCCTAAATCCCAAACTAGAAAAGTCCCATCGGAAATTATAGCTTCTCTAAGCAAGTCGCTGATTTTTATAGGAAATGAAATAATAAAGCCAAATTAAAATGTAATCAAATCACACAACATAATAGATAAATAAGAATATTCAAAATAGATGTAGCATTTCGTAAAACATCAAAAGCCGAATACATCAGACCAAACCCCAAATATGATAATTAATAGTTCAGGGTACATCATAATGATTACAAAAACACAATCAGATACGTATAATAGTAATAAACTAGATAATAATCGCCATCACCAAGCTCCCTTTTCCATATCATCATTGAGTATGCTCTACCATCCTAACTAACCTGTTGTTAAGAGGAGGGGGTTAGAACAACTGTTCTGGTGAATAAAAATTCTTTGAGCTTAAAAGAAAACCTATTTCCTATACTTAGCAGTATAAAACCTATCAGGTTTATGTTTAGGTGAATATAAACACACATATACGAGTTCTACATTTAATGGGAAAAGGCGACCCTTCTGGTCACTTAAGACCATCGTAAATTTGGATGGATTCCTATGATCACTTAATACCCTTTGATGGACCCTAATCACTTATTACCTCATTACCTAGTAGAATACGCTATATAAATATTCTCTCTACATAATACAAGAGATGGTAGTTAGCCACTTAGTATCTGCTTTAAGTTGACACTCAACGCAACCTATGACCCTTTCGGTGGACCCTACTGTAACAACCCGAAAATTTACAGTTTGAATTTATGGGTAAATTTTAAATATTGAAGTGATGAGTTACAACTAAATAAATCTCTTTTAAATAATAAAGAGTGATAGTGAAATAGTTTTTTTTAAACTAGTGTACAAAAATATTTAATTCGATGTGAAATTGAAAATGTAACCGGAAGTCATTTATTGAATTCTCGACCTTTCATCAACTAAAACTTACGAGAAAGATCATGACACTCTTGTGCATGCTAACACACATTATATATTAAGTTAGCATGGTTATTAAACATGAAATTCACATAAGGGAAACATATAAATTTAAAATGAGAAGCTTATCATGTAAGCTAAAAGATATAAATTTAAAATGAGAAGCTTATCATGTATGTTAAAAGATATAAAATTGAAATGAGAAGCTTATCATGTAAGCTAAAAGATATAAATTTAAAACGAGAAGCTTATCATGTAAGCTAAAAGATATAAATTTAAAATAAGAAGCTTATCATGTAAGCTAAAAGAAGAAGAAAAAAGAAAAAAAGAGATAAGGACACATAACCCTCTTAGGTGTCCATGTGTAGAAAAATCTTAGGACACCTAAGTAGGCATGTGTCATTATCTTATGGTTTGCATGAATTATGAAGGGCAAGTGTTAAAACTAAATTACCAAACTAGCCTTGAAAATTTCTATATAAAGGGTGGAAGGGTTCATTTCATTTTATGCATTCACAAATGAAAAAAAAGTAAGATAAAGAGTAGAAGTTTGGGAGAAGACTAGAGAATAAATAAAAGATCAAGGTACAAGTATAAGGTGAGAAAAACCATTTTAGTTCATGTATTCATTTCATATTTTGAAGAAAAGTTGAGAAATTTATGAATGAATGTTTGGACGTGAACCCTTGAAAATGATGTTCGGTATTTTGGGCATAACTTTTGCAATTATTAATGAAATTACGACTTATCTATCAATTTGGAAATCTAATTCAAAGGTCTACAATTTCAACCATATCACTTTTTCTAATTCGGCCATTTGCATACCCGAAAACTGGCTACAAAGTAAGGTAAAAATCAGCCCGAAATGGGCATGTTAAAAATGCCTTGCATTGTTGAATTTTATTTATTGAATAGATAAATAATTTTAAGGGTTTTTTTAATAATAATTAAGTAGACAAAGGTAGCTTTATACTGTAAGCGTAAAAATCTATTTTTATCCTAGAGAAACAATGTCAAACATTTTGCCCAAAAACAGTCTAAAAACTGATTTTCGGAACTTTTATAGCACTTCAAAACACTTTCTTTTCTATTTATGAAGCACGAAACCAAGCCAGACCCTTTTTATAGCGCCCAAAAACACTATAGTAGCTGATTCTAGTCTAAAATCATTATAAACTACCCATAACTTTTCATAACGCATCTGAAACGCTGTAATAGCTGTTTTAAGCTTAAAAACCATCCAGATCTTGTCGTACATTTCTGGAAGTGATGTCTTTTCTCTGAATCGACTAAGGAGCCTTTTAAAACAAACAGAACTTATCGTAGCATGACAGAAACGCTGTTATAGATGTTTTGAGTATAAAATCATGGTAAACCATTCCAAATCCTCTCAAATATGGATTGAGTTTTCTTATAGTATCATAAACAAACTAACACAAATCAAGGATGTTAAATCAAAGTAAAAGAGAGTCAAAACATGTCAAAACCGAGAACAAAGAAGGTTGATGAAATATGATGATTTGAGGAAAATAATTGAATGCTTTGGTGTGACGAATAGTACTATAAGATGTTCGGCGAGACCTTTGCATAAAGATAGCAAGGAGTACGATGAGTATACTTATCATCTAATCCATTATTATTTCATAAGCTTGTGTTTTATTTAATGATGCATATGATTTTAACATACTACATTGACTGCAATCTTTACTTCGGTAAGTAAAGAACATATACGACTGATGACTGGGAGCATTGATGACTTTGTATGACTATCATAAAGTTTTGAAAACAAGAACATAAGGATTAGCAGGATACTGAGATAGACAGAGACTACCTATGATTTGATAGCCATATTTGCATTATCGAAATGCATTCCTTTGATTAATGTCTAATGTGAATATTATTTTCAAGTATTCGTTATTTTTGGTATTTAAAAGAGAATATCTTTTGAAAGGAAGTTTTACAAGGAATATTTAGATATCTTTCAAAACGAGTATTTGTAGAATGTTTTCACTTGATATAAAAAGTATTTTTGGAAGTAAATATTGATTTTAAATGTTTTGAGTAAAGAAGAACTACGTTGGCTTGATCCTGTATCTAATTGCTTACCAGTTAGATAAAGGTACGTAGGCAGTCACAAGTGGTAGTGGTGTAGCTGCTTTATTAAATAATTTTTTTATTATTTGCTATTCCATCTTATGCTGGTGCATTTTCATGTGTTATCATTCATGTCATACTGACGTAATTATCGAGTATGCAGGAACGAATATCTATGTCCATCTCACCAGAGTCGCATAGTAGTTGATTTATGGTAATTATGTTTAATTTGCATCTAAAGAACACCCTGTGGATTAAATGAATATTTTGATAAGTAATTATTTTAATTCTACCCAATGCATTTAGCGATGTTGTTCATACTTATAAAATATGATGGTAGCGGTCATTGTTTGTTTTTGATTTTCGGCAATTTTGACTGGTCCAAAATTCAGGGGTGTCACACCTAAGTTACTATCTAGCTGTCATTACAGGTAAACTCCTTGCTACTTAATACTTTCCTTAGATAAGTCAATAGCCATCCCTAGGTATGCCCTCACATAGCCCATGGATAAGAAGTAGAAAACTACCGTAGAACTACCTTACTCAATCGTATACCGTATAATATCTAATTCAAGACCATTTACCTCATGATTATTAGAGATAAGTGGAGCCGTATATCTCTTAACACCTAGTAAGGGAGGGTAATATTACTTTGGCCCAAACCCAAGGGATAAGTCCTTAAGTGAGGACTAAGTCCAACAACTTAATACCCAAATAAGGTGGATTAGCCACTTAATACCTTCTCAAGGTAGGCTTGTCTTATGCTAAATGGTCTATGACATTATGCGTCTCACATTAACTCGAATTTTTATGCCTACTTTATTTTTCGGGAGGTTCCAGGCAAACTTCTACCATAAGTAGGGGTTAACGTTGCATCCACATATCATTTAATATTTCTAAAGTCCATTAACACACACAAAACACATAAATTTCCTAATGGGGACATTTAATACTAATCTCCTAACTTAACACAATAAATACACATTAAAGATACATGAATTGAAATATTTAATAAAAATAAACATGTAAAGGAATAATTAGTGGAGCACATAAAAGAAAGTGCACTAAAAGATTAAATGTTAATCTTCTCTCCAAATAATGGTATACAAGTCATATTTCTCAATTCAAAATATGGCACATAAATCTTCATTTCAGAATTGAAGTATTAATAGGGAAATAAACATAACACAACAAATGATAATGTTGTAATCAAGGCTTTTAATTTCACCTCAATTAACAAAAAAGGACAAGGTGAATAAACAATATTATACGTATATCCTTTCTAACACTATTTTACTTCCACTTTGTGTGGTTTGTACACAAAATTAAGGATTTTAGTCACATGTGTTTCATTGTGCTTAGGCCTACTATTTACATAAAAATAGAGATTTAAACTAAAATAAGTTATTGTATCCAAATCCATACTTTTACATAAATTTAGAATATATAACATAAAGGAAAGAAAAGTAAAAGGGACTAAATAAGAATTTACATACGCACCAAAAACAAGGAAAAATCCTTTTTATTTACATCAATAATAAAAAACAAAAACAAAAATTTTGACCATTTTCGCAATATTAGGGACTAGGGTGATTTGATATTTTTATTTTCGAGGAGTAACATTTCCCTATAGGAATAATCAATCCAGATTCATGTCAACGATTATAGAAAGTAGGGAAACTAAAAGAATTCCCACTAACAGTGCAGATAGAGGAAGAAAACGATGAATAAATCTATATCTAGATTGCAACCTCGCACAAACGTTCTCCAATTCTTTCTCTTAACATATATATATATATATATATATATATATATATATGTGTGTGTGTGTGTGTGTGTGTGTGTGTCTGTGTATGTGTGTGTCTGCGTAAGAATCAATATAAGATCATATACACACAATATCTAGATCCAGTAATTATAATTATAAATAAATTAGAATAAAGTGAGGAGAAGAATTAACTCAGCCTAGACTGGATCTAAAATGACAATGGAGAAAAGAAAGAATGGAGTCAAAGGCTAGAGAATATATGGGATTTAGAGAAGAGTCCAATGCTCTATGTATAGGTGCTAAATGTGTGAAAAAAATTAGATATAAATTATTAAATTTTAATCGTTCAAGTCACCTATAAATTAGAAACCCTAAAACTAAATCTAGCCTCCACCTACACTCTAGGCTCGGGGACGTCAACATCCCTTAGGATGGCGATCAACCAGCTAGTCGATCCCCCGTAAGAGGAGGCGGTCGACCCTCTTTAAGGATGGGGTGGTGAATTTAGTTTACATGCATGTTCATTTTATTATTAATTAGTAATTAATGTAATTGATTTATTTCCATTTCTTTTTAACGTTTTCCCAAATTATATGTATACAATACACACACAACTTTGAATTTGAATATGCAATATTGTTTTATGCTAATGGTATTTATTTTATTTCATGTTTATGCTTTTAATTTTTAATTCAAATTTGCATAAATATATTTTAAGGTTCAAACTTATTATACATATCTTTCACATACGAACTCCATTGTAAATAATGGGCTAAAATCTCCCTACATACACAATGGTAATATTTTTGGGGCCTAATTCCCAAATATTAAATATTTTATATTTTCATCTTGTTATTATTTCTATGATAAACTATTCTTAATTTAAATACCCTCTAATTAGGGCGTATTTTATAGGGTGTTACATATACAAAAAATAAAATTTAGGTAAAATTATTTAATTTCCAAATTTCAAAAAAATGCTTTATTGATTTACGTTGTCTAAGCATTAAGATACCACTTTCGGTACTATGGCGTCCCATGTATTGATCAAAATTCAAAACTCACCAATCGATAAGTCAACACAGTCAAAACATTTTATATTAATTACAAATATGTGCTCTCATATATACATCAACTCATCCAATAATCTCGCTTCCCCTATCACAAATGAGTAATTCCTACCAAATCATAGGTGTTCTCTCAACTAAGCTCCAATACAAATTGTAACGACCTGACCTTTTGGCCTTTTAAAATCGACACTACCACATCAGCAGTATTCAAGTGTCGAACATTGAACTACCGAAAAGACAAATTGTTTGGTGAAAAAGAAAAAAATACATAATAGAATCTCATAGAAAAACAAATAATCTATAATATAAACGTGATATTTACCAAATAAAAGGAATTTTTGTTGACTTAATGAATCTGATATACATCAGGGTACTGAAAAAATAACACAAAAAGTTATAACAGTCTTCCCTTATCATTTCTGATAAATACAATATTAGACATAGTGGAAAATTTAAAGAATATACGATAGTACATCTCGGGCATTCAGTTAATCTCTTGAAGCTATAAAGTAATTCAAATGAAACTTATAAATATGCTTGGTCTGACTGGAACATTAATATAAAATAAAAGCGGACCAATATGCTAAACCTGCGTGGGAAAATACAACTCAATTTGATTTTTATATGTTGTAAAGATCTATCGACTAAAAGGTATTGTAAGACCGCGCCACCGTAAACACAGAAAACTTTTTCCTTAGGATCACCAAATCTTGTATATCAAAATTTAGCGATATTATCCATGCCTTGGGTTGGAAGTATATTAATCAAGTAGTTATGATGCTGGTGAGTATACATCATATCGATATTGGGTATATAATCAAAATCCAATAGGGAGCTAGCTCTATTTATACAAGATGTCAATAGAGGTGCCCTTAGTACTTCAATAATGGTCCTTCTGCATAAGTACAAAAGCTATCTTTCTAAAGCATTATATCCACTTAGCTAGAGTTCTATGAAATATCTCGATTGTCTTTGCCAAGACTACATGCATCTCCCCGACATGCCAAATATATGAAAGTATTACTAGAAAACAGAATTTACTATACCTTATGGTTTTCCAAACCTATTGGCCATGACTCCTACCTTAGGTTTTAGTCATTTCCAATAATGAAGTTACATCCGACATTTTAGCTCACACACAACATCTAAATAGATCATGAAGTTCATACGAACTCACACACCTCAAGGGGTTTTAGAGTCACAAATGGATTTCCCACATCTCAAAAGATCTTGGAATCACACATGGGCACCTATAGCCTAACAGGTCTCGGAATCTCATGTGGATTTCAACATCCAAAGTAATATGCATTCTCCTTCATAAAACACGTATATGATTTTCAGAATAGTTCTGATTCAAGTCATCTCTTACGGGTAATACCCTTGTTTACCTAGTGCTCCACAAACCAAAATATCATTGTTTTTTCGGTGAACCTAACTCTGGTTCTTTTGAAAATAATCAAACAATAACAGGAGCAAGAATCATTCCTTATCCATTTAAGAAGATGGATCTCCTTATCATTTTTCCTAGAAGAGTCACGAGTTTATAAGTATAGTAGCCCCCCAAGTGTTAATGAAGCCACACAATTGTTGTGTTTCTCTTGGATATCTTCTAAGTTAGTTCCTTCCGTGTTAAGTATGGAAAGCATTCAACACCACCAATTTTAAAGGATTTCTCTTTTAGGTCTAGATTTGATAGTCGGTCATTTAACTATCAAATAAGAAACAAACAAGTCATCCATAGATTTAATTTTACATAAAAATCACTAAACCTAGTTAATTTCTTATTAATTAACTCTCTTTGCATACTTGGAAAATACTTCTATACACTTGTCTCAATGGCATAAGTACATTCACAAACCACTATACTGTCATAACTCAGAAAATATGCCTGTATATTTAGCTAAATGGTATAAGTATTTTTACAAATTGTTTAAGGGGAGTAATATTTAGCGAGTTTAAACTTGTTAATATTCAGAATATGTTTTTTCTAAACTTAAATAAAATATATAACTGTATAGTTCTTTTACAAAATATCAGTTATAAAGACAATTAGCAAAATATTACTTATAAAGAAGAATTTTTTTATGAAACAATTTCTTGATTTCAAAGGCTTGTTTAGATTAATTTCCTTAAAATCATCATAGATTAAAAAGGAATAAGTTTTTAAAATAATTATTACTAAAGTTTTAAACTAGTTGTTAAACCTTTTTTTTGGCAGAGCCGACCGGTTTTTAAGGTAACCGCAAACACCTTTTATTATAACCAATAATTAAACACATGAAGTACAGGTGATTGGAGTTAATAATAACCTATTGGCTTATAAGTTGGTCTGTCCATTGAATACATATAAAATGAAAAACTGGAGCTAATCAGATTTGCTTAGACTATAATGTTGAGTCCCGGTATATAGTGTTTTGACTATGACAACTATACATAAGCATATATACTAACTCTATTTTATAGGAAGATATTAAACAACAGATTCAAGAACACAAATGAAGACTATATATGTTGTAAGAGTCTATTAGTCTTAGACTTATTTGTTAAAGTCTTCCTTGATGATTACACACACACACACATTTTATTTTTATATATATTTTTTTCACAATAAAACAGGTAAGGAATAAGTTTGTCCCAGAAAATAGACCTCTGAAATATTTCAGACAGACGTCTGTTTGGTGAAACAGATTTCAAATTTAATAATATTCAAACGTCTGTTCTGAAATTTTCAGACGTTTGAACCTGCTACGAAACAAACTATTTCCTTGCTGTTCTATTTCTCAAATCAAAACAGACATCTGAAATTTATATTCAGACATCTGAGTACGAAGACTTGCAACCTATTATGAAGAGTCATAACTTTCTAATTCATATCTCTTGATCAAATCTCTTCGTGATTAGTTGTTAACTCTTTGTATATTATAAATAGAGGCTTGATTAAGTGATCCAATCACCGAATTTCATTCTAACTTTTACTATCTTTCTCAAAGCACTCTAATCTCTAAAAGCACTTTATTTACAAATACTTGAGATTTTAATCTTCCATATTCTTTCACAAAATTCACGTTTATTATCAAGGAAAGACTATAGAAAGGATGTACGTCATATTGACATATTCGTGTTGTCAAGAACACATATAGTCATCAACTATTCTATATTGAGAAAGTCCTCTTCAGCAGTTGAGGAAAGAAGTCCCGTTCGGTTGTTTGGGTAATTGTGAACCTATTCCTCCGGGTAAAGTGAGGGCGTTTGTGTTAGTGAAATACCAGAAGGGAGTCTGGGACTGGATATAGGATAGTGGTCCAAACCAGTATAATCGACTATGTGATTTTACTTACAACTACTACTTTTCTATATGCATTCTATCCTATTCATACTCAATTTCGTACGATCCTATCGCTGCTTAGAAACTTTCATATAATGCGCTGTCAGAATACTAGTTTCGAACAACATCTCCTGATGAAACTTCCTGCATGGCCTCAACAAAGTGGCTAGCCAGATCAGACATAGAAAATGGTGAGTTCTTAGAATAAAGACGTCGTCTGTCCCAAGCTATGTCTTGAAGCAATTGCTTGTTGTTTTTACCATCTTCGCCATCCTTCGCTAATATAATCCCTACTCCTTCCACCTGATACACTAACTTACGTGCTACATCTCCTTCATCAATATGAATGTGATATGTCCCCTCACTCATTTTGAGTTTTATACCTATGTAACTGTGAGTTAGAACCTTTCATGTTTTGCTATAATAAAAAATTTGGCTTGTAGTCGGAACCTTAGTAGGGAGATTCTCACCTCCAGCCAGGTAACTAGCAGTTGTGATAATAGCAGGCTTGACTTTGGAAACCCAAATCATAGGAGGAGCACATGGGAGTGGAACTTTCACATCCTGAAAACTGTCACTCGAGGAAGTACATTTCTCCTTGATGTGACCAAAAGATTTGCATATGTTGCATATTTCCGGTATCCATTTGTATGTTACATCAACAAAAAAAATATGATTTTCAATGCATACCTTCAATTGTGTTGGGAGCCACTTATCTAGAGTAAATTCTATCAATGCTCTTGCAAATACAAGGTTCCTCCTGGCTACTGTGTTGGAGTCAAAACATTTGAGCTTGCCGATATGGCACGTTAGCCAGTTGAGCCCAATTAGAGGTTGTAGAGCTAAAGGGACATTGTTAAATTGAGCCCAAAAAGGGATAGAGAGGACCTGGTCTCTAGCTCTATCCACAGATGCATACCAAGGAGTGACAATGAATGGTTTTCCTCTAATTATTGTTGGATATACCTCCAAGACCCTTTGTTTTCCGCATTAGATGAGAATTTAGATAGTACATTCCATTAACAAGAGAGATTCCAAGCAGCCCATGAAGGCGCCAAGCACCTGGACACGCTACAATCATATCAAAATTAGGAAATTTTGAATCTAAAAAGAAACCAACTGCATGATCTTTCCAAAACATTTTAGCTTCATTTAGAGTTTCAGTTGGTGGAGCAGGACCAGAATCAGGATCAGGGGTGGAGAAGTGGGTTGGTACATAATCCCCCGTAATGTTTGGAAGCGTATCAAACAAGGATTTCCAGGTTGAATTTAAGGTCTTGGCATTTTGCCGAATAGCATTGGTGCACTCCTGTGGAACTTGTTCATAAAAATCTAGCACTAACAGGGGGCACATTATTATTCTCAACTATGCCTTCAGAGTTTACATTCACGGCGATATCACTTACAACCACAGCAATCTCGATTTTGTCTGCATTTCAACTTTTATTCAAATGTTCACCCAATACCATTTGACAAAGGGACTCACCTTGTCTGGTCGGCCATGTTGATTCGGTGGCAGATATCATTGAAGAGATTGCAGTTGCTCCAGGCAACGGGGAAGGTTGAATGGACAGTTGAGGAGCCTTGGATAAATCACACAACAGAGATTCCAGAGTGTCAGCAGTAGCTATGTTAGTTGGTGGAATCGTAGATTCTGACGATTCTAAAACAATTAATGCCAAATTGTCTTTAATGTCAGCGGCGATTTGGTCGTACTGGCGCCCATATGTTGTACTCGATTTACCAAAATGTGACCCAGAGTTGAGATGCGTCTTCTTGTTCTTGCTGTTAACCATCGATAAGGTGGTGTTGGAGGCGAGGAAAGGTGGAGAGATGTAGAAGGATTTTGACACGCTGTGGAAGACAGAGCCGATGTAGATCTGTCGCCATTATTGGGGATTTCCTGATGTAATATCTTTTTTTGCTAATTGTTAAACCTTTTAATATAATACTTGGTTAATTTGAACCAGTATGGGTAGCTTTAAATGAGGGTATTCATCAATCGAGTGACTTTACTGGTCTTACATCACTAACTTAATAAGTCTAATTAATTGTCATAACCATATATAAGTAATAGCTTATACTATCCTAAGTTCAAATTACAATTCCTAGCTTAATACCCAAATTACCCACAAATTATTTTATTTAAGGTAACAAGATTTACCTTATATACTTAATTACCCATAAATCACCATTTAATCTCACATCAAAAATGAAGTTATCCATAATAATTATAATGGCACCCGATAAGACATTCAAGTTAAATAATTAATTTAACAATTATTAACCTTTATATCTATTCCATTTTAAAATTAGTCCCTTTTATTCGTTCATCCTTATTTATTGTACTTCTAAATCCAATTTTATTCATTTTCTTACTTGTTGCCTTTAAATTGAAACTACAAGCTTTTGTTCTACTTAATTTATTGTAATATTCAACACAAATCACATTAATCACCTACTCATTATGGTTGCAATATCTTACTTTCTATTATTTATTTGGTGACTTCCAATTAATAGGAATAACCAACTTTCTTAATTCCAAGTGTAACACCCCACCTCCGCCAGTGCCACTCTTGCAAGGACACTAGCTTTGGAGGGGCGTTTAAACAACGTAAACATGCATGCAGATATCACAAGACAGAACATATAAGTAAAACAGAGTAGTAAAGCAGCGGATAAAACTTGCATTTCCAAAACCACAGTTAAGTTACAATAAAGTACTTAGTCATTATTTTCCAACAAACAAAGTCTAGATAAAAGCATAAACTGAAAAACTGAAATACATAAAGTACTATCCCCAAAGTGAAGTGATAAACCATAGCTAGCTCAATGTCCAAACCCGTACATGAGCAAATCCAGTAAGCAAGCTAGAAAGATCCAAGCTAAGCTCCAATGTTCCCACCCTGAGGACCTGAGGGGGGAAACGGAAGACAAGAGGCGAAAGAAAACAGGTCAGTCAAAAAGATTGGTAAGCCCTACTACTATCTGTCTATGAACTAGTAAAGTTAACTGGCATGAGAAGCTGAGATGAACATAAGGATAACAACATACTGGCATGATGATTAACTAACAAGGTAGATAAAGGTGTCATCGCATAATCAAGGTTAAGTTTTGCACCACGGGTGTACTAGCATTCTAACATGTCAAGTAAAAACAAGAATTGATCCCTTGGCCCAAGCTTGGCCCAACATCATGAGATGACCTAAATCAAGGTCCAACTACACGGTCTAGTCGATCGGCTCCCTATAAGCCTAACTCGTCAAGTGTCGGTGTCATGCGGCTTAATCATGTAATGTAGTTGACTGTGCAGGGTCCACCCTAGGGTGTATCAGGCCCTATGGTGTAACCCTCTGACACCATACCATGATGCACATTCCAAACCTACCGTTGCCCGTGTTCAACTCCGGACTTGATGTGCACGACCATGGTCCGCCTGAACAACCGGGGCATCACTCAGCCGTCTCTTTTGGTCTCTTACAATCAACCCAGTAATCGTGCCCCACCCTAGCCTAGTCCTAGGGTCTTATGATACTACCTAGAAGGTTACTGCTGAAAAGGACCACGCAACTAGGGTTTCTTAATGGGTTAAATGTGGTTAACCCGATCCAAACGTGGATTAAATTGGTTAAGAGTACCCAAGGCTCCTGACTTAACCCCGATTAATCCATCAAGCCCAAATTGGTTAAGTATTAAGTGGACCATGACTTAACCCTAATCAGGAGGCATTAATTAACTTAATGCGCTTTAACCTCTCACATTAGACTTTGTTGTGGTTACTAGTTAAGCCGGGCGGGTCCGGGTAGCTTTACACCACAACTAGGTCTAACCTCGGGTTCGAGCACAACATGACCAACTTCTCACATTGGGTCCTATTGTTTGTAGCCACTAGTTAAGCCGGGCGGGTCCGGGTAGATTTATGCTACAAACTCAAGCCAACCTCGAGTTGGCCACACTCATATTTTCTAAGTGTCATGTCCATTATGTTTCCAAAACATAATTACAAGTTAACATATCACGTCATGTTACAAAAATCATGTTCATGTCATTATGTTACCCAACCCCAACGTAATCCCATCGTTTACATAATCGCAACAACGCATAAAGGATAAAATAGGGAACTTGGCATAACCATGACATAAAGGTGTTGAAGCCACAAGTTTAACATGGTGGCATATGAAATGTACATGTGTTCATATACTTGCATATTGCATTATTAGGCTTCAAAAGCATGCATAAAACCAAACTTAGCATATGAGTGATACATGGTGATAAATGACATGTAGAAGTTGCTAGAAGTTCGCATTTTGCCTCACATGCAAGTTATCATAAGGGATATGATAACTTTCATGTTGCCAAAATGCAACCTTTAATATAAAGCTTGGAGCTTTATGCTCAAAACCTCAAGTTTAACTTGCATAACATGATAACATGATCAACCCAAACTTGCATAACATAGCAACATGTGTCATACATAATGATTAACCCAACTTGCATAATGATCATCCAAACTTGCATATAATGATCAACCAAACTTGCATATAATGATCAACCAAACTTGCATATAATGATCAACCAAACTTGCATATAATGATGATCAACCCCAAACTTGCATCATTCATTTAACTTTAGAGTTCAAGAAAGAAAGTAGAAAAGGGCTTACAATGTTATGAAGACACAAATAAATATTTATTATAAAGATTGAGACGAAGCCCTTATGCAAGCACCAAAAACCCAAATATGCAAGCTCCAAATGAAAACCCTTGAGCCAATTCAATAAAAACCCTTGCTTTGAAATAGAAATGTTGCAACTTGACTTGAATGCAAGCTAAGAACACTCATACAAGTTTGAAAACACTTGTATGAACTCAAAATCTCTCATAGAAATTAACTTAGAAATTTTAGCATGAGAGTGGAGGCCATGTGAGGAACAAATTTGACATAGTTTAGTTGTAGGATTGAATAATGGTGATTTAGGCTAGGTTTGGGGTCTTTTTATAGAGGATTAGGATAGTATTAGCCATAGGATTAACCCTAGATTCAATCCAAGCCATCAAAGCATGTCTTGGGGAAGAAGTCAAGTGTAGGAACCATCTAGGGCCTTTAGATTAAAGCTGAACCATGAGAACCATTCAAATGCAAAATCTGCATTTGAGCGAATCGGCCCACGGGTTGACAGCCAAACACCCTGGATTAACCCCTAGTCGACCCGGCGGGCTCGGGTCGACCTCAAAAATCGGCCGGTTCGGTTATTCCCCTCTCCCAATTCGCTGTTTTGAACATTTTTGCATATTTATTTATTTAATTTTCAATTATATATATATATATATATATCAATATATATATTTCTCTGTGCAACCCATTTCACTTAATTAAGTATACTTTAATTTGTGAATTTTTCGTGAAACTTCGCAAGGCCATATCTTGGTCATACGGACTCCGATTTTCGAAAACTCGGACTCTATTTCTCGTATTTTTCCGAGACGAACGCAATGGCACAGCCCATTTCCCTTGATTCAGATTTTACAGTTTAATTCTGCCTCCATTTATGTTATAACATGTTATTCAAAAATACGGGTTGTTACATTCTCCCCTCCTTAAAGGATTTCGTCCCCGAAATCTCCAAGTTAGGAAGAACGTATCCTACCATCCATCATCCATCTACTCAAAACATCATCCACGAGCAATCATTGTCCTTAAAAGATTCTAAATGCTGTATGATCATATGCAAAGGTGTGTGTATATGTACTTATCTAATGCGAAAATCAGGAGGTTACTGATTCAGTAAACCCCCTTAATGCAAAATATGTTAGTGAAATGAGTCCATATGTATGCAAATTCCTAACATAATTTATAATCTCTGCATGAGTGCACATAACATTCATCCATATGCAACATCCACGTGATAGCATAACAAGTTTTCATCCATGAATAAGCATAAACACTCATGCATATGCGGTATGAAAGTGTGTGAGCCGATCTTAGTGCCTAACGTGTATTATGCATCCACGAGTATCCACTTGCAAACACTTGCAACCACTTGCAAACATCAAACATAACATGTTTCAAATACATGTTTCAACCAAGGGTTTCTACCTAAGGTTCTCATGACAAGATTTACGAAACAAGATAAACTAGATAAGCATGGATAGCAAAGGGAAGATATACCAATCTAGGAAAAGAGATTGAAAATGTATCCTCCAAGAGAAATGGATAAAGCACGCGCCTCTTCTCCTTGGTTTCCCAAGTTGCGTCTCCCTCTGTTTCACTCCATTGCGCCTTAACAAGCTTAACTTCTTTGCTTCTTAGCTTCTTTGTCTTCATTTCCATGATACGAATCGGAGCTCGTCTCAGGGTTGCTTCATCCTCTACCTCCATGTCTTCAAGAATACTTGGTTCAACCACTTTGGCGGGTCTGTGCAAACACTTCCGGAGATGCGAGACATGAAAGACATTATGCACTCCAGCCAGCTTCTCGGCAATTCCACCTTATAAGTCATCTTCCCGACTCTTTCTATAGTAGGGAAGGGTCCTACGATCCTTGGTGTCAGCGAAACATATTTCGCAAAGGAGAAATCTTCACAAAGACCATATCTCCAATTTTAAATTCCAAGTCTGTCCTTCGCTTGTCTGCATAGGATTTCTGTCTGTCTTGGGCCGTTCTTATCCGTCTTCGAATCAATTCAACCCTCTCGGATGTGTCCCTTATCATGTCGGGCTCAATTATAAGCTTATCCGTCGTCTTCCCACCAACATGTTGGTGGCTTGCACGGCCTCCCATACGAAGCTTCAAATGGTGCCATCCCTATGTTGGCTTGATAGTTATTATTATAAGCAAACTTTACAAGGGGAAGGTGGTCTTCCCAAGTACCACCGAAGTCGAGAACACAAAACCTCAAAAGATCTTCTAGCACTCTATTCACCCTTTCGGTTTGGCCATCCGTCCGGGGGTGATAGGCTGTACTCAGATTTAATCGCGTACCCATTGCTTCTTGCAAACTGTTCCAGAACTGGCTAGTGAAAATTGGGTCACGATCGCTAACTATGCTAGAAGGAACTCCATGCAGCCGCACTATCTTTTGAAGATAAACAGAAGCTAGCCGTGATACGGTCCTCTTGCTTTTCACCGGAATAAAATGGGCTCTCTTTGTAAATCTATCAATTATTACCCATATCCCATAAAGCCCAAATAGTTTGGTGGCGAACTTCTTCACCCCAACCATATATCACAAATAGGCTAGCCATACTCCTTAGCGGGTTTGTAACAGAACTAAGATTGAGGATAGGACTGAGAGGATATACTTAAAAGGTAGCATGCGAGTAAGCTCTACGGAACAATAGGGATCAAGGATATACTCTTAGAAAGAGATTAAATACGCGTATTTAGACTTCAATCTTCTAAGCCGCATTTTCTTGTGCTTAATCCCATCATGCCCTGACCGTCGTTTATCTTCGCAATTCCGTAGTTCTTAATTCTTGTTCCCAAAATATGAGTTAGAACTCATTTCACCGTTGCTTCTCGTTCCACTTCCACTTATTCTTTGCCTAAAATACTTGGCTTAAACATAACTGCGTGATCATGGTTCATGTAAGCTTTCCAAGATTCGTTAGTGAATCTTGGATCTCATTTACATACTATACGGTATCCCACGCAGAAAACTATCTCTTGAAAACAGTGCCAATCCACGTTGCCAAACTGGAGTTGAGGTAAGGGCTCTCTTGAGCCTTTGAAAAGCAAGCTCACACTCCAAGTCCCATGCACAGACTAAGTTCTTCTTCGTCAACTTAGTAAGAGGGGATGAAATCTTAGCGAAGTCCCTGCTGAACTTCCTATAGTAGCCCGCCAAACCGAGAAAGCTTCTTACTTCGGTTGCACTCCTAGGAGTCTTCCACAACCACTTTCGCGGGATCCACCGCTATGCCTTGCTTAGAAACTATATGTCCAAGAAACCGAACTTCCCTTCTCCAGAAATGACATTTGGAGAACTTGGCTTTCAACTGATGCGCTCTAAGCGTATTCATCACTTCCTTGAGATGCCTAGCATGCTCTTCCTCATCCTTTGAGAAGATCAGAATATCATCCACGAAGACAACAACAAACTTGTTAAGGAACTCCCTGAACACCCTACTCATCAAATCTACGAAGTAGGCGGGTGCATTAGTCAAACCGAATGGCATGACAAGCCATTCAAAGAATCCATCTGGAGTCCTAAACGCAGTTTTATCAATGCTATCCTCAGCCACTCTAAGCTGATGGAATCCGGTGGCTAGATCGAGCTGAGAGAAAACAGAAGCACCTACAAGCTGGTCAAAGAGATCATCAATTCTCGGTAACGGGTGCCTATTCTTCTTTATCAGCTTGTTCAACTCTCGATAATCAACACATAGACGAAGCGAACCATCCGCCTTAGTAGCGAATACCACCGGAGCACCCCATTCAGAAATGCTTCGCCTAATAAAATTCTTCTCAAGCAACTCCTTGATTTGCTTACTGAGCTCCCTTCTTTCACGAGGGGCCATGTGCCTAACGGGCAATGATACTGGCTTGGCATTATCAACTAGATAAATGCGGAAATCTATCTCTCGTTTAGGGGGTAACCCCTTAACTTCTTCAAAGACATCGGGATAGTCTCGGACCACCCTTACAGATTGCAGATCATCGATGGACGAGTCGAAAGATTCAAGATAACATAACATGACGGGACCTCTAGGGTTACAAGAAATTTCTAGGGTGTTACCGAGGCGAGTCATGAGCCTCTCCACCCTATGCTCACAATCGAGGATGGCTCCATAACTGGACAACCAATCCATGCCCAAGACCAACCCATATCCCGTGACCCCGAGAACATAAGCACTACATGTGAATTCTACGGCCAAGATAGAAATTTTCAAATCCACACAAATCATAGACAGATGGGCGGAACCCCCAATTGGATTTGAAACACAAACGAGATCCTCAACTAAGCTAGTACTTAGGTGCAAACTTTCAACAATATCAGAAGAGATAAAACTATGCGATGCGCCAGAATCAAATAAGGTGCGAACAGGAAAATCAGAAATGTAAACATGAATTTCTATAAAAACTCTACCTCGATCAAAAGCTGGAAGAGCGAGGAGAGCCTGCAATTGCCCTCCAGAGGGTCCTACTTGCTGAGTTTGTCCTTGCCCTTGTCCATGCTTCTTGGGACAATCCTTGCTAAGATGTCCAGATTCTCCGCAATGAAAACACTTGCCTAACTTCCTCTTCTTCTTCCTGCAATCCTTGGCTATGTGCCCAGTGATCCTACAGAAGTTGCACTTTCTTGTCTTTCTTGCCTTGTTGTTGTTCTTATCTCTTTTCTCGGTATCTTCCTTCTTGCCTTGGGACTCATTTGCCTTGACCTCCTTCTTGCCACTCTTATCTTCCTCTTGAAGTAGGGTCATATTCACCAAACTCTCGAAGGTCGCCCCCAGGGGTATATGAGATATGGCCAAACCGCGCAAGGGCTCATTTAATCCTAGAGCAAAGCGTAGGGCCTTCTTCCGAGCGGTGTTAACCCATTCTAGACCGAACTGAGCAAGTTGATTAAACTTATCCACGTATTCTCTAACGGTCATGTCCCCTTGCTTTAGTGATAGGAACCTCTCTAGCTGAAGGTTCTCTTCTGTCGATGATAGAAACTTTAGTCCAAACCTTCTCCTAAAGTCATCCCAAGTCTCAATGGGTCTAGTAGTGGTGGTGACTACCCACCAATAAGCAGCTTCCCCTTTCAATAGCCATACCGCCAACAGAACTTTCCTACGATCTTCCACATCAAAGATAGCAAAGAGGTCTTCAGTTTCCTTTAACCAGTTTCTTGCCTCCACGGGAGTCTCCGTTCCGACAAAATTCTTGCAACCCATCGCCTTAAAGTCTTTGCAAAGCTTTGCGAAATCCTCTTGCGGATGCTGAGGGGGAGGAGGAACCTCAGCTACGGGAGGAGGAGAGATGTTAGCGACGGGGGAAGGAGGAGGAATGTTCGCGGGGCCGGCTTCATTCGCCCTTGCCTCCATAAATCTCCAGAACCAGACGGGTACTTGTACGCCTTCCGGGATGTTAAAGCGATCGGCCATACTAAAACGAAGAAAAAGATAGATTCAGAACGAAGAAACGAAGGATAGTGCTATGGCTTTTGGGGAATAGCCTTTTTAAAATAACTAGACTTTTCTTGGAAAATACTTAATTGGTTTTGAAAATAGTTTTTCAAAAGGTAAGTTTCAAAAACACTTTTGCTCAAATCTTGTAAACCTTATGCTCTGATACCAAATGTAACACCCCACCTCCGCCAGTGCCACTCTTGCAAGGACACTAGCTTTGGAGGGGCGTTTAAACAAGGTAAACATGCATGCAGATATCACAAGACAAAACATATAAGTAAAACAGAGTAGTAAAGCAGCGGATAAAACTTGCATTTCCAAAACCACAGTTAAGTTACAATAAAGTACTTAGTCATTATTTTCCAACAAACAAAGTCTAGATAAAAGCATAAACTGAAAAACTGAAATACATAAAGTACTATCCCCAAAGTGAAGTGATAAACCATAGCTAGCTCAATGTCCAAACCCATACATGAGCAAATCCAGTAAGCAAGCTAGAAAGATCCAAGCTAAGCTCCAATGTTCCCACCCTGAGGACCTGAGGGGGGGGGGGGGGGAAACGGAAGACAAGAGGCGAAAGAAAACAGGTCAGTCAAAAAGACTGGTAAGCCCTACTACTATCTGTCTATGAACTAGTAAAGTTAACTGGCATGAGAAGCTGAGATGAACATAAGGATAACAACATACTGGCATGATGATTAACTAACAAGGTAGATAAAGGTGTCATCGCATAATCAAGGTTAAGTTTTGCACCACGGGTGTACTAGCATTCTAACATGTCAAGTAAAAACAAGAATTGATCCCTTGGCCCAAGCTTGACCCAACATCATGAGATGACCTAAATCAAGGTCCAACTACACGGTCTAGTCGATCGGCTCCCTATAAGCCTAACTCGTCAAGCGTCGGTGTCATGCAGCTTAATCATGTAATGTAGTTGACTGTGCAGGGTCCACCCTAGGGTGTATCAGGCCCTATGGTGTAACCCTCTGACACCATACCATGATGCACAGTCCAAACCTACCGTTGCCCGTGTTCAACTCCGGACTTGATGTGCACGACCATGGTCCGCCTGAACAACCGGGGCATCATTCAGCCGTCTCTTTTGGTCTCTTACAATCAGCCCAGTAATCGTGCCCCACCCTAGCCTAGTCCTAGGGTCTTATGATACTACCTAGAAGGTTACTGCTGAAAAGGACCACGCAACTAGGGTTTCTTAACGGGTTAAATGTGGTTAACCCGATCCAAACGTGGATTAAATTGGTTAAGAGTACCTAAGGCTCCTGACTTAACCCCGATTAATCCATCAAGCCCAAATTGGTTAAGTATTAAGTGGACCATGACTTAACCCTAATCAGGAGGCATTAATTAACTTAATGCGCTTTAACCTCTCACATTAGACTTTGTTGTGGTTACTAGTTAAGCCGGGCGGGTCCGGGTAGCTTTACACCACAACTAGGTCTAACCCCGGGTTCGAGCACAACATGACCAACTTCTCACATTGGGTTCTATTGTTTGTAGCCACTATTTAAGCCGGGCGGGTCCGAGTAGATTTATGCTACAAACTCAACCCAACCTCGAGTTGGCCACACTCATATTTACTAAGTGTCATGTCCATTATGTTTCCAAAACATAATTACAAGTTAACATATCACGTCATGTTACAAAAATCATGTTCATGTCATTATGTTACCCAACCCCAACGTAATCCCATCATTTACATAATCGCAACAACGCATAAAGGATAAAATAGGGAACTTGGCATAACCATGACATAAAGGTGTTGAAGCCACAAGTTTAACATGGTGGCATATGAAATGTACATATGTTCATATACTTGCATATTGCATTATTAGGCTTCAAAAGCATGCATAAAACCAAACTTAGCATATGAGTGATACATGGTGATAAATGACATGTAGAAGTTGCTAGAAGTTCGCATTTTGCCTCACATGCAAGTTATCATAAGGGATATGATAACTTTCATGTTGCTAAAATGCAACCTTTAATATAAAGCTTGGAGCTTTATGCTCAAAACCTCAAGTTTAACTTGCATAACATGATAACATGATCAACCCAAACTTGCATAACATAGCAACATGTGTCATACATAATGATTAACCCAACTTGCATAATGATCATCCAAACTTGCATATAATGATCAACCAAACTTGCATATAATGATCAACCAAACTTGCATATAATGATGATCAACCCCAAACTTGCATCATTCATTTAACTTTAGAGTTCAAGAAAGAAAGTAGAAAAGGGCTTACAATGCTATGAAGACACAAATAAATATTTATTATAAAGATTGAGACGAAGCCCTTATGCAAGCACCAAAAACCCAAATATGCAAGCTCCAAATGAAAACCCTTGAGCCAATTCAATAAAAACCCTTGCTTTGAAATAGAAATGTTGCAACTTGACTTGAATGCAAGCTAAGAACACTCATACAAGTTTGAAAACACTTGTATGAACTCAAAATCTCTCATAGAAATTAACTTAGAAATTTTAGCATGAGAGTGGAGGCCATGAGAGGAACAAATTTGACATAGCTTAGTTGTAGGATTGAATAATGGTGATTTAGGCTAGGTTTGGGGTCTTTTTATAGAGGATTAGGATAGTATTAGCCATAGGATTAACCCTAGATTCAATCCAAGCCATCAAAGCATGTCTTGGGGAAGAAGTCAAGTGTAGGAACCATCTAGGGCCTTTAGATTAAAGCTGAACCATGAGAACCATTCAAATGCAAAATCTGCATTTGAGCGAATCGGCCTACGGGTTGACAGCCAAACACCCTGGATTAACCCCTAGTCGACCCAGCGGGCTTGGGTCGACCTCAAAAATCGGCTGGTTCAGTTATTCCCCTCTCCCAATTCGCTGTTTTGAACATTTTTGCATATTTATTTATTTAATTTTCAATTATATATATATATATATATCAATATATATATATTTCTCTGCGCAACTCATTTCACTTAATTAAGTATACTTTAATTTGTGAATTTTTCGTGAAACTTCGCGAGGCCATATCTTGGTCATACGGACTCCGATTTTCGAAAACTCGGACTCTATTTCGCGTATTTTTCCGAGACGAACGCAATGGCACAGCCCGTTTCCCTTGATTCAGATTTTACAGTTTAATTCTGCCTCCATTTATGTTATAACATGTTATTCAAAAATACGGGTTGTTACACCAAGCGACTGCACAACCTAATCCTGAAAGATAATTTATTTCCCAAACAAGTATTACATGAACTTAACATTAATTTAAATTATTCCCATTTATAATGCAATAACCATGCATAAAATATTTCTCCTACTAAGACCTTACATATTCTTGTCACACCCAACTACTAAAATAAGCCTACGTCAGAACAATGCTTCTTGGGAAGATTTTATAGATGGTTTCCATAAAATCATTTTATAAAAAAAACTATAAAGGATTCACTTTGTTCGAAATTATGAAAAATGCATATATACCTTTTTATTAGGAATAGAAAGTGAAAAATACACAGAAAAACATGTGCTTTATACATTTCTTCTATTTTTATTTATGCATATTTCTTGATAAATCATATATCCTATTTTTCAAAGAATAATGGAAAACATAAATAAAATCATAAAAATCTATAGATGGTTTTCCCACAAATTGAACCCAAAAACTAACAATAAAATGAGGAAATAACCCAAATTAGGTTAATATATTATCACTTAAATTATGGATCTGGAACGAAACAACAAATTATTCAAACTATAAAAAAATTGTTGGATTGATTTCCGAACTCGGATGAAAATAATAGTTTAAACTAGGTCTAATTAACTAGTATGAAGGCAGAAGATTCTATACTTAACTACATATATAATAAATTTAATTCCTACTCATACTAAAGAGGTGCTCTGAAAGTCCAGATCTAAAATATAATCCTTAATTAAACTCTAAACTTTTTTAAACCCGAGAATATGTGTAAAAAGGAAATAAAGATACATTTAAATTATAGATCTGATAAGAGATTTGAGATTAGGAGAGATAAGAAAATAGACATATAAGAACATTACATCTAAAGGTTTCTCTGTTTTTATTAAATTCCTATTCTTCTCCAATTTGTATGTATATGGACATACAAATCTAATATTCATAATTGGGGAAGAAAGCAACGAGAAAGGGATGATAGTGGTTCACTATAGTTTCTACAAAAATATGAAAAGAAAATTAAGGGTTAGGCCTTACTTTATCGATGTTAGAATTAATCGCATCCATCATATCCAATTATATTAAATCTATGTTGTTAGGCCACATCGATTAATAACCACCACACAAAGTTGGGTCAACTGCCCCCTCAAAGGTTCAATCTGCATGCATGATTAAATATATTGATTTTTACATTTTATTTTATTTTTTCGTTTTGAATTCATTTTTCGTCTGTAGCTTCTTTATACGAGCTCCATCGCAAAATCCCCAAAGTGAATGTTGCCTAGAATTTCACCATGAATCCAATGGTCCAAGTTTAAATTCAAATTCCACCGTTTGCATAAATTCCCTATTTCAAGACCTCACTAACTAATTGAAATAATTAAAAAAAATCATTGGGTATTACAACTGATTTTCTATATGTGGGGAGGCAAGCTAATCTTTAAGTTACTTGTCATAATATTTACTCTCGTGGTATTTATCTACGATTACAATGCAATTTATTTTCTTTATTAGAGAGTAATTGAAATTTAATGAGTACTTTGTATTAGACTGCGTACTGGTTCTTTCTAAGATTGAGATATGAGAGACTTTTCCTAATATGATGTTTTCTATATTTATGTTTTCCTCATTTTTGAGTTTAAAGTGTACTATATCTTAGAATGTTTCAGATCATATTAGTCTCTGTAATGCTAATACAACTGTTAGTACTTCTTGACATGTTGTAAATTCGAAAGTTGCTTTAAGCTCGATGTGTAGGGGTGTAGGTCGTCACGTACAGATTTCAACATACATAATTATTTTCCTTGTCTATATCATATATGTAATTGTGTAAAACAAAACAATAATAATAATATCATGTATAATTAATACAAGACAATAGTGTCATATAATTGATAGCATTTTTTGTTATACTTATAGTCCTATTTCAATAATTCATCACTTGAGTTATTTTTGTGTAGTAAATAATCATATATTATAATAGTTGAAACAAATTTTAACCTTTGAACCTTCAGTTCACTTTGGTTTTTGACCATAATCTTTTAATGCAAGCGAAGAAAATAAATTCTGTTTTGAACTTAAATACCAAAGCTAAACAACAAAAGAAAATCAAAAGAAATATTCAAAACTACAATTTATTTTTGAAATTTGAAAGATTTAGTGAGATGATCACTTCCATAAAATATTGATCTAAATTTACATCTGGAAATGATATTCTACTTAACTAAAACATATATTGAATAAGAAAAGAGCAGATAGTATTTTAAAAACCAGTTCTCTACTTAATCAGCACACAACATATGAAACTTCATATCAAAATTTATATTATTATTCCCTATATAATATAATCCCAAATGAATCAAGTCCTAATTGCAAGGTAACTTTGTTTATATATGTTCATTAAATATGAATTTTATGAAGAGTAATTTTTGACACTTTTGAGCATGAACTTGAAGATGTTCCAGTACTACCGAATATATGCATGTATGTGTGTATGTATATATATGACTAATCCAAATATAGTATGATTTAAATAATATGTTGTATTGTTTTTTCGTTCTTTAATACCAAGGAAGCATAATATATTTTCTTAAAAAATCAAATATCAGAAAGTAGGAATAATATATTATTCCCTTTAATTTATGAAAGAATGCAAAAATCAGTATTAGTCTAGCTTTCTTTCAAGAAATCTTTTTTATCAATATAGTAGGAATGATAAAATATTGTAATTCGTTGCATACGATAGTATATACCATTAGTACAATTAGTACTTTAGCAGTATCCTATGTTTTTTGTTTAGTTTCACTGTCCTAACACGTGTGCTGAAAAATCGCTTCAAATTTCATTAGTAAAAGTGGATGACCCACTTAAAACCAACTAGCCATGCTTAAAGCTAATATAGGACATTGAAGCTAACATAGGACATTATTATTGACACTCCATCTTTTGATATAAGAAGGCTGAATTTCATTATTACTCCGTACACAATTGAATTTCTAATAGAAATACACATCCTTTTCATAAGATAAATAGTTTTACCTTTTCTTCCCTTAATTAAAATATCAAAATCCTATACACTTTCATTTATGTGGACTTTTTCCTTCCTTTTTTGTAAAAGAAAATAATGATAAGAATGAATAATCAATTTCATCTTAGCGATTCGATCCAGACTTATCTGAGAAGGTCATGGAAATATAATTTCATAACCTAATTTAAACCCCCTTTTTTATAGTGATTAGAATTTAGATTTAAAATTATTATAATAATTTCTTTTTTAAGTAAGAATCAACCTTGCATTTTATCAATTGCAATTCCATATGGAGGTGATGTAATACCCTTAATTTTTGGTAAACGTTACTCGAAAGATTTACTTGGATAAATTTAATATGAATAATGTAAAGGGAGGTTGAGATGAGATTTGTAATTAAAATAAAATGATTAGGCCATGGTATCTAACCAAGTTAATAAGACATAAGAAGAAGGTTTACTAAAGGGGAAAAATTAGAAGCACATAGGCTTTCACTTTTTATCTTTTCATTCTCATTTATCAAAATCCAGAACTAGAGTAATAAGAGGCCGCCTTTATAACAATGAAGAAGATGAGGAAATAGAAGGAGAAGATTAAGAAAATCAAGCTTAGGATTCAAATGACAGTAAATCTAAAATCTTTCATCCAAAACTAAGGTGAATAATGGTTTTTATCCCTTAATTTATTTGGTTATTTCTTGTAACCAAATTGATTGTTTGTGTTCATGATGTTTTGATGCTATTTCATCATTTTGGTAGAACAATGTATGTATATGCTTGTTTTGCATAGAATTAAATTGGTTTTTGATTAAAACCTATAGTTTTACCTTTCTATTGGATCCAAAATAAAAAATTGTCTATATCATATTTTTGGATATGGGTTGTGAGTTTCATAATTTTCCAAGTCCTTAAAATTTTCTATTAATTTCCTAAGCTAGATTATACATTATTTACGGGACTTAATCATAAAAAATAATAAAATACTTATTTTGACTTGAAATTTCTACATGAGATAAGAGGGGTTACTTTAGATCACTTTTAAACCTTTGGGACTTTTTTTCCTTAATTTTGCAATTTGTTATGATTTTCTTAAGTTCAATAGACTTAGATACTTAAGACAATTATTAGTGGAATTAATTATTTCCCAATGTTTGAATTTTAAAACCGAGAAATTTCTAGTCATTTCTCATATAATTTTTTTCAACCATCAATAATGTTTTGCTAAATAATGAGGAGTAGGTGAAAATTATTACTTGACTTAGCTAAAGCACGGTTTTCACGTCGATTACGGTCAAGTCCTTCAACTAATCGATAAGTCGTCTCGCATGTGTCGATAAGGCGTATTGCAATGACCTTGTCGATAAACTGTAGAGATGCTCGGAATATTATTAAAACATAATATAGGAAATATTCATGTGTGCTGCATCATCACAAAAGCTTATCAAAGGGGTCCTTGTCGCTTGAACCTGTACTCCCGTCTTAAAGATTACCTCTCATGAAGGCTTGTCGGCTTCATATATAAGCGATAAGCTTATCGCTATAATGCTTGGGCAATAAGCTAGTTCTGCTATATAAAATAAGATAAGAGTCGTACTGCCTTATTTTTTTAAAACTAGGTAAAAGTTGTCGCATCTATACCTTGTTGACTTGTTAAAGAAGCTAGTTTCCTAAATAGTTTCAATTGGCTTTTGAGTCTTATTGCCTCTATTACCTTGTCGACTATGTTGGCATGGCTTATTTCCAATCTTTTTTCCAAATTACTTAAGGCTTACTGTCTCTGTCCTTGTCATCATTTTTCGTGGTCAATAAGGCTTAATTTCAGTATCTAATAACTCGAGTTTTTAGTGATTACCTACTATAATTAATAATGGATAAAATATGAATATTAGAGCGATAATTAAGTAGAAGATATCAGTAAGTGGTTATTTAACTTAAGTACTTGGGTTGATACTTAATAATTTGGTCTTGTAGTTCAAATGATGGAAAATGTGGAATTTGTCATTTAAAAGTGATTAAATTGAGGCATGGCAATAAATATATCGGTGAGTTTTGGTGCATGCTAGTGGTTATTAGAGAAACTTAGAATGTTTAGTTGGAAATAAATTAATTTTTTGTAGAATCCAAGATTTATTTCTAATATTATATGTTAGGAATAAATTTGTACTTAAAAAATTGATTTAATAAGGAAGTTTAGTAATTTATAAATTTAAAAGAAAGAATTACATTATAAAAGGAGTAAAATCTTGTTAAATATATATATTATGGAAATTTGTGTTTAAAGAAAATATGGTTATATGAATTTAATGATAAGTTTTGTGTATTATGTGAATTTTTGAGAAATCTACATAAGAAACAAAATATAAAAATATGAGATTAGTTGCAAAATATTATTAAAAAATAGAAAGTATGAATTTTTTTCAATTAGGTAATTTGTGTGTTAATATGGAATATTTAGAATCACAAATTCACGTGTCATATGAAAATTTAACCAAGTTTTATTAAAATGTTCATCTTTTGTATGAAAGGTAAAATATGATGTAAAATGTAAATTTTTGATTTAAAAACTTCAAAATGTTTTAACAGAGTTATAGATAATTTTAATTGTGTTTTTTGATGTTAAAACATGGTCATTCTGTGAAGAACTAGTGTAAACATAGGTTAATATAAGTTAAATAGGCCAAACTTGTGTTAAATGGTCTAAGCAATTACTTAATAACATAATTAGTTATTTATGGGATAATTACTTTACCTTAGACCCTTAATTAGCTAATTACCAGAATAAAAATCCTGAGAATAGGTTTTAGTATGCACTTTTCTCTGGAATTATTCTTCTTCCTACCACCTACTGTTGAAACTATAGGGAGAATAAGAAATCTTCACTGTAAATCAAAACCAAGCCTCTAATCCATTACAAAAATCTATTTAGGGTGTTAATCTTAATTCTACAACAGGTAATCTCTCTAAGACTTGAATTTAATCCATCTTTCTCTTTGATTTGTTAAGGCTTCACTATAAGTTGAATTGTTCCTCCTTGCATGTTATTGTAATGGGTTTTGCAGTTGATAAAAGAATTCATCCTAGTAATTACACCTCTAAAAGCTTCAGTTTGCTGTTAATCTTGATGTAATCCAAAGCTAAGGTGAGTGTTTGCTCACACTATCTAGTAGTAATTTTTGAGTTTGTGATTATTTTGTGCTTGATCGAGAAAAACCAATAGCTTTTATTTTTGAATTTTCGGTGTTGTGCAAACACAGCCAAAGTGTGCTTTGGGTTGTTGTATCTCATACATACCATGTTGTTTCTATATAATTCTTGTTGCACGTTGTTGCTGAGCCTTTTGTGTGTCAACAATTAAAATTTCAAACCAATCCGAGTTGTAAAACTTTGTCAAATAGGTCACTGAAGTTGCAATCGGAGCAGGATCATCACCTGCCAATTCTCTTATAGGTTAGGTCGAACTACTGGTCGACCCATCCCATTAAGGGGTCGACCTAGGGTTCGACACCCATGAAGGGTCGGTCGACCCCTCCTCCCTCATTACTAATTTGTGCATGCACTTAGCATGCCTGTTATGCTTGCTCCTGAAATCTTTGTGCCATGTTTATTGATTCCTGAAGCATGCATTTGGTTTTCAAGTGAGTTTTTAAAGCCCTCCTACTTTGTTTTATTACCATTATAACTTGGCAATCTATGTTCAAATCTTGGTTAAACTGAATATCCAATTTCGGGTACTTTTGGTGGATTGTTGTTGAATTTTTTAATGTAATTTCACTTGGTTTGACTACCATATAAGCTGGGAAAACCAAGCTATTTTATACCTAATACGAATTATGGATTTTTTGGTGATTCTTGATGAATTTGTTGTTAAGTTTTATGATGACTTTTGATGATGTTGAACACAAGTGCACATTTTTGAATTAGTTTTTCTCTATAAATAAATGTTGTTTTCCTTATAGGTTAGTGGCTAAAATAAATTTATTACTTTATTTTTCAATTGTAAATGGCTTCAAAGCAATAATATAAATCTATTTTAGAAACATAAAAGCTTTTTAAGAATAAAATCAATTGGTTTTTCAAAAATCGTTTTATGATATAGATTTTAGAAAACCAAGTATTTTCTTTGTATATAGATATATAAACCCGCACTTTTCTGCACCCTTCAAGAAGACATAATAGAGGTTAAGCGTTATCGTAAACCCCATGGTATGGGATATGACAATATACAAAATTGGTTAATTCCAGGATTGCCTAACTGAAGCAGATGATTTATTACCTTTGTTGATTGCTGTTTCTGCTATTTTTCCATAATGAAATTGACAAGCGGCTAGTAAACTGGTAGTGAGAACGTGTGGTATGTGATGCATTGTTGCCACTACTGCAATCACTGATCGAGTGATGCATATTGTTGTTTGCTGTTAAGCCAATATCAGGGTAAGCGGTCTCGTAGGTATAACAATATATGTATGAAGCTGTTTAGCATTTGTTGGTGGTTATTTGTTGTTATTATTTGTAGCCAAAGTCACATAGTTTTCCCTAACACATTCTTGGCTAAGCTCTGGAGGTAGCTATATGCACATTCACTATGTTGTTGGTTCGGATCCGAATTTTTGTTTGTTAATTTGTTGCTTCGATGACTCAGACCTGATGGTCAGATAACAGAGTTTTGTTGACTTTGGATCTTTCTATTTATATGTTGACGATGGATACAAAATGTTTGTTGTTGACTTGATCTTATGATCATATATCGGAGTTTTTATGCTATTGGACTTTATGTCGATATACTATATTGATTTTGATGTTTTATGATTGTTGTTCTCTTTGGAGATTACCTAACTCTTATGAGTTATATATGTTGTTTTGATGGTATTGATGTTGCAAGCTCTTATGCTATTTTAAGGTGTTGTTCCCTTATGTTGTTTTATAGTGATGTTGTACTTACCTCATGGCTAGTACTAAATCTTAATTGAATGCCCCACACATAAACCATGTTGAACAGTAATATATCACAACAATGTTGTCACCTCTCTAACTCTTTAGATAAAGAGTTGCTTATCATGTTCTTATGTTAACCTTATTATTACATTGCTCATTATTAACTAGACTATCCCATTTGTGTAACGGACCGAAAATCCGTACCAATTTGAGATGACAATATCCTACACATTCAACTCAAAGTGCACGAAAATTCAGATCATTAATAGAAAGAAATTAGAGGATGAGATAGAAAAGATAGAACTAACATAATAGAAGAAGAAGAAGAAGAAGAAGAATACAGCTGAACATAATTAGAGTAAACACGAATCTCATAGCGGAACGAATAAATTATACTGTAACATAACTTTGAAATACAAAATCTGAATTTGTACTTACATATCATATCAAAGTACAACACATGATATGTCACAGCGGAAATAACTCTACATAACCAACGGTGAAGCCTCCTGCTTTGAGCTCCTCCAAGTGTATCTGTAAAAGTCTGAAACACTTGACTGCCCATACGAATTTTGGCACCCAAGAGTTTAGGGAAACAAAACAAAATAAACTCTGGGTCAGTCATGGGACTGGTGTGAGTAAACTCCAATCATATTACTTAACTTTGAAAAATCACTTTGAAACAAAAGGATAATAGTAAGACCAGCCCACACATAAACATGGACGGTTTTTACCTTAGTATAACCAAACCATTTTTGATATCAAAATCCAGTGATATTATAATAATGTCTAATCAAATAAATAATCAAATAGCAGAACGCTTGCATCTCACGCTCCACATACATAGTATAAAATCAAAAACCGCAGGGCTCTTATTGGAGATTTGATTCCAACTATGACAAGGTATGGGACCACCTCTCGATCAGTGTACTCTAGAGGGGATACACTAGGGTTCAATAAGAACATCTTGCAACCCAGCCCACACATGACAGACCACTCATTTCTCTGGATTGTATCGAATATATTGCCACCTATGATTGGGCCCATATAACCGTTATCCGAAGATACAGAAACGAAAGAAGAACAAATACGAATTTTCTCTAGATGATGACAATACGCCCTAATGGGAATGACCCACATAGCCATGCTGCCTGCCCGATTTTTGTCATTTCCCGGTTGTGAGGCTTGAGGTTATAATCACTCCAGAACATCTGATCACCATTCACTTTGAATGCAACATCGTCAAACCCGTCAATTCACTAATCGATTTCTAAAAATATCACGGGTATAAAAAGCTAAGAGAAACGAATTCCTCTGCCACTAGACGTAATACCTTCAAAAGATCAACCATACGTGATTTGTTAGGTATACTCTGTTAGACACTCGTCCATACAAGTTGTCCTGGGACTGGACAAACATAAAAACACCATTCTGGAATAGGATGAACCTTCCATTTCACTCCGTCTTCAATTTTCTTCAGCATAATATAACTCGCAGCGATTATGCCTATACTTAGTGGTTTTCAGGTAATAAATCCAACCGGTCTCTCCGTATTGACAATGATGGTCAAAACACTTCGATGGTCGGTTATTTAACTATCGAAGTAAAGACAAACATTCATTCAAATATAAAATTAAACATCGCACAACCACAGGCACTCTTTATTTAACATTCGTTTTTATTATTCAAATTCCCATATCTTACCAGATATTTCTCAAACTCCATTTTAGCCTTTTCACACTTCTTGGAAAACATTTCCAGTTATTATAAACTTTTATTCTCTCATGTCCCAGATATATATATATATATATTGTTAATGTTTGAAAAACATTCTCATCCTTTCACATTTCTTATTTCCAGTATATTAAAAAATATACGTTATTTACATTGGAAAATATTTCCAATTTCCATTTTAATTACATAATATGCAAACATTTACTTTTTAAACCTTATTCACTATGAAATGTGAACATTATTTCTTATAGCAATATGATTTCGTTTATCAAATAATCTTTTATTTAGATAATAAATGCCATTATAACTTAATGTCGACCTCATATTTGATTAAAACTTGTTTACCCTTCCTTTAGTTTGGAAATAACCATATATATTATTTAATCGTACTTCCATTTTCGTATAATTCGTTTACACTTTTTCGGGAAAACATAATTATTCTCTTATCACTTGGGGTAAGTGAATCTCAAATCTTTCTAGGGAATAGCGTTATATATAAAAATCATGTTTAAGCTTGGTTAACAACGTTAATTCATCGTTATAGTTTTAAAACTTGCAATACGCTGTAATATTCACCCTTTTATAACTAATGCAATGCGCTGTAATATTCCCCCTTTTATAAGTAATGCCATACGCTGCCATATTCCCCTTTATAACTAATCTCGGCGTCTCTATCTGTTACAAATTAATACCATCCCTCGATAATAGAGAAGTAGATCAAGTTGGGGTACTCTATTTACCTCTCATACCTTGATCGACGATGTTCTTATCTTAGGATAGATAAAAGTACGTAACTCTAACTCCTTATTACTTTAATATCACCTAAACGGTATTTCCTATTTTACTTTGGAATATGGTTTTATAAAACCATATCCTTACTTTGAAAACTATGTAGTTTATAATTATTTACATTAGTCATTAACTCTTCGCTTTATCTTCCTTACACAAATCCATTATTAAACATTTCTCTTCGCTTCGTCTTCCTTAGAAAAATACATTTAAAACTTCTCTTATCAAAATCAATAACGTTCTACGTCTTTTGACCATCTCCTTTCTATTCGAACTATTATACCCAATTCTGGTAAACATCTCATCATAAACTCAATACCATGAAATTCATTTAATAGTTATTAACTTGATCATTTGCTGAAGTAAAACAGTTTACTTCATTATTAATGAACAATACTAATTATACTAGTTCAATAATTTTTTAACCTTCATTAATTAAAAAGGTAATTAAATCTTATTCATTTTGATTAATTTATTTCTAAACTATTTCATTAGATTAATCGAAGACCAATTAATCTAAAATCAATTTCAAATAAATAGTTGATTTAATCAACTTCAAACCATCAGTTAATTTGTTAACCAATTTTAATTACTTCTCTTTATTTGATTAATATAATTAATTCAATAATATTCTCTGACTGCCTTTAAAATAATTATCCAATATTTACTCGCAGGATAATTACAACTTTATAACTTATCCAATAATCGATTATATTTACTTTATAAAAACGAACCATAAAATACCAGTTTATAATAGAACTTCTATTATAATTTGAACTTCGCTTACATTATAAGAATATAATTTTTTTTATAACTTAACATCTTTGGTTTTCCTGATTGCATGTCAATGCCTTAGTAAAAAGATGTATTTATGGTCTTCTGCTACCTTCTTCTTAATTGATATCGTCTATTGATTAAATCAAAACGAATGTTGAATTTCTATTCAACATTAATATTCATACAAGGTTTTAATGTCATTTAGGTTCAAACAGTTCATATATAAAACAAACAGTACATATAAATATTGAGGAATCCGGTTGAATTCCTCCAACCGGTTTCTTGCATACACTGATGTTAGTCAACACAATTAACACTGATTCCATACTGGGAAATATTGTAATCGATGGAATCAGTATCCAACCAAATGATGTGTACATATGTAACGATACATATTTTTCAATCAATTTAATTGTAATCTACCGAAGCGACCATCACAAAACATTCAACCAATATTATAATATTTTAAAATAGATCAGAGTCAGTGAATTTACTCACCTTGGCGCGTTAACCGTTAAATAACGATTTGCGTTGGTTGATTCAGTCAAGTGTTTTATTTTGCCATTATTTCTAGCGATCTCCCTTCCATCTCTCCGTTCACTATCACATGTGTTGTTCTCTTTCCTGATTCTGGTCCAAGCAAATCCTCCTTTCTACAAATAGGAACATTTGACAGTTAATCATGTCGAGCTCCACCGCAACCGTTATTGCCTTTCGCGGATATGGACTTGTCTTCTTCACCGTCCCATTTCGGTGTCTCCATATATTTTGAACCTGACTACGTTTTCTTTGTGGTTCCATGCTGCTCTTTTCTTATTTTTTTCATTATTATTTAATAAGATGGTCCAAGCCCACAACCGCTCATCCCATTCGCCCTTCTCCTCCGATTAAACTCCCTCCAACTAGAAACAGACTTCCGTCATTTTAATAATCCATTCCCCCTCAACACTTCTTCTTTCAAAAAGAAACTGGCTCTCTAGTATTCAATTCGCACCAGTTCCTTTATTTCATTTACTAGCAACCATCCCCTCTTGGAGTCAGTTTCCTTTAACTCCACTCGCATCCACCCATTCATGCCAACGTGTAAAAACAAACTTATATTACACCGCCTGTCTACTCCGCCATACACCCTTAACCTCTTCCAGTACTTATAGTTGCCGTAGTCAATCTTTGAATGCTTCTCTTCACACCATCTGTACACGAGACTCCATCAAATCCCACGCACTAACCGGATCCGAGCATCCCTGTCCAAATCTTCATGCTTGTATGCTTTTTCAGCTGGAACCCATCTTCTTTATTTAAAACGCAGTACCCTGCTCCTATTATACACTCCTTATATATACGTTTAAAGCCTCTTCCTTCCATTATTCCATCACAGATCCCACGTGCACCCTCAATGCTCGAACACCATGCTTCAGTCACTACAGGAACCTACGACGGAAAACCTTTTAACCCTTCACCCTTAAATATTCCCTACCATGCTCAACATCCCACACGCATCTCCCCCTCGCATGCTTCATAATGCACATCCATTTGAAGATCTCGCTTAGGTAAACTCATCGAAGCTTGCGTGAAATTACAGTGGAATATAGTCTTTGTTTGGATAAAAACTTGTGTTTTGTTTGTTTCTGAAAAGAACTGCCTTGCATTTATATAGATAGGGACCTTGGCACCAATGAAACATATTACTTGGCAGGCAGGGTTTAATCACCTTGACAGACAAGGAATTTAGGCTAGCTGTAGAAGTAGAGGTAGGTAGCAGATATCATAAAATTTGATCTTGACGTGGGCATTGTGGTCTACAGGGTAGCTTTTAGGCTGTAGATAACAGTGTGTTATATATATAGGACAATGTGTATTTAGATTTCCATGTGCCTCATATATTAGAAAAACATAGCCTGTTTGTTAAAGTTGTATAATTGTTTATACCGTTCATTTTCATATTGTATGATTCACATATGATTTAGAGTATGGTCTGTTTGCTTCAACATAAAGCGATAGGCATGAAGGAACACTATGCAAAGCTATATTTATATATGTGTTTTTGAATATTAATTTTTAATTCACATTGGAGAGTGCGGTTCCACGTTGGTTGGTGTGCTTTATATATTAGCTTGGATAAAATTAAAGCGGCATGTCAACTGATTATTATTTAAAGTATTTGTTGAACGTTTTTTGGTTTATTTTATTTGGTCTTTGAAACACCCCACCTCCGTTAAGGTCACTCACAAAGGGAATGCCTTAACTTTGGTGGAGAGTTATAGGTACAAGACACAGAAAAATTTACAAGACAGATAAATATAAGCAGCGGAAATCAAACAATTATTGCATACGTGGTTCAATACAAAAGCCTTACAGCAAATTGTCTCAAAATAACTTCTAAAATATTACATCATAATTTCTGTCTTGATTAGTTTATAAAGAAGCATAAATCATAAATAAATCTGCGTAAATCCCCAAGTGTAGTGCCCAAAAGCCATAACCAAGGTAAGAGAGTCCAAATCATACATCTACTTTCTTGAAGCTCGCAAAGAGTCTGACTAAGCTGGGGTATTCCCTCCCTGTGGACCTGGGGGGGAGACGAAAGAAAAGAGGATGAAAGAAAACGGGTCAGACAATAAGTCTGGTAAGTTTAGTGGTTACTAGTATTTATACAAGGAAAGGGATCATGACAGTAATAACAGAACATAGGACAATACCCTAATATAAGATAAGATGAACATGTGATCGCACCCATTACTATACTCTCTGCCCCTACTAGCTATTGGTTCAATCAGCCCCACGTGTTCATAATGAACGATCCCCTTAATAATTGGCTCCTACTCGCATGCGTTCATATCCTATCATTCGCCCTGGCTTGACTGTAGATACATGTGCTGGTCCCACCATGGGGTGTATCAGTCCCTCTGGTGGCAACCCGACACGGTTCAAGATGCACAGTGTATACTACTGATGCCCAGTGCCTGCTTTTTCCACTCCGGAGTACGTGCATGCCCGTACTCCATCGGAAACTACACTGATGCACCAACCGCCAACGTTTTGACCGTTTATAATCAGACCAGTAATTGTGCCCCACCCTGCCTAGTTCAAGGTATTATGATACATCTATGTGGGTTACTGCTGAAATGGGTCCCCATTACTAGTGTTTTCTAATCAACATGTTTATTTGGTTAAGTGTCCAAGTTTACCTAACCCCACCCATCAGTTTAGTTAACATGTTGAATCGGTTAAGTGTTTCCCTAATTGACTTAACCCTACCAACCTTGACTTAGCTTTAATTTATTCATTAAAGCACCAACCACTCACATTAGACAGGTCTTGTTATGGTCATAGGATGTGCCGGTCGGTTTCGGGCAGTTTTACACCACAACTCATTCTAACCTCGGGTCCTTTTTTTGGCTTGATGTACTAACCACCCACATTAGACAGGTCTTGTTGTGGTCACTGGATGCGCCGGTTGGTTCCGGGCAGTTTTACACCACAACTCAGTCTAACCTCGAGTTAGGCATATTCGTCTTTTCTAAATTCACATATTTCTATATATGTCTAGTTTTATACGTAAATTAATCTTAATTTAATCATGTCATAATTATTCTTTTGATTATGCTCACAATAAATGGTATACCAAATTTACCATTTCATGAACAAATTTATACCATGAAATTTTCATGTTTTCCCAATGCTACCCCCATGGTAAGTTCGCATAAATTACATAAAATGTTGGACTAGTAAATTAGCCCAAACCCATAAACAAAAAGGGCAACAAACAAGGGACATGAAATAAGCATACAATAACATACTTTTAACTTATCGTGTGTAACTTAGCATAGAAGCATCACTAATCTTGATTAAACAGGTGAAGGTGAACTTGTGACTAAGTTGGATCTAATTATCATGTAAACTTGATATAGGTCTAACGTGGAGGTTTAAACTACAACTTAGCGTATTAAATTATGTATGTCAAAACATAAGAAAGCTACTATAAACATATTTAAACCACAACTTAGCATGATAACTTATGTGTGTTAAACATAAGAGAGCTATTATAAACATATTTAAACCACAACTTAACATGATAACTAATGTGTATTAAACATAAGAGAGCTACAAATCCAATCTTGCAACATAAATAAGTTCAACTTAACATAGTTCTAATATCCATAAATGTTGATCTAACATGTAGGCATGAGATTTAGATTATAAACTTGCAAGTGGTCACCAAATTATAACATGACATGTCCATCACTAAGTTCATCATCCAATCATAATAGATTCCAATAATACCATACAATTTTGTACGTTCATCACCGCAAACACATAGGCATGATCAATTGCAACGGTAATTTAGGATAAATTAGAACCAAACTTTATTTATCTTATACATAAGCATCATTCTATAATCGAGTTACAACATGTCATGATTTCATTTAAAAGAACGTTAAAATCTACGTAATAACCAACTTACAAACTAAAAGGAATTCTTGATTTCTAGAATCTAAATTATGAAGTTGTAATGCTCGCCTTTGATGTAGATCGTTGAATTAGATTAGTTTTAAATTTGATTTTGATGTAGGCTTTTATCTCGTCTTTGAATTGAAAGCGGTGACGGCTACTCCAAGTTCTCTATTGACGGCATGACAGTTCCAAGATCATTTTTGTGTGATTTTAGGTTGAGTATTAGGTTGTTTATATAGAATTTCAATTCAATTAGAGCCGTTGGATGAACCTAGAGTTAATCACAACCATTCAGACCAGATAAGAACTATCCAGAAACCCTAGTGACTCAGTAGCAAGTTACAAATCGTCAAAATTCAGATCTGTACGGGGAGGGGGGGCAGGTCGACCCTAAGGTCGACACCCAGGTCGACCTGTAGGGGGGAGGTCGACCCCCTTGGTCGACCTGGGTCTTGGGCGGGAATTTTCCCGTGCAGCCCGCTTCTGACTTCTGTTTTGAATTTTGAATTTTGAATCTGGTTTTGAGCAGTTTGAATTTATTTGAATTTCTGAAACTTCTGAAGGCCATAACTTCTTCATACGAAGTCCAATTCATGCAAACTCGGACTCTTTCTCAAGCAGAATTCCGAGACGAACGCAATGGCGTAACCTATTTCCCTTAATTCTCACATTTGAAATTAAGTATTGATTAATTCATTACTATAACGTTAACAGAAAATACTGGGTGTTACATTCTCCCCTACTTTTAGGATTTCGTCCCCGAAATCTTCAAGTCGAGAAGAACCTATATTCTACCATCCAATCACCCATCTACTCAACCATCAAACACAAGCATCCATTGTCCTTAAAATATTTCTAATGCTTCATGATTATATGCATAGTGTGTGTACATGTCCTTATCTAATGCAAAATCAGGCGGTCTACTGATTCAGTTGACCTCCTTAATGAAAATTATGTCAGTGCCATGAGTCCATTATGAATGCAATTTTTTTCCTACTTAAAATTTCCTACATGACTACACAATCATTTATACAATGCAACGTCCATATGATAACACTTCAAGTTTCAATCCATACAAATACATATGCAATATGGAAGTGACTGAGCCGATCTAATATCTAATGTGTGTGTATATGCATCCACAAGCAACCACTTGCAACCAATTACAACCATCAACCATAACATGTTTCAATTACATGTTTACATCCAAATGGGTTTCTACCTAAGGATAAAGGATAGGATCGAGGAGATATACCTAAAAAGATAGATACGAGCATAAGCTTAAGGAAAAAGAGATCAAGGATGTACCCTCAAAAAGAAAAGGGTAGGCTGCGCATATTATGTCCTCAGTTTCCCAAGTCTCGTCTTCCTCGGCGTCGCTCCATTGAACTTTGACGAGCTTAACTTCACGGTTGCGTAGCTTTTTGACTTCTATTCCCAAGATACGGGTTGGAACCTGTAACACCCCGTGTATTCTATAGCTGTGAAATTAACAAATTAAAGTATAATTAATTCGAAATCAAAGAACTAAGGGAAACAGGTTACGCCATTGCGTTCTTCTTGAAATTCTGCTTGAGATAGAGTCTGAGTTTGCGTAAATTGGACTCCGTATGAAAAAGATATCCTTAAATTAAAAATTGCAGCAAAACATGGAAAAAGAGGAATGAGAAAAGAATAATGTTTAGCATTGTTCTAACTTTTGTAAGCAAAAGACTTAGTAGCTCATTTGGTTGGAACACATGACTTGCATATAAGAGGTACAGAGTTCGATCCCTGCCAGCGCCTTATTTTTGTTTTAGGGGAATGGCTTAAAATAGCCTAGTGTGAATGCAGTTCAAAAAGTGGTTTAGTGTGAAAATGGGTAATTGGGAAGATAGATAAAATATATATATATATATATATACATATACGTATACATACATATATATATATATGACATGTACGTATCATGAGGCGTATGTTGCGCATTTTTGCCTGCCAAGAATTGTTTTTTTTATAAGTGGCCTTCTCTAATTAGATTCATGACAAATTAAAGGAAAGAAATATTTAACATATTCGTACATATGTGCATTTATGTCATAAACATACAAATTAAATAAAGATGTGTGGATGCAAGCAGTGAAAAGAAAGGTTTATGCATAATATTTGTATGCAGTAAATGGGGATTTTCAAAGAGGAAGAATATGAATCGGTTAGACTTAATTTTCTATTAATAGGAATGTCATTTATAAACCTGCAATTGACATCAATGTGGCACTGAATAAGAAAAATATGGTATGTGATATTATTTTGTGAACATAACATGCAAGCATATTAATATGACGAATATTTATCTGGCATTTAATTTAAAGATATGTCAATAGGGCATTGATTTGAAAACATGCTATTAACATTTATCTGTACATGTTAATTTGAGAAATATATAAATATGTTGAGAAATATATAAATATGCTAATTTACAATGAAAAGGATACATTAATATTGTCATTCTTGTTAATTGACATGTATATATGAATAATTAATGTATACGGTAAAAGGAAAGATGTATCTATTAAATACGTATTTATGTTTGATGGATTGGCAATAAATAATGAATGTTGATAATGTACATTAAGGGAGTAATTATGGCATAAGTGTGTTAGGAATTATTTATATATAGAATTTGTCCTAAATGAGAAATGTGTACATTGTAGGAAATATATATATATGCTAAAACATGGAATTGCATGTAATTGGCCTCTTTTGAAATTGATGGCCTTGATTTACCCTAGCATCATCGGACGGCTCAAATTAACTTGCAACTCTATAAAAATGACCCTAGACTCTACCTAGGTTTCTTACACAATTCTCTAGCCTCCATTGCTCTCTTCTTCTAATAAAAATAAAAATAAAAATGGCGTCGCTGCTCTGCTGGAATTAAAACTAGAAGATAATCAACATCAACCTAAGCAACTCAATTCAAACTAGAGATTAAAGTTTCTGCAAAGATTCTACAACAAGTTAAAGTTCTTTCTTTAATCCAATCAAGGCAAGTACAGTTATTCTCCGCTATAAACGTTAATTATAATTTTGATATGCATTTAAATCTGAGTTTGAGGTTGTATTCTCTTCTGTTAGATCTGTTTTCTGTGACTGTTCTATATTCCTTTCTTCTTTTCTGTTTCTATAGCCAGGCTACCACGAGCCTGTGCCTAATCTCATAAGAGATGAACGTATGAACGCAAGTTTTGGGATGAACGATGAGAAATTTGACAAAACCAAATTGAATGTATGACTTTAGGACTGAGGCATAAAATATATTGGACATATGACTTGGGATTGGATGCATAAATTTGACTATGAACATAAAATTTATGCATGTTATATGCATAGTTATGTTGTAATTTAGACCTGTAATTAATTAGAAAAAAATAAGCATATGTTATAAACTAGTTTTAGACCTATGCATATTTTGTGATAAAAGAAGAAGAGGAACCACTGTAAAGATTACATATGATTTGAGGCTTTGGACAAAATGCATATAAAAAGGCAAGATCTGATTTTTAGAGGATATGGTTTAAAGATTTATATTGGGGATAGTTTGCATAATGATTCATGACATGAAAAGAAGGAAGATATGGAAACTTAAGATTTACTTTAATTAGGATATCTATTATTGTAATTACACCTAAATAGGGATTTTTGGATATATGACATGCATTGAAATTAATGGTTATATTTGGTATAATTTATATGTGAATCTGCTGTAAAATGCTAGTTTAACAAAAATTGGAACATATGTTATATGGCAAATTATGTCCATATTCTGCGAGTATATGTTGTGAATCATGACAATTATGTAGGCATATGAATTTAGGCTAATTTATGACTAGGCAAGGCATGTAAATAGAACCTTTGGAAATATTAAATTTGCTAAATCTGCTAATTTGCCAAGTTGCCTAAACTGCTAGTTTTGTTATATTGCCTAGACTGCTGATTAGATTGAAATGCCTAATCTGTTAAATTTGTCGGTTGAAATGCCTAACCTGTTATATGCAAAATTCTGCTAAGTTGCTAAATCTGTAAAATCCGTTAATTCATATAAAATCTGTTATCTGCTATGTTGATATAATCATTCTGTTATTGATATAATCTGAATTGGCATATATATTGGGCGTGCGCATAAACGGTAAATAATTAATTAATTGGCCGCAAAGATGAACATGGCTAACTCGAGGTTAGAATGAGTTTGCGGCGTAAATCTGCCCGGAACCGCCCGGCACATCCAGTGGCCGCAAACAATAGGTTCTAATGTGAGAAGTTAGTCATAACATGCGTAAGACACGAGGTTAGGTCTGGCTTGTGGCAGAAGTCTGCCCGGAACCGCCCGGCATATCCAGCGGCCACAAGCTACCGACCTAATGTGAGAGGTCTGTGCATTAATAATTAATTAATGCAAATCTAAGATAAGAATGATGTCTAAAACGTATTGGGGAAAATAGGGTTAAACCAATGGGGTTAATAGATGTAGTAAAACCCGTCCATGAATCTGTAGGCCCAATACAAAGTTAGACAAATCTGAAAAGTCTGTACATCTGACCCGTTAGTCTGAAAACTTGTTAACTAAATTTGTGAATTAGTAAATCTGAATTCTGTATGTCTGAACTTGTAAACAAGTTAATCTGAAATCTGTTAGTCTGGGGACACAAGGTTAGGAGGGGAATTACTTGTGTCATCTGTTGTTTGGGACCCATATTAGTCAGTAACCCTTTCTGGTATCAAAACTTTGACCCAACAGTAGGTAGGGTCCGGGCACGCTTACTGAACTAATTATAAGTGGTTCATTCTGATAATGGCGAGGGGTGTTGATGGTGCGTTCCAACCGGGTCATGTGCGTGCATGGATCCCGGTCTGCCTCTGAGGATGTAAGACGCCGTGACATCTGTAAATAGGTCTGTGCCAATTGGTTGTCACTTTAGGGAGTGATACACCCTACTGTGGGGCCGACACAGGATATTTATGTATTAGGGAGCCGATCGCTTGGGGTAGGGTTTTAGGGTACGCTTAGTTCTGTCTGTTTCTGTTGGTACCGTCTGTTTCTGTTGGGTGGTAACACCTGTCTGTTTCTGTGTGGTACCGTCTGTTCGGGTGGTAAAGGCCCATTACTAGTGTACACCTAATTCCACATTCTGTTTCCATAGGGATAAATCTGTTTCTTCTTCTGTCTGTTTCTGATCGGGTAGTAAAGGCCCATTATTAGCATTCTGTTTCTGTTAAAGTATTCTGTACCCGTTCCTGCTTCAATTTAGACATTAGGGTGACACCTAATTCTGTTATACTAGTATTAGTGCAGAGAAGTGAAAAACAATAGTTTATATCATTCTGTTTTTCTGTTATATCTGCTACACCTGTTATAGTTATCTCACATCCAGTTTTACGTTCATATCATATTATTATTATCTGTTCATATGCTGAAAGTCACTGGACTTGCCAGACTTTTTGTCTGACCCTTGTTGTTTCGCCTCCTTTCTTCCGTTTCCCCCCCAGGTTATCCAAGGAGGGAAATACTTTAGCTTGATCCGGACTTCTCTTTGCTTGAAGTGCTTAAAGTATGGCTTGGCTCTGTATAGCTTCCGTTCCATGGGGATTATGATTTTAAACTATGCATTTTGAAGGCTTTTGTACAAGACTGATATTTTGTACTTGAATTCTAAAATTGAAAGGATGTAACCATATTAATTTCTGTTTCCGCTGTAATAAAGTTAATTTTTTTTTTCAAGTACTGTTTTATCTGTCTTGTAAGTTTCTGTTCTGTTTCCTAAAATGCTCCACCAAAGTTAAGGCATTCCCTTTGTGAGTGACCTTAACGGAGGTGGGGTGTTACAGAACCCTCCTCACGGTTGCTTCTCGTTCAACTTCTACTTCCTCTAGCATGCTTAGTTCTACCGCTTCCTCAGACTCGTATAAGCACTTCCGCAGGTGAGAGACTTGAAAGACATTATGAACCCCAGCCAATCTTTCGGGCAGTTGTACCCTATAAGCCATCTTACCAGTCTTCTTGAAGATAGGGAACGGCCCTACAAATCTTGGTGCTAACTTTCCTGCGGATCCAAAGTGAACGACGTTTCTCAAAGGAGGAACTTTAAGAAACACCTTATCTCCAACTTCGAACTCAAGGTCAGTTCTTCTTTTGTCTGCGTAGGACTTCTATCTATCTTGGGCAGTCTTCATTCTTCTTCGTATCAAGTCCACTTTCTCTGAAGTTTATCTAATCATGTCTGGTCCAAGTATGAGCTTGTCTGTGGACTCCCACCAGCAAGTTGGTTACTAGCACGGTCTTCCATATAAAGCTTCGAAATGTGTCATGCCTATGGTGGCTTGGTAGCTATTGTTGTAAGCGAATTCCACCAAAGGTAAATGATCCTCCCATGTACCTCCGAAGTCAAGAATGCATAGCCTCAAGAGGTCTTCTAATACTCTGTTGACTCTTTCCGTCTAGCCATCAGTTTGAGGGTGATAGGCCGTGCTTACGCATAGTTGTGTGCCTACAGCCTCTTGTAAACTCTTCCAAAACTCGCTCGTGAAGATAGGGTCTCGATCACTCACTATGCTGGAGGGTATCCCATGGAGTCGAACTATCTCTTTAAGATATATGGATGCTAGAGATGAGGCAATCCTTCTACTCTTGACAGGTATAAAGTGGGCGCTTTTTGTGAACCTGTCCACTATTACCCAAATACTGGTATTGTCTCTCCTTGACCTAGGCAACCCATCAAAAAAGTCCATTGAAATGCTATCTCATTTCCACTGCGGGACCTCTAGAGGATGAAGCAAACCTCCAGGCTTCTTCTATTCCGCCTTGACCTGCTGACATATCATGCACTTAGAGACGAATTCAGCTACATCTGTTTTCATGCCACTCCAAAAGAAAACCTTTTTTATGTCTTTGTACATTTTGTCTTCACTGGGGTGTATGGTCAACTTGGAATGGTGTGCCTCTTCAAGGACCTTCTTCACCAAATCCCTTGCTTGTGGGACGCATAGTCTTCCATCCCGTCTCAACCATCCCTTATCATCGATGGAGTATCTATTGAGGTGACTCGAAGTCTCACCCCTAATCAGCTTATCTATTATATCAATTAGCTAAGGATCTTCACGTTGCGTGGTCCCTATTGAGTCCAAAAGCATAGGCTGCACTTCCGATGTTGCTAATAGGCCAGGTATAAATTCAGAGGAGGGCCTAAAGTCAAAGTTGGTTATGTACTCCAAGCTTTGACTTTCTACAAAAAGAGGGTTTAAGGTCAGTTTCTTTCAACTCAAGGCGTCTGCTACTGCATTGCCCTTGCCAGGAGTGTAGGAAATCTCAAAATCATACGAGGCAAGAAACTCCATCCATCTTTGTTGCCTCAAGTTGAGATCTTTCTACAAGAAAAGGTATTTCAACGATTTATGGTCAGTAAAAAAATTCAAACTTCTCACCTAGGAGATAATGGCGCCAAGACATAAGCACAAAAACGATGGTTGCCAACTGTAGATCGTGGGTTGGGTAGTTTTTCTCATGTACTTTCAACTGACTTCCATCATAAGCTACTACCTTTCCTTCTTGCATTAGAACAACGCCTAGTCCCGTGCCGCATGGATCTGTGTATACTGTAAACATCTTGCTTCCATCAGACAATGTCAGAACTAGGGCTATTGTCAGAGCCCTCTTTAATCGTTGGAAAGCAATATCACAATCCAAATCTCAATTGAAAGCTAGGTTCTTCTTTGTCAACCTTGTAAGTGGAGTTGAGATTTTTGCAAAATCTTTGATGAATTTTCGATAGAAGCCTGCTAGCCTGATGAAACTTCGGACTTTGGTTGCGTTTCGTGGAACCTTCCAATCTTGCACAACAACCACTTTCACGGGGTCCACAACTAACCCCTCTTTGGACACCACATGTCCAAGGAACCTAACTTCTTCTCTCCAGAAATGGCATTTGGAGAATTTAGCTTTCAACTAATGTGCACGGAGAGTATCCATGACTTCCTTTAGATGCTGAGCATGCTCTTCCTCATTCTTTGAGAAGGTCAAAATATCGTCTACGAAGACCACCACAAACTTATTAAGGAACTCTCGGAACACCCTGCTCATTAAATCAACGAAGTAAGCGGGTGCATTTGTCAAGCCGAAAGGCATGACAAGCCACTTGCAGAAACCATCTGGAGTTCTGAACGCGGTCTTATCAATGCTGTCTTCAGCCACTCTTAGCGGATGAAACCTGGTAGCTAAATCTAATTGGGAGAAAATCGATGCACCTATAAGCTGATCGAACAAATCATCTATTCTCGGGAGTGGGTGCCTATTCTTCTTGGTCAGCTTGTTTAGCTCCCTATAATCAATGCACAGGCGAAGTGACCCATCCGCTTTAGTTGCGAACACTACTGGAGCACCAAATTCAGAAATACTCCGCCTTATAAACCCCATTTCTAGGAGCTCTTTAACTTGCTTGCTGAGCTCTTTTTGCTCCCTTGGAGCCATGTGCCTAATGGGTAAAGCAATGGGTTTTGCATTGTCAATGAGGTGTATGCGGAAGTCTATCTCTCGCTTCGGAGGTAAGCCCTTTACCTCTTCAAACACATCCGAGTATTCACAGACTACCTTTACAGACTGTAAGTTCTCAACAGACGCATAAAGATATTCTAGATAACTAAGCATAACAGAGTTCATGGGATTACAAGAAATTTCGAGAGTGTTACCAAGGAGAGTCATGAGTCTAACCACTCTCTTTTCACAATCATGGACGGCACCATTGCGGGATAGCCAGTCCATGCCTAGAATCAACCCATAGCCTGTGAAGCCCAAAACAAAGGCATTACATCTAAACCCAACGCTTAGAATAGAAATTTTCAAATCCAAACAAACCATTGACAAATTAGCTGAGCCCTCAATTGGATTTGAAACAACCAAGGGATCCTCTACTGTACTGGTGTCTAGGTGCAGAGATTCAACTAAACCAGTAGATATGAAAGAGTACGATGCGCCAGAATCAAATAGTGTACGAACTAGATAATAAAAAAGATTGACTAAACTTTCGACAGAAATATTTCTACCTCGTTCCTGCGGAGGAGCCGTGAGAGTGTGAACTTGTCCTCCAGACGAAGGTCCATCTCTCTGCCCTTGCTTTCTTGGGCAGTCCTTAGCCATGTGTCATATCTCACCATAGTGGAAACAACCGCCCATCTTCCTTTTCTTCTTCCTGCAGTCTTTGACCAAATGTCCTGGAATGCCACAAAAATTAAATTTTCTCTTGTCATGGGGTTTTGTTGTTCTTCCCGCCTTTCTTTGAATCAGCCTTCTAGTTCTGTGACCCCTCCACCTTCTTATCATGAGGCACTTCCGCTTTTGCCTCTTTCTTGCCATTGTCTTCCTTATGTAAGAGTGCCATGTCCACTAGCATCTCGTAAGTAGCCCATAGGTACATGGGTCATAGCCAAGCTGTGAAGTGGCTCATTTAATCCCTTAACAAAACGGAGAGCCTTCTTATGAGGAGTATTCACTAAGTCCAGTCCAAATCGGGCCAGCTGATTAAATTGGTTGACGTGCTCCTTGACCGTCACACTTCCTTGTTTAAGAGATAAGAACTTTTCCAACTGTAAACTTCGTTCAGCTTGTGAGAGGAATTTCATCTCAAACCTTATTCTGAAATCCATCCATGTTTCAATTATTCTTTCAGTGTTAATGACTTCCCACCAATAGGAAGCTTCGAATTTGAGCAACCATACATCCAACAGTATCTTCTGCCTATCGTCCAACTCGAAGATAACGAATAGATCCTCGGTTTCTTTGAGCCAGTTTCTTGCTTCTACGAATGATTCAATCCCTTAATATCCTTTCCACCCGTGGCTCTAAAGTCTCTACAAATCTTTGAGAAAGCATTTGCAGGAGGAGGAGGAACCGCTGCAGCTGGGGGAGGAGGAATATCTGCTGGGCCCGCACCGTTGGCCCTAGCCTCTAAGTACCTCTTGAACCAACCAGGTATCAGCACACCCTCTGGAAGGTTAAGATTCCCAGACATGCTGAAACGAAAAAGAAAAGATTCAAAACAAAGGATAGAAAGATAGGGCATATGGCCTTGGGGGATTATGCCTCTAAAGTAAAATAACATTTTTCTTATAAAATGCTTCTTTATATTTCTTTTGAAAATAGTTTTCAAAAACTCATATCTGATCTTGTAAACCTTTGCTCTGATACTAAGTGAAACACCCCACCTCCGTTAAGGTCACTCACAAAGGGAATGCCTTAACTTTGGTGGAGAGTTATAGGTACAAGACATAGAAAAATTTACAAGACAGATAAATATAAGCAGTGGAAATCAAACATTTATTGCATATGTGGTTCAATACAAAAGACTTAAAGCAAATTGTCTCAAAATAACTTCCAAAACATTACATCATAATTTCTGTCTTGATTAGTTTATAAAGAAGCATAAACCATAAATAAAACTGCATAAATCCCCAAGTGTAGTGTCCAAAAGCCATAACCAAGGTAAGAGAATCGCAATCATACATCTACTTTCTTGAAGCTTGTAAAGAGTCTGACTAAGCTGGAGTATTACCCCCCTGTAGACCTGGGGGGGGGGGGACGGAAGAAAAGAGGATGAAAGAAAACAGTCAGACAATAAGTCTAGTAATTTCAGGGATTACTAGTATTTAAACAAGGAAAGGGATCATGACAGTAATAACAGAACATAGGACAATAATATAAGATAAGATGAACATGTGATCGCACCCATCACTATAGTCTCTGCACCTGCTAACCATTGGTTCAACCAGCCCCACGTATTCATAACGAACGATCCCCTTAATGATTGGCTCCTACTCGCATGCGTTCATCTCCTTTGTCATTCGGCACCGCTTGACTGTAGATACCTGTGCTGGTCCCATCGTGGGGTGTATCAGTCCCTCTGGTGGCAACCTGACACGGTTCAAGATGCACAGTGTATACTACTGATGCCCAGTGCCTGCTTTTTTCACTCCGGAGTACGTGCATGCCTATACTCCGTCGGAACCTACACTGACGCACCAACCGCCGAAGTTTAGACCGCTTATAATCAGCCCAGTAATCGTGCCCCACCCTGCCTAGATCAGGGTACCATGATACATCTATGTAGGTTACTGCTGAAATGGGTCCACATTATTAGGGTTTTCTAATCAACATGTTTATTTGGTTAAGTGTCCAAGTTTACCTAACCCCACCCATCAGTTTAGTTAACATGTTGAATCGGTTAAGTGTTTCCCTAATTGACTTAATCCTACCAACCTTGACTTAACTTTAATTTATTCATTAAAGCACCAACCACTCACATTAGACAGGTTTTGATGTGGTCACTGGATGTGACGGTCGGTTCCGGGTAGTTTTACACCACAACTCAGTCTAACCTCGGGTCCTTTTTGGGCTTGATGCACTAACCACCCACATTAGACGGGTCTTGTTGTGGTCACTGGATGCGCCGGTTGGTTCCGGGCAGTTTTACACCACAACTCAGTCTAGCCTCGGGTTAGGCATATTCGTCTTTTATAAATTCACATATTTCTATCTATGTCTAATTTTATATGTAAATTAATCTTAATTTATTCATGTCATAATTATCCTTTTGATTATGCTCACAATAAATGGTATACCAAATATACCATTTCATGAACAAATCTATGCCATGAAATTTTCATGTTTTCCCAATGCTACCCCCATGGTAAGTTCGCATAAATTACATAAAATGTTGGGCTAGTAAATTAGCCCAAATCCATAAACAAAAAGGGTAACAAACAAGGGACATGAAATAAGCATACAATAACATACTTTTAACTTATCATGTGCAACTTGGCATAGAAGCATCACTAATCTTGATTAAACAGGTGAAGGTGAACTTGTGACTAAGTTGGATCTAATTATCATGTAAACTTGATATAGGTCTAACATGGAGGTTTAACATATAAACACAATTTTAAACCACAACTTAGCATATTAACTTATGTATGTCAAAACATAAGAAAGCTACTATAAACATATTTAAACCACAACTTAGCATGATAACTTATATGTGTTAAACATAAGAGAGTTATTATAAACATATTAAAACCACAACTTATCATGATAACTAATGTGTGTTAAACATAAGAGAGCTACAAATCCAATCTTGCAACATAAATAGGTTAAACTTAACATAGTTCTAATATCCATAAATGTTGATCTAACATGTAGGCATGAGATTTAGATCATAAACTTGCAAGTGATAACCAAATTATAACATGACATGTCCATCATTAAGTTCATCATCCAATCATAATAGATTCCAATAATACCATACAATTTTGTACGCACATCACCGCAAACACATAGGCATGATCAATCGCAACGGTAATTTAAGATAAATTAGAACCAAACTTTATTTATCTTATACACAAGCATCATTCTATATTCTAGTTACAACATGTCATGATTTCATTTAAAAGAACGTTTAAATCTACGTAATAACTAACTTACAAACTAAAAGGAATTCTTGATTTTTGGAATCTAAATTCTGAAGTTGTAATGCTCGCCTTTGATGTAGATCGTTGAATTAGATTAGTTTTAAATTTGATGTAGGCTTTTATCTCGTCTTTGAATTGAAAGCGGTGACGGCTACTCCAAGTTCTCTATTGACGGCATGACAGTTTCAAGATCATATTTGTGTGATTTTATGTTGAGTATTTGGTTGTTTATATAGAATTTCAATTCAATTAGAGTCGTCGGATGAACCTAGAGTTAATCACAACCATTCAGACCAGATCAGTACTATCCAAAAACCCTAGTGACTCAGTAGCAAGTCACTAGTCGTCGAAATTCAGATCTGGCCGGGGGTGCAGGTCAACCCTAAGGTTGACCCCCAGGTCGACCTGTAGGGGGGAGGTCGACACTAGGGTCGACCCCTTGGTCGACCTGGGTCCTGGGCGGGAATTTTCCCGCCCAGCCCGCTTCTGACTTCTATTTTGAATTTTGAACCTGGTTTTGAGCAGTTTGAATTTATTTGAATTTCTGAAACTTCTGAAGGCCATAACTTCTTCATACGGAGTCCAATTCACGCAAACTCGAACTCTATCTCAAGCAGAATTTCAAGGCAAACGCAATGGCATAACCAGTTTCCCTTAATTCTCACATTTTAAATTAAGTATTGATTAATTCGTTACTATAACGTTAACAAAAAATACTGGGTGTTACAGTCTTCCTTAGCTTAACAGGGACAAACCGGATAATTTTATATCTTAAAAATATAGTGTATCGCACAACATAAAATTTCGATTATGTCTGCACCGCTACAGAAAGAAATAAGAATATGATCGTGTCGAGTAGTGTGCCACGGTCCCAAAAATATAATAATATCGATAGATTAACTCATATTGTGAAACCCCAAAATATTGATATAGGGTGCAAATTACTCCAAATAAAAAGTTGCGTATTTAATTATTTAAAAATTACGGTAAAATTCTAAAAATTAAATTATCACTACTCCTTAAAAGAATCTTGTCCAAATTTGCAACCGGTATCTAGTTGTATCAAATAAACTGCTATGGTTAATAAACGGTTATATAACGACTATTTGGAAATTTGATTTGGACATAACTTACAATCTGTAACACAAAATCTTGATTTTTCACTTCCGTTAGAAAAATACAGTTTAACGAATTCCAACGTTTCTTGTTTCGGAGAAATCCGATTAATAACGGGTCCTGTACACTCAGTTGAAGTTCAAAACGTTAAATTACGAACTGCCGCGACATTACGGCTCGATTAAATTTAATATATATTTTATACGTTCAACTTCATTTTAATTAATATATAAATCCACTTATATTACGAATTAAATATTTAAACTGATTTAAATATTCAAATACAAACTGATAAAAATGCGAGACATTACATTCCTTCCCCCTTAAAAGAATTTCGTCCCCGAAATTACAAAGGTAGGGAAAATGCTACAATCCATATTATAACCAGGTTAAAAATCTTTTATTTAATTTCTTAAATTCAGTTTCAACAAAATCGATTAATTCTAATTAAAAATTTATTCCTTCTTATTAACAAATACTTTCAGAAATTCTAAAAATGTCCTAACAGCTTAAATTTTTGGAGTATCTCCTCTGCATGGCTCATTCGGTAATACTATCACTCGCCTCTCTGGGCCCTTTCCAATCCAAAATAAAACAGCCAAGCGGTTTCCAAAATAGCCTATAAATATCATACCCGAATATACTGTAAACTTGTACCTTTTTGTTGGGCATTTAACTCTATCTCTGCCATTTGCTATCACTTTAGCATATATCCAAGCATTCTTGGTTGATCTCCCATCCATCCATTCTCAAACCAATCTTTCGCTTTTACTAAGCCAAATTTCTATTTCAACTCCAATTCCATTTACTGATTTATTTCTCAAATCAGTTATCTTCATCTCCAAATTCAAAATCCGATTCTTATTCTCCAAGAATCAACTCATTCGAATCTCCAGTATTTCTCTTTTACAATTTCCATTCTGGATTGTTCCCAATTTAGTCCAAATTTGTTTATCTTAGTTTGAGTTCCACTTTTACCATTTTAACTCCATAAGTTAAATCTTTATTTCAGAATCAAATTCCCGGGATTTTTCAAATCAAATTGAAATCATATATTATTCAAAACATTTGAATTTCTGACAACTTGTTTTCCCACAATAATTCTAAAACAAAATCTTTGGTAGTAATCCGTCACTTAGAGACTCGAAAATGAACATTGATAATGCGGCCATCATCATCAAAATTTATTTCCTAGTGATTAAAGCGAATTCAATACTATCTTACTTTTCAAATTTCATTTTAAACCACTTCCATTTTGAAATTTACTTCAAAATATCTTTCACAACACTTGGAAAACAATTTCAAACCTCCCAGGATTTTAAAATTCCCATATATTTAATCCAAATATTATTTCCAACTCTTTTCCAAGTTTCCAAAGTTTTATTTCGATTCTGGTATTAAATTCAGATTTAGTTCATCTAATTTTGTATATTATGCTTATATAATATTTCGATTGGTTATTTATGTAACCAACTCAATTATAAATCTTATTCGATCATAATAACGATCAACACTATAATAATCTCAAGATATATACACCCTTTTATATCAAAATATATTTTTGGGTAAAATTACTTTATTTATCCTCTTTTAAAAACATATTGTGTCGAATCACTCTGTTCAAGAGTTTAGAAACACTTATCGACACAGTTTGCATTACTGTTTCGACCAGAATTTATAAACCACTCGACGGACCAGTCAACACGATATAAAACAGTTTTTATTTTAATTTACAAATACGCGCTCATATATATACTCATGTTCAATCTAGGGTATTACTAACCCCATCTCTATTGAGTTACGCCACAAAGCCAAGTTAATCACTTAACCTTCAGCTCTGATACCAACTGTAATGGCCCGAAAATCCGTACCAATTTAAGCTGACTAATATCCTACACATTCAACTCAAAGTGCACGAAAATACAGATCATTAATAGAAAGAAATTATAGGATGAGATAGAAAAGATAGAACTAACAGAATAGAAGAAGAAGAAGAATACAGCTGAACATAATCAGAGTAAACACGAATCTCATAGCGGAACGAATAAATTGTACTATAACATAACTTTGAAATACAAAATCTAAATTTGTACTTACATATCATATCAAAGTACAACACATGATATATCACAGCGGAGATAACTCAACATAACCAACGGTGAAGCCTCCTGCTTTGAGCTCCTCCAAATGTATCTGTAAAAGCCTGAAACACTTAACTGTCCGTAAGAATTTGGGCACCCAAGATTTTAGGGAAAACAAAACAAAACAAACTCTGGGTCAGTCATGGGACTGGTGTGAGTAAACTCAAATCATATTACTTAACTTTGAAAAATCATTTTGAAACAAAAGGATAATAGTAAGACCAACCCACACATAAACATGGACGGTTTTTAGCTTACTATAACCAAACAATTTTTGATATCAAAATCCAGTGATATTATAATAATGTCTAATCAAATAAATAATCAAATACCAGAACGTTTGCATCTCACACTCCACATATATAGTATAAAATCAAAAACCGCAGGGCGCTTAATGGAGATTGGATTTCAACTATGAAAAGGTATGGGACCACCTCCCGACCAGTGTACTCTAGAGGGGATACACTGGGGTTCAAAAATAACATCTTGCAACCCGGCCCACACATGACCGACCACTCATTTCTCTTGAGTGTATCGAATATATTGCCATCTACGGTTGGGCCCATATAACCGTCATCCAAAGATATAGTAACAAAAGAAGAACAAATACGAATTTTCTTTAGATGATGACAATACATCCTAATGGGAATGACCCACATAGCCATGTTGCCTGCCCGTTTTTTGTCATTTCCCGGTTGTGAGGCTTGTGGTTATAATCGCTCCAGAACATCTGATCACCATTCACTTTTAATGCCACATCATCAAACCCGTCAATTCACTAATTGATTTCTAAAAATATCACAGGTATAAAAAGCTAAGAGAAACTAATTCCTCTTCCACCAAACGTAATACCTTCAAAAGATCAACCATACGTGATTTGTTATGTATATTCTGTCAGACACTCGTCCATACAAGTTGTCCTGAGACTGGACAAACAGAAAAGCACCATTCTGGAATAGGACGGCCCTTCCATTTCACTCCGTCTTCAATTTTCTTCAGCACAATATAATTGCAGCGCTTATGCCTATATGGAGTGGTTTTCGGATAATAAATCCAACCAGTCTCTCCGTATTGACAACAATGGTCAAAACACTAACTATCGAAGTAAAAACAAACATTCATTCAAATGTAAAATTAAACATCACACAACCAGGGGAACTCTTTATTTAACATTCGTTTTTATTATTCAAATTCCCATATCTTACCAGTTATTTCTCAAACTCCATGTTAGCCTTTTCACACTTCTTGGAAAACGTTTCCAGTTATTATAAACTATTATTCTCTCATATCCCAAATATATATATATATATATATATATATATTGTTAATGTTTGAAAAACATTCTCATCCTTTCACAATTCTTATTTCCGTTATATTAGAAAATATATGTTACTTACATTCGGAAAATACTTCTGATTTCCATTTTAACTTCTTAGTCTGCAAACATTTACTTTTAAAACCTTATTCACTTTGAAATGTGAACATTATTTCTTATAGCAATCTGATTTCGTTTATCAAATAATCCTTTATTTAGATAATAAATGCCATTATAACTTAATGTCGACCTCCTATTTGATTAAAACTCATTTACCCTTCCTTTAGTTCGGAAATAACCATATATATCATTTAATCCTACTTCCATTTTCGTATAACTCATTTACACTTCTTCGGGGAAAACATAATATTCTCTTATCACTTGGGGTAAGTGAATCTGAAAACTTAATAAAGTTAATTTATCGTTATAGGTTTAAAATTTGCAGTACGCTGTAATATTCTCCCTTTTATAACTAATGCAATGCGCTGTAATATTCCCCCTTTTATAACTAATGCCATACGCTGCCATATTCCCCTTTATAACTAATCTCGATGTCTCTATCTGTTACAAATTAATACCATCCCTCGATAATAGAGAAGTAGTTCAAGGTTGGGTATTCTATTTACCTCTCAGACCTAGATCGACGACATTCATATCTTAGGATAGATAAAAGTACGTAACTCTAACTCCTTATTACTTTAATATCCCCGAAATGGTATTTCCTATTTTATTTTGGAATATGGTTTTATAAAACCATATCCTTACTTTGAAAACTCTGTTGTTTATAATTATTTACATTAGTCATTAACTCTTTGCTTCATCTTCCTTACACAAATCGATTATTAAACATTTCTCTTCGCTTCGTCTTCCTTTGACAAATCCATTTAAAACTTCTCTTATCAAAATCAATAATGTTCTACGGCTTTTGACCATCTCCTTTTTATTCCAATTATTATACCCAATTCCGGTAAATATCTCATCATAAACTCAATACCATGAAATTCATTTAATAGTGATTAACTTGATCATTTGTTGAAGTAAAACAGTTTACTTCATTATTAATGAACAATACTAATTATACTAGTTCAATAATTTTTTAACCTTCATTAATTAAAAAGGTAATTAAATCTTATTGATTTTGATTAATTTATTTCTAAACTATTTCATTAGATTAATTGAAGACCAATTAGTCTAAAATCAATTTCAAATAAGCAGTTGATTTAATCAACTTTAAACCATCAGTTAATTTGTTAACTGAGTTTAATTACTTCTCTTCATTTGATTAATATAATTAATCCAATAATATTCTTTGACTATCTTTAAAATAATTATCTAATATTTACTCGCAGGATAATTACAGCTTTATAACTTATCCAATAATCATTTATATTTACTTTATAAAAACGAACCATAAAATACCGGTTTATAATAGAACTTCTATTATAATTTAAACTTCGCTTGCATTATAAGAATATTTTTTTTATAACTTAACATCGTTGGTTTGCCTGATTGCAGGTCAACGTCTTAGTAAAAAGATGTATTTACGGTTGTCTACTGCCACCTCCTTAATCGATATCGTCTATTGATTAAATCAAAACGAATGTTGAATTTCTATTCAACATCAATATTCACACGGGGTTTTGATGTCATTTGGGTTCAAACAATGCGTATATAAAACAAACAGTACATATAAATATTGAGGAATTCGGTTGAATTCCTCCAACCGGTTTCCTGCATACACCGATGTTAGTCAACACAATTAACACTGATTCCATACTGGGAAATATTGTAATCGATGGAATCAATATCCAACCAAATGATGTGTACATATGCAACGATATATATTTTTCAATCAATTTAATTGTAATCTACCGAAGCGACCATTACACAGCATTCAACCAATATTATAATATTTTAAAATAGATCATAGTCAGTGAATTTACTTACCTTGGTGCGTTAGCCGTTAAATAACGATTTGCGTTGGTTGATTCGGTCAAGCGTTCTATTTTTCCATTATTTCTAGCGATCTCCCTTCCATCTCTCCGTTCACTATCACACGTGTTGTTCTATTTCCTGAGTCTGGTCCAAGCAAATCCTCCTTTCTACAAATAGGAACATTTGATAGTTAATCACGTCGAGCTCCACCGCCAACAGTTATTGCCTTTCGCTAATATGGACTTGTCTTCTTCACCATCCCATTTCGGTGTCTCCATATATTTTGAACTTGACTACGTTTTATTTGCGGTTCCATGCTGCTCTTTTCTTATTTTTTTTCATTATTATTAAATAAGATGGCCCAAGCCCACAACCGCTCAGCCCATTCGCCCTTCTCCTCCGATTAAACTCCCTCCAACCAGAAACAGACTTCCGTCATTTTAATATTCCATCCCGCCTCAATACTTCTTCTTCCAAAAAGAAACTAGCTCTCTAGTATTCAATTCGCACCAGTTCCTCTATTTCATTTACTAACAGCCATCCCCTCTTGGAGTCAGTTTCCTTTAACTCCACTCGCATCCACCCATTCATGCCAACGTGTAAAAACAAACCCATATTACATAGCCTGTCTCATGCCACTCCGAACCACATGCAGTTGAACGTCCATCCATACGTGCTACTCTACTCCGCCATACACCCTTAACCTCTTCCAGTACTTATAGTTTCCATAGCCAATCTTTGAATGCTTCTCTTCAGACCATCTGTACACGAGACTCCATCAAATCCCATGCACTGACCGGTTCTGAGCATCCCTGTCCAAATCTTTATGCCTATATGCTTTTTCAGCTCGAATCCGTCTTCTTTATTTAAAACACAGTACCCCGCTCCTATTATACACTCCTTATATATACGTTAAAAGCCTCTTCCTTCCATTATTCCATCACAGATCCCGCGTGCACCCTCAATGCTCGAACACCATGCTTCAGTCACTATAGGAACCTACGACGGAAAACCTTTTAACCCTTCACCCTTAAATGTTCCCTGCCATGCTCAACATCCCCCTCGCATGCTTCATAAAGCACATCCATTTGAAGATCTCACTTAGGTAAACTCAGCGAAGCTTGCGTGAAATTACAGTGGAATATAGTCTTTTTTTGGATAAAAACTTGCGTTTTGTTTGTTTCTGAAATAAACTGCCTTGCGTTTATATAGATAAGGACCCTTGGCACCCACGAAACATATTACTTGGCACGCAGGGTTTAATCACCTTGGCAGACAAGGAATTTAGGCTAGCTGTAGAAGTAGAGGTAGGTTTGCAGATATCATAAATTTTGATCTTGACGTGGGCATTGTGGTCTACAGGGTTGCTTTTAGGCTGTAGATAACAGTGTTATATATATATATATAGGACAGTGTGTATTTAGATTTCCATGTGCCTCATATATTAGGCAAACATAGCCTGTTTGTTAAAGTTGTACAATTTCTTATACCGTTCATTTTCATATTGTATGGTTCACCTATGGTTTAGAGTATGGTCTGTTTGCTTCAACATAAAGTAATAGGCATGAAGGAACACCACGCAAAGCTATATTTATATATGTATTTTTGAATATTAATTTTTAATTCACATTGGAGAGTGCGGTTCCACGTTGGTTGGTGTGCTTTATATATTAGCTTGGATAAAATTAAAGCGGCATGTCAACTGATCATTATTTAAAGTATTTGGTGAACGTTTTTGGTTTATTTTAATTGGTCTTCATTAGCTTAACTGGGACGTACCATATATTTTTATGTCTTAAAAAATATAGTGTACCGCGCAACATAAAATTTCGCTTATGTCTGCACCGCTACAGACAGAAATAAGAATACGATTGCGTCGAGCAATGTGCCACGGTCCCAAAAATATAATAATATCGGTAGATTAACTCATATTGTGAAACCCCAAAATATTGATATAGGGTGCAAATTACTCCAAATAAAAAGTTGCATATTTAATTATTTAAAAATTACGGTAAAATTCTAAAAATTAAATTATCACTACGCCTCAAAAGAATCTTGTCCAAATTTCAACCGGTTTCTAATTATATCAAATAAACTACTACGGTCGATAAACGGTTATATAGCGACTATTTGGAAATTTGATTTGGACATAACTTATAATCTGTAACACGAAATCTTGGTTTTTTTACTTCCGTTAGAAAATACAGTCGAACAAATTCCATCATTTCTTGTTTCGGGGAGATCCGACTAATAAAGGGTCCTGTACACTCAGTTGAAGTTCAAAACGTTAAATTACGAACTACCGCGACATTACGGGCTCGATTATATTTAATATATGTTTTTATATGTTCAACTTCGTTTTAATTAATACATAAATCTACTTATATTACGAATTGAATATTTAAACTGATTTAAATATTCAAATACAAACCGATAAAAATGCGCGGCATTACAATTTGTGTAAATACTCGGGTCAAACTGAGCTTTTCAGGTACTCCTGTAGTAGCTGCTAGTTTTTCATTTGCTTCCACTGTAGATCTTTTGAACTTTTTGGGCTTCGTAGTTGATGCTATTTTGTGATAGATCCTTTTACTCTTTTACATACTTATATTTGTGACTCATTATATGCATATTGTGGTTGATACCACATTTTTCACACCATACTTGTATTGTATGTGTCTATATATATATATACATACATATATATATGTTGTGATGTATATTTTATAGTCTATGATGCTGTATTTAATTGCTTTTGTCCTGGAATATGTTGAGCCACTGTAACACCCCGTATTTTTTGTTAATATTAAATTTAACAAATCTAAGAACACTTAATTTCTAAAAGAAGAATTGGGTGAAATGAGTTAGCCACTGCGTTCGTCTCGGAATTCTGCTTGAGATAAAGTCCGAGTTTGCATGAATCGGACTCCGTATGAAGAAGTTATGGAGGTTAGAAGATTTCTAGTGTAAGTAGAAATTAAATTAAAAATAATAATTAAATAATCAATTCAGTCCGAAATTCAAAAACTCAGAAATCGGCTGAGCGGGTAATCTCCTGCTTAGGGGTGTCGACCCCTCTAGGGGGTGTCGACATGGGGTGTCGACCCCCCTGTAGGGTTCGACCCCTGTCAATTATGTTGTGTAGTGACGATTTTCTAAGTCATAGGGCTACGTGGAAACTTCTGATTGGCTTGATGACGCATTTTCTTGGACTGGACGGCTCTGATGACTCCTAGGTTGAAGTAAAGGCCCATATTAATCCTAAGCTTCTATATAATCACCCCCAAACCTCAACCCTAGACCTCATAACCCTATTCTATGAAGCTGTCATGTTGTCCATGTCTAAGCTAGCCAAGCCTCCATCTTCTCCAAACTAGAAATCAAGTTAGAAAGCTCCAAACCAAATCCAAACTAGAGAATCAAACGTCAACAACAAGGGTTAAGCTTAACAAATTCATAAATCAGATCCCAGAACACGAGATCCGTTCTTTTTCTGTAAGTTCAGTTATTATTCAGATTTGAACACCTAATAGAAATCATGACAGTAATAATCGGATCTAGAACTATGCCTAATTCTGATTCATGCTTATCCTTTTGTCAAATCTGAATTGCCTATGCCTATGAGACTATTGTGATTGACATAATGAAACCTATCATGCCTATGAGACTATTGTGATTGACATAATTGAACCTATCATAACTATGAAACTGTTGTGATTGATATGATGGAACTTATCATGTTGTACATCCTATGCCTATGAGACTATTGTGATTGATATAACGGAACTTATCATGTTGTACATCAAAATTAGTGATTCTCTTAAGTCCAATTCTATCTAATCTTTATACCTATGGTGTAAATTGCTTAGCTTACCCACACTTATTGTTAATGTACAACATGCCTATTGGAAACATGATTCTTGAATTGGGTACACCTTTACATGCCTATTTTCCTTATGTCAATCTTATGCTCCTTCTCTATTATTCCCCTTTCTATTTTCTTTATGAATACTAGGTTCATTAGGAACTTAGATTGAATCTTGTTGTATGTGCGATTATAACATGGGAAAATTTGGTATAATTTAATTGAGTAAATTTTGGGCATAACAAGTGAATGTGGCATAAAGCTTGTACTATCTACACTTGGGGTATATTGACATAAAAAGACCTAAACTTGGACACATATGACAAATATGTAAATTGGCTAAAGATGAATATGCCTAACCCGAGGTTAGATTGAGTTGCGGTGTAAGACTGCCCAGAACCGCCCGGCACATCCAGCGACCACAACAATATAAATCTAATGTGAGAGGTTAGCGCATTAAGCCCAAAAACCCGAGGTTAGATTGAGTGTGGTGTAAGACTGCCCGGAACCGCCAGGCACATCCAGAGACCGCAACAATATAGATCTAATGTGAGAGGTTGGTGCTTTAATAAATGAATTAAAGCTAAGGACGGACAGGCTGAGAATGGTATGGTTAAGTAAATTAAGGCAACACTTAACCAATACAACATGTTAATTAAACAGATATGTGGGGTTAGGTTAATTTGAGAACACTTAATCTTATAACATGTTTATCAGGAAACCCTAGTAACGGGGACCCATTTTAGCAGTAACCCACATAGATGTATCACGGTGCCTGAACTAGGCAGGGTGGGGCATGATTACTGGGCTGATTACAAGCGGTCAAAATAGCAGCGGGTGGTGCAGCAGTGTAGGTTCCAGTGGAGTATGGGCGTGCACGTACTTCGGGGTGGAAAAAGTAGGCACTAGGCATCAGTAGTATACACTGTGCATCTTGAATTTGTGTCGGGTTGCCACCATAGGAATTGATACACCCTATGGTGGGACCAACATAGGTATCTACAATCAAGCGGGGCCGAATGACACAAGTAATAAATGCATGCGAGTAGAAGTCGATCGGAAAAGGGATCACCTTGTCATGAACACATGATGGTAGTTGAAACATTCATTAGTAGGTACAGAGAAATGGAAATGAGTGCAATAGTATATTCATTTTGTCTTGCCTTATCTGATGTTATCTTATTGCTATGGTATTGTCCTATGTTCAGTTTGTTCATGTCATGATTCTTTTACCTGTCTACATGCTGAATAATTGCTGGACTTACTAGGCTTATGTCTAACCCGTTTTCTTTCGCCTTCTTTTCTTCCATTCCCCCTAGGTCCTCAGGGAGGGAATACTTCAGCTTAGTGCAGACCTTTTCCATCTTGAAGAGAGTAGATGTATTGCTTGGATTCTCTTTTCTTGGGCTATGGCTATGGTTACACTTTTATTGGGGATTTATGCTGCTTTACTACTGTTTTATGCTTCTTTATGTACTTGGAGTTTTAAATCAAGACAGATGTGTTATTGTAATAATTTAGAAGTTGGGTTTTGAGACAATGCTTGTAATGTTTTGACTGAACCATGCTATTTATGAAATGATTTCAGTTTTATGATGTTTATATGTCGGTCTTGTAAATTATCTGTGCCTTTTACCTAAAAATGCTTCACCAAAGTTAATGCATTCCCTTTGTGAGTGGCCTTAACGGAGGTGGGGTGTTTCACTTGGTACCAGAGCGATGGTTTGCCAGATTAGATGAAAAATTTTGAAAACTATTTTTCAAAAAGAAGTTTAAAGGTAGCATTTGCAAGAAAAGTGTTGTTTTATTTTAAAGGTATAATCCCCAAAGCCATATGCACTATCTTTCTATCCTTTGTTTTGAACCTTTTCTTTTCGTTTCAGCATGTCTGGGGATCTTAATCTTCCCGAGGGCGTACCAATACCTGGCTGGTTCAGAAGGTATCTGGAGGCTAGGGCTAATGACGCAGGTCCAGCAGACGTTCCTCCCCCCAGTTGCATTCGTTTCTCCTCCTCCTCCGCATGTGAATGCTTTCTCGAAGATATGTAGATATTTTCGAGCTATGGAAGGAAAGAACTTTAATGAGACTGAGTCATTTGTGGAAGCAAGAAACTAGCTCAAGGAAACCGAAGATTTGTTTGTTATCTTCGAAGTAGACGATAGGCAGAAGGTACAATTGGCTGTATGGTTACTTAAGGACGAAGCCTCTTACTGGTGGGAAGTTACTAATACTGAGAGACCAATTGAAACTTGGGATGATTTCATAATGATATTTGAAATGAAGTTCCACTCGCAAGTTGAACGAAGCCTACAGATGGAGAAGTTCTTAGCACTCAAAAAGGGAAGCCTATCGGATAAGGAATATGTCAACCAATTCAACCAGCTAGCTAGATTTGGACTGGAGTTAGTAAACACTCCGCATAAAAAGGCTCTCCGATTCGTTAAAGGGTTAAATGAGCCACTGCACAGCCTAGCTGTGTCCCATATATCTATGGGTGCGACTTTTGAAAGACTGGTGGACATGGCACTGTTATAGAAGGAAGACAAGGATGACAAGAAAGAGGCAAAGGTGGAAGAAACTCTAGACAAGAAAGTGAAGGGATCACAGAATAAGAAGACGGATTCCAAGAAAGGCGGGAAGAATAACAAACCCCGTGACAAGAGGAAGTGTAAATTTTGTGGCATACCTGGACATCTGATTAAGGACTGCAGAAAGAAGAGAAGGAAGATGGGTGGTTGCTTTCAATGCGGTGAGACATGACATATGGCTAAGGATTACCCAAAAAGGCAAGGGAAAGGGCAGAGGACTGGATGTACTTCCGGAGGGCAGATTCATGCTCTCATTGCACCTCTGCAAGAAAGAGGTAGAAATATTTCTATTGAAAGTTTAGTTTATCTTTCTGATCATCCAGTTCATACTCTTTTTGATTTTGGCGCATCGCACTCTTTTATATCTACTGCTTTAGTTGAATCTCTGCACCTAGGTACCAGTATAGTAGAGGATCCCATGGTTGTTTCAAATCCAATTGGGGGTTTGGCTTATTTGTCAATGATTTGTTTAGACTTGGAAATTTCTGTACTAAGCGTTGGGTTTAGATGTAATGCTTATAATTTGGGTTTTATGGGCTATGGGTTGATTCTAGGCATGGATTGGTTATCCAGTAATGGTGCCATCCTCGATTGTGAAAAGAAAGTGGTTAGACTTATGACTTGCCTCGGTAATACTCTCGAAATCTCTTGTAATCCTATGAATTCTGTTATGCTTAGCTACCTAGAATCTCTTAATGCGTCTGTTGAAAACTTGCAGTCTGTTAGAGTAGTCCGTGAGTACTCGGATGCCTTTGAAGAGGTGAAGGATTTACCTCCGAAGCGAGAGATAGACTTCCACATATACCTTGTTGATAATGCAAAACCTGTTGCTTTACCTGTTTAACACGTGGCTTCAAGGTAAAGGAAAGAGCTCAGCAAGCAAGTTAAAGATTTGCTTGAAAAGGGGTTTATAAGGCGGAGTATTTCGGAATGGGGTGCTCCAGTGGTGTTTGCAACCAAAGCGGATGGTTCACTTCGCCTGTGCGTGGACTATAGGGAGCTAAACAAGCTGACCAAGAAGAATAGGCACCCACTCCCTAGAATAGACAACTTGTTCGACTAGCTCGTAGGTGCCTCGGTTTTTTTTCCAGCTAGATCTGGACACCGGATTTCATCAGCTAAGAGTGGCTGAAGACAGCATAGATGAGACTGCGTTCAGGACCCCGAATGGTTTCTTCGAATGGCTTGTCATGCCTTTCGGCTTGACAAATGCACCCGCCTATTTCGTAGACTTGATGAGTAGGGTGTTCAGAGAGTTCCTTAATAAATTTTTAGTGGTCTTCGTAGACGACATTTTGATTTTCTCAAAAAGTGAGGAAGAACATGCTTTGCATTTAAGGGAAGTTATGGATACTCTTCGAGCACATTGGCTGAAAGCAAAATTCTCCAAATGCCATTTTTGAGAGAAGAAGTAAGGTTTCTTGGACATGTGGTGTCCAAAGAGGGGATAACTGTGGATCCTGCAAAAGTAGTTGCGGTGCAAGATTGGAAGATTCCACGGAATGCAACCTAAGTACGAAGTTTTCTCGGGCTAGCGGGCTTTTACAGAAAGTTCATTAAGGACTTTGCAAAGATCTCAGCCCCACTTACTAGGTTGACAAAGAAGAACCTAACTTTTGCATGGGATTTGGATTGTGATGTTGCTTTCCAACGACTGAAAAGGGCTCTAACAACGACCCCAGTTCTGACATTGCCTGATGGGAGTAATATGTTTATGGTATACACAGACGCATGCGGTACATGATAGGGCGCTTTCTTGATGCAAGAGGGCAAAGTAGTTTGTTATGGGGGAAGGCTGTTGAAGTTACATGAGAAAAACTACCCAACTCATGATTTAGATTTAGCTGTCAATGTTTTCGCTCTTAAGTCATGGCGTCATTACCTACTAGGAGAAAGGTTTTAATTGTTTACTGACCATAAATCATTAAAGTACCTTTTCTCACAAAAAGATCTTAACTTAAGACAACAAAGGTGGATGGAGTTTCTTGCCTCATACGATTTTGAGATTGCTTATACTCTTGGCAAGAGCAATGTGCTAGCAGACGCCTTAAGTAGGAAAAAGATGACCTTAAGTCCTCTCTTTGTAGAGAGGCAAAGCTTGGAGTACATGGCAAACTTTGACTTTAGACCCTCCTTTGAATTTTTACCTGGTTTGTTAGCATCGTTAGAGGTGCGGCCTACTCTTTTGGACTCAATAGGAACCGCGCAACGTGAAGACCTTCAGCTAGTTGATGTGATGGATAAGCTAATTAGAGGTGAGACTTCTAGTCACATCAATAGATACTCCATCGATAACAAGGGTTGGTTGAGACGGGACGGAAGACTATGCATCCCACAAGCAAGGGATTTGGTGAAAACCGTTCTCGAAGAAGAACTCCATTCTAAGTTGACCATACACCCAGGTGGGGACAAGATGTATAAAGACATAAAAAGGGTTTTCTTCTGGAATGGCATGAAGAGGGATGTAGCTGAATTTATCTCTAAATGCTTGATATGCCAGCAAGTCAAGGCAGAGCAGAAGAAGCCTGCTGGTCTGTTTCATCTTCTAGAGGTCCCACAGTGGAAATGGGATAGCGTTTCGATGGAATTTATTGATGAGTTGCCAAGGTCAAGAAGGGGCAATACCAGTATTTGGGTAATAGTGGACAAGCTCACTAAAAGCGCTCACTTTATACCTGTTAAGAGTATGAGAACTGTGTCATCGTTAGCATCCATTTATCCTAAAGAGGTGGTTCGACTGCATGGAATACCCTTTAGCATAGTAAGTGATCGAGATCCTATCTTTACGAGCGAGTTTTGGAAGAGTTTGCAAGAGGCTATGGGCACACAGCTATGCTTAAGCACTGCCTATCACCCTCAAACCGATGGTTAGATGGAAAGGGTAAAAAGAGTATTAGAAGATCTTTTGAAATTGTGCATTCTTTATTTTGGAGGAACATGGGAGGATTATCTTTCTTTTGTGGAGTTCGCCTACAACAATAGCTACCATGCCACCATAGGCATGGCACCCTTTGAGGCTTTATATGGAAGACCATGCCGATCACCAACTTGTTGGTGGGAGTCTACAGACAAGCTCGTACATTCGCCTGACATGATCAGAGAAACTTCAGAGAAGGTGGACTTGATACGAAGACGAACGAAGACCGCACAAGATAGACAGAAGTCCTACGTTGATAAAAGAAGGACCAACCTTGAGTTTGAGGTTGGAGACAGGGTTTCCCTTAAAGTATCTCCTTTGAGGAATGCCATTCGCTTTGGATCCATAGGGAAATTGGCACCAAGGTTTGTAGGGCCATTTCCTATCATTGAGAGGATTGGGACGATGGCTTATAGAGTAGAGCAGCCTGAAAGACTAGCTGGAGTTCATAATGTTTTTCATGTGTCTCATCTACGGAATTGCTTACATAAGTCCGCAAAAGTTGGGGGCGAGCATACAAGAGGAAGTAGAAGTGGAACGAGAAGCGATGGTGAGAAGAGTTCAAACTCGTATCTTGGGTACAGAAGTCTACGCAATCATGAGGTCAAGTTAGTTAAAGTACAGTGGAGTGACACTGAATGAGACGTGACTTGGGAGACTAAAGACAAGATACGCGCATCCTACTCTTTTCTTTTTGAGGGTACATCCTTGATCTTTTTTATATAAGTTTATGCATGCTTGTATCTATCTCTTAAGTATATCTCCTCGATCCTATTCTTAATCCTTAGGTAGAAACCAATGAATGTAAAAATGTATTTGAAAACAAGTTATGGTTGATTGTCTTGAGTGGTTGCAAGTGGTTTCTAGTGGTTGCTCGTGCATGCATATACACACACTAGGTACTAGATCGGCTCAGTAACTTTCATATTGCATATGCATATATGTATTTATATATGGATTGAAACTTGATGTGTTATCATATGGACGTTGCTTTTGTATGAATGATTGTGCACTCATGTAGAAGTTACAAAGTACGATTAGGAATAATTGCATACATGATGGACTCATAGCACTGACATGATTCGCATTAAGGAGGTCAACTGAATCAGTAGACTGCCTGATTTTGCATTAGATAAGGACATATACACACACTATGCATATGATCATGAAAGCATTAGAAATCTTTTAAGGACAATGAATGCCTGTGATTGATGGCTGAGTAGATGGATGTTGGATGTTAGGATACATTCTTCTTAACTTAGAGATTTTAGGGACGAAATCCTTTAAGGAGAGGAGAATGTAACACCCCGTATTTTCTATGAAAATTAAATTTAACAAATCTAAGAACACTTAATTTTTAAACGAAGAGTTGGGTGAAACGGGTTACACCATTGCGTTCGTCTCAAAATTCTGCTTGAGATAGAGCCCGAGTTTGCGTGAATCGGACTCCGTATGAAGAAATTATGGACGTTAGAACATTTCTAGTGTAAGCAGAAATTAAATTAAAAATAATAATTAAATAATCAGTTCAGTTCGAAATTCAAAAACTCAGAAATCGGCTGAGCGGGAAATCTCCCGCTCAGGGGTGTCGACCCCTCTAGGGGGTGTCGACATGGGAGTCAACCCCCCTATAGGGGTGTCGACATGGGGTGTCGACCCCCCTGTAGGGGTCGACCCCTGCCAACTGTGTTGGGCAGTGACGATTTTCTGAGTTATAGGGCTACATAGCGACTTCTGATTGGCCTGATGACACATTTTCTTAGACTGGACGGATTTGATGACCCCTAGGTTGATCTAAAGGCCCATATTAATCCTTAACTTCTATATAATCACCCCAAACCTCAACCCTAGACCTCATAACCCTATTTTATGAAGCCGTCATGCTGTCTACGTCTAAGCTAGCCTAGCCTCCATCTTCTCCAAACTTGAAATCAAGTTAGTAAGCTCCAAACCAAATCCAAACTAGAGAATCAAACGTCTATAACAAGGTTAAGCTTAACAAATTTAGAAATTAGATCCCAGAATACAAGATCCATTCTTTTTCTGTAAGTTCAGTTATTATTCAGATTTGAACACCTAATAGAAATCGTGACTGTAATAATCGGATCTAGAACTATGCCTAATTCTGATTCATGCTTATCCTTTTGTCAAATCTGAATTTCCTATGCCTATGAGACTATTGTGATTGACATAATGAAACCTATCATGCCTATGAGACTGTTGTGATTGACATAATGGAACCTATCATGCCTATGAGACTGTTGTGATTGATATGATGGAACCTATCATGTTGTACATCCATGCCTATGAGATTATTGTGATTGATATTGAAACACCCCACCTCCGTTAGGGTCACTCTCAAAGGGAATGCCCTAATTTTGGTGGAGGTTTATAAGTATAAGTCACAGATATACAAGACAGATATAAGAACACATATTTGTAAACAGCGGAAAAACAACAACTTTTATTTCATAAAAGCAAATACGTGCTACAACAACATCACCATAATCGTCTTACATCTTTTTCCAAAAAACATAACATAACCCTTTCATAATCTGTCTTGATTAAATTATTTAAAGAAGCATAAAGAAAACATAGATAAACTGCAAAAGCCCCATAGTGGTGGTCCAAAGCCATAGTTCAAAACGAAAAGGTCCAAGCAATACATTTCTCCTCTTCAAGCTGGATGCTAAGGCCGGTCAAGCTGCAGTGTTCCCTCCCTATGGACCTGGGGGGGGGGGGGGGGAAACGGAAGAAAAGAAGACGAAAGAAAAGTAGAGTCAGACATAAAGCCTGAGTAAGTCTAGGACTATTCTGTCTATGAATAAAGAACTGGGTATGATAAGTATAAACAAGAAGTGGGAAAGCACTATAAACTTGGTTAAGTTGTCTAGGGTCGAATATACTATCGTACCCCATGTTAATCTCTGAACCCATATAAACTAGTTTCCAACTGGCACCCCATAATCAGGGTGAAGTGATCCGTTTTATGATGATCGGCTCCTACTCGCATAGTTACATGTGTCTTACGGCCCTCGATGTTGTAGTTACCTATGCTGGTCCCACCATGGGGTGTATCAAGTCCCATGGTGGCGGCCCGACACAATCCTAGAATGCACAGGTATGCTACTGGTGTCCAGTGCCTTATTTTTCTGCGCCGGAGTGTGTGCACGCCCGCACCCCGTTAGAACCTACACTGCTACACCACCGCCGTCGATTTGACCTCTTACAATCAGCCCAGTAATCGTGCCCCACCCTGCCTAGTTTCGGGGTATCCTGATACACCTTCTAGGGTTACTGCTGAAAAGGGTCCCCCGTTACTAGGTTTTCTATCTCTAGCCAACATGCTAAGTTGGTTAAGTGTTTTCTAACCTAACCCCCACCAGTCCGTTTAGTTTAGCATGTTCCATTTTGATTAAGTCTTTAGTCCACTTAATCCTAACAATCCTGACTCAGCTTTAATTGTCTTATTAAAGCCTTGACCTCTCACATTAGACAGGTATTGTTGTGGCCGCCTGTTGCCGGTTGGTTCCGGGCAGTCTTACGCCACAACTCAGTCTAACCTCGGGTCCTTATTGGGCTCCATGTTTAACCTCCCACATTGGATAGGTATTGTTGTGACTACTGGACAGCCGGGCGGTTCCGGGCAGGTTTACATCACAACTCAATCCAACCTCGGGTTAAACACATCGTATGTTCTACATTTACATATTTTGTCTTTCTTCTTTATTTTCTTATATGTAAATATTTGCGGCCCATTATTAGGTTAATGGTGTAAAGGTTACACCAATCATGGGCCCAACCCATACTTGAATTTGGGCCCTTCTACTTTATATTTTCATTTATTAATAAATTTAACCCAACGTTATTTTCCCCCGTTTAACACGTCCGTTTATTATATATATGTTGGGCTTAGCCTTTTTAAGCCCAACTTAGCCATGAGAAAAAGGGGAGGCTTAAAGCGTGATTACATACACAAAAAGGGGAATGTGAACGCATGAACTTGCAACATAACGTTGGAACTACAAAACAGAAACTGGTGTACTTGCATAGTAGCATAAGTGACATGAATCAAAGCATGTAAACTTGTAGTTAAGTTAAGAATCTAAATTGGATATCATTATTGACACATAGTCTTAACTACAACATAAACCTATATTTTTATTTAGGCATAATGTCAAACATAAGAAAATCATGTTCATAAGATTACTACATGTTTACAAAGGTGCTTACTTTTGTTACTAACACAAAAGTATAGTTCAACTTAATCATGATTTTAAATCTATTCACATAACCATGGCATAAATATTTCTAACATGAAATCATGATTTTTACTTTAGTCATGCAAACTTGCAAATGGGATTTTGAATCTAACCTAGCTATGTACCACATATGTCATCATATAATTCTCGTTAATAATATAGACCTAACATGGATTTCAATTATGCAAAATATCAATCATAGCCTAGTCATATTCATAAGTTTGCAAATAAGTTTTCTAGTACAAAAGCATGGCTTAATACATAGATCATGGTGCCAAAATTTCAACATAGTTTCATATGAACTATAATAACCCAAATTTGTTCCAATTACGCACAAAATGATTTTTGTACAAAAATACACATTATGATGGCATAGTAGCAAAACCCCAAACTTGCATGAGTTTCAATTAAACAACTACATACATGTAGCTTCAACATGGATTACATAATTTGCGAATATTCCAAACGTATACTTGCATAAAACTACCGCAAATATGTAGTTTTTATAATAAATAACATGCTTTGCGAATATCCAAACGTATACAATATTCCAAATCGATAAGAATCATAGTAACGTACAAATATGAATTACTTTATCACCAAAAATCGAGTATACAAACCAACAAAGTTATTTGTTCATACCAAAATAATACTCTACTTACAATTGTATGGCGAATTCTCCAATTTAGGGATTTGGAGATGCGATTCCTTGTTGATTTGATTTGTTTAGGTTGCTTTATGCTTTAGAATTTGCCTCCTAATCCTCTCTCCAATTGGCGGCTACTCTTAGTCGTTCCTCAGCAACATGACGGCTTTGTTCTTATTTTTGAATGAATAGATTAGGGTGAGTCTAGGGTCATTTTTATAGGGTTTATGAACTGATTAGGACCATTGATGTTGCTTGGATTGATCGTAGCCATTCATTCGAAAGAGAGACCAATTAGAGCCTGCCACCTAGCCCTAATGACAAAGCAAGCTTCTGAAAATCGGCCAAACACAGACCTGGCCAGCCAGGACTAGACCAGACCTGGCCAGCAGGTCATTTTTGACCTGGGCGCACTTGGCAGGTGCGCCAGGTCAAAAATGTACTGGCGCACTTCACAAGTGCGCCAGTTCATTTTTGTTCTGGCGCACTTCCCAAGTGCGCCAGTGCATTCTGACCCTTCTCCGGTTTTTCGCCCAACTTCGTTCGTTCATAACTTCTTCATACGATATCCGTTTTTCGAAAACTCGGACTCTATTTCGCGTATTTTTCCGAGACGAACGTAATAGCGTATCCCGTTTCCCTTAGTTCTTTGATTTGAAATTAATTATACTTTATTTTGTGAATTTCACAGTTATAGAATTCACGGGGTGTTACATTCTCCCCCACTTAAAAGGATTTCGTCCCTGAAATCTTCAAGTTAGGAGGAATGCATATCCTAACGTCCAATCATCCATCTACTCACCAACCAAACACGAGCATCCATTGTCCTTAAAAGACTTCTAATGCTTGATGATCATATGCGAAGTGTGTGTGTGTACATGAACTTATCTAATGCAAAATCAGGCGGTCTACTGATTCAGTTGACCTCCTTAATGCAAATTATGTAAGTGCCATGAATCCATTATGTATGCAAATTTTCCTATTCATGATTCTACATGAGTGCACAATCATTCAATACAAATGCAACATCCATATGACAACACATTAAAGTTCAACCATATACGAATGCAAACATATATGCATATGCAATATGAAGTGACTGAGCCGATCTAAAACCTAGATTGTGTGTGTATATGCAACCACGAGCAACCGCTAGCAATCACTTGCAACCACTTGCAACCATCATCCATAACATGTTTCAATTACATGTTTTCATCCAAAGGGTTTCTACCTAAAAGATAAGGTCGAGGAAATATACCTAAAAAAAGATAGATAAAAGCGCAACTTAAGGAAAAAGGAAAGATCAAAGGTGTACCCTCGAAAAGAAAAGGGTAGGCTGCGCGTATTTTAGCTTCAGTTTCCCAAGTTGCATCTCCTTCGGCGTCGCTCCACTGAACTTTGACGAGCTTGACTTCGCGGTTGCGTAACTTCTTCACTTCCGTTCCTAATATGCAGGTTGGAACTTTTCTAATGGTTGCTTCGCGTTCCACTTCAGCTTCTTCTAGGATATTTGGCTCTACCACTTCAGCAGACTCATGTAGACATTTTCGAAGATGTGAAACGTGAAAAATGTTGTGAACTCCGGCCAATCTTTCGGGTAGCTCTAACCTATAGGCCATTTTCCCAATTGTTCCTATCTAAAGGTATAGTCGAATGATAGAAGCAGGTAAACACTTTGTGCCCATTAGGCAATGTCAAAACTGGAAACCTATGCCATATATATATTGATTAGGAGAAGAACTCTCTAAGCATCAGCCCCGAAGACCGAAATCAACATCAGACTGATACCCAAAGAATTACTCAACCCAACCACTATATATGATTCTAGGAAACTAAGCATGATTGACTCCTTTTAGGTCACAAGGGTGTCCCTTCCTAAGACCAACCTATAAAACCCAAAAAGTTTAGTCAAACCAACGAACACCCTCCAGCCCCAACATGTGTTACTAACAGATGAGTCATACTCCCTATGGGGTTTGCAACAGAAATTGGATTGAGAATGGGACCGAGAGGATATACACAAAAGATAGCATGCAAGTGAGCTCTACAGGAAGAGAGAGATCAAGGATATACTCTTAAGAAGAGATATGATGCACGAATCTAGTCTTCAATCTTCTAAGTCGCATTTCTTGAGCTTAACTCCATTATGCTTTGTCTGCCTTTAACTTCACAATTTTCGTAGCTTCTTAATTCTTGTTTCCAAAATATGAGTTGGAACCTATTTCACTGCTGCCTCTCGTTCCACTTTCACTTATTCTCCTTCTAGTATACTTGGCTCAAGCATAACTGCGTACTCATGGTTCCATGCAAGCTCTCCAAAATTCACTAGTGAATCTTGGATCTTGTTCACTTACTAGAAGGTATTCCACATAGATGAATTATCTCTTGAAAATAAACAAATGTCAACTATGTTGCTAAATGTACTTACTAAGGCGATTCTCCACTACTCATGCATAAGCGAAATGAACCTTCTGCCTTAGTGGCAAACACTACTGGAGTGCCCCATTCAGAAATGCTCCTTCTAATGAACCCCTTCTCTAGAAGCTCCTTAATCTGTTTACTGAGCTCTTTCCTTTCCCGTGGAGCCATGTGTCTAACGGGCGACGCAACGGGCTTTGCATTATCTACAAGATGTATACGGAAGTCTATCTCCCGCTTCGGAGGCAAGCCCTTCACCTCTTCGAAGACATCCGGATATTCCCGGACCACTCTAATCAATTGCAAATTTTCAACGGAGGCGTCTAGCGATTCAAGATAACTAAGCATAACCGCATACGAGGGATTACAAGAAATTTCCAAAGTGTTACCGAGCTGGGTCAGGAGCCTAACAACCCTTTTCTCGCAATCAAGGATGGCCCCATTACTGGATAGCCAATCCATGCCCAAAATCAAACCATATCCCGAAAAGCCTAAAACAAAGGCACTACATTTAAATTCTACGCTTAGAATAGAAATGTTCAATCCCAAACAGATCATAGACAAATGAGCTGGGCCCCCAATTGGGTTTGAAACAATTAAGGGGTCCTCTACCATACTAGTTTTTAGGTGCAGAGATTCTACTAAAGCAGACGAGATAAAGGAGTGTGATGCGCCAGAATCAAATAAAGTGCGAACGGGGTGATCATAAAGATAAACTACACTTTCTACAGAAGTATTTATACCTCGCTGTTGCAGAGGTGGCGCTTCTAGCACATGAACATGTGCCCCTGGGGTGGATCCAGCCCTCTGCCCCTGTCCTCGTTTCTTTGGGCAATCCTTAGCCCTGTGGCCTGTCTCACCGCAAGAAAAGCACCCACCATTCTCCTTGGCCTTCTTTTTCCGGCAGTCCTTTACTAAGTGCCCCACTTTGCCACAGAAATTGCACTTCCTCTTCTCTTTGTTGCCTTTCCCGCCCTTCTTAAAGTCTGTCTTCTTAGGCTGCAAGCCCTCTTTCTTCCCTTGAGAGCTTCCTGCCTTTGTCTCCTTCTTGCCCTTATCCTCTTCATTCAGCAATGCCATTTGCACCAATCTTTCATACGTGGCTCCCATGGGTATATGGGTCATGGCCAAACTGTGTAATGGCTCATTCAACCCTTTGACGAAACGGAGAGCCTTCTTGTGCGGGGTGTTGACTAGGTCAAGCCCAAACCTAGCCAGCTCATCGAACTGATTCACATACTCTCTGACCGTCTTGTCCCCTTGCTTAAGGAATAAGAATTTTTCCAATTGCAAACTTCTTTCCGCATCTGAGAGAAATTTAGTCTCAAATCTTGCCCTAAAGTCCTCCCATGTCTCCACTGGTCTTTCAGCATTAGTGACTTCCCACCAGTAGGAAGCCTCGCCCTTCAATAGCCACACTGCCAATTGTACTTTTTGTCTATCCTCTGCCTCAAAGATGATGAATAGGTCCTCCGTTTCTTTCAGCCAATTTCTAGCTGCCACGAAGGACTCGGTTCCATGGAAATCCTTTCCTCCCATAGCTTTAAAATCTTTACATATCTTAGCAAACGTGTTTCCCCGAGGAGGAGGTGGAGGAAAAGGTGCCGCTGCAGCTGGGGGAGGAGGAACGGTAGGACCTGGCTGAGTGGCCCTTGCTTCTAAGAACCGTCTAAACCAACCAGGTATTGGCACCCCTTCAGGCAAGTTAAGTTCTTCGGACATGCTGAAACAAAAAGGATAGATTCAAAACGAAGGATAAGAGATAGTACCTATGGCTTTGGGGAGTGGACTTTGCCTTTTTAAAATAAAATAATATTTTTCCTTTAAAAATGCTTCTTTAAATTTCCTTTTTTTTTTTTTGAAAATAAATTTTTAGAACTTTTTATCTTATCTGGTAAACCTATGCTCTGATACCAAGTGAAACACCCCACCTCCGTTAGGGTCACTCTCAAAGGGAATGCCCTAATTTTGGTGGAGGTTTATAAGTATAAGTCACAGATATACAAGACAGATATAAGAACACATATTTGTAAACAGCGGAAAAACAACAACTTTTATTTCATAAAAGCAAATACGTGCTACAACAACATCACCATAATTGTCTTACATCTTTTTCCAAAAAACATAACATAACCCTTTCATAATCTGTCTTGATTACATTATTTAAAGAAGCATAAAGAAAACATAGATAAACTGCAAAAGCCCCATAGTGGTTGTCCAAAGCCATAGTTCAAAACGAAAAGGTCCAAGCAATACATTTCTCCTCTTCAAGCTGGATGCTAAGGCCGGTCAAGCTGTAGTGTTCCCTCCCTGTGGACCTGGGGGGGGGGGGGGAACGGAAGAAAAGAAGACGAAAGAAAAGTAGAGTCAGACATAAAGCCTGAGTAAGTCTAGGACTATTCTGTCTATGAATAAAGAACTGGGTATGATAAGTATAAACAAGAAGTGGGAAAGCACTATAAACTTGGTTAAGTTGTCTAGGGTCGAATATACTATCGTACCCCATGTTAATCTCTGAACCCATATAAACTAGTTTCCAACTGGCACCCCATAATCAGGGTGAAGTGATCCGTTTTATGATGATCGGCTTCTACTCGCATAGTTACATGTGTCTTACGGCCCCCGATGTTGTAGTTACCTATGCTGGTCCCACCATGGGGTGTATCAAGTCCCATGGTGGCGGCCCGACACAATCCTAGAATGCACAGGTATGCTACTGGTGTCCAGTGCCTTATTTTTCTACGCCGGAGTGTGTGCACGCCCGCACCCCGTTAGAACCTACACTGCTACACCACCGCCGTCGATTTGACCTCTTACAATCAGCCCAGTAATCGTGCCCCACCCTGCCTAGTTTCAGGGTATCCTGATACACCTTCTAGGGTTACTGCTGAAAAGGGTCCCCCGTTACTAGGTTTTCTATCTCTAGCCAACATGCTAAGTTGGTTAAGTGTTTTCTAACCTAACCCCCACCAGTCCGTTTAGTTTAGCATGTTCCATTTTGATTAAGTCTTTAGTCCACTTAATCCTAACAATCCTGACTCAGCTTTAATTGTCTTATTAAAGCCTTGACCTCTCACATTAGACAGGTATTGTTGTGGCTGCCTGTTGCCGGTTGGTTCCGGGCAGTCTTACGCCACAACTCAGTCTAACCTCGGGTCCTTATTGGGCTCCATGTTTAACCTCCCACATTGGATAGGTATTGTTGTGACTACTGGACAGCCGGGCGGTTCCGGGCAGGTTTACATCACAACTCAATCCAACCTCGGGTTAAACACATCGTATGTTCTACATTTACATATTTTGTCTTTCTTCTTTATTTTCTTATATGTAAATATTTGCGGCCCATTATTAGGTTAATGGTGTAAAGGTTACACCAATCATGGGCCCAACCCATACTTGAATTTGGGCCCTTCTACTTTATATTTTCATTTATTAATAAATTTAACCCAACGTTATTTTCCCCCGTTTAACACGTCCGTTTATTATATATATGTTGGGCTTAGCCTTTTTAAGCCCAACTTAGCCATGAGAAAAAGGGGAGGCTTAAAGCGTGATTACATACACAAAAAGGGGAATGTGAACGCATGAACTTGCAACATAACGTTGGAATTACAAAACAGAAACTGGTGTACTTGCATAGTAGCATAAGTGACATGAATCAAAGCATGTAAACTTGTAGTTAAGTTAAGAATCTAAATTGGATATCATTATTGACACATAGTCTTAACTACAACATAAACCTATATTTTTATTTAGGCATAATGTCAAACATAAGCAAATCATGTTCATAAGATTACTACATGTTTACAAAGGTGCTTACTTTTGTTACTAACACAAAAGTATAGTTCAACTTAATCATGATTTTAAATCTATTCACATAACCATGGCATAAATATTTCTAACATGAAATCATGATTTTTACTTTAGTCATGCAAACTTGCAAATGGGATTTTGAATCTAACCTAGCTATGTACCACATATGTCATCATATAATTCTCGTTAATAATATAGACCTAACATGGATTTCAATTATGCAAAATATCAATCATAGCCTAGTCATATTCATAAGTTTGCAAATAAGTTTTCTAGTACAAAAGCATGGCTTAATACATAGATCATGGTGCCAAAATTTCAACATAGTTTCATATGAACTATAATAACCCAAATTTGTTCCAATTACGCACAAAATGATTTTTGTACAAAAATACACATTATGATGGCATAGTAGCAAAACCCCAAACTTGCATGAGTTTCAATTAAACAACTACATACATGTAGCTTCAACATGGATTACATAATTTGCGAATATTCCAAACGTATACTTGCATAAAACTACCGCAAATATGTAGTTTTTATAATAAATAACATGCTTTGCGAATATCCAAACGTATACAATATTCCAAATCGATAAGAATCATAGTAACGCACAAATATGAATTACTTTATCACCAAAAATCGAGTATACAAACCAACACAGTTATTTGTTCATACCAAAATAATACTCTACTTACAATTGTATGGCGAATTCTCCAATTTAGGGATTTGGAGATGCGATTCCTTGTTGATTTGATTTGTTTAGGTTGCTTTATGCTTTAGAATTTGCCTCCTAATCCTCTCTCCAATTGGCGGCTACTCTTAGTCGTTCCTCAGCAACATGACGGCTTTGTTCTTATTTTTGAATGAATAGATTAGGGTGAGTCTAGGGTCATTTTTATAGGGTTTATGAACTGATTAGGACCATTGATGTTGCTTGGATTGATCGTAGCCATTCATTCGAAAGAGAGACCAATTAGAGCCTGCCACCTAGCCCTAATGACAAAGCAAGCTTCTGAAAATCGGCCAAACACAGACCTGGCCAGCCAGGACTAGACCAGACCAGGCCAGCAGGTCATTTTTGACCTGGGCGCACTTGGCAGGTGCGCCAAGTCAAAAATGTACTGGCGCACTTCACAAGTGCGCCAGTTCATTTTTGTTCTGGCGCACTTCCCAAGTGCGCCAGTGCATTCTGACCCTTCTCCGGTTTTTTGCCCAACTTCGTTCGTCCATAACTTCTTCATACGATATCCGTTTTTCGAAAACTCGGACTCTATTTCGCGTATTTTTCCGAGACGAACGTAATAGCGTATCCCGTTTCCCTTAGTTCTTTGATTTGAAATTAATTATACTTTAATTTGTGAATTTCACAGTTATAGAATTCACGGGGTGTTACAGATATAATGGAACTTATCATGTTGTACATCAAAATTAGTGATTCTCTTAAGTCCAATTATATCTAATCTTTATACCTATGGTGTAAATTGCTTAGCTTACCCACACTTATAGTTAATGTACAACATGCCTATTGGAAACATGATTCTTGAATTGGGTACACCTTTACATGCCTATTTTCCTTATGTCAATCTTATGCTCCTTCTCTATTATTCCCCTTTCTATTTTCTTTATGAATACTAGGTTCATTAGGAACTTAGATTGAATCTTGTTGTATGTGCGATTATAACATGGGAAAATTTGGTATAATTTAATTGAGTAAATTTTGGGCATAACAAGTGAATGTGGCATAAAGCTTGTACTATCTACACTTGGGGAATATTGACATAAAAAGACCTAAACTTGGACACATATGACAAATATGTAAATTGGCTAAATATGAATATGCCTAACCCGAGGTTAGATTGAGTTGCGGTGAAAGACTGCCCAGAACCGCCTGGCACATCCAGCGATCGCAACAATATAGATCTAATGTGAGAGGTTAACGCATTAAACCCAAAAGCCCAAGTTTAGATTGAGTTGCGGTGTAAGACTGCCCAGAACCGCCTGACACATCCAGCGACCGCAACAATATAGATCTAATATGAGAGGTTGGCGCTTTAATGAATGAATTAAAGCTAAGGACGGGTAGGTTAAGAATGGTAGGGTTAAATTAATTAAGGCAACACTTAACCAATACAACATGTTAATTAAACAGATGGGTGGGGTTAGGTTAATTTGAGAACACTTAACCGTTATAACTTGTTGATTAGGAAACCCTAGTAACGGGGACCCATTTCAGCATTAAACCACATAGATGTATCACGGTACCCTGAACTAGGCAGGGTGGGGCACGATTACTGGGTTGATTATAAGCGATCAAAACAGCGGCGGGTGGTGCAGCAGTGTAGGTTCCGGCGGAGTATGGGTGTGCGCGTACTCTGAAGTGAAAAAACCAGGCACTGGGCATCAGTAGTATACACTATGCATCTTGAATTTGTGTCGGGTTGCCACCATAGAAATTGATTCACCCCATGGTGGGACCAGCACAGGTATCTACAATCAAGCGGGGCTGAATGACACAAGTAATAGATGCATGCGAGTAGAAGCTGATCGGAAAAGGTATCACCTTGTTAAGAACACATGATGGTAGTTGAAACATTCGTTAGTAGATGTAGAGAAATGGAAATGAGTGTGATAGTATATTCAGTTTATCTTGCCTTATCTGATGTTGTCTTATTGCTATGGTATTGTCCTATGTTCAGTTTATTCATGTCATGATTCTTTTACTTGTTTATATGCTGAATAATCACTGGACTTACCAGGCTTATGTTTGACCCATTTTCTTTTGCCTTCTTTTCTTCCGTTTCCCCCTAGGTCCTTAGGGAGGGAATACTTCAGCTTAGTGCAGACCTTTTCCAGCTTGAAGAGAGTAGATGTATTGCTTGGATTCTCTTTTTCTTGGGCTATGGATGTGGTTACACTTTTATTGGGGATTTATGCTACTTTTCTATTGTTTTATGCTTCTTTATGTACTTGGAGTTAATAATCAAGACAGATGTTTTATTATAATAATTTAGAAGTTGAGTTTTGAGACAATGCTTGTAATGTTTTGACTGAACCATGCTATTTATGAAATGATTTCAGTTTTCCGCTGTTTATATCTCTGACTTGTAAATTATCTGTGCCTTTTACCTAAAAATGCTTCACCAAAGTTAATGCATTCCCTTTGTGAGTGACTTTAACGGAGGTGGGGTGTTTCAGCCACCGTGGTATTTTATTAGATAAAGATATAGAGTGTCGATCCACTTGGAAAAAACAAAATTCTCATCGACGCCCTTAATGTTTATTTAATACAAGATTTATGGTTGGTCGCTCCTTACCAGCCTTATTCTACGCATTAGTGGATGTCATTACTTGTATTTTCCTTCACTAATGTGGGTCGCGTGGTGGTGCGTCACAGCTTGATATCAGAGCTAGGTTTAGAACAAAAGTGATTAATACATAATAGAAAACGAGTAAACACGGTACATTGACATACAATATGAGTGTTGACATTAAACCCTTGTGTCATGTCTCTATATCGAGTTCATGCCCTAGTGCGTGATCGTTACTTCATCTTTGCCTTGGGGTAGGTCTAGCAAGAGGGGGTACATCTAGGAATGTTTGTTTCCCTCTTGTTGTATTCCTTGTTTTGTCCTCTTATGTCATAGTCCTGCTCTTGATTAATGCGTATCATTTTTCCTTTTCAGCTATCTTATGGTTAGCAGTAGAGGAGCTAGTTATACGGGCACGGGACCGGCTTGCACTCCAGTCCAATTGATATTCATATGTTTACTGATCATTCATTAAGATGGTTACCAGTCTCAGGCCTTCAGTGGATTTTTCTTCTTCCCCTCGCCGTAGATCGGAGTTCGTTCAGATTTGTAGTGACTTTTTCCATCTTGGAGGCGCCTCTTTATTATGTATCCAAGAGTGTCCCTAGGGTCATAGATTGGCTCAGCTCTTATGAGCCCATCTTCACCCAAATGGACTTGTATAATCGTCAGCGTGTTCAAGAAGATTCAACTATGCTACATGAAGAAGCTCTCGTTTGGAACGAGTCCTTACTGTTGGAGATGGATGAGGCTCACCTAAATTGGGACCAATTCAAACACTTTTTTCATTAAATATCCGTTCTTGATGCCGTGAACAGGCTCTTGGCCGATAAGGTCAAGAGGAGGATATTATTCGTAGAGTCTTCATCATTTTCTCCCTATAAGAAGTTTAAGAAGTCTACTCATGGTACTTTCATTGTATCTGAGTCCGGGGTAGCCTGCCTATTGCAACGCCAATGTTTTAATTGTGGATCCCTTAAGCATCTTGTCCAACAGTGTCGAAACTGCTTTCTTGTTCTTGCTACAAATGAGTGGGCCACCTTATTTCTTCTAGCCTTAGGAAAAGGAGTGTTACAATTAACTGCTCACGATGATCCTATCTTATACTTTATTCTTTGTGTTGAAGCCTTTAGATTCTTATTAGGTAGTTGAGTTTAAATATAATCTTTGTTGATTACCTTATCAAATCATCCTATGATTTTCCTTCTCATCTTGTGTTGTTTGGGTATGATGGTGTATATTTTCTTAACTATTTGAAGCCTAGAACCCTTATCCTTATGTGGCATAATGCGATTATGGTTATCGAGCAGCCTTATTTCTTTTGGGCTCAAAAGTTGTTGATAACATATCTTGTATATCAGTTTCCTGTGAGGATGTTTGTCTCTTGCTCGTTGTTGTGACATTTCTTTTATAGGATTGATTCTCCAGGTTTAAAAATTATGACCATATCCTTATTTTAAAACTAAATGTAACACGGTTCCTTGTATAAAGTTTGATTTAAAGTGGGTCCTTTTTTTTATTGTAGCAATGTGTTTTAAAGTTTTTTTATGCTGTTGTATAAAGAAATTCAAAAAATTACAAATATTCAGAGAAGTAATCTACAAAAAAAATATGAAATATCGGTAATTTTAGTGAATAATTGCTGATATATCAGCAATTATTCACCTAGAATTTAGTTGAAAGGTGGATGAATAATTGCTGATATATCAGTAATTATTCATATATAGTTGTTGATATATCAGCAACTATTTTTAAAATTGATGGAAGGCTGATGAATAATTGTTGGTATATTGGAAATTATTTTATATAATTGTTGATATATCAATAATTAGTTTACAGGTGATGGAAGGCTGATGAATAATTGCTGACATATCAACAATTATTGTATATAATTGCTGATATATCAACTACTATTTTACACTTGATGTAAAACTCTATTATTTTACACTTGATGTGAAACTAAATAATAAAAGACGGATGAAAAAATGCAGCAAAGTCTGTATTATTGCTATAAATTGCTGATATATCAACAATTGTTTTACAGTTGATGTAAATAATTGGAAAAATTGCAGAATTATCAACAACAATTGCAAATAGTTGCATTATTTGCTGCAATTTACTATAGCATGCATATTTTTTATTTTTATTTTGTTTTTGAATCATATTTTTTGTAGTTTTAATGCATGAATATGACAATGATAATGTGTTGAATTTAATTTTAAATTTTTGTAAAATTTTCCGTTGTTTTTTGTTGAATTTTTGATAACTTTCGAAAAATAGAGACCTAATTTATAAAGTTTTTAGACAGAAAGTTTTTTTATATTTTGAAACATAACAGGGACCTGAGCCGAACTGTACCTAAAATTTATCTTATATCTGTACACCACATGACTAGAGTAACCTCAAATGATTCATCGATTATCGCGTATCTTTTGGAAATTGTCCTGATTTTGGAACTTCTCATTTTTTGTAAATCTCGCAATAATGTGGATATATCTCGAACTTTTACTGTGTGTGAACCTTTCCCTATTTGGTTCTATCTTATCCCTTGCACCTTCTTTGCTGATGTCCTTATAAGAAGTTGTTCATCTCTAGAGTTAGGAAACTTTGTTGGGAGTACGAGAGCTTGTTGCTCTGTTTCTTGGTTTCAACTGTGGTTTCCTTCCTCATCATATCTCCTCATTATCGTGAAGTCTAAACACTCATTTTATTCTAAAGGATTGTTGTTCAAAAAAATTCTCTATAGAAAGCTTTCTTGTAGAGCTAAATAAATTTAAACCCTGCCTATAAACCAATTATAATATGGAACGGAAGCTAGTTGATCGCTTTTGTTGAGCACAAAAGTTAGTGGATTATACTATGAAGATTATTTTAAAACATGTTTTCTACAGCTAGTAAAACATTATAGTAGAATGTCGAATTATAATCTTTGAAGCTAAAATCATTAAATGATTGGTTGATAAGAGTGGGTATGAATAAGGTAAAAGGAAATGATTATTGATTACGTTGATATGCCTAGACGTGGTTTAAGAACTCTGGTCGAGACAGGGGACGCCCTATGTCTATAAGGGCTCGAAAACAAGGTATGAGGTATAACTGACATGAGAAATAATTGATATCTATATAAGTTCTGAAAAGGGAATAATTTTGTTAATTATTTTTGGATTTGATTTATGAATTTAGGTTGGAATAAAGGGTATAGTAAAATTTGAGTTCTTTTTAAAGGATGATTACATAATCATTTGGTAATTTGATTTATAACTTATATTGTTGAAATTTGAAGTTTAACCAAGAATAATATAATTGCATTTTGATGCCAAAAATTTAAACTTTTAGTTATTAAAATTTGAAATCATGGGCTTAGAATCCCAAGAGTAGATAATGTAATTCAATAATAATCCTTTTTAGCATACATTTTGATGTTAAGAGTATATATAATGTTTAATTGTGAATTTTTTTTTGCAATTTTTGAAATTAATCTTTGATGAGTGAGTTACACAATAATCATATTTCATAAGAAACCGAGTGAGATAAAAAAAATCAAACAATGGTGGTAAATGGGGTTTTATATAGACAAACGTCTCATAACCTTTTTAAAAAAAAAGAAGTAAATGGTTATTTCAAACTTAAATTGGGTATGTCAGACCTTCAGTGATTTAAAATCTGAAGCAAAACCTAAAGATAGTTGTAAATTAGTAAAAGGGGATTTTGGGAAAGAAAATAAAATCTATTATATTTGAAAACCTTTTGAGTTCAGTATCAAATCTTGAAGCCAAACCCAGAATTTAGGTATCTTACCCTACTGGATAAGTTGAAACCATGTCAGGTGTTGAGGGAATTTAGTATTATACTCTCGGTTGCTAACATTGGTTGACTGCTTTGTGAAACAGATCATCCTTTCTTATTTAATCAAATTGTGTAACACCTCTTTTGGTTGTTCCTACATCTTAGAAGTGTGCAATTTTCACACATTGAGTTTAAGACTGCTTGTTTTCGTTATCAGCCTCTTAACCATGAGTGCTGACGAATTTCCAAAGAGCTTTGAATGCAAAGCTATATTTCTAATTTGCTTTTGTCTTGGTCTGGTGATTAGACTAGGCATGCGGAAAGTGGACAAAGGTTAGGTTGTGCCCGAATTACCGATTGATACTCTTGGGAAAGACCATTTTTCTTTCTTTTGAGTCCATCCATGACCTCTGCTATTGTTACTAAGTTGGCATGACCTCATTCAAACCCTAATTCATAAAACCGTGCCAATCACTATTTTGTTGATCCGGTTTTTGGTGAATGCACGGCCTTATTTGGGTATTCATGATGGTTTCCTTGTGTCACAGCTTCGCTAGTGTCTTCAACATTTTGATTTTGTTATCGACCCTTTTGAGCAATTTGAGCTCAAGATTTCCTGAAACATATCCATTGTCTAACAGCCTATTCTTGTTCTTCAATCAGATGTGAGACATCTTCGAAGATGGATTGCTCCTCTCGTTAAAATCCAGTAGTCCATTAATCCCAAGGATTGCACTGGGGAAACTTGAGAGTTCATTGAATGCTTTGTCCTCATTTCTTTCTTCTCATGGTGAGGGCGAGAAATTGAACTCGAGCTTATTTACTAATCTTTTGTTTATCATTATTGGATGAAATATATTTGGTTGTATAGGACTTATCCCTTAGGAAATTGCAAGGACACAATTTTTGTTGGAGGAGTTTGTAACAACCCGAGTTTTTAGTGATTACCTATTATAATTAATAACGAAAAAAATATGAACAATAAAGTGATAATTAAGTCGAATATATCACTAAGTAGTTATTTAACTTAATTACTTGTGTTAATACTTAAAAATTTGGTCTTACAGTTCAAATTGTAGAAAATGTGTAATTTATCATTCAAAAGTGATTAAATTGAGGCTTGGCAATAAATATATAATAATTGGTGAATTTTGCTGTATATTGGTGATTATTGGAGAAAATTTGGATGTTGGGTTGGAAATTAATTAATTTGATGTAGGATCCAAGGTTCATTTCTAATATTATGTGTTAGGAATAAATTTGGAACTTACAAATTAATTTAATAAGGAAGTTCAGAAATTTATAAATTTAAAAGAAAGGCTTACATTATAATGTGAGTAAAATCTTGTTAAAATATATTTTTTGGAAATTTGTATCCAAAGCAAATATGGATTTATGAATTTAATGAGTAGTTTTGTGTATTATGTGAATTTTTGAGAAATTTACATAAGAATACAATATAAAAATGTAAGACTAGTTGCAAAATATTATTAAAAAAATAGAAAATATGAATTTTGTTTTAGTTGGGTAATCTGTGTGTTAATATAGAATATTTAGAATCACTAATTCATGTGTCATATGAAAATTTACACAAGTTTTAATAAAATGTTCATCTTTTGTATGAAATGATCTAAAATGTAAAATTTTGTGTAAAAAACTTTGAAATGTTTTGAAAATGTTGTAGATAATTTTAATAATGTTGTTTGATGTTAAAACATGTTTTTTTTAAGAACTAGTGTAAACATAGGTTAATATAAGTTAACTGGAATAAACTTGTGTTAAATGGTCTAAACAATTACTTAATAACCAAATTAGTTGTTTGTGGGCTAATTACTTTGTCTTTGGCCATTAATTAGCTAATTACCAGAAGAAAAATCTAGAGAATAAGTTTTGGTATGTACTTTTCTCTGGAATGTTTCATCTTCCTACAACCTACTGTTGAAACTATAAGGAAAATAAAAAACCTGACTATAAATCAAAACCAAGCCTCTATTCCATTTCGAAAATTTAATTTGAGAATTATTCTTAATTCCATAGCAGGTAATTTTTCTAAAACTTGAATTTAATCCATCTTTCTCTCTAATTTGTTAGGATTTCACCATAAGTTGAATTGTCCTCCTTGCATGTTACCGTAATGGGTTTTACAAGTGATAAGAGAGCTTCATCTTAACAATTAAACCTCCAAAAGCTTCAATTTGTTGTAAATCTTGCTGTAATCCAAAGCTACGGTGAGCGTTCGCTCACACTATCTAGTTTCAGTAGTAATTTTTGAGTTTGTGATGATTCTATGCTTGATCGATGAAAACCTGTTGGTTTTATTTTTGAATTTTTGATTTTGTGCAAACATAGCCAAAGTATGACTTTGGGTTATTGTATCTCATCCATACCTTGTTTTCCCATATAATCCTTGATGCATGTTGTTGGTGAGTCTTTGGTGTGTCAACATTTAAAGTTCCAAGCCAATCCGAGCTGTTAAACTCTATCAAATAGGTTGCTGAAATTGGAATCTTAGCAGGATCATCACCTGCCAATTCTCCTGTAAGTTGTGTCGATTTAGTGGTCGACCAACCCCCTTAAGGGGTCGTTCTTAGGGTTGACGCCCTATTGCTAATTTGCGCACACACTTGGCCTGCCTATTGTGCTTGATCCTGAAATCTTTTTGCCTTGTTTGTTGATTCCTGAAGCATCGTTTGGTTTTCAATTAGTTCTTATGCTCTCCTACTTGATTTTATTACCATATTAACTTGGCAATCCAAATTCAAAACTTGGTTAATCTGAATATCGAATTTTGGGGATTTTTGACGGTTTGTTGTTGTACTTCCTAATGCAATTTCACTTTGTTTTGCTACCCTATAAGTTGGGCAAACCAAGCAATTTTATATGCAATACGAATTACGGATTTTTGGTGATTTTTGATGAATTTGTTGTTAAGTTTTATGATGAGTTTTGATGATGTTGAACACAAGTGTAGTTTTCAAATTAGTTTTTCCTCTATAAATAAATATATTTTTTCTTATAGCTTGGAGGCTAAAATAATTTTATGACTTCAGTTTTTAATTATAAATGGCCTCGAAGCAATAATATAAATATATTTTAGAAATATAAAAGGTTTCTAAGAATAAAACCAATTGGTTTTTCGAAAATAGTTTTATGATCTTAATTTTGGAAAACCAAGTATTTTCTTTATATATATATATATATATATATATATAAACAAATACTTTTATGTACCCTCCAAAAAGACGTAATGGAGATTAAAGGTTATCATAAACCCAGTGGTATTGGGACACGAAAGTATACAAAATCGGTTAATCCTAGGATCGCTTAGCTGAAGCAAATGATTTATTACCTCTTTTGATTGGGGTGTTAATAGGACAAGATTGTCTATTGTACAGTGTAACGACCCGCATTCTACGCATCGCAGGATCATAGAACATTTATTTCTTTCACATACAAAGTCGTATGGTCATGTAACTGTGGGAGACGACTATTGAGGTCATTTCCCATGTTCATGATTTTTCCCAACATTTAAATGACCATTTTGCCCCTATATAATCTTGTTTTGGCCATACTTTTGACTAAAAAGGAATTTTGACCTGAAACCACTTCCATTGGCTTCGGATGATGGTTTACAATTCCGTAGAGTGGTCACATTAGCCAAACGGACACACCATTAGGGAGATATGGCTGAAACAAGTTTCAGATGGTGAAAAACAGCTTAATTGGGCTTAACCGGGTGATTAATAGCTAGGCCCAATGGGGGATTTCGGGATTAGAGGTATTTAAGGGCTGCTAGGGTTAGGATTTCGGTTTTTCACTCATTTTCCAGCTGCCACAAACTCTCTCTTCAACCTAACAATGGCCTCCAACATCTAAATACACCTCTAATCACCTCTTAATCAAGTTTTGGCTTAAACTACATCAAATTAAGGAGAGAAAGCACCAAAGCAAGGTTAGAGCTGCTGTGTTATATTGAAAAAAACGCCAAACAGAGAATCATTTCAGATTTGGTATTTTATTTGTGGCCAAGGTGAGTGATTTGCATAGTTTTGCACTAATTACGGTTAATTAAGGGTAATTAGTGGAGATTAACGAAATTAGACATGATAAAATTCTGGAAAAATATTTATAAATTCGAAAATAATGTTTTAGACCTCTGTTAGAAATTTGGATTAATTTGGTCAAGTTTTGCTAATCATATCATTAGTTTTGCTTAAACATGCTTAGGGGAAAATATGGGGTTTTGGCTATGTTTGATCCATTTTGACCTATCATATTGATGTTTTGGTGTTTGGGGTCACTTATACTTGATTCTATAACTGTATGGTATGCTTTGTTATTGTTTAGAATAGTTAGAATGGTCGAAAAAGTCGTCTAGTGGCGTATAAACAGTCACTGGAAGTTGCAGGAAAAGTGCAGGAAAGTACCCGAACCAGATCAGATCGGATGGGGAGACCGAACCGAACCGTTGTGAAGCCCTTCTCCACGAACCGCTAGTGTAGCATCTTCTCCGATCCGACCCGTGTAGTCTTCTCCAAACCGAACCGATGGGAGCATTAATCTCCGGACCGATCCGCTTTCCTGGAGAGCCCACGATCTAAACTATGTTACCCGACCCGAACCGATGCGCCATGGAAGAACTTGAGGAACTCGACCCGATCCGAGGTGATGACGCTTTCCAATCCGAACTGTAGAGCTTGGACATGAGGCGTGAACCACGAACTAAACCGGGGGAGCACGATCCGAACCCGATGGGAGCACGATCCGAACCCGATGGGAGTACGATCTGAAGCAAAGCAAAGGGAGGAACCGAACCGATCCGGTGACGACTAGAAACCCAAGATGCAAAGGTGGTCCAAATAGGAAGTAGAACTCAGGATCCTGATGGGAACCAATGAGTTAACTTCATGATTGGGCTTTGCTGTGGGACGTGTGCAAAGGGGTTATCGATATCCATAATTTTGGTTCACTACTAAGAGATGGATTAGGGGCTTGTAGTGATAGTTGTATGGGATTGGATTCCTTCATGGCCCAAAGAATTAGGTGACCAAAGTAACGGGTATCGTATGTTTTACGCACTGAGTGAGAGATGTGAGGATGGTTGCTATGCTTCATTTGTTTGCCATCATTGTGACATGCACACCCCTCCCCCGTATTCTTTACACCATATGTTTAGTGGCACCTTAGAGTATTGTACGGTATGTTGTGCTAACTCTTTGGTTGCAGGTCCAGGTTCAGGTATGATTGGATTATACCTGTTATTGTTCTATTTTGTTGCTTATCGCTCATACCAGACTTTTTGTCTGACCCAGAGTTTTATGTCTCTTCTTATTACTCTGGGTGCTCACACGAGCAGACTAGAGACAGGTTATCTGGGTATGCACGAATAGCTAATCAGGAGACGAGCAGGAGGCTTCCTCGTATGATATACATAGATATTCCCCCTGTGTCGCTGCTGGTCACTACTTGGGCATTAGTAGTGTACCTTTCCTTTCTTTTGCTTTAGGGACAGTTTCAAAAGTTGTAATAATAATGATGTGGAACTTAAGCTGTATTTGGATTTTCCGCTGCTATGATGTTGGTTTTAGTTATCAGCTTATGCACTGTCTCGCCTGTTTTATGTCAAGTACATTATCATTATATTTTGTTCCCTGTGCTGTGAGACATTCTACAGGTTTTTGATTAGTTCATTCTCTTCTTTCCTTTCTTTGGCAACCATTCTGTGCTAGTTGGGCATGTGTACAGCGCACTTTCGGAGGAAATGTCAGCTGGTGCGGGGCGGGTCGTCACACTTGGTATCAGAGCTCTAGGTTGCGTAGTTAACCTAGGGAAAGACACCAGGGAGAAATAATACATATATGAGAGAGCGTATTTGTGATTATTTTGGTTTTCAAAAGCTATATATATATATATATATATATGTATATTATTAGTATAGCTAAGGATGAAGTCGCACTGCACTGGCACCACTATGGAGATGGTTAATCGTTTTCTCTTTACTGATTGAACGATGAGCCGATACGCAAGAGGTGTCAGTAGAGGAGCCAATAATGGGAATGCTGCTGACATGAGGACGATGTTTACTGACCTCATGAGAGAGATGTTGAGGGATGTGCAGAGGGCAGCTCCCAATAATGGAAATGGTGGTGGTCCAATAGTGCAGGCGCCTAGGGCCGATTTTGCCAAGCTGAATAAGGATTATACGAGTCTTGGTGGGGAAGCCGTTCCACGGAACGGAGTCGGCTACGGATGTTTAGGATTGGTTGGATAGCTGCGAGCTTATCTTTGAAGATTTGGGTATCGAGGATGCGATGAAGTGAAGGCTAGCATCATGTCAGCTGCAAGGACGGCAATGAATTGGTGGAATGCTATTAAGGCAGCTACTCCAGAGGATCAAGTCACTTGGGATCAGTTTAGAACTCGTTTCAGTGATAAGTTATTCCAGCTGCTCAGAAGTGAGAATTATTTAGGAAATTCTTAGAGCTTAAGCAGAATAGCAGGGCAATCTCGGAGTATACTGCTGAGTTCGATACTTTATCAAAGTATGGATTATCCCTCATTGACACTCCTGAGAAGAAGAACGAGAAGTTTATAACATGGATGGATCAGTACTTGGGGGAAAAGCTTATTAACCACATCGATGAGATGTTTGAATCGATTGTGGGGAAAGCATTGAGGTCAGAGAGTCTTTACCCTAAGTCAAAGACTGAGGTTGCATATGCAGAAGAGCCAAAGCCGCAAGTAGGCGATGGAGGCAAGAATAATTCCCAGAATAATAGGAAACAAGACCAAGCCATGGATGGTCGGAATAAGAAAAATAAGAAAGATGGCGAGTGCTTTAGCTATGGCAAGAAGGGCCACTATGCCAGAGATTGTCGAGAAAAGCCTGGGGAAAGGAAGTGCTTTAATTGTGGCCAAGCGGGACATCACAAGAATGAATGTCCACAACCTCCTAGGGAGAATCAGATCGTGAAAGCATATGCTATCAATGCTGTTCCTTCTTCGTCGAATGCCCCAACTACGGCGCAGAAGGAAAAAGGTGTCGTTATTCGAGGTATGCTTTCTGTTTAAGATGTTTTGATCTAGTTTTGTTTGACAAACCTGAGTTAGTCGATAGACCTTTAGTAGTGACGAACCCGATTGGTGGTTCGACTAGCCTTAATATGGTTTGCCGTAACGTGGTCTTATCGAGTCATGGATGTATGTTTGTTTGTGATTACTTTGTTTTGGGGTTTACTGGGTTTTGCATTATTTTGGGGAGTCGATCTACTCTAAAGGAATAGGGTAGTATTAGGTACCTACCTAGTGATGGCGATAATAACTGGAGTTAAGGAAGCTGAGAGGTTATCGTTGTAATAAGTTCTAGTTGTATCTGGGAGGCAAATGAGTGCTCCAGTGCTTAGTTGTTTTGCTAGTATCACCTCACGTGGATTGTCCGAATTCGGAGGAGATATTCCTTGGGTGCTTGTCTGATATTGGTTTAGGCCTTTGGGGCTTGTGCCTGGGGAATGTCGAGTTCGACTAGGATGGTTTGCATGAGAGATAAATAGTTGTTGCGATTCTTCATTGGATGATATCTTGGGTTACTCGAGGAGTGATGGGCAGCTGTGACAGGATAAGACTATTCGATGGTATGGACTGCCCCGATTCAGACTCGATAGTGTTATGAGATGACTCGAGTGGGACTCGAGAAAGATACAAAGTAATGGATTGTTTAGGACCCTATACTGATGTTCTCTTTGGATAGTAGAACTTTGAAGAAATAGGATGTGTTCGTCGATCATGGAAGATGCAACGAAGATTAGGACAATTCAAGTTGGACTTGGACTACAAAAAGAAAATGGGTGTACATTGATCTTGGAGATGCAACGAATAGGGAGACGACTCACGTTGGACTAGGGTTTGTAGGTAATGGATACTCAAGACTGGGTCTGAGTTTATGGGTAATAGATTGACTCGAGTTGGACTCGAGAAGGCTGCAAGGAATTGGATTGGCTCGAGTTGGACTCGAGAAGGCAGCAAGATAATGGATAGACTTGGGTGAGACTTGAGTGTTTTAGGCGGACTAAAAACAGTGGTATTTGTGGACGCCCACTTACCTTGGATCCGTTGGACGTGATCTAGTTATCCTTGGAGGATAAACGTACGTTGGACGTATGGTAGTCTGTTTGGAGGTAGGGCTTCCATTAGTTATTGATGTTGGTTGGACCAGACATACAGGTATCGACGTATTCATGGCTTTAGCAGGTGATTGATAGGATTTGTTTGATGGATGTTATGGTTGTTGTGTTTGTTCCTACCTTTCTTCTCTTGAGTATCACCTGTAGGATCCTGTTGAATGGAAATAGGATAAGTTCATTGATCATGGTGATATGACGGGTGTAAGATAGTTTACGTTAGACTTAAAGTATGTTGGGCATTGTGGAGCGTCCGTTGACCTTGGAGATTCAACGGATATAGGAGCTTCAAATTGGACTTGGACTCGAAGGTAGAGTACCTAGATTCATTGGATGAGTCTAGTTCACCTTTAGAAGGTGAATGTATGTTGGACGTGCAGTACGAGTATAAGTGGAGTACCTAGGTTCATTGGATGGGTCTAGTTTGCCTCCAGGAGGTGAATGTACGTTGGACGTGCGGTACAAATGTAGGAAGGACTCAAGTTGGACTTGAAAGGACATTTGGAATGTGGTTGGAAATTTGGCGTATAGGGTTGGATTACCTAAGAAAATGACAGTATAGACGGATGCCATATTACCGGACTGGGTGTGATAGCTGATGCATTGGGTATGAGACATGCCAGTTTAGAGGCTATGTTTCTAGAATGGAAGCAACTAGAGTATATCACGGGACATGACTTCAGACCTAAGTGTGAATTAGATTCAGAAACGCAAGTAACCTTGACGATTAGATCGATCTAGATTAAGTGGATCGGTTCCAGTCAGAGGGACGATCCTACCCTATTGAAAATCACCTCTAGGATAGAGATGGGAATCGATGGCGAGAGAACGTGTAATAACCCGAAAATCTGGGCCAGTTTAAAATTTTTGTTTCGGCAATTTTAGCGTAGTTTGAATATTTAAAATGAATTATTTTAAATAATATCGACGAAAATTTATTTAGAATATATAATTCGAACGTATATATTATATACGTCGTCGTTAGAATATAAAAATTTATATATAATTATAAATAGAATTGAAAATGGCGCGGTAGTTCGATAATTCGATTTCAAACTTCAATTGAATGTACCGGGTGCAAAACAATCCGGATTTTAGTGAAACCAAAAATAATGGAATCTAATAGTGAATATCTTTCCAACGAAGTTGAGAAACTGAGATTCCACTTTATAAATGATGAGATATGTCCAGTTGAAATTTAGAAATAGTCGCTGTGGAAATTATATATATTTAATATAATATAAGGCCCTTAAAAATAGACATTTTGCAAACGACCTCGGATTTCGACGAAACTAGTTTTGTTGGGTCCGTGATGTTAAGTTATTGCTAGATTCCAAATTTCATAATTTTTCGAATCAATATGTGAGCGTGGCGAAGAAAAACGCGTTTGACCAGTTTCAGTTGATTTTAATCGACTGGAAAATGGCCATTTTTCTAACGATCTCAGAATTCGACGAAACTAGTTTTGTTAGGACCGTATCGTCAATACGAAGCTAGAAAATATTTTTCGAGAATTTTTAGAGTTAGTATGTTACCCCGGTAATTTGAAATGTACGTTTAAAATTCAATATAGTGATTTAAATATAAATTTAACGGAAACTGATTCAAACAGTCGAATCAGCTTGCGATACATATCTCATTGTGTTCGGAATGGGGGTATTACGTTAGGGATGACAGTCGTTGAACCCAGTTCGGTGTTCGTTTGTAAAAGTCAACTTTTTGGCAATTATAAATAAATAAATTAAATAATATAAATTTTATAAACCCCCCCCCCCTCTTCTTTTTTCTCTCCCCCGTTCAGTATTCGAATCGAAAGAAAAAAAAAATAAGCGCTGAGCCCTAGAACGCGCCTCCCTCTGTCTCGAGATCCACGCGCGCCGCCGACCCTGCCCCGACCACCGCCTTGCCTCGCCGCCAGTCTCCCCCTTCCCTCTCTCTCCTCTCCCCGCCTCCTTCTTCCTGCTCTCCTCCTTCCCCCAAGGCGCCGCGACAGAGGAAACCCCCCCCCCCCCTTTTCGCCGACGTGACGACCGCCACCAATCCCCGAGCCCCCCTCGCAGTAGCGGCCGCTCGCGCCTGACAGCCCCCCCCCCCCCCTGTGAGTTTTTTTTTTTGATTTATTTAACTGATTTTTTTTTTATGATTTATTTAACTGATTTTTTTTTTATGATTTATTTAACTGATTTTTTTTTATGATTTATTTAACTGATTTTTTTTTTATGATTTAAAACCGATTTTATAAGAATTGTAAAACCGATTTTATAAGAATTGTAAAACTGATTTTATAAAGATTGTAAAACTGATTTTATAAAGATTGTAAAACTGATTTTATAAACGATTTTAAAACTGATTTCTAAAAAGGTTTTAAAAGATTTAAACTTTAAAAAGTAAAAGATTTAAAAGAAGTTAAAACTGATTTTAAAAGCATTTTAAAAAACTGATTTTTAATAAAAGTATAAAAACTGAATTTTTATAAAGAAGATTAAAACTGATTTTTGAAAAAGATTATAAAACTGTTTTTTTTTAATAAGGTTAAAAAAAAAAAAAACTGATTTCAAAAGAATATAAAAACTGATTTTTAAAGAAAATAAAATACATACATTGGTTTTGAAAATGAAGTTAGCTTTGTTTTTAAAAAGGAATTTTGCATTTGTTTTCGAGATAGAAAAAGAGAATTTTTATATATTGAACTTCGAAATAAAAATATGATTTTTATATATTGAATAGCGAACTAAAAATTCGATTTTTATATATTGAATAGCGAACTAAAAATTCGATTTTTATATATTGAATAGCGAAGTCAAAATTCGATTTTTACATATGTAGAGGATACGGGCAACGAAGATGACGAAGATGCGATAGCAATGAAGATTTCTATCAATGAAGTGCCGTGGAGCTTGGATAGCTATCGGTGAGAATTTCTCACCTTTCAATTTCTTTTCTAATTATATATATATATATATACTAGGATGCAGACGGTGCTTAGTAGCACCCGACACAATCGTCCACAAACCATGGACTTGTTTGTTTGGTTGCATAGATTAGTTTTGATTATGTGATTGAATTGAATTGTTTGAGTGAAATTGAATGATTTGATTGATGTGTGAATGGCGTGGGCCTTCACTAGACCGGGGATAAGGCTAGGCCTTGTCCCGTTTCTAGTATCGTGCCGTTATGCCGCCGAAATTTTCTAAAATATGTTAGAAAATAAAAATATCATTTTATTGTGTAAATGAATTGAATAGAAATTCATAGGTTGAAATAAAATGTTTTATCGTAAAAAAAATATAATTTTTAACGTGAATGTGAATAAATGAATAGTTATAAACAAATCGGCCGATTTGTTTGTATGTACACTGATTTGACTGATATTGATTGGGTCGATAAATTTCACACATCGCCCAACTGCACAAGTAAAATATGCGGTTGATTGTTTGAAACCCCACACGGGTGTTGGGATGAAATATGAAGTTCACTCATCCTGATTGATTAAATATGTCGATCGATTGATTGACAGGCTGTTATAAGCGTTGAATATCTATATTCGATGCTTATACAGTGTAGTGCACCTTGGTTGATGGTTGATTATTTTCAATGTCATTATATACATGTGTTGTATGAAAATCCATATAATTAACTTTATATGGTAATTGATTGGGCCTCATTCCAATTTGAAAAATAAAGAATATTATAAAATAAAAGTTCATATGTTGACAGTACTCATCCATTGAGATTGGTCATGTGTTGAACGAAATATTTTGATAATAACAACTATTTTGAAAAAGAAATATTTGAAATAGAATATTTGAAAATATAGAAATTTATGAAGCCGTGTTGATTAGATTGACGCCATTTTGACGTGAACGATATTTATATCGATTTTATTCATCTTAAAATGAATTGAAAACGATTTCGAAATGAAATATATTGAAAACGATTTCGAAATGAATTGAATTGAAAACGATTTCGAAATGAATTGAATTGAAAACGATTTCGAAATGAATTGAATTGAAAACGATTTCGAAATGAATTGAATTGAAAACGATTTCGAAATGAATTGAATTGAAAACGATTTCGAAATGAATTGAATTGAAAACGATTTCGAAATGAATTGAATTGAAAACGATTTCGAAATGAATTGAATTGAAAACGATTTCGAAATGAATTGAATTGAAAACGATTTCGAAATGAATTGAATTGAAAACGATTTCGAAATGAATTGAATTGAAAACGATTTCGAAATGAATTGAATTGAAAACGATTTCGAAATGAATTGAATTGAAAACGATTTCGAAATGAATTGAATTGAAAACGATTTCGAAATGAATTGAATTGAAAACGATTTCGAAATGAATTGAATTGAAAACGATTTCGAAATGAATTGAATTGAAAACGATTTCGAAATGAATTGAATTGAAAACGATTTCGAAATGAATTGAATTGAAAACGATTTCGAAATGAATTGAATTGAAAACGATTTCGAAATGAATTGAATTGAAAACGATTTCGAAATGAATTGAATTGAAAACGATTTCGAAATGAATTGAATTGAAAACGATTTCGAAATGAATTGAATTGAAAACGATTTCGAAATGAATTGAATTGAAAACGATTTCGAAATGAATTGAATTGAAAACGATTTCGAAATGAATTGAATTGAAAACGATTTCGAATTGAATTGAAAACGATTTCGAATTGAATTGAAAGTGAATTGAAATGAATTCAAATTGAATTGAAATTTGAATTTGAATAGAAATGAGTTTTGAAACGAATCTATAAAGAAGGATTCAATTTTGCTTTGAATTGAAATGGATTTTTGAAACGAATTCAAAACTATTTATATAATTCGTTTTAAATAGGAATCGACGAAATATATATTATATATATTATATATATAATATAATGGCCTGAATAGAACGCGCCGCGCCGCGGCAGTTCGTGAATTTCGACCATTTATTTCAAACGGACATTGCGGGAGATCCGACCGTCGGATTCTCCTAAAACCGGAACCGTTGGGTTCGTATCGAAAAGAGCTTTCTAACGAAGGCTAGAAATTTGAAATCTAACGGTTGGATTTGGAATTATGTCCAAATCAAATTCGAAAAAGGTCGCTGTAAGTGCAGTTCGATGGCCGTTGATGGAAATCGACTGTACGGGCCTTGATAAAATTATTAAAAATAGTAATAATTTGTGTAAAATCATAAGAAATGATTTGTGAAGAATTGGGATGAAAAACTCCATATTTGAAAGGATAAAAATAGATTTTTATCGAAATGAACTAGTTTTGAACTAGAATTATAATTCTATTTATTTTTAAATAAATAAATTGAATTTCAAAAGGGTTTTGAAAATAACCAAAATTTCCAATGATTGCATTGGAGTGGATTTGAATCGAAATTGTCTTCGGAGTATTTCGATGTTGGAATTCGTGATTATACAGGTGTTGTTATGGAAATTTGAAAGATATATATTTATATCGTTATTTCCAATACGACATTTGTTAGTCGTGGAATTTGATATTGAATATAAGCTGATATATTTTCTATTCAGAGCCTTGTATTGAATATCGAATGTGATTTGGGTTTGTCGTGAATGGTGTCTTCATTAACACTGTTCTTGAACCCAGTTGAGAAATGATTAAATCTTTTTATTTAGATTTAATGAAGTGTACCAATTAAATAATATTTAATTGGAATTGAATTGATATTGATTTTTTGGGTTTATCGTGAACAGTGTTTTAAACAACACTCGTTCTTTAACCCGATAATTAATGGATGTGACTTTGGGTTTATCGTGAACCGTGTTTTAAAGGACACTGATTCTTTAACCCAGTCACAGATTAAAACTAAGTGGAGTTTTAATGAATCTTTAATTAGATTGAAAAGATCGAGAATGGAGTATCACCAGTTTTGCTCCAGGCGATAGTTAAATCTTTAATTAGATTTGAACGTGAAATTTAGAAACTAACTGTCGGTTAGCTAAGTAGAATGGTTTTCTGGATATTGATCTGATGTTGGTTTCGGCCTTCGGGGTTAATATTTGGGGAATTATTCTCTTGATTAATTTACGGTTAATGACTAATGAGTTGGAATGAGGCGTATGTTGTGTTTGTGTAAGACTTTTATAATATATACGCGAGTTATTCGGAAAGGCCGGGTTTATCCCATTCTGAATAACTGATACGACGATAAGTCGAAGATGAAGACGATGGTCGAAGACCGGAGGTCTTCACGTCGTTTGGGTAATTACTGATGATCTTGATTGGGCTGTACACCCAAGAAGATGGAAACAGTTAGTGATCGTCCAGACGTACTTGGAGATCGATGGATATGCGGGGTACTAGGTGCCTCCGGTTTCGTTCAGACCCAGAACGGACTTGTAAATGGACTGTGTGTCTGACATCGGATTTCATTCTGTGTGACTGATATCGGTTGCATAGGATGGTTTGCCTGTGTGGCATGCTAAGATGCAAATGATCAAGACTTCTGTTGAAAAGCAAAGTCTTGTGGTGATGATCAAAGCAAGGCCTTTGTGGCGTAGCTTTGTGTAACGTTTACTTCGCGTGTTTCACACCCGGTATGAACCAAAAACGGGAGACGGACCTCAGGGAGGGCATGCGTTTCTTCCTAGTTAGAAGTGGCGTCAGTGGTTTTACACGCCCTGACGAGTTTGACTTATGTGGTTGTTGCTGTTGCGAGGCGCCTCGGATTGATCGGTCGTTCTCGAACCGATGGAGTCATTTAGTTGGCTCATTTACGCCCCAAAGGGCGGGGAAACGCATGTTCAGGCATTTTAATCCACTCCGTGTGGACCGGCCCTGACGATCCAAGGGTCGATGCGCTCTGACCCTGTGGCTCGGGCTAGGCAGTCACGAAAACGGTTGAGGACTATCTTTTGCCTCGGTTCATAGATGGAAATCCAATTTCCAAATACGTGACATTTGCGGTTTTATTTGTAAACCTATATATGGCGACATGATATATGGTACCCATGCCGCCTATGATTGATACTTATGATTTGAAGTGTTTTATACACTATGCACTTATAATAGTATCAAATGATTTGTTTTAAACGTATCAAGCATTCTTTGGCTGTTATAAGGGAAAACCCTATCCTCGGCTGCGTTGCATTGTGTGATGGGACCTGGGTCTTATAACAGCTTCATCTTTCTTTATTTAGCATTGCGCTGTTTGTTTTATGCACTGGTATTCTTGGGAGGAAACCCGTTCCGTGTTATACGGCGTGGTCCCTTGATTTACCTAACTTTGAAAATAAAGATTAATAACTGTTTTAGTTCTCACACCAGTCACATGACTGACCTGGAGTTTATTGTTTTAACCTAAACTCTGGGTGCCCTTATTTGGACACGGGCAGCTAGTAGTTTTGGTTTTGCAGATTTATATTCACAGGATCCTGGTTTACAGCTGGAATGATATCCGGAAAGCTTTGTATCCGTATATCTACTTCTAGTTGTGTATTGTATTATTTTTCCGCTGCTATGTATTTAAATGTAATTTAAATCTCTGATATTTCTGTGTAATATTCATTTATACTCTGTATATTCTTGTAATCTGATGCATTGTTGTAATATACAATGAAAGGTTCTTCTGTATGCGTTCTGTTGTGGTTTGTTCTCGAACTATCCGACGCTTTCCTTTACGGGGAAGTTGCGGGTCTTTACATTTGGTATCAGAGCTTTGGTTTACAAAGCTAGAGAACAAGACACATTAGAACCGTACGAAAGAATTCATCGGATATTGGATTAGTAATATCCAATGAGAATGACTCGTTAGAGATGGGATCAGTAGTATCCTAGAACGAGTGTGAAGAGTATATTTTTGAAAATGAAAACAAATTTTTGTTTTGAAAATTTAAATCAATTATACGTATTTGATTATTTATTTATATTGATTAGGACAGTCCAATATATAAAGATTTCGCGTATGCGCCTAGCTAGCGTCTATTCGAAGTTTTAATATACTGGATAGATATAGAATCACACTCTAGTCGCCCGGGGGTGATTCTGATGATTGATATATCATCATCAGAGTTTATATTCGAGTGACGAACGTGTAACATCTATATATTTCCTATTGACTGGTGTGAGAACCAAAATTAGATAGGGCTAATTGTTGTGATCTGGCATCAAAAACATGATTTTTGACTATATATCAAAGTTATCAATTTGAAAACTCTAATTCACTAATTGATTGATGTTTGTGTTGTTTGTTCATTTGTTTGCTAATTTTGAACCATTATGCCTAATTGAATCAAATATTGAGTTATATTGAAAATTGGTCGCGTTTGCTTGCATATACATATACTTGCATTGAACAGGTCATAGCAAGGAGGCTAGAGCCAGAGAATAAAATTTGTTTGCCCGACAAATAGGTACATGTTTACTACATAATTTCCTGTTTTGTTTGGGTGATGATGATTTTGTGAGCCTATTGGCTAGCCGCTTGGCTTTTTCTTTTTCTTTTTGAGATCTGAAGGACCGGGGAAGCTATTTGAAATTCCCCGATGCTCCCAGTGCAGGGGAGGTTATGGCGAAATTTTTCGAAAATTTAGGGTGTTAGCCAAATTTTTGAAGAATTAGAAAATTCTCAGAAACTAAAGAATTGGAGAATGGAAGCCAGATCGAGCGTAGAGCTGAATAATCAAACCACTTTCGACTTTGTTCCTTTTCGGGGACGAAAAGTTTTAAGTGGGGGAGATTGTAATAACCCGAAAATCTGGGCCAGTTTAAAATTTTTGTTTCGGCAATTTTAGCGTAGTTTGAATATTTAAAATGAATTATTTTAAATAATATCGACGAAAATTTATTTAGAATATATAATTCGAACGTATATATTATATACGTCGTCGTTAGAATATAAAAATTTATATATAATTATAAATAGAATTGAAAATGGCGCGGTAGTTCGATAATTCGATTTCAAACTTCAATTGAATGTACCGGGTGCAAAACAATCCGGATTTTAGTGAAACCAAAAATAATGGAATCTAATAGTGAATATCTTTCCAACGAAGTTGAGAAACTGAGATTCCACTTTATAAATGATGAGATATGTCCAGTTGAAATTTAGAAATAGTCGCTGTGGAAATTATATATATTTAATATAATATAAGGCCCTTAAAAATAGACATTTTGCAAACGACCTCGGATTTCGACGAAACTAGTTTTGTTGGGTCCGTGATGTTAAGTTATTGCTAGATTCCAAATTTCATAATTTTTCGAATCAATATGTGAGCGTGGCGAAGAAAAACGCGTTTGACCAGTTTCAGTTGATTTTAATCGACTGGAAAATGGCCATTTTTCTAACGATCTCAGAATTCGACGAAACTAGTTTTGTTAGGACCGTATCGTCAATACGAAGCTAGAAAATATTTTTCGAGAATTTTTAGAGTTAGTATGTTACCCCGGTAATTTGAAATGTACGTTTAAAATTCAATATAGTGATTTAAATGTAAATTTAACGGAAACTGATTCAAACAGTCGAATCAGCTTGCGATACATATTTCATTGTGTTCGGAATGGGGGTATTACGTTAGGGATGACAGTCGTTGAACCCAGTTCGGTGTTCGTTTGTAAAAGTCAACTTTTTGGCAATTATAAATAAATAAATTAAATAATATAAATTTTATAAACCCCCCCCCCCTCTTCTTTTTTCTCTCCCCCGTTCAGTATTCGAATCGAAAGAAAAAAAAAGCGCTGAGCCCTAGAACGCGCCTCCCTCTGTCTCGAGATCCACGCGCGCCGCCGACCCTGCCCCGACCACCGCCTTGCCTCGCCGCCAGTCTCCCTCTTCCCTCTCTCTCCTCTCCCCGCCTCCTTCTTCCTGCTCTCCTCCTTCCCCCAAGGCGCCGCGACAGAGGAAACCCCCCCCCTTTTCGCCGACGTGACGACCGCCACCAATCCCCGAGCCCCCCTCGCAGTAGCGGCCGCTCGCGCCTGACAGCCCCCCCCCTGTGAGTTTTTTATTTATTTATTTAACTGATTTTTTTTTTTATGATTTATTTAACTGATTTTTTTTTTATGATTTATTTAACTGATTTTTTTTTATGATTTATTTAACTGATTTTTTTTTATGATTTAAAACCGATTTTATAAGAATTGTAAAACCGATTTTATAAGAATTGTAAAACTGATTTTATAAAGATTGTAAAACTGATTTTATAAAGATTGTAAAACTGATTTTATAAACGATTTTAAAACTGATTTCTAAAAAGGTTTTAAAAGATTTAAACTTTAAAAAGTAAAAGATTTAAAAGAAGTTAAAACTGATTTTAAAAGCATTTTAAAAAACTGATTTTTAATAAAAGTATAAAAACTGAATTTTTATAAAGAAGATTAAAACTGATTTTTGAAAAAGATTATAAAACTGTTTTTTTTTAATAAGGTTAAAAAAAAAAAAACTGATTTCAAAAGAATATAAAAACTGATTTTTAAAGAAAATAAAATACATACATTGGTTTTGAAAATGAAGTTAGCTTTGTTTTTAAAAAGGAATTTTGCATTTGTTTTCGAGATAGAAAAAGAGAATTTTTATATATTGAACTTCGAAATAAAAATATGATTTTTATATATTGAATAGCGAACTAAAAATTCGATTTTTATATATTGAATAGCGAACTAAAAATTCGATTTTTATATATTGAATAGCGAAGTCAAAATTCGATTTTTACATATGTAGAGGATACGGGCAACGAAGATGACGAAGATGCGATAGCAATGAAGATTTCTATCAATGAAGTGCCGTGGAGCTTGGATAGCTATCGGTGAGAATTTCTCACCTTTCAATTTCTTTTCTAATTATATATATATATATACTAGGATGCAGACGGTGCTTAGTAGCACCCGACACAATCGTCCACAAACCATGGACTTGTTTGTTTGGTTGCATAGATTAGTTTTGATTATGTGATTGAATTGAATTGTTTGAGTGAAATTGAATGATTTGATTGATGTGTGAATGGCGTGGGCCTTCACTAGACCGGGGATAAGGCTAGGCCTTGTCCCGTTTCTAGTATCGTGCCGTTATGCCGCCGAAATTTTCTAAAATATGTTAGAAAATAAAAATATCATTTTATTGTGTAAATGAATTGAATAGAAATTCATAGGTTGAAATAAAATGTTTTATCGTAAAAAAAATATAATTTTTAACGTGAATGTGAATAAATGAATAGTTATAAACAAATCGGCCGATTTGTTTGTATGTACACTGATTTGACTGATATTGATTGGGTCGATAAATTTCACACATCGCCCAACTGCACAAGTAAAATATGCGGTTGATTGTTTGAAACCCCACACGGGTGTTGGGATGAAATATGAAGTTCACTCATCCTGATTGATTAAATATGTCGATCGATTGATTGACAGGCTGTTATAAGCGTTGAATATCTATATTCGATGCTTATACAGTGTAGTGCACCTTGGTTGATGGTTGATTATTTTCAATGTCATTATATACATGTGTTGTATGAAAATCCATATAATTAACTTTATATGGTAATTGATTGGGCCTCATTCCAATTTGAAAAATAAAGAATATTATAAAATAAAAGTTCATATGTTGACAGTACTCATCCATTGAGATTGGTCATGTGTTGAACGAAATATTTTGATAATAACAACTATTTTGAAAAAGAAATATTTGAAATAGAATATTTGAAAATATAGAAATTTATGAAGCCGTGTTGATTAGATTGACGCCATTTTGACGTGAACGATATTTATATCGATTTTATTCATCTTAAAATGAATTGAAAACGATTTCGAAATGAATTGAATTGAAAACGATTTCGAAATGAAATATATTGAAAACGATTTCGAAATGAATTGAATTGAAAACGATTTCGAAATGAATTGAATTGAAAACGATTTCGAAATGAATTGAATTGAAAACGATTTCGAAATGAATTGAATTGAAAACGATTTCGAAATGAATTGAATTGAAAACGATTTCGAAATGAATTGAATTGAAAACGATTTCGAAATGAATTGAATTGAAAACGATTTCGAAATGAATTGAATTGAAAACGATTTCGAAATGAATTGAATTGAAAACGATTTCGAAATGAATTGAATTGAAAACGATTTCGAAATGAATTGAATTGAAAACGATTTCGAAATGAATTGAATTGAAAACGATTTCGAAATGAATTGAATTGAAAACGATTTCGAAATGAATTGAATTGAAAACGATTTCGAAATGAATTGAATTGAAAACGATTTCGAAATGAATTGAATTGAAAACGATTTCGAAATGAATTGAATTGAAAACGATTTCGAAATGAATTGAATTGAAAACGATTTCGAAATGAATTGAATTGAAAACGATTTCGAAATGAATTGAATTGAAAACGATTTCGAAATGAATTGAATTGAAAACGATTTCGAAATGAATTGAATTGAAAACGATTTCGAAATGAATTGAATTGAAAACGATTTCGAAATGAATTGAATTGAAAACGATTTCGAATTGAATTGAAAGTGAATTGAAATGAATTCAAATTGAATTGAAATTTGAATTTGAATAGAAATGAGTTTTGAAACGAATCTATAAAGAAGGATTCAATTTTGCTTTGAATTGAAATGGATTTTTGAAACGAATTCAAAACTATTTATATAATTCGTTTTAAATAGGAATCGACGAAATATATATTATATATATTATATATATAATATAATGGCCTGAATAGAACGCGCCGCGCCGCGGCAGTTCGTGAATTTCGACCATTTATTTCAAACGGACATTGCGGGAGATCCGACCGTCGGATTCTCCTAAAACCGGAACCGTTGGGTTCGTATCGAAAAGAGCTTTCTAACGAAGGCTAGAAATTTGAAATCTAACGGTTGGATTTGGAATTATGTCCAAATCAAATTCGAAAAAGGTCGCTGTAAGTGCAGTTCGATGGCCGTTGATGGAAATCGACTGTACGGGCCTTGATAAAATTATTAAAAATAGTAATAATTTGTGTAAAATCATAAGAAATGATTTGTGAAGAATTGGGATGAAAAACTCCATATTTGAAAGGATAAAAATAGATTTTTATCGAAATGAACTAGTTTTGAACTAGAATTATAATTCTATTTATTTTTAAATAAATAAATTGAATTTCAAAAGGGTTTTGAAAATAACCAAAATTTCCAATGATTGCATTGGAGTGGATTTGAATCGAAATTGTCTTCGGAGTATTTCGATGTTGGAATTCGTGATTATACAGGTGTTGTTATGGAAATTTGAAAGATATATATTTATATCGTTATTTCCAATACGACATTTGTTAGTCGTGGAATTTGATATTGAATATAAGCTGATATATTTTCTATTCAGAGCCTTGTATTGAATATCGAATGTGATTTGGGTTTGTCATGAATGGTGTCTTCATTAACACTGTTCTTGAACCCAGTTGAGAAATGATTAAATCTTTTTATTTAGATTTAATGAAGTGTACCAATTAAATAATATTTAATTGGAATTGAATTGATATTGATTTTTTGGGTTTATCGTGAACAGTGTTTTAAACAACACTCGTTCTTTAACCCGATAATTAATGGATGTGACTTTGGGTTTATCGTGAACCGTGTTTTAAAGGACACTGATTCTTTAACCCAGTCACAGATTAAAACTAAGTGGAGTTTTAATGAATCTTTAATTAGATTGAAAAGATCGAGAATGGAGTATCACCAGTTTTGCTCCAGGCGATAGTTAAATCTTTAATTAGATTTGAACGTGAAATTTAGAAACAAACTGTCGGTTAGCTAAGTAGAATGGTTTTCTGGATATTGATCTGATGTTGGTTTCGGCCTTCGGGGTTAATATTTGGGGAATTATTCTCTTGATTAATTTACGGTTAATGACTAATGAGTTGGAATGAGGCGTATGTTGTGTTTGTGTAACACTTTTATAATATATACGCGAGTTATTCGGAAAGGCCGGGTTTATCCCATTCTGAATAACTGATACGACGATAAGTCGAAGATGAAGACGATGGTCGAAGACCGGAGGTCTTCACGTCGTTTGGGTAATTACTGATGATCTTGATTGGGCTGTACACCCAAGAAGATGGAAACAGTTAGTGATCGTCCAGACGTACTTGGAGATCGATGGATATGCGGGGTACTAGGTGCCTCCGGTTTCGTTCAGACCCAGAACGGACTTGTAAATGGACTGTGTGTCTGACATCGGATTTCATTCTGTGTGACTGATATCGGTTGCATAGGATGGTTTGCCTGTGTGGCATGCTAAGATGCAAATGATCAAGACTTCTGTTGAAAAGCAAAGTCTTGTGGTGATGATCAAAGCAAGGCCTTTGTGGCGTAGCTTTGTGTAACGTTTACTTCGCGTGTTTCACACCCGGTATGAACCAAAAACGGGAGACGGACCTCAGGGAGGGCATGCGTTTCTTCCTAGTTAGAAGTGGCGTCAGTGGTTTTACACGCCCTGACGAGTTTGACTTATGTGGTTGTTGCTGTTGCGAGGCGCCTCGGATTGATCGGTCGTTCTCGAACCGATGGAGTCATTTAGTTGGCTCATTTACGCCCCAAAGGGCGGGGAAACGCATGTTCAGGCATTTTAATCCACTCCGTGTGGACCGGCCCTGACGATCCAAGGGTCGATGCGCTCTGACCCTGTGGCTCGGGCTAGGCAGTCACGAAAACGGTTGAGGACTATCTTTTGCCTCGGTTCATAGATGGAAATCCAATTTCCAAATACGTGACATTTGCGGTTTTATTTGTAAACCTATATATGGCGACATGATATATGGTACCCATGCCGCCTATGATTGATACTTATGATTTGAAGTGTTTTATACACTATGCACTTATAATAGTATCAAATGATTTGTTTTAAACGTATCAAGCATTCTTTGGCTGTTATAAGGGAAAACCCTATCCTCGGCTGCGTTGCATTGTGTGATGGGACCTGGGTCTTATAACAGCTTCATCTTTCTTTATTTAGCATTGCGCTGTTTGTTTTATGCACTGGTATTCTTGGGAGGAAACCCGTTCCGTGTTATACGGCGTGGTCCCTTGATTTACCTAACTTTGAAAATAAAGATTAATAACTGTTTTAGTTCTCACACCAGTCACATGACTGACCTGGAGTTTATTGTTTTAACCTAAACTCTGGGTGCCCTTATTTGGACACGGGCAGCTAGTAGTTTTGGTTTTGCAGATTTATATTCACAGGATCCTGGTTTACAGCTGGAATGATATCCGGAAAGCTTTGTATCCGTATATCTACTTCTAGTTGTGTATTGTATTATTTTTCCGCTGCTATGTATTTAAATGTAATTTAAATCTCTGATATTTCTGTGTAATATTCATTTATACTCTGTATATTCTTGTAATCTGATGCATTGTTGTAATATACAATGAAAGGTTCTTCTGTATGCGTTCTGTTGTGGTTTGTTCTCGAACTATCCGACGCTTTCCTTTACGGGGAAGTTGCGGGTCTTTACAGAACGACTGTACTTGGGAAGTAGAGGATGACATAATAAAGTCATATCCAAAGCTCTTTGCCTGGTAAGATTTTAGCGGCGATGATTCTTCCCTTGTTAGTAAACTGCATACTAGGACAGATTGGTTCTGTTTGTTTTGCATGTTTGATTGTTGTTTGTGGCTGGTAGGCATGCGGGATCCTTTGTATGTTTTGGGTTAAGGAATTTCGAGGACGAAATTTCTTAAGGGGGGGGGGGGGGAGAGTGTAACGACCCGCATTCTATGCATCGTAGGGTCGTAGAATATTTATTTCTTTCACATATGAAGTCGTATGGTCATGTAACTGTGGGAGACGACTATCGAGGTCATTTCCCATGTTCATGATTTTTCCCGATTTTCAAATGACCGTTTTGCCCCTAGCTAATCTTGTTTTGGCCATAACTTTTGACTGGAAAGGAATTTTGACCTGAAACCACTTCCATCGGCTTTGGATGATAGTTTACAATTCCGTAGATTGGTCACATTAGCCAAACGGACTCACCGTTTAGGAGATATGGCTGCAACAAGTTTCATATGGTGAAAAACAGCTTAATTGGGCTTAATCGGGTGATTAACAGCTAGGCCCAATGGGGGATTTTGGGATTAGAGGTATTTAAGGGCTGCTAGGGTTAGTATTTCAGTTTTTTCACTGATTTTCCAGCCGCCGCAAACTCTCTCTTCAACCTAACAATGGCCTCCAACATCTAAATACACCTCTAATCACCTCTTAATCAAGTTTTGGCTTAAACTACATCAAAATAAGGAGAGAAAGCACCAAAGCAAGGTTAGAGCTGCTGTGTTACATTGGAAACAACGCCAAACAGAGAATCATTTCAGATTTGGTATTTTATTTGCGGCCAAGGTGAGTGATTTGCATAGTTTTGCACTAATTACGATTAATTAAGGGTAATTAGTGGAGATTAACGAAATTAGACATGATAAAATTCTGGAAAAATATTTATAAATTCGAAAATAATGTTTTAGACCTCTGTTAGAAATTTGAGTTAATTTGGTTAAGTTTTGCTAATCATATCATTAGTTTTGCTTAAATATACTTAGGGGAAAATATGGGGTTTTGGCTATGTTTGATCCATTTTAACCTATCATATTGATGTTTTGGTGTTTGAGGTCACTTCTACTTGATTCTATGACTATATGGTATGCTTTGTGATTGTTTAGAATAGTTAGAATGGTCGAAAACGCCGTCGAGTGGCGTATAAACAGTCACTGGAAGTTGCAGGAAAAGTGCAGGAAAGTACCCGAACCGGATCAGATTGGATGGGGAGGCCGAAACGAACCGTTGTGAAGCCCTTCCCCACGAACCGCTAGTGGAGCATATTCTCCGGCCCGACCCGTGTAGTCTTCTCCGAACCGAACCGATGGAAGAATTAATCTCCGGACCGATCCGCTTACCTGGAGAGCCCACGATCCGAACCATGTTACCCGACCCAAACCGATGCGCCATGGAAGAACTTGAGGAACTCGACCCGATCCGAGGTGATGAAGCATTCCGATCCGAACTGTGGAGCTTGGACATGAGGCGTGGACCACGAACTGAACTGGGGGAGCACGATCCGAACCCGATGGGAGCACGATCCGAACCCAATGGGAGTACGATCCGAAGCAAAGCAAAGGAAGGAACCGAACCGATTCGGTGACGACTAGAAACCCGAGATGCAAAGGTGGTCCAATTGGGAAGTAGAACCCAGGATCCAGATGGAAACCAACGAGTTAACTTCATGATTGGGCTTTGCTGCGGGACGTGTGCAAATGGGTTATCGATATCCATAATTTTAGTTCACTACTAAGAGATGGATTAGGGGCTTGTATTGATAGTTGTATGGGGTTGGACTACGTCATGGCCCAAAGAATTAGGTGACCAAAGTAACGGGTTTCGTATGCTTTACGCACTGAGTGAGAGATGTGAGGATGGTTGCTATGCTTCATTTGTTTGCCATCATTGTGACATGCACACCCCCTCCCCCGTATTCTTTACAGCATATGTTTAGTGGCACCTTAGAGTATTGTACGGTATGTTGTGCTAACTCTTTGGTTGCAGGTCCAGTTTCAGGTATGATTGGATTATACCTGTTATTGTTCTGTTTTGTTGCTTATCGCTCATACCAGACTTTTTTTCTGACCCAGAGTTTTATGTCTCTTCTTATTATTCTGGGTGCTCACACGAGCAGACTAGAGACAGGTTAGCTGGGTATGCACGAATAGCTGATCAGGAGACGAGCAGGAGGCTTCCACGTATGATATACATAGATAATCTCCCTGTGTCGCTGCTGGTCACTACTTGGGCATTAGTAGTGTACCTTTCCTTTCTTTTGCTTTAGAGACAGTTTCAAAAGTGGTAATAATAATGATGTGGAACATAAGCTGTATTTGGATTTTCCGCTGCTATGATGTTGGTTTTAGTTATCAGCTTATGCACTATCTCGCCTGTTTTATGTCAAGTACATTATTATTTTATTTTGTTCCCTGCATTATGAGACATTCTACAGGTTTTTGATTAGTTCATTCTCTTCTTTCCTTTCTTTGGTGACCGTTCTGTGCTAGTTAGGCATGTGTACAGCGCACTTTCAGAGGAAATGTCGGCTGGTGCGGGGCGGAGGAAATGTCGGCTGGTGCGGGGCGAGCCGTCACATACAGCTCGGTCCGAAGGGGTAAGGTATCTAGTCTGTGTCCATACGATTCTCATATAGGACATGATTTAGGACAAAAAAACATGTACGAAGATATGTCCATTCGAAAATGTTCGATGTTTTTCTATTTTCCGAATCTTTTCTATCTTTTGTCCGGCTCGTACAAATAATGTCTGAGCCAGCTCCTCGTTCGGTCCGTGTACGTCCAAAAGTCTTATAGGACAGGACATGAACACTCCTTTGTCCGGTCTGGTCCGCTCGGTTAACACTCCTATTTGCAGATTGTTGTTTATGTTATTTTTCCATTGTAGAGTTGACAAGCGGCTAGTGAACCAACAGTGGGAACGAATGGTATAGGACACATTGTTACTACTATAGGAATCATTGATCATAAGTTGTTGATGCATATTGTTGTCTGTTGTTAAGCCAGTGCCAGAAAATGTTGCATTATGCATACAAAGTTAATTGTTGTTTGATGATTGTTGTTTGTTGTTATTATATGCGGCGAAAGTCGCATAGTTAGGCCTAACACATTAAATTGGTACTTGGCTATACTCGGAGGGGTGAGGGCTATATGCACATGCACTACTTTGTTGGTTTGGATTCGAATTGTTGTTTTTCAATTTGTTGCTTTGATGATTCATACCTAATGGTCACATATCAAAGTTTTGTTGACTCTAGATCTTTTCTATTTATACATTGATAAGGGATCCAAAATTGTTGTTAATTTGATCTTATGATCATAAAACTAAGTCTTTACGTTATTGGAATTTATGTCTATATATTTTGTTGATTTTGATGTTTGATTATCATTGTTCTCTTTGGAGTTTACCTAACTCTTATGAGTTATGTATGTTTTTTATGTTGTTTTGATGGTTTTGATGTTGCGAGCTCTTATGTTCTTTTAGGTTGTTGTTCCCTTATGTTGTTTTATAGTGCTGTTGTACTTAGCTTGTGGCTAGTACTAAATCTTAATTGAATGCCCCACTCATAAATCATGTTGCACTGTAACATATTACATCATTGTTGTCACTTCCCCTACTCTTTAGATAAAGAGTTGCTTATCTTGTTCTTATTTTACCCTTATTGTGCCATTACCCATTGTTAACTAGACTACCCCATGCGTGTTAATGCTTGGGTCGACCCATTCCTTTATAAACATGCATACCTTAGTGTGCATGTTTCTGATGTAGTCAGATGATTTTTTGGTCGTTTGCTGGAATCTTGTTTGATCTAATGGATTAAAATTAAAATTAACATAAAACGGTCCTAGTTTCCTAACCCTATTATAAATATGCATCTAATCTAAACGAATTCTCCCTACTCCATTCTGCATTCTTTGCCTCCACTATGCAAAACTTCTTCCTCTAAAAATAATGGAGTTTTGAGATTTAGATTTGGATTTCTATAAACAAAAATTAAAGTATATTCATACATAGACTTAGAGAATTCCTACTGGAGCCTATTAGATTGCAAAGTTAAGTGAGTATTTTCTATGATTACAAGATCTGTATAATTTAGAGATTATTTGGACAGTATAACAGTTGTTAATTTCTTCAGTAATTTTCAAATTTTAGTTTTTTCTTTTCTGTAAATGATTTTTGTATATCAGATTACTGCTTCTATCCCTACTTCAGTAATTTATTCCATATTGTAAATCTTTTAGTTAATTTCTATCTTGTTTTTTCTTCAAATATTAATTTATGTACATTTCATATTTTGCCCAATGTTACTTATAAATCTGTTTTATTTATTTAAGCATAGGCAATGCAAGAGCCTTGGCCTTTATCGTTTTAATTCACGTTGAGTTAGGCCTTTCAAAGAGCATAAACCTTTATTCCTTTTTGTTTCTGTACAGTTAAGGTAAAATTATGAATTTGATTATAAAAGATAATATTGGGAAAAATATGAATCAAGTATAAAAGGATTAATTAGAGCTTATTGAATTAATACAATAGCGAACAATTGAACTGTAATCAGTAATAAAGGTGGATACCCGGTGCCGAAGGCTCCCGTACTCAAGCGTGAGGACTTCCTAGACAGTCTCCCATCTGGTAATTAGTAAATTTGAATAGACGCTTCGATGTGGGGAATGGGTTGTATAATGAATATAAAAAGGATAATGTTTAAATGCAACCTATAATATAACAAGAAGTTATATGGAATAAGTAGGCTTATTAATAAACTTAAGTTGGACGTTAATTTTAATATTAAAAAAATTAAGAATAATGAATAGGGTCCGTTCTGGCAGCGTAAGACGATTAGAGAAAATAAGTAGCCTATTAAGAAAATGTATAGTAGGAGTTTGTTCTGGCAGTGGTAGCTTATTAGGGAAGTTAAGTGGCTCATAGTTATGATCCGTTCTGGCAGTAGGGGTAGGCTGATTAGGAAAAATAAGTGTCCAATTAAATTAATTAATTAATAATAGCCTATGCGTTTATTGACAATTCTATGGGGGGTCTAGGTTAGCTAGGCTGTCAATAATAATTCTGTGGTGGCCTTGGCTATAATAAATTCAGTTGAGGACTAAGTTGACTTAAGTTAATTGCATTTTTGGCTAGGGACTTGTATCGACAATATCCTTTTTTAACACATTATATAAAGGTCTCACGAGGAGGCGAGGGCACTCTTATACTATACCGAGTAGTAAGAGGTCCAAACAAGGAGGGTACGGGCACGTTCCAGTGGGGCGGTGAGCATGCATCACACCGATTAGGGAAAATTAGATGTTGTAATGCCTGCGATTAACGTTGTGTCCTTTAGAGTTGATGGGTCGGGCCTAATAAACTCGAGACCATAGTCAGCATAGGTTGTCACAGTTGTGGTTTAGGAGTCGATCGATGAGTAGAATTAGGTTACATCCTAATTATGAGTTTTAGCTAATATTGTAGAAATCGAATGAGATGACAATCGACTATATCCTTATTTATCCTTTTATTGTCTTATTTACTGTTATCTTACTTTAAACTATTATCATGTCTAGATTTCATTTTTATCACTCATGCTAGTAATTTCGGAACTCACTAGGCTTTATTTCTGACTAGTTTTCTTTCTCCCTTTTGCCTTCTTTCTCCCAGGTTTTCAGGGTGGAGAATCTTGTAGCTAATAGAGTTCTATCCCAGCTTAGCTTATTGGAGATTTCTGCTTGTCTTATTCTCTACTTGTTCATGTACTGTTCTATATTTGACTTGTTTTTGTATTTTATGTTGAGAGTGATTTTTATTTGTACTATGTTTATGTTACATTTTCATAAGACAGTTGTGGGTTTATGATTGAAGCACATTTTATGATGTAATGACACTTATGTTCTGGTTTAAATAAAGTTTTAAAAAATTTCGCGGTGTTTTCATATGTTGTCTTGTGAATTTTAGTCTCTATTATGTTATTTTATACCTATATGCTTTATATGCCTTAGATAAATCCTCGTGTGGGTGACATTAAGGGATGTCTGGTGTTACATTTTGTATTAGAGCCTAAGGTTACAAGATTAGAGAAATTTTTTGTTTTAAAAAGAAAACGTATTTTCAAGAAAATGTTTTCAAAATAAAAGTTTGTTTGTGAAAAACATACCCTAATATCAACTACACTATTATCTTGATTCTTTTCCTAAATCCTTCCCTCTTCTCTTTATGCAGCATGTCCGGGGATCCCAATTTTCCTGAGGTTATCCCGATTCCGACTTGGTTCCGTAGGTACGTGGAAGTTACGACACAAACCGAAGGGTAAGAGAATTCCCAAGATCCCGCACCAGATGTGGTGGCTCCTTTCAACCCACCACCGACAGTTGATTTCTCTAAGCTTTGAAAAGATTTCATAGCTCTTGGCGGTAAGACCTTCCTTGGTTCAGAGACTTTTGTAGAAGCTCGCGCTTGGCTCAGGAATACCAAGCATATATTTGGACTTTTGGAGCTTGAGGATAGCAAAGAAATCAGTTGGTTGCATGGCAATTGAAGGTTGAGCCTTCTTATTGGTGGGAGACGGATGAGGAAGAGCGTGATTTTGGGACTTGGAATTAGTTTAAGGAGAGGTTTGAAAGGAAGTTTCTATCTTAGGCAGAAGTGGGCATGCAATTGGGGGAATTTCTAGGATTGATACATGGTGATCTTTCTATGCAGGAATATTTTAATCAGTTTAATGAGCTTGTTAGTTCGGGATGTTTTTTGGTGAATATGGCTCATAAGAAGGTCGTAAGATTTGCTAAGGGTCTAAATCAACCCCTACAAGGACTTACTTTGACTCATACTTTGATGGGTGCTATGTTCAAGAATCTAGTGGAGATGGCACTAATGCACAAGGAAGGGAAAGGTGATTCCAAGAAAGAAAATTTAAGGTGGCGAAGGATGGTTATGGAATGAAGAAATGGTGGCCTAAGAAGGTTAATAAGAAATGGGGAGAGAGGTCAAAGAAAGCATAGATAAAGAAATAAATTAGATTCCATATGCGCGACATGACATGTATTTTGTGAAGGACTGCAAGTAGACTGCTAAGAAAGTGAGTTGCTTTAATTGTCGATGTACGAATATTATAGTACGCAGTGTCCTCGGAAGCAAGGGCAAGTGGTTAGTTCATCTAGAGCACATATGCTTTCATTAGAGGCGACTCAAACCAGTGTTAGTCAGGATAGAGGCAGAAAGATCACAGTCGAAGGTTTGATCTCTCTTTATGACTTTCCAGTTAGGACCTTACTTGATTCTGGCGCTTCTCATTCGTTTATTTCTAATTTTTTTGGTCGATTGAGTGCACCTTTGTATATCTTTTGTTTCTGATCCAGTAGTAGTTTCATACCCTGTAGGGGTTCGGCACATTTGTCTATGATATGTAAAGGGTTTGATACTTTCTATATTAGGCGTTTGAGTTGGATTGTGATGCCTATGTACTAGGTTATCGGAATATGGTATTATTCTGGGGTGGACTGGCTGGCCATGTATGACGCCATTCTTGACTGCGATAGGAGAGTTGTGAGATTGATGACTTGTCATCGTAGGACCCTTGCGATATCTTGCGACCCGCGAGGGTTAGTAATGTTGAGCTTCTTAGAGTACCTATATATTCTATTAATGAATTGGGTTGATACCCATTATGAGAGATTTTCCAGAATTTGAGGAGGTGAGAGGGCTAACTCCTAGACAAGAGATCGACTTTTGGATTTATTTGACAAAGAAAGCTAAGCATGTTGCATTTCCAGTGCACTAATGGCCTATAGGGAAAGGGGGAAACTGAATGAGCAAGTTGATGAGCTGTTAGAGAAAGGATTTATTAGATGGAGTATACCTAAGTGGGGAGCACCAATTATTTTTGCTACTAAGGAAGATGACTCTCTTCGATTTTAGAGAATTGAACAAGCTCACAAAGAAGAACCAGCACCCATTACCTCAGATAGATGATTTATTTGATTAGTTGGTGGGCGCATCCGTTTTCTCTCAGATATATTTGGCGACTGCATTTTATCACCTTCAGTTGCAGATGATAATGTGGATAAGACTGCTTTTAGGAGTCCAGATGGATTTCTTGAGTGGTTGGTTATACCCTTTGAGCTAACCAATGCACTTGCATACTTTATTGATGTGCTGAACAGATTACTGAGGAAATTCCTAAATAAGTTTATAGTAGCATTTGCTGATGACATCTTGGTGTTCTCGAGAGATGAGGATGAGCATGCTTTGCACTTGGGAGAGGTTCTCCGTGCTCTTCGTGCCCATCAGTTGAAGGCATGATTCTTGAAGTGCCACTTTTTCCATAAGGAGATGAGGTTCTTTGGACATGTGGTTTCGACAAATGGTATAAAGATGGATCCCGCTAAGGTGGTTGATGTGCAAGACTGGAAGGCCCTTAAGAATGCAACTGAAGTAAGATGCTTTTGAGTTTGGTAGGATGTTATCATAAGTTTATTAAAGACTTTGCACGGATTTTAGCTCCGCTTGCCCCCCTTACCAAGAGAACTTGGTATTCTCATGGGACGTGGATTACAATGATTCCTTTATAAGATTGAAGAAGGCAGTCAAGACTACTCCAGTGTTGACTTTCCAGATGATCTAGATATTCATGGTTTACATAGATCTTTGCGGCGTAGGATTGAGCGCAATCCTAATGCAGGAGGGTATGGTTATTTGTTATGGGAGCAGACAACTAAGAGTACATGAGAGAAATTACCTTACCAATGATTTAGAGTTAGAAGTTATTGTTTTCGCCTTTAAGTCCGGAGGCATTATTTGTTGGGTGAGAGGTTTCAGTTGTATACCGATCATAAGTCTCTCAAGATTTATTTTCGCAAAAGGTTCTTAACTTGAGAAAGCCACATTGGATAGAGTTTCTAGCATCCTATGATTTTGAGATTACCATAAAACCCAGGGAAGGGGAATATAGATGGTGGATGCCCTGAGTGGACAGAGGGTTACATTGAACCCATTGTTCGTAGAGTGACAGAGTTTGGATTTTATCTAATTTTTTATTTTAGATAATCTACAGATTCCACACTAGGATTATTGGCATCACTTGAGGTAAAACTAACTCAATTGGAACGTATCAGACCCAATCATCGTGATGATAACCGCTAGAAAATATATTAGATTGACCTGGTGCAGGCAAGATCTCCAGGAACCTTTCTAGATACTCAGTTGATGAGAGAGGACGGCTAAGCCGTGATAATAGACTATGTGTACCCCACACAGGAGATGTGACGAGTGTGGTATTGCCTGAGGCCCGCCACCCTCGGATTACCATCCATCCAGGGGAAGATAAGATGTATAGAGATACAAAAAGGGTCTTCTATTGGATAGGGATGAAGAAGTATGTGGTCGATTTTATGGAAAGATGCATGTCATGTCAGAGAGTAAAGGCTAAGCAAAAGAAGCCTGGTGGATTGCTTCAGCCCCTTGATTTGCCACAGTGGTAGTGGGAGAGCGTTTCAATTGATTTCATTGTAGGCCTACCTATATCGAGGAAATGCAATACCAATATTTGGCTAATCGTGGATAGATTGACTAAGAGCGCTCACTTCATTCTAGTTAGGAGTAAGTGGATCGCAGCTAGGACAGCTTCGATATATTTGAGGGAGATTGTCCGACTTCACGAAGTTTCCACAAGCACCATTAGTAACAAGGATCCTACCTTTACCAGCGAGTTCTAAAGGAGTCTGTAGGAGGCATTGGGGACATAGCTGAGACTTAGTATTTCTTGTCATTCTCAGATGGATGGAAAGAACGAGAGGTTAATCAAATTCCTGAGGATTTGTTAAGGATGTACATTTCGGACTTGGGAGGGACTTGGGAGGAGCTTTATATGGAGGGCCTTGAAGATTACCATCCTGTTGGTGAGAGACTACAGATAGGCTTCTTCTTGGGCCAGAGACGATTAGGGAAACCTCAGAAAAACGTCTGCTTAACTCGAAAAAGGATGAAGGTAGCTCAAAACAAACAGAAATCATATGCGGATAAGAGGAGGATAGATCTGGAGTTCAGTGTAGGAGACATGGTTTTCATTAAACTATCACCCCTACAGAATGTTGTGAAGTTTGGATGAGTTGGGAAGTTAGCATTGAGATTTGTTGGACCATTTCCTATAGTGGAGAGGGTTGGTCATATGGCTTATAGGATTCGGCTACTAGAGAGGCTGTCAGAGGTTCATAATGTATTTCATGTCTTGCATTTGAGGAAGTACTTGCATGATTCTGCGTTAATGGTAGAACCGAGTACCTTAAAGGAGGTTGACGTTGAGAAGAAGGCATCTGTTAGAAGAGTACCTACATGGATTTTGGAATCTGAAGTAAAGAAGTTAATGAATAAGGATATTAATTTCATCATGGTACATTGGGGAGAGAATAGCAACGAGGCGACATGGGAACCAGAGAAGAGGATTCACGCATCTTTTCCATTTCTTTTTTGATAGTACGCTCTCAATTCTTTCTTAGTTTTGAATTTGAGCCTTATCCATTTCTATCATTTGAATTAGCATGTCTTAGGAAAAGCCTGTGAAGTTTAGGATGTGGTTTAAACATGTTATTAGAACATGTTATTTTTGATGGATTTACGTGGATAGATTTACTTGACTAGAAGTGTTTGCTAGTGGATGCTATGGATGCATATACATATACTAGGCACTAATTAGTGATCGACAACTAGGACATTAACATAATTGCATATGTATGTGTGTGCACTTTTAATTCACCTTTAGTTTATGGATGAAAAATGGATGGTTATCATATACATATTGCATTTTGATGGTGGTTGTAGCACGCATGTTGAATTTTGTGTATCATTAGGATTTTCCTGCGTACATTTTAAATGCATGGCACCGATAAAATTTCATAAAAGGAGGTCAACTGAATCCGTAGACTGTCTAATTTCTTGCATAATGTAAGTACATATACACTACATTATTTATAACATTCTTCTAGACTTAGAGATTTTTGGGATGAAATCCTTTAAGGGGGAGTACAACCCAAAGTTTTAATAAAGCAATTTAAATAAAATATTAATAAAATAATTATTAAGCCACAAATTACTAAAAATTAGGCAATTGGGGTTGCATCATTGGGTCCGTTACGAAATTCTGGCTAAGATAGACATTTGGTTAGCTGAAATCAGACTTAAAACAAAGAAGTTATGAAGGAAAGAAGTTCAAAATTAAAAGTTTGAAATTTAAATAAACAAATGAATTAATATGAAATTAACAGACTGAAGATCAAGTGGAACCGGAACAAGCTGGGTCGACCCATTCCTTTGACATGTGTACCTTGGAGCATATGTTTCTGATAAAACCGGATTATATTTCGGTCTTTTTCGGGAGTCTTCTTTGATTCAATGGATAAAAATTAAAACCTAATATCTAACTATCCTAGGTTTCCTATCTCTATTATAAATATGCCTCTAATCTAAACCTAATTCTCCGTACTCCATTTCCTATTCTCCGCCTCTACCATGCAAAACTTCTTCTTCTAAAAATAATGGGGCTATGAGATTTAGATTTGGAATTCTATAAACAAAAATTAGAGGATATTTATACATAGACCTAGAGAACTTCTACCGAGGCTAATTAGATTGCATAATCCAGTGAGTATTTTCTATGATTACAAGGTCAGTACAAGTTGGGGATTATTTGCACAGTATAATAGTTGTTAATTCTTTAGTAAATTTCAAATTTCAGTGTTTCTTTTCTATAAATGATTTTTGCATATATAATTACTGCTTGTATCCCCACTACAGTCTATTTCAGTAATCTATTCTATTATTGTAAATCATTCAATTTACTTCTACCTCTTTTTCTTCATAGATTAATTAATGGACAATTCAGATTTTTCCCTATTTTATTTATAGATCTATTTTATTTATTTGAGCCTAGGCCTTATCCTTCTAATTCACGTTGAGTTTAGGTTTTCCAAAGAGCCTAAACCTTTATTCCTTTTTTTCTACGCAATTTGGGTAAAATTATGAATTTGATTGTGAAGGCGTATATTGAGAAAAATATGAATCAAGTATAAAAGGATTAATTAAGGCTTATTAAATTAATATAATAATGGACAATTGAATTGTAATCACTGATAAACTGAATAAATTTGAGTAGATGGTAAGAAGGGTGTTGGGTTGTATAATGAATATAAACAAGATATTGTTTAAATGCTACATATAATATAACAAGAAGTTATATGGAATAAGTAGGCTTGTTAATAAACTTATATTAGTCGCTAAGCTTAATATGAAAAAATTAATAAGCATGAATAGGGGTCCCTTCTGATAGAGTAAGTTGATTAGGAAAAATAAGTGGCATATTAACAAAACGTATAATAAGAGTCCACTCTAGCAGCGACGGCTGATTAGGTAAAATAAGTGGTTCATAATTGTGGTCCATTCTAGCAGCAGGGGTATGTTGATTCGGGAAAATAAGTGGTCAATTAAAACAATTAATTTATAGTAGCCTAGGCGTTTGTTGACAATTCTATGGAGGTCTTGGTAGCTAGACAATTAACATTAATTCTATGGTGGCCTTGGCGATAATAAATTAAATTGAAGACTAAGTCTAAGGGTGACTTAAGTCAATTGCATTTTTGATTGGGGACTTGTAATCAGACTATATCCCTCTTTATTACACTATACATATGTCTCCGGAGGAGGCGAGACCACAATTATACTGTACCGGGTAGTAAGAGGATGAAATGAGTTGGGTACGGCTGCGTTCCAGCAGGGTTGTGAGCACGCATCATGCTGATTTGAGTAAATAAAACGATGTACCACTTGTGATTAACTCTATGTTCTTTAGAGATAATAGGCCAGGCTTGATAAACTCGGGACATAATCGGAGTAGGTTATCACAATTATGGTTTAGGGGTCAGTCGATAGATAGTATTAGTTTACATCATAATTATGAGTTGTAGCAAATAGTGCATAAATTGAATGAGACGAACGAGATGACAATCGACTATATCCTTGCTTATCCTTCTATTGTCTTATTTACTATTATCTTGCTTTAAAAAATTATCCTATCTGGATTTCCTTTTTTATCACTTATGCTAGTAATTACAGAACTCAACAGGCTTTATGTCTGATTAGTTTTCTTTCTCATTTTTTCCTTCCTTTCCCCTAGGTTCTAAGGGTGTAGAATCTTGTAGCTGATAGAGTTTTGGCCCAAATTAGCTTATTGGGGATTTCTTCTTGCCTTATTCTTTGCTTGTTCATGTATTGTTCCACATTTGGCTTATTTTTGTGCTTGATGTTGGGAGGGATTTTTATTTTGTACTCTAATTATGTTGCTTTTCATAAGATAGTTTTAGGTTTATGATTGAAGCGCATTTTATGATGTAATGACACTTATGTTCTGGTTTAAATAAAGTTTTAAAAAATTTCCTTTGTGCTTTCATATGCTGTCTTATGAATTTTAGTCTCTATTATGTCATTTTATATCTATATGCTTTATATACCTTATCGAAATCCTCATACGGATGACATTAAGGGATGTGGGGGTGTTACAGGTTCAGACTGAGCTTTTCAAACACTCCTCTAGTAGCTTCTACTTTTGCATTTGCTTCTATTGTGGACCTTTTGCTTCGTTTTGGGATTCATAGTCTATGCTATTTTGGGATAGATCCTTGTAGTTTGTTATATACTTATATTTGTGACTCATTGTATGCATATTATGGTTGTGTATCATAGTTTTGTCACTATACTTGTATTGTATGATCATGTTTATGTGTGTGTGCGTGTGTGTGTGTATATATATATATATATATCACTACAAGAAAAATGATTTTTTTGTTGCAAAAATCGGTGGCGTTTATTTGCAAGTGCAAGAAAAAGTGTTTTCACTCATAATATAAACGCAGAAAAAAATTTCACTTCCCCGCCTAAGAAATAATAGCCCGCGTGGTCCAAAATAAACGTGACCACCTATTTTCTATTCCTCTCTTGCTCATACGTAGAATTTTTTAACCCTCGTTCCCTTCCCCCAAATCCCTCTTCCGAAGAAATTCCCTTTCCCCCAAATTACTCTGCCGAAAAAATCGCACTTAACTTCCCTCGTGTCAACGTCAACTACGTCATACTCTATTCAACATTGTCGCGGAAGGCAGCGAAAATCTCCGTTCATGGTATAGGTAAATTTAGGTATGAATTCTTTAACTCGATTTTGTGATTCTATTCAGATTGTGTATGAAATAGTTGAATGCATGCTATTTTCTCATCTTCTATCTTGCTAGGTTTTGGTTATGGTATAGCTGATTAACCCTAACTGCAATCATTTATTCTCTTTTATTCCGTGCTTTTTTATTTTCTCATCTCCTATCTTGCTAGGGCTCAGTTATGGTATAACTGCTTGATTTTCATGTTTTATTTGGATGCTTTTCTAATAGGCTATTTTGATGATTGTTATTGTTATGGATCATGTGACAGTTTATAACTTATGCTGAATTATATTTTAGTACAATTTGATGAATTTTTCTGGTTTTTATACCGATTGAAGATTATTACCGTCTTTGTTCCTAAACAATTTGTATGTGCATGCTTACGTTTTTAATAGTATAGTGCACCCCATTTATGGATCAAATCAACCTGATTAGTGCTGGTATTCGGACTAAAAAAAGGATAAAGTATTTGAATTGTTGATAGGAAATGTGGCATATATCATATACTCTCATTTACGTGAGATTTATCAAGTCTTTGTTAATTGAGTTTAAGTTAGGTTAACAATTATCTATGTTTATATTCAGAATCTGTTAATTGAGTTCAAGTTAAGGTGAACAAATTATCTATGCGTATGCGTACCAATAGTCAGTGGCCTCAACTGAATGATGTAGTACTGGTACAAAAGGTTCAGTGCTAAGTTGAGAGCAATTCATTAAGACACATGGGTTCACCTAGCATTGAATTTTAAAATATAATTGAAAACTCTCCAAAGATAATAGTAGTGTTGGACATAAATAGTTCGTCCATCTTTCAGTAATCAATTATTATGCTCATAATTAAATAACCACCTTGCAGTTTGGTATTTAGAAGGCTTCGAATGAACTATGAAGTTTGAAGTGCACCATTGACATATATCAAACCAACATTTGACTTTGTAACCGTTGCACTTCTTTTCCTTCTCTCTTATAATTGCTCCTAACGAATTTATATTTGAACATATAATCAGTTTCGCTAAACTAGAATCAGGTAGTTAGTGCATCATTTATAAGATGCTTGGATGTCTTTTTGGGTAATAACTTCAATGTGTAGTTATTTTTTTGCTAATAATAGATAACCAATTTGTACGTCAAAGATTGGAAACTTATTTGCCTTCATATGTCAATGATGGAAAAAGATTGCCTTTTTTTAAATAGGTGATTGCAGATGCTTAACTTAATACGTATTTTGAGAATTAGAACATATAGTCTAATATTAAAACTCAATTGTTTATGTTTTTTAGTTTTGTCATAGAACTAGTATAAAGTACCGACAAGGGGCAATGAATTTCGTGCATGCTGCAAAGAGGAGCTTAAGAAATATAGAAAAAAAATTATGCCTTTGCAGAGATTGTCAGAATTTTAGTCGCCATGATGACCAAATTATTATTGATCATTTAATTATAAAAGGAATGGATCCTAGATACGACGATGGTGAATGGTTTAATCATGGTGAAGAGCTAAATGTAGAGAAGAAAACAAATATGTTTGACGTATATGATCTATTCAAAATGATTCACTATGAAGACGAAGATTTTATGAATAATTTTTTTTGATGACGATAAAGATAATGTTCATTCTCGAAGAAAAGAGGATGAGTTACTCAAGAACTTGGAAGATGCAAAAAATCCATTATATCCTGGTTGCATAGATCACACAAAATTATCTACCATCACCGTCTAGTATAATCTTAAACGTGGGATTGCCTTGTCTGATAGTGGATTTGATAAGCTTTTAGCTGTGCAACATCTATTTTTGCCGAAGGATAACATGCTTCCCAAAACCTTATATGAAGTCAAGAAATTTCTTAGAGCATTCGACATGGGTTTTGAAAAGATACATGCTTGTGAGAATGACTGTTGCCTTTTTAGAAAAGAATACAAATTTAAAAAATTATCCAAAATTTGATTCTTCGAGATGGAAGAAAAATCAAGATACTAAAGAGGTTATACAAGGTGTTCTAGTTAAAATATTGAGATATTTCCCAATCATTCTGAGATTTAGAAGAATGTATAAATCTCAAAAGATGGCAGAAGATTTGAGATGGCATTTTAATAATAAAAGTAAGCAATGGAAAAATGCGTCATCCCGTGGATTCTATGACATGGAAAATGGTGGATGAAAAGTATAAATCTTTTTCATCTGGTCCACGCAATCTTAAGCTTGGTCTTGCTACATATGGATTCAATCCATTTTCCATGTTAAGTTCAAAATATAATTGCTGGCCAGTAATGCTTATGACATACAATCTCTCGCCTATGCTGTGTATGAAGAAGGAAAACATCATGCTGATTACTTATTCCAGGCCCGAAGCAACCCGGGAATGATATTGATGTATATTTAGCCCCTTTGTGGAAGACTTACATCACTGGTGGTCTAACGGAGTTAATGCTTATGATGAGTTTAGCAAAACTTTATTTAAATTGAATGTAATTTTGCTATGGATGATTAATGATTTCGGTTTATGGAAATCTCGCAAGATGTCATGTGAAAGGGGAAAAGCTTGCCCATTATGCGGTGTCAATACCCGTTCTCGTTGGTTGCATCATAGTCGAAAGTTCACGTATATGGGTCATAGAAGATTTCTACTTCCTTCAGTTTCATGAAGGAAACAAAAGACATTGTTTGATAACACCGTGGAGACAGATAGTGCTCCTAGAATGCTTACTGGGAGAAACATCTATGCATTGTTGAAGGATTATCTAAATGCTTTTGGAAAGGAATAGAAGAGAAAAGTAATAAGAGAAAGTGAAACACCCTACCTTCGTTAAGGCCACTCACAAAGGGAATGCCTTAACTTCGGTGGAGCATTTTCGGTAAAAGATGCAAATAAATTACAAGACAGACAAATAAAGCAGCGGAAAATAAAGTCATTTTATAAGCAATGTGGTTTAGTCAAGCTTTTACAATAGTTGTCTCAATCATACTTAAAAGTAATACATAGAACTTCTGTCATGATTTAAAAACTTCCAAGTATAAAAGAAGCATAAAAATAACAATGATATTCCCCAATAAAGCATAGACCAGCCATAACAGTGGAAGAGAGAGTCCAAAGCAATACATCGACTATCTTCGAGCTTGAAAAGAAAATTGAGCTAAATGGTAACATTTCCTCCCTACGAACCGGGGGGGAGGGGGAGAAAAGAGGCGAAACAAAACTAGGTCAAACATAAGTCTGGTAAGTCCAGTGACTTTCAGCATATAAACAGGCAAAAGTATCATGACATGAATAAATTGAATATAAGACAATACCATGAGAACAAGGATAACATACAATTAGTATAGATATGATAAGGCAAGATAAACTTAATGCGCTTCTACTCTTTCTCTGCTTCGCTACTACCCTGTTATTATGATTTCTATATCTTTGCACCACCTAACTAGTGTTCCAACATGTAATCTATATAAAATGATAACGTGATCCCAATCCCCGCAATTATGGTAGCCTTCAGGTGTACATCTATTATGAGGATTCCACCTCAATCTGCCTAATTGCCATGAATGTGTTATGTACCCTTACTACCCTATCGACCGGTTCTCTACTTGTATTAATTTCTCTTGTGTATGTGTCAATCGGCCCTCACTTGCGTGTAGATACCCAGTGCTGGTCCCACCATAAGGTGTATCAATCCTTATGATAGCAACCCGACACGATTCAAGATGCACAGTGTATAACTACTGGTACCCAGTGCCTGCTTTTTCCCACTCCGGAGTACGTGCACGCCCGTAAACCATTGGACCTACACCGACGTACCCTCTGCCGTTGTTTTGACCGCTTATAGTCAGCCTAGTAATCATGCCCCACCCTGCCTAGTTCAGGGTACCATGGTACATCTATGTGGGTTACTGCTGAAATGGGTCCCCGTTACTAGGGTTTCCTGCTGGTTAAGTTTTGTGGGCCTATATATACAAATATTACCCACCTACACGAGATGTACTTAACCCTCCCACTGATTCAAGCATGTTTATTTAATGGTTAAGTTTTGTGGGCCTATATTTACTAATATTACCAACCAACCCGATATTTACTTAACTCTCCAACACATTATGCCATATTGGTTAAGTGTTGTTCATTCATGTTAACTTAACCCACCTATTCATCATGTCATGTTGGTTAATTGTTTCTTGTTAACTTAACCCTCCTCACTTATCATGTTGGATTGGTTAAGTGTTTCTTATTAACTTAACCCCGTTCGTCCATTAAGTTATATTGGTCAAGTGTTTCTTGTTAACTTAACCCCACGTGTTCATCACGTTGTATTGGTTAAGTGTCATAAATCAATTCAAGTTACTTAACCCACCAACTTGTAATGTTACTTTTGGTTAAGTATTGCCTTCTTGTGTCAACTTAACCTTACCATAAATCAAGTTATATTGGTTAAGTATTGCCCTCTTGTTTTAACTTAACCTTACCACAAATCAAGTTATATTGGTTAAGTGTTGCCCTCTTGTTTTAACTTAACCTTACCACAAATCAAGTTATATTGGTTAAGTGTTGCCCTCTTGTTTTAACTTAACCTTACCACAAATTAAGTTATATTGGTTAAATCTAGATTTAATGTTCAATTTACATTTTATGCCCAATCTAGATTCAATGCTCAAGTTACCCCAAATTCGCAACAATAACAATTATGCCCAAAACTTGATTTATATGCCAATTTCATACTTTGTCGTGCATGCCAATTTTAGGTTCACTATGTCAAATTACATATTCATGTCCAATTACCCCAAATTGCATCTTAACAATCATGCCATACTACATGTTCCAAATTATGCCAAATAATGTCAATTTCATGTTATACCCAATTACCCCCGCATTCATAACGTACGTATTTCGAGTTTTAACTCAAGATTCATAAAATAAGGGGAGAAGAAAGATGGAACATCATAAGGATAGGCATAGTCATATGATTATAATAACTATTGGTCCAATAAACTTGATGTACTAAAAAGACAAGTTTTGCATAGAATACATCACAGGCATATAGATATGATATGAATATCATCATGAATTTAAAAAGGATTACAATTCCGATATACAACAAGGATAGATATGATTGGACCAATTTTATAGTCAAAAATGATTTCCAAAGATGTGTATATATATATATACACACACGCAAGCACAGATTCAGTGAAAAGATAGCTTACATCAGGCATATTCTCATATCCATTTTATTACATGTCAAAGTTAGATTTAGGTGTTCAAATCTAAAAAGTAACTGACTTACAAACAAAAGGAAAATCTTGTTTTTCTGGGATCTGTTTTCTTGAGACGACCCCAACACAAGTCTATTACCAGGTTCGACCTAACAAGCAGGAGATCGGCATGGTCTACCATACAGTGCTTCGAATGGCGACATTGTCAGGCTCGCCTGGTAGCTGTTGTTATACGAGAATTCATCCAAATGTAGATGGTCTTTCCATGATCCACCGAAATCGAGAACACAAGCCCGCAATAGATCTTCTAGTATACGATTCACCGTCTCAGTCTGACCATCTGTCTGAGGATGATAATCGGTGCTTAGGTTCAGCTTTGTTCCCAGCTCTACTTGAAATGCCTCCCAGAATTTGCTAGTAAATATTGTATCTCTATCACTAACTATACTGATCGGCACTCCGTGTAGTCTAACAATTTCCTTGAAGTATGTCTGCGCTAGACTCTGAGCAGTTCTGTTTGATCTGACAGGTATGAAATGGGCGGTCTTCGTGAAGCGATCTACGATCACCCAAATACTGTCATTTCCTTTTCTGGTTCTGGGCAAACCATCAATGAAGTCCATGGAAATATGTTCCCACTTCCAACCTGGAACGTCTAGCGGTTGTAACAATCCAGCCAGTTTCTGTTGGTCGCTCTTGACCAGCTAGCAAGTAGGGCATCGGCTAACATATATTGAAACGTTTCTTTTCATAGCCTTCCACCAGAATGTTCATTTGAGATCGTTATACATTTTGGCCACACCAGGATGGATACTCAGCTTGGACTTGTGCACTCATCTAACACTTCCCTCTTGAGCTCGGGGATGCCAGGAACACAAATCCTTCCTTTCAATCTCAGGATCCCGTCGTTATCTATTTGAAAACACGAGGGTTCGCCTTTCTGAATCCTTTTGATCATATCCTTAATAAAGTTATCATCCTTCTGAAGAATAGATATTTTGTCAATCAGGGAAGTCGTAATAACAAAGCTGGCGATCATTACATTCTTTCGACTCAGCGCATCGGCCACGACATTGGCTTTCCCTGGAGTGTATAGAATCTCAAAATCGTATGCTGCAAGGAACTCTAGCCAACGTTGTTGCCTCAGATTCAGGTCTTTCTGGGTGAACAGATACTTTACGACTGATGGTCTGTAAATAGTTCGAATTTCTCACCCAGAAGATAGTGTCTCCAGATTTTCAAAGAGAATACGATAGCCACCAACTCAAGATCATGAGTTACGTAGTTTTTCTCGTGCGGGTTCAGCTGACGGCTAGCATAAGCGATCACTTGACCTCTTTGCATTAGTACTGCACCAAGGCCCTCTCTAGAGGCATCTGTCCAGACTTTTAAATCCTGATTGCCGTTAATAATGGTTAACATTGTAGCAGTCGTTAATCTTAACTTTAGCTCAAAAGCTTCCTCACATTCTGGAGTCCATTTGAATTTAGAGTGCTTCTTTGTAAGCTTCGTCAAGTGACCAGATATCTTCGAAAAGTTTTTAACAAACTTCCGGTAATAACTAGCCAATCCGAGAAAACTGCGGACTTCGGTAGGGGTACTAGGCTGTTTCCAATTTTGAATAGCTGTGATTTTACTTGGATCCACAACAATTCCTTCTTTCGATACGACGTGGCCTAGAAATTTCACTTCATCTTGCCAGAATATACATTTGGATAGTTTGGCTTTTAATACATTCCTTCTGAGGATTTCCAGAACCTGTTCCAAATGCTTTTCATGTTCGGCCTTTGATTTAGAGAAGATTAGAATATCATCAATAAAAACCAGAACAAACTTATTCAGGACTCCTCTGAACACTCTATTCATCAAATCGATGAAGTATGCTGGAGCGTTACATAAGCCGAATGGCATTACTAACCACTCATAGAATAAGTCTGGACCTCTGAATGCTGTCATAGGAACACACTCTTCGGCAATTCGAAGTTGATGGAAGCCTGTAGCTAGGTCCATCCTTGAAAATACTTGTGCTCCATTCAGACGATCCAATAAATCATCAATTTGCGGCAATGGATATTTGTTCTTTATTGTCTGCTTGTTCAAATCACGATAATCCACACATAGCTGTAGAGTACCGTCAGATTTTGGGACAAACACCACTGCTGCACCCTAAGTAGAGAAACTAGGCCTGATCAGACCCTTCCATACGAGCTGTCGTGTTTGATTGTTTAATTCCTCTTTCTCTTTCAAGGGCATTCTTCGAAAAGCGTGAACTACCGGCCTTGCATTCGGAATCAAAGCAATTTTGAAATCAATTTCTCTTTGCGGAGGTAAGCGAACAACTTCTTCGAACACATCCGCATAGTTCTTGACGACAGGAATGTCTTTGATGAGGTCAGGAATATTCTCCGTGACTTCAGGGATATTTTCTATTTGAACAGTAGAAACATCCAAAGCTGCCAAGAAGTCTTTTCTATTAGCATTCTGACCTTCACAGGGAATGGTTATATAATCACCTGATTTAATCTTCGCCTTAACGACTCTGTCGGCGCATTTAACCTCTGCCTCATACTTGATTAACCGATCCAATCCCAAAATAAGATCGAATTCAGTAAAATTCATGATGATAGAGATGGTAGGGAACTTATAACAGGAGAAAGAGACAGGCACCGCGCAAATCCAGCTAAGATCGAGAGATCCCCCAACCGGATTTTGGACAGTGATGGGTTCTTTGAGCTTCCTTAATTTCAAGTCTAACTTCTTGATCGCATTTTTGGCAATAAAGCTTCTTGATGCGCCTGTGTCAAACAATACTTTGACGGGAATGTTTTTGACCGTAAGCATGCCTTCTAAAACATCAGATCTTCCCTGACCAGCTGAGGGTGCGGAAGTTTCTGCCACTTCATTTACTTGAACCACATTGGTCTTTTTTAACATCCAGCAGTCTTGCTTTACGTGACCAGCCTAATGACAAAGATTACATTCTCGGCCTGAATGAAACTTGTTCTTGGATTTAGATTCATCCTTTCTTAGTTTGTTCGAGGACTTGCAATTTATCGCCAAATGTCCTTGCCTATTGCAACTTGAGCATGTGGCAGTCATTATTGGTTCTTTCTCAGATCTAGTCCTCTTCCTCTTGGCTCTGGGCTTCTTACTAGCCCCAGGACTATCAGTCATCGACTCTACTTTGTTACTCGAACTGACTTCTTCTTCGTCGCGCAACATACCTTTCTTATGGAGATCTTCATACTGATAAGCCATGTATATCATTTCTGAAAAAGGAAGCTTCACATTCCTCATTACACTATTCTGATATCTCCTTTGCAGGCCATGAACAAATCTCAGATTCTTCCTCTTTGGATCTTGAACCAGATGAGGAGCAAAGTGAGAAAGTTCGTTGAATTTCTTATGATATTCTGGAATGGTCATATCTCCTTGTATCAGATAAGAGAATTCATCACATAATCGCTCCGTCACTTCAGAAGGAGTAAATCTTTCTAGGAAAATCTCTTTGAATCTATCCCAGGTGATATCACCTTCTGGATTATCTTTGATGATTGTTTCCCGCCAGATTAAAGCTTCTTCTTTGAGCGCCCAAGATGCTACTAATCTCTTCTGATCATCTCTCAGCTGGAAACGCTCAAATATTCTTTCTACAGAGCTCACCCAAGCTTGAGTTTGAATAATAGATTCATTGCCCGAGAATTGTGCTCCACCCAGATTTCGATATCTCTTAAATAGAGCCTCTAGATCTAGTTCTGCATTTCTTCTGTTTCTGACACTCATTTTCAAGTACTTCTGCAAACAGCAGATCAAGTGTCAGGTCACAGAAAAGATATTTCAAAACATAAAAACATATACTTCAAATGTAAATGTGTCTAGTGGGACGTATTTCATTCTGCTTTACTCATACTAGGATATTACTGATCCTATCTGTAATGTGTTACCCGTCTTAGAACACTACTGGTTCTATTTCTGACGAGTTCGTTAATATGTTATATTCTAGCACTAAGCTTAACCAAAGCTCTGATACCACGTTTTGACGACCCCATTTCCCGTACAGATGGTGACAAGGGTAATCTTTGGAATATAACACATAAACAGATAACAGCAGAACAGAATTAAATAAATACACCAGATAATGAATAAATAATACACTGGATAAACATAAACATCAGAGTTACACAGTATACATGATCATACTTAGTACAAATACAGTTCAGCTATACATAAATGTCTACAGCGGAAAACAAACATAATGTACAATAGGAGCTGAACAACATAAAAAGAGATAAATGATAGAATCCATCTTCAGCTCCAGCTATCCAGAAAAGTCTGCTAAACCTGAACACAAGGCTGCCTGTGTAGAAAAAGGGGCACCCGAGTTTGAAAGTGAAACAAACTACGAGTCAGTCATGGGACTGGTATGAGAAATCTACTCAACACATTTAAAATATGGCTAATCCCAGGACCACGCAACTTTCGTGGAACGGGTTTACTCCATTGGATTACCAGTGCTTTAAAACAGATAATTCTTTTAAACATCGCAATGCTTTTTATAAAAATGAAGCCAATATAAGACTCAGTTAACATCACACAATGCAACGCAAACCGGAGGATAGAGTTTTTACCTGATAATGGCCAAAATATGCTTGATACGAATGAAACAAAAGAATTTGATATTATTTCTAGAGTTTATATGTTTCAAAAACAATTTCAAATCATAAGTATCAATCATAGACAGCATTAATGCCCCATACCACCATGTCGCCATGTATAGGTATACAATAAAAACCGCACAATCACGTATTTGGAAATTGGATTTCTGTCATGAACCGAGGCAAGGGATCGTCCTCACCGAATTCGAGATGCTTTAGCCCGCCCCTCAGGAACAGCCGCAACTGCCCCTTGGATAGTTAGGGCCGGTCCACTGATGTGGATTATTATGCCTGAACACTGCGTTTCCCCACCCTATGGGGCGTAAATGAGCCAACGAATGGCTCCTTCGGCTTCACATAGCCACCGGTATATCCGAGGCGCCTCGCAACAGCAACAACCACATAGGTGAAAATAATATAAACGTCGGCCAGTTTAAGCACCGACACCACCTCTAGCTAGAAAGAAACGTAGGCCCTCCCTGATGTCCTCTCCCGTTTCTGATTCATACCGGGGTGTGAGGCTCGCAAATTCATGTTATACATAAAGCTACGCAATACAGGCGGTGCTTTGATCATCAATCACAAGACTTTGCTTTTCAACATATGCCCTGATCACTACATCTTAGCATGCCACACAGGCAATTCACACCATGCAACTGATGTCTATCAATCACACAGAATAAATTCCAATGTCAGACACACAGTCCATTTACAAGTCCGTCCTGGGTCTGAACGAAACCGGAGGCACTATATACCTCGCAAACCCATCGACCTCCACGTACGTCTGGACGATCACCATTCATTATCCATATTTCGGGATGCCTCCAAATCAGGACATCAGTTACCATCCAAACGAGGTGAAGATCTTCGGTCTTCGACCACCGTCTTCATCTTCGATTTCTTGTCGTCGATTCAGTTATTCAGAATGGGATAAACCCGGTCTTTCTGAGCAACTCGCGTATATAATAAACAAGTGCAACACAAATACACATACGCATCATTTCAACTCATTAGTCGCTAACCGTAAATCAGTAAGAGAACGATTTCCCAAATATTAACCCCGAAGGCCGAAACAAACATCAGATCAACACCCAGGAAACCATTCGACTTAGCCAACCTTCAGTTAGTTTCTAAATTTCACATCATATCGTTTATAATATTTTATAACGATTTATCGCTATTTTTATTTATTTTAAAATAGCCAATTTATTCAAACGACGCTTCGGGCCATAACGCGGTCGTGGCGCTGTTTTTCTTCAGATTTGATTTACACATATCTGAAAATCTAACCGTTGGATCTTTACAAAATTTACATCATTAGAAAGATCTTTTCAAAACGAATCCAACGGTTCCAGTTTCGGGAAAATCCAACGGTCCGATCTCCCGGTATAATCGTTTGAAGTTTCGATTTCAAAATACAAACCGCAGCATCGTTATTCGATTTAATATAATTATATTTATATATACATATATATATATAATCGATTCTGGTGCTGTTTTTCTTCAGATTTGAATTTAACATTCCATACAATCCAACCGTTGGATTTTTACAAAGTTGGTGCCGTTGGAAAGATATTTCCAAAGCGAACCCAACGGTTGCGATTTCGGGAAAATCCAATGGTCGGATCTCCCGCACTAATTGTTTGAAATCACGGTTTCAAAATACGAACTGCAGCTTCGTTATTCGATATGTTTCAATTCTATATATATATATATATATATATATATATATATATATCGATTCTTCGATTTCAAAACTATATGATTTTCATGCATTTGATAAAAATGATATTTTTATCTAACTGTCTTCTATTTCAACACTTCACTATTTTTAACAATTCATGTATATAATACAAATGTGATTTTTAATGTAAAACAATTTATTTCAAAACACGACTATTTTATATAGTTCATATAAATGACAAAAAATATGATTTTTATTATAAAACAATTTATTTCAAAACACGATTATTTTATATAGTTCATATAGGTAATAAAAATATGATTTTTATTATAAAACAATTTATTTCAAAATACGAATACCATTCAACACATGAATTTCAATTCAACGAATGAATTTCGATTCAACACATGAAGGTTTTCTATAGTTGGTATATATAGATGAAAAGGTGATTTTTATATTTAAAACATGAATACTATTCAACACATGAATTTCAATTCAACGAATGAATTTCGATCCAACACATGAAGGTTTTCTATTGTTTGTATATATAGATAAAAAGGTGATTTTTATATTTAAAACACGAATACCATTCAACACATGAATTTCAATTCAACGAATGAATTTCGATCCAACACATGAAGGTTTTCTATAGTTTGTATATATAGATAAAAAGGTGATTTTTATATTTAAAACACGAATACCATTCAACACATGAATTTCAATTCAACGAATGAATTTCGATTCAACACATGAAGGTTTTCTATAGTTTGTATATATAGATAAAAAAGTGATTTTTATAATTAAAACACGAATACCATTCAACACATGAATTTCAATTCAACGAATGAATTTCAATCCAACACATGAAGGTTTTCTATAGTTTGTATATATAGATAAAAAGGTGATTTTTATTGTTAAAACAATTTATTCAATACACAAATACCATTCAACACATGAATATGATTCAACGAATGAATTTCTATTCAATACATGAAGGTTTTCTATTCAACAGATGAATATAGTTTCAATACAGGAAAATAATTCTAACACATGAATATTATTCAAAATTTCGGCAGCATAACGGCAGGGTAGTTAAAACCGGGACCGTCCCTAGTACGGCTCCTCGCTCTACCTTAAAGCCTCGCAGCTTTTGACAATGGGGAATCATGCATCTAGTTCGCATGCAGGCGGCATGTATATTTTTTTCATTTCCATAAACTAATCCTATGTGGTTTCAACCAAATATTTCTCAACCACAAACGGGAATTTTTCAACCACAATCAATCAATTTCAACCACAAACAATTCTAATCAACCATTCGTAATCAACCAATTTTCACACCAATCACAACCAATAAATATCGTCCATGGTTTGTGGACGAGGGGCGTGTATATATATATATATATATATATATATATATATATATATATATATATAGGCATTTCACTTCTATTCAACACATATATATAATTTTTACAACGCATATATAACTTATACATCGAACGTACAACTTATACAACGCTTATACAAGAGGTGTACAACGCTTATATAACTCATACATCGACTATATAATTTATACATTGTCGTTTTCCATATCGTTTATAAATTAGAAATCTCACATTGGGTTCCACTCCACCAAAAATAGCAGAAGGCTCAGAAAAATATGCGGTCTCTTCTAGAATGTAGAAGACGTCCACACGAGTCCATTGTCTCTTGTTTCACTGAATTTCATCAAGAAACGAAAAAGATATGATTTCTTCAATGAAATAAAAACCGTAGCACTTTAAAGTGCTATAATATATAAAATAATTTTAACTGCCGTATACCTTCTATTTTCTTCAAAACTAGGTTTGAAGATTTCTCGTTATCCATAGCACGAGGTGACGATCGGGCGACACAGCATTGAAGAGGACGGAGTAGGCTCCTCGGCGCCAGTGGTGGCGTCCAGTTCGACGCTGGCAAGGGGGCGCAGCGGCGATGGAAAGTCTCCGACTTTGGAGGCTCCAAACACGACGAATACCAAACTAAAAATTACAAATCTTATATGGATTGAAAGAGGAGAAGAAGAGCTTCAAAATGGATCTAGGGGCGCTCGATTTCGTTGAAAGATGGAGGAGAAATCGAGGGGGAAAGATTTGAATATCTTCCGCCGTTCGATAACGAGGAGGAGCGAGTTTCGGTGGTCAACGCGGGGAGAGAGAAAAGTGATTAGCCAATAGGATTTTTTATTAATTTATATATTTTTAAATTTCTAAAATACCCTCTTTCACACACGAACACCAATTCAAACCCAACGACTATCATCCCTAGTGTTTTACCCCCATTCTGAACACAATGGGATATGTTTCGTAGGCCCATTCGACAGTTTCAGTCAGTTTTCCTTCAATTTAAAATATATAACATTCAATATTCGATTTGAACGTACATTTCAATTTGCCAGGGCCACAAACTGATTCGAAAAATTCCAGAAAAATAAATCTGGCTATGTTTTGACGATACGGTCCCAACAAAACTAGTTTCATCGAATTCTGAGACCGTTTGAAAAATGGCCCATTTCTGGTCGATCCAATTTAATAGAAATCGACCAAACACATTTTCCTTTGCCACGCTCACATACTAACTTCAAAAATTATGAAATTGGAAACTTAGCAATAGTTTAACATCCCGGATCCAACAAAAGTGATTTCGTCGAATTCCGATGTCGTTTGCAAAATGGCCATTTTCACGGGCTATATAAACTCCATAGCGACCTTTCAGAAAATTCATTTGGCCATAACTTTTGAATCCCGCTATGAAACTTCGATTTTTCAGATCCTTTAGAAAGGTATTCACTAACAGATTTAATTTTTTTTTGTTTCACTCAAATCCGTTTAGTTTTGCACCCAGTACAGCCAGTTAAAGTTTGAATTCAAATTTTGAAACTACCACGCCATTTCAGGCCTTGTTTATAATTAGAATTAATTATATTTATTTTCAAACGTCGATTCAAACTCACTTTTCATTACTATTATTTAAAATATTTATTTTAAATATTTAAAATCCACTAAAATAGCCAATTTAAAAATTTTAAATTAGTTCAGATTTTCCGGGTCGTTACATTTCTGAAACTGAATAGCTCTCCTTTGATGTAGACTAATTGTTCTTCTAATTTAGATTTGATTCGTAGCTTTAATCTTGCTTTCTAGTTTGAGAAGAAATGATGGTTAGGTTAGGATGATCATTGACATCATGGTGGCTTCTTGGGATGAATTTGTGTGGTTTAGGGTTTTTATTTAGGTTCCTAAGAGAACCAACCAGAACTTGCCACACAAGCCCTAATGACTTAGAAAATCGTCACACAAGGAAACACGTCAGGTTTCAGATCTGGCCCGAGGGGAAGGTCGACCCCCTGGTCGACCTATGTACCCAGGTCGACCTAGTCTCTGGGCGGGAAATTTCCCGCCCAGCCTGCTTCGGTGTTTTTGAATTTCGGGCTGGTTTTATTATTTAAATTATTGAATCTTCTGAAGGTCATAACTCCTTCATACGGAGTCCGATTTACGCAAACTCGGACTCTATCTCAAGCAAAATTCCGAGACGAACGCAATGGCGTAACCTTTTTCCCTTAATTCTTCTTCTAAAAATTAAGTATACTTTAATTTGTTAGTTTGATGTTCACAGAAAATACGGGGTGTTACTTTCTCCCCTCCTTAAAGGATTTCGTCCCCAAAATCTTCAAGTCAAGAAGAATGTATATCCTACCACCCAATCGTCCATCTACTCAACCATTAAACACATGCATCCATTGTCCTTAAAAGTTTTCTAGTGTCGTATGAACATATGCAGAGTGTGTGTATATGTTTCTTATCTAATGCAAAATCAGGCGGTCTACTGATCCAGTTGACCTCCTTAATGCGAATCATGAGAGTGTCATGCGTCCAGTATGTATGCAAATATCCCTAATCGTGTAAATACTATATGTGTGCATATTCACTCATCCATATGCAACATCCATATGATAACACATCAAGTTTCATTCCATATACAAATACATTCATATGCATATGCAATATGAAAGTGACTAAGTCGATCTAGTGCCTAATGTGTGTGTATATGCATCCACGAGCATCTACTAGCAACCACTTGCAACCATCAATCATAACATGTTTCAAATACATGTTTACATCCATTGGCTTCTACCTAAGGATCGGAGATATGACCTAGAGGATATATTTAAAAGATAAAGATTAACATGCAAATAAACATTACAGAGAAAGTGGAATCAAGGATATGCCCTCGAAAAGGGTATGATGCGCGTATCTAGTTTTCAGTCTTCTAAGTCGCATCTTCTTGAGCTTCACTCCACTGTACCTTAACTAATTTAACTTCATGATTGCGAAGCTTCTTGACCTCCGTTTCCAAAACCCACTAGTAAAGTTAGGACCTCGATCACTTACTATGCTAAAGGGCATCCATTGTAGTTGAACTATCTTTCCAAGATAAACAGATGTTAACCATGATACCAAGTATATATACTAATATGATTAGAGGTCTCTCTTCTACTTAGCTTATCCATCATGTCACAATTCGGAGGGTCTAAAGCTAAAGGTTACTATGTACTTTTTACCTCTCTTAAGGTCGGTCTTTTTTCTACTTAGGGCGCCTACCACAACCATTTATTTCTCAGGCAAACCATCCTAGTCGAATTCGACATCCCTCAAGTACAAGTCCCAAAGGTCTAAACCAGCATCAGACAAGCACCCAAGGAATAACTCCTCCGAATTTGGACGATTTATGTGAGATGATACTAGCAAAACAACCAAACAATTGAACACTTAACTGACTCTGGCTATCCTCTCCAATCTTACTCCAAAACTATCATTGATCGCGTAACTGGATTTGCATTGTCAACTAGATATATGCAAAAGTCTATCTCGAGTTTTAGGGGGAAACCCCTAACCTAATCAAAAACATCTGCGTACCCATGGACTATTCTAACGGATCACAAATCATCGATAGATGAATCAAGTGATTCTAGGTAGCTAAGCCTAACTGATCCCTTAAGATCACACGAAGTCTCGGAGGTATTCCTGAAGCAAGTCAAAAGTCTAACTACCCTCCTTTCACAATTACTAGCTAACCAACCCATGCCTAGAATCAACTCATAGCGCATGGAACCAAAAAAACATAAGCATTATACTTAAACTCAATCCTTAATATAGATATTCTCAAATCCTTACAAACCAACGATAAATGAGCCGAACCACCAACCGGATTTGAGACGATAATATGATCTTCTATTATACTAGTACTAAGGTGCAGAGACTCAACTACGGAAGCAGATATGAGTGAACGTGAAGCGCTGAAATAAAAAAGAGTACTAACAGGATGATCAAAAAGAAAAACTAAATTTTACTATCTTTCTCTAGGGTACGCTGGCGGTGAAATCATGCACTTGCATTCCTGAAAATCCTGCCCTTTGTCCTTGTCCTTACCCTCCGAGAAATCCTTGATAAGATTGCCCTGTCTCACCATGCTGAAAACAACCACTTGTCTTTTACTTCCTACAATTAAATGACCTGCTATACCATAGAAAAGATACTTCCTCTTGTTGCGGGATCTATTATTTCCTCCGCCCTTCTTATATTCCAATCCCTTGTTTGTGATTCTTCCCCTTTGGCCTCTTTCTCTTTACCTCCTTTGTGAACCATGTTGACAAGCCTTTCGAATGTTGCCTCCATCGCACGGGAAACCCTACAAAGCTTGGGAGAGAATTAGCCGCAGGTGAAACTACTATGACTATGGATGGAGGTTGAGCACTTCTTCGCCCTTTGACAGGTGTCATAGTGTCATCGAGCCTACGGAACAATGCCGCGATGAGGTCACCTCCCAGAAAGCCAGGAGCCCCGGAGACTCAGGAAAGAAGGAAACAAGGATTCAAACAGAGGATCTAAAGATAGTGCATATGGCTTTGGGAAATATGCCTTTAAAACAAAACTTTTCTTTTGAAAATGCTTCTTTTAAAACCGTTTTGAAAATAAATTTTCAAATCATTTATCTGATTGGGTAACCTTCAGCTCTGATACCAAGTGAAACACCCCACCTCCGTTAAGGTCACTCACAAAGGGAATGCCTTAACTTTGGTGGAGCATTTTAGGTAAAAGATGCAGATAAATTACAAGAAAGACAAATAAAGCATCTGAAAATAAAGTCATATTATAAACAATGTGGTTCAGTCAAGCTTTTACAATAGTTGTCTCAATCATACTTAAAAGTAATACATAGAATTTCTGTCTTGATTTATAAACTTCCAAGTATAAAAGAAGCATAAAAATAACAATGATATTTCCAATAAAGCATAGACCAGCCATAGCAGTGGAAGAGAGAGTCTAAAGCAATACATCGATTGTCTTCGAGCTTGGAAAGAAAACCAAGCTAAATGGTAACATTTCCTCCCTACGAACTGGGGAGGGGGGGAACGGAAGAAAAGAGGCAAAACAAAACTAGGTCAGACATAAGTCTGGTAAGTCCAGTGACTTTCAGCATATAAACAAGCAAAAGCATCATGACAATGACATGAATAAACTGAATATAAGACAATACCGTGAGAACAAGGATAATAAGATAACATACAATTAGTATAGATATGATAAGGCAAGATAAACTGAATGCGCTTCTACTCTTCCTCTACTTCGCTACAACCCTGTTATTCTGATTTCTATATCTATGCACCACCTAACTAGTGTCCCAAAATGTAATCTATATAAAATGATAACGTGATCCCAATCCCCGCAATTGTGGTAGCCTTCAGGTGTACATCTATTATGAGGATTCCACCTCAATCTTCCTAATTGCCATGAATGTGTTAGATGTACCCTTACTACCCTATCGATTGGCTCCCTACTTGTATTAATTTTTCTTGTGTATGTGTCAATCGGCCCTCTCTTGCGTGTAGATACCCTGTGTTGGTCCCACCATAAGGTGTATCAATCCTTATGATAGCAACCAGACACGATTCAAGATGCATAGTGTATAACTATTGGTACCCAGTGCCTGCTTCTTCCCACTCCGAAGTACGTGCACGCCCGTAAACTGTCGAAACCAACACTGACGTACCCACTGCCGTTGTTTTGACCACTTATAATCAGCCTAGTAATCGTGCCCCACCCTACCTAGTTCAGGGTACCATGGTACATCTATGTGGGTTACTGCTGAAATGGGTCCCCATAACTAGGGTTTCCTACTGGTTAAGTTTTGTGGGCCTATATATACAAATATTACCCACCTATACGAGATGTACTTAACCCTCCCACCGATTCAAGCATGTTTATTTAATGGTTAAGTTTTGTGGGCCTATATTTACTAATAATACCCACCAACCCAATATTTACTTAACCTCCCACACATTATGCCATATTGGTTAAGTGTTGTTCATTCATGTTAACTTAACCCACCTATTCATCATGTCATGTTGGTTAAGTGTTTCTTGTTAACTTAACCCTCCTCACTTTTCACATTGGATTGGTTAAGTGTTTCTTATTAACTTAACCCCGTTCGTCCATCAAGTTATATTGGTCAAGTGTTTCTTGTTAACTTAACCCCACGTGTTCATCATGTTGTATTGGTTAAGTGTCATCAATTAATTCAAGTTACTTAACCCCACTACTTGTCATGTAACTTTTGGTTAAGTATAGCCTTCTTGTGTCAACTTAACCCTACCACAAATCAAGTTATATTGGTTAAGTGTTGCCCTCTTGTTGTAACTTAACCTTACCACAAATCAAGTTATATTGGTTAAGTGTTGCCCTCTTGTTTTAATTTAACCTTACCACAAATCAAGTTATATTGGTTAAGTGTTGCCCTCTTGTTTTAACTTAACCTTACCACAAATCAAGTTATATTGGTTAAATGTTTCCCTCTTGTTTTAACTTAACCTTACCACAAATCAAGCTATATTGGTTTAGTGTTTCCCTTTTATTTTAACTTAACCTTACCACAAATCAAGTTATATTGGTTAAGTGTTTCCCTCTTGTTTAACTTAACCTTACCACAAATCAAGTTATATTGGTTAAGTGTTTCCCTCTTATTTTAAATTAACCTTACCACAAATCAAGTTATATTGGTTAAGTGTTTCTTATTACTTAACCCTACCCATTCATCATGCTATGCTGGTTAAGTATTTCCTATTAACTTAACCCTAGTCATTCATGTTATATAGGTTAAGTGTTCCTACGAACTTAACCCTAGTCATTCATGTTATATTGGTTAAGTGTTTCCCTCTTGTTTTAACTTAACCTTACCACAAATCAAGTTATATTGGTTAAGTGTTTCTTATTACTTAACCCTACCCATTCATCATGCTATACTGGTTAAGTATTTCCTATTAACTTAACCCTAGTCATTCATGTTATATTGGTTAAGTGTTCCTATGAACTTAACCCTAGTCATTCATGTTATATTGGTTAAGTGTTCCTATGAACTTAACCCTAGTCATTCATGTTATGTTGGTTAAGTGTTCCTATGAACTTAATCCTAGTCATTTATCTTATTCATTACCATTAATTGATTTATTAATGCACCAACCTCTCACATTAGATATGTGTTGTTGTGGTTACTGGATGTGCCGGGCGGTTCCGGGCAGTTTTACACCACAACTCAATCTAACCTCAGGTTTTTCTTAGGCATAATGCACTAACCTCTCACATTAGATAGGTGTTATTGTGGTTACTGGATGTGCCGAGCGGTTCCGGGCAGTTTTATACCACAACTCAATCGAACCTTGGGTTATGCACATTCGTCTTTTCACTAATTTACATATTTACAGTTTATATGTAAATTATTCACAATTGTTGCCAATTTCAGATTATGACACATTTTCCATAAATGTCCAAGTCTAGACTTATATGCTAATTATCCCAACCAGTCATATTCCAATTCTCAAGTTATGCCCAACAAAGCTAATTGCAAATTATGGCCCCCAAATTCAATTTCAAGTTATTACTCAAAATAGGCTACACCTAATCTTCCCAAGTTTGTAATAATAGACATGCCCCAAAATTACAATATTCATTATACTTGGCATCCCAAATCAATAGTTAGGCCAAATCTAGATTTAATGTTCAATTTACATTTTATGCCCAATCTAGATTCAATGCTCAAGTTACCCCAAATTCACAACAATAACAATTATGCCCAAAACTTGATTTATATGCCAATTTCATACTTTGTCGTTTATGCCAATTTTAGGTTCAATATGTCAAATTACATATTCGTGTCAAATCACCCCAAATTGCATCTTAACAGTCATGCCATACTACATGTTCCAAATTATGCCAAATAATGTCAATTTCATGTTATACCCAATTACCCCCGCATTCATAACGTACGTATTTCGAGTTTTAACTTAAGATTCATAAAATAAGGGGAGAAGCAAGATGGAACATCATAAGAATAGGCATAGTCATATGATGATAAGAACTATTGGTCTAATAAACTTGATGCACTAAAAAGACAAGTTTTGCATAGAATACATCGCAGGCATATAGATATGATATGAATATCATCATGAATTTAAAAAGGATTACAATTCCGATATACAACAAGGATAGATATGATTGGGCCAATTTCATAGTCAAAAATGATTTCCAAAGATATATATATATACACACACACTCAAGCACAGATTCAGTGAAAAGATAGCTTACATCAGGCATATTCTCATATCCATTTTATTACTTGTCACAGTTAGATTTAGGTGTTCAAATCTAAAAAGTAACCGACTTACAAACAAAAGGAAAATCTTGTTTTTCTGGGATCTATTTTCTGAAACTAAGTAGCTCTCCTTTGATGTATACTAATTGTTCTTCTAATTTAGATTTGATTCATAGCTTTAATCTTGCTTTCTAGTTTGAGAAGAAATGGTGGTTAGGTTAGGATGATCATTGACAGCATAGTGGCTCCTTGGAATGAGTTTGTGTGGTTTAGGGTTTGGATTTAGGTTGCTTATATAGAAGTTTGATTTAATAAGAGCCATTAGTCAACCTAAGACCAATCAAAGCCATTCAAACCTATGAGAACCAGCCAGAACTTGCCACACAAGCCCTAATGACTCAAAAAATCGTCACATAAGAAAACATGTCAGGTTTCAGATCTGGCCCGAGGGGGAGGTCGACCCCCTGGTTGACCTATGTACCCAGGTCGACCCCCTGGTCGACCTGGTCTCTGGGCGGGATGTTTCCCTCCCTGCCCGCTTCGGGGTTTTTGAATTTCGAAACTTAAATTTGAATTTCGGGCTGGTTTTATTATTTAAATTCTTGAATCTTCTGAAGGTCATAACTCCTTCATACGGAGTTCGATTTATGCAAACTTGAACTCTATCTCAAGAAGAATTCCGAGACGAACGCAATGGCATAACCCGTTTCCCTTAATTCTTCTTTAAAAATTAAGTATACTTTAATTTGTTAGTTTGACGTTCACATAAAATACAGGGTGTTACAGAAAGTGTTTTTATGATGAAGAAGATGAATATGATGATACTAACACTTCCATGAAAATGGAGATATCAAGGTGGAAAAAAGATCAATTTTCTTTGATTTGCCTTATTGGGAGGTTAGTGGTTAACTTATTTATTTTTTGTTGTTTTAGTATAAGAAAAACCCAATAATGCGTTATAGTTGTGGTTTTCACAGGAACTTCCATTACGTCGCAATACAGATGTGATGCATGTGGAGTAGAACATTGGTGAAAGCTTATTAGGCACGATGTTGCATGGTAATAAATCAAAAGATGGAACCAACTGTAGGAAGGATTTAGAGGATTGGGGAATTCGACGTGAGCTTCATACACAACCTCGTGGGAATAAAACATATTTTCCACCGGCTCTATATTTGTTGTCAAAGTCGAAGAGAAAAATATTTTGTAAAAGATTGTACAATTTCAAAGGACCAGATGGCTACTGTTCAAATTTAAAATATTGGATAAAGTTGTCGGATTGCAAAATTAGTGGATTTAAGTCACATGATTACTATGTATTAATGCAACATTTATTGCCAGTAGCATCGAGAGGATTAATGGCAAAGAAGGCAAGAAAAGCTATAATTCGCTTACGTTCTTTTTTCAACAAATGATGTCAACGTATTCTTGATAGAGAGAAGGTAGAACAAATCAATGTTGAGATTATTGAAGTTTTATATGAGCTTGAATTTTTCTACCATCTTTCTTTGATATAATAGTACATTCATCTTAGAAAAGAAGCACAAATGTGTGGATCGGTTCATTTTTGTAGGATGTACCTATTCGAAATATATATGAAGACACTCAAAGATTATGTCAGAAACTATGCGCGACCAGAGAGATGTATTGCAGAATCGTATCTTGCAGCAGAATGCATGTTGTTTTTCAATGAATTTTTGAAAAAATGAGGACATATACAGGAGAAAAAAGCTCGAAATGAATATTATGAAAGCAGTGGAATACTCGAGGGACGTCCAATTTAAATATCGAAGACAATTTCATTGCCAGCTAATGGGAAAGAAAGTGCTCGTTTAGCTGTTTTAATGATATGGTTGTGGTGGAACCATTTATGGAGTAAGTTTATGTTGTATATTATTTTAATTATTTTTATGTGTTTGTGATGATATATATAACTTATAATCAAATATTCAATACTATTTTGCATTTGAAGGAATTAGAAAATTCAGATCAGCACATGAAAAAAAGTACGACCTTACTTTGGGAAACACATACCAAAATTTTTGTCGATTGAATTAAAAGAAAGGTTAGTTAGATTCAAACTTATTCTCATATGACTATTAATATTACTATAAAATTTACATGCTAAATGAAATTCGTTGTAGATACCTATTACCTCCAAGGATCATAAAGACATGTCAAAATGGATTGCTAACGGTCCGAAGGATAATGCCCTGTGTTACAAAGGATATATCATCAATGAGAAAAAATTTCATGTAAAAGATTTAGGGAGACAAACTCATGACTTTTGATGCAACTACTATGTGTGGAGCAAGTGCAAAATATATGTCCTAAGTTGTTAATGTGGTCACTTATTATGGAATATTGACAGATATAATTTTATTAAATTATCGTTTGGTTTATATTCCAGTTTTTAAGTGTCGTTGGGTGTATAAGAAATGGAGTAAAAGTCGATGATGATGGGTTCACTCTTGTTAATTTACATCAAGCATCATTTTCACGAGACCCATACATACTCGCATCTCAAGCAAAACAAGTATTTTATTCAAGGGAGAACGATGATTCTAATTAGTATGTTATAATAAAAGCACCATCAAGAAGTTTTACTGATTTAGAGGATCCTTATTGCATCGAGGAAGATATCCAAGTGGTGGAAGATGAAATAACCAAAGTGGATGATGAGGATGTTATCTATGTTAGAGAGGATTGCGAGGGCATACTTGTGTAGATTATATGTCATACTTGAGCATCGTTGTTCATTTTCTTTAGTGATGGTTGAACTTATAAATTAAATCCAGGCTATTTGGAAAGTTCATTGTACTTGTATTAATTTTTTTCGTGTTTGATGTTCATTTGCAAAACACTTGAAACTTGGCATTTGTGTTGCACCTGAAAATAAGTTATATACATTTGTGTTGTACCAGAATTTCGGGCATTTCTTGGCCATGCGGTTTGACCTGTTTTTCATATTACACGCATGCACTAGTACATCAGTTGCCTTGTTTTGTCTGGCCATTAAACCAGAGATTTGTCTGGTCTGGTCTGGTCTTACATTTCTTTATATGTGTATACTTTATATACATATATGTGTATATACATAAACGTTGTGCTGCCTTGTCTGATCTTGCATTTCTTTACATCAAACCACACAATTTAAATTATATATGTATTTATGACTATGTATACAATTTAAATTATGTATGTATTTAGATTATTATATACATATATGCCATTTTCTTGGCATGTTCCATTGAAATTTGTATTTATAACTATATATACGTGTGCATCAACACGTGTATGCATATACATATATTGATCATATTCAAGTGCCAGCTGCTTATTATTTTATACAGTATTTTTTTCATTTGCAGAAAAATATGTCGACAAGCAATGTACATACTCGCAACCAGATAAAGGCTACAGAGGAATCCCAAAAGAATAAGCCAGATTGGAAGCATAAATCAAAGCTAAAGAGTAACATTCAATGCGAAGAACAACCAGTCAATGTTAAGAAGCAAGCCATTGTTCGTAATGAAGACGAAGAACAAATTGTCCTAAATGACCGAAATGAAGAAGGACTCCGCTCAGAAAATCAAATCTGTCTTGAACAAACTGATGATGCTGAGCTGGAAATTGGAAAAAAAAAAGTGCAGCTGAAATCAGAAGTACATCTCAGAAAAGAGGCAATAGAAATCTAGCAAAAGTAAAAAGGCTCCCAATATGCAGTCAGGATTAAATTGAAGTTGAGTTCAGTGATCTAGATATACCATAGGGAAAGGGTCAGTATATTTATCCTCCTTTCTTGGACTGCTTGTGCGGGACCAGGTTCCATGCACTGCCAATGATTGGAGGAATATAAATGATGAGTTAAAAGAAGTTTTATGGCAGTCAGTTTAGGTATGAAGTCGGACTTAATTTTGGTTACTTAATTAATTTTTCTTACTTAATTTTGGTTATTTATAAATCTTGAATATGTTTTTGATTCGCTTTAGGTGTCACTTAAATTTTTAACATGCAAGTAAATTACATGATTGCTCAAACATTATCTCAGAATTGAATATTTCAAAAATGATGAATGAAGTTTTGTTACTCGCACAACATATAATTACATTTTGTATCCTTTTGTCTTAGGTGCTAGGTAGGATTGATGCTTCTTGGTTTCTAAAACTGTGTACAAGCAACAATAAAAAATTACATTTCATATCCTTTTGCCTTAGGTGCTAGGTAGGATTGATGCTTCTTGATTACCCAAGTAAATGACTATTAACCTTAGCCACGTCAAAGTTTAAGTCATTGTTTATTACTTTAGCACTTTGCTAGAGATGGTACGGTAGGCACTTTAAGGAGAACATGCATGTAGAAGTATATTGATTTATAATATATGTTCTTTCTTTGTACTCCAATTCAGACCATACGCACAGGAGAATTATAACATCCTAATAGATTAAGAATTCATGTAAAACAAAGAGGCCATTCATATACCATGAAAGTTATGTGAGCGATGTGTATTTTCCAAAACTATACATTAAGAAGCAACAACAACAAAACTGTGTACTGATAGATAGTCAGGAATAAGACAGTGGTCATTTGCTGGTTAATATACAATAATAAGTTGATAATATCATATATGGTGCACGTGGGTATAATTGTATTCAAATTCATGGTTAGTTGATTTAATTTTTTTTTTTTTGAACGGTTCCTTTCGGTTGTGAAATATTCTAAACAAATTTAAGTCGAGCTGCGCTTAAATTCTTGACTAGTTAACTAGTCAATTTGCATTTTTGACTATTTTTTATTATAATATATTTTACACATATCATCAAAAAATATTAGCCCCCTCTTGTCGAATTCCCGGCTCCGTCTCTGCAAATGGCTGTTATTTGAATATCTACATCGCGTTATTACAGTTATGGATGAAAAAAATTGTTTGATGCATATATATATGGCTATTATTTGATTTTAATATCATGTTTTCGTGTATTGATTCAGGTTCGATTTAAAGTGGAAGAGGAATGGCAAAGAAAAGCCATATTTCAACAAATGTGACTACTTTGGAGATCGTCATACTCTGGAGATCGTCAAATAACAAATTGGTTCGAACTTTGCAAAAAGCGGAAAATGAAGAGGAAAGACTTAAACTGAAACCTATCAACATCAAAAACATGAATGAATGGAGAAAGTTTGTGAAGGTGAAAACAAGTGTGGTGTTTAAGGTAAATCTAAAATAAAATTCAATCCTTCAACAACAAGTCATTCCTACTACACGTTAGTTTGTCACATGTGTTGCACTTGTAAACACCTTTAGGAAAAATTGAAACCCTCTTTGCAAACATATTTCTTCTTTTACGCTCATCTAATTTTAACATCTTTCTATATTTCGAACAAAAAAGTGAGAAATATTCAGCCCCTAGGTACACACAACTTCCACATACAACCGGTCATAAGGGAATGACTAGAATGGTCGAAGACTTGGTTAGTTAATTAACTATAGCTTTATTTAATGTTATTGTATACCTATTGGTTTACTTATTTAATGTTATCCTAAATTTAGGAAAAATAAAGTATAGATCCATCGTCCGTAAGTAGAGCTGATGTGTGGATCAAATCTCACATAAAAAACGGTGAACCGGTGTCATTGGAATCGACAAATACTATTGTATAATTATTTATTTTATCGGTATTTATTTTTTGAAACTATAATATTTTTACCATTGTACATCATCTATGTATTTTTATTTATGTAGGAGGAGATTAAAAAGTTTGGTAGCCTATCGCAACCCAGCTCAACACGAATGTCAACGGAGATGCTCTCGTTCATGTATTGGGAGAAGACAGACCAGGACAGTTATGGGCATTGGGAAGGGGTTGCACTTTTACCGAGCTAGTTGTAGCTCAGTCCAAAGATAAACAAGTGTCACGGTGTCGAGAGGAAATAGCAGAATTAAAGGGAATGATATAGACTCTGAAGGACCAATTTTTAAAATTAAATTATATTCATTAAAAGAAAATTCAGCACACTCTATAAGTTAAAATACTAACAAGAATAAATTTTGGTGTTTTACTGCAATGTAAAGAAAGTTTGCAAGGGAGCACACATGAATTGGTAAACATCATAATTATATTATTCAATAAATAACATTTAGATTTTATTTTGATCCAATAATGTTTCATTTTAAGTATTGTGGCATCAACTTGAGTGTCCTAAGATTAAAATATCATGATATTTGTGCTTTGTAGCAGGGTAAAGAAAGTTCAAGAAGGAGCTCACCTAAATGGGTAAAAGTAATAATTATATTACTCAATAAATAAAATTTATATTTTACATTTTTAATTCAGTATTTGATATAATTTTCAGTTGAATAATTTATAGAGCGATGACGAAGTATGTTTGATGTTGAATTAGGATGGAACCTCTGGAGTTGTTGCCTATGGAAGGTTGTTGTCCATGAACGCAAATGACTTTGTCAATGGCATTCGTCTTGGATCAAATGCTACAAGCGTTTTAATAAATTTTCTGGATAAACCAGATACTTATTAATGGAGGCCTACACCTGAAATGACAGTATCAGCAGATGCTATGAATAAGGTAGTAGCTTGGCCATCAGTTTGCGTCAAGGTACCGCTGCGAGCATGCGTGAACTATGATGAAGCCAGTACGGTAAATTTTACACTTCTCATATTATATTTATAGTTATTTTGTGTGTATAGAATAAAGGTACCACATATATATCAACGTGATTATATTTATTAACAAATTCATATTTGATTCAGAATAAAGGTACCACATATATTTATTTACAGTTACGCGTGAACTGTAAATGGAGGGCTGTAAAGTTATTAGCTTATAGAGCTATCACTACATGGAAATAATATAACATTCTCTTTGTTTTGAAACTGTCATGACTAGAAGTATAATTGCTAACATTGAAGTATATTTTCACTTTTAGAGTACCAGCAACATCCAAGATAATTGCAAGATTTATGGTTAGAATGAGGGTGAAGGTATAGTTGTCGAAGGAATAATCTACGTTGATGATCCAAAATATACTGTCAATGTATTTTGCTCGGTCCGTCTGCCATTGTGATTTGGGTGGAAAACGTAATAAATAAAGATGCTTATTTGTGGCGACCCACATCTGGTATGTCATGCATTGGAGATGCAGTTGGTAGGAAAGTAGCATGGCCAAGATCAAAAGTAGAAGCTGATAAAGAAAATCCATCTGAGAGTTATCATGATAATGAAAATCATGCGAATTCTCCGTTAAAATCCGCATATATGTTCATGAATAAATTGCAACATGTAAGTATTAATTTTCAACATTGATCAATGTGTATGAAAGTTATTTAATGCGTATGTATATATTCTGCATAATAATCTTTTTTCTTTCAGCCGATCGCAACCATGAAAAAGGATGCCAAATGCAAGTTGACAGACGTGGGTGGAATAGACATAGTGGATGAAGGAACTATTGCATCAACTGATCTGATAGCGTTGGTCCATTGTCGTCCATTGGAAAAGGATGTTGTAAAAGTTTGGGTTGAACATGTGACAGTTCCAAATGCAGAGCTATGGAGATCAACATCAGCTCTGACGTGCATGGAAGATGCCTTTGGCGCTCCCATAGCTTGGCCAATGGAAAAAAATCATTATTGAAACAAAATGAAAGGTATGTAAATATTTTTTTTAATATACATTATGAGTTACTGCGGTATGGAAGATGCCTTATAGGCTTATAGACTTCTAGAACATATTCTATATTTCAGAAACCACAGCTTGGCCATTTACTATGGTATGGCCATATAGGCTTCTGGATTGTAGATAGTTATAGGCTTATTTTATTGTGGTATGTTCTATGTTTTAGAAACCAAAGCTTGGCCTTTTACTGTGGTATGGCCTTATAGGCTTTTGGAACATGTTCTATGTTTCAGAAACCACAGTATAACATGCCACCCAAGAGCTGATTTTCAATGGTATGCATGTTCAAATATGTTCGCTACCATAAGGGGTACAAAAGAAATATATTGCATGTATTATAACTTGATATAAACAAAATGGTGAACTGAGGTCCAACCTGCAATGGAATTATGTAGTTTAAAATCTCAAGACACAACAGTTACACATGTACTTGTTTCTTTCAGTCAAATTTATATTGTTGTCATTATTGAATGAAATGGACATTGGTTAGGCAAGAGTTGAGGTTGAGAAAAATCATGTGCATATAATGATATGGTTATCATTATATGATGTGAAATGAAAATATTTGAGGTCCAAAATGATACTTGACATCTGTTTTGGAAGATGGCGATTTTCAGAGCAAAATCCAAGCATATCCATAGTGTGCTTATCTGCACCTATATCAAACTGTGCTCTTTATTCAAGCATGGCTGCTACATGGGTCTTTTTGCTGCAAGTGCAGCTTCTTCTTTCCATGGTTGTATATTAGCTAGTCTAGTTTCGTCTGTTGTCGGCCATACCATTTATCCAAAATATCTGGTTGGTTTTCCAAAATATTTGAAATTAATCATGATAGAACTATCCAAGACTCCAACCCCAGAGCCTATATACTTGAGGAACCTGAATCGTTCTGCAAGATCCACTATTAAATGACCTTTACATGCAATGGAATTACTGAATGTTGTTTACTACAAGAAAATGATTGTGCTTGAAAAGTTTATGTTATGTAGTGTTACATCATATAGTGTTACTCTCCGAGTTTGACCTGCTATTTTTTTTCTTAAGTTATGTTTTGTTATTTATTTTAGTAATTACTTATCATTATTTTATCAATCTATTTTTCAGTACTTTGTTTACAGGTAGATCAACTATTTTTGAAGACATCAGCAACAGATGTATTTGCTCAATAATTTGGTTTTTTTAGATGTTTATTTCAGTGTTTAATGTACTTTGGTTATGACATTGTTATTGGTAGTTTGGTTGTGTATGTTGTGGGTGTTTGAATGTCCGACGACTTTTTGTCTTGACATTTATGTATGTTTTGGATGTTTGAATGAGTATGTATCTTGTAGATCTTTGAATGTGTACGTATTTTGTGATTGTTTAATACGTTATGTTCAAAAGTATATGTGTTTGTGTATTATGTTATATAATTGAATGCAAAATTATGGTAGATCTGGAATTTTATGATACTAATTGGGAACAAATGGTGGCGGAAAAAATGCTACGATTTCTTTCCATAGCATTTCAAATCCGCTACAAATTAATGGTTATAGAAATAAAAAAACCAATGTGGTGGTGTTTATTAAACGCTACAAAAAAAGTTAAGTGAACGCCACTAAAAAAGAATCGTAATGTAGTAACTTTTTCGGTGGCGTTTATTAAATGCTGTAAAAATAACATTCGTAACATTTAAAAAAACGCCATTAAAAATAAATTTTTAGTGTCGTTTGGAAAAAGTGCAACGAATACTCACTGATTTTCAATCATCGAAACGCCACCAAAAATGCTTAATAGCGATTTTTGGGCGCTACAAAAAAATCATTTTTCTTGTGGTGTATATATTAATATATATGTTATGTGTTTGTTCTATATTCTATTATGATGTTGTATTTAATTGTTCTAATTCTAGATTATGTTGAGCCATCATAGTATTGTATTGGATAAAAATTTAGATTGTTGGTCCACTTGAAAAAAAAAACGAAGCCCTCATTGATGCTCTTAATGTTTATTTAATGCAAAACTTATGGTTAGTTGCTTCTAACCAACCCTATTCTCTGATTAGTGGATGACATTACTTGTAATTCTCTTCACTAATGTGGGTTTCAGGGTGGAGCGTCACAATAACCTATTTTTCAAAGTTTTGAGGCTATCACCTCTAAACCCTTCGCACCATCATCCATTTCGATAGGTTCTACTTCAAACCTGATTTCAACAATTTTTTTTTAGGTGTCGCCTCTATTCCTTCCGAAGGTGGACTCAGCTGACAAGGTATGTTTTCAAACCGCTTTTCAAATTAATTCGAGTCTATCGCCTTTATACTGTCACTCATCGACTTTTTCGATAAGGTCACTTTTAAACCTTGTTTTCAAACTTTTTAATCCTATAGGTTATTAGCCTATGTATATGGTCGAAAGGCTTTTAACAATCAATTTAGTCACTTTTTTTTGGTATTGACACTTAGTTAGAGGGTAAATAAGAGCACGGTTGACATGCCTCGTATAGCCTGTCAATATTATTTGTTATCCATAGTGATCCGAGTATCAATTGCACGTGTTACTGAATTAGTTAATATAAGTTTTCACCTGTTTATGGTATGGAAGTTAACCTTTTATCTTAGGTTATATAATTATTTGTTGCTAGTGTTTATTCTGAAGCACGTGATTTAAGTATATACTGGGGACACCAATGAGATTGTAACGACCCAGAAAATCTGAACCAATTAAAATTTTTTAAATTGGCTAAAATAATGGATTTTAAATATTTAAAATAAATATTTTAGCTAATGGCAATGAAAAGTTAGTTGAATCGACAATTGAAAACGAATATAATCAATTATAATTATAATTATAAACAGGGCTTGAAAAGGGGCTGTAGTTTCAAAAATCGAATTCAAAATTTGTCGGACTGTACCGGGTGCAAAACAATCCGGATTTTAGTGAAACCAAAAATATTTAAATCTGTTAGTGAATACCTTTCTAACGTATCTGAAAAATCGAATTTTCATAGCAGAAAGCAAAAGTTATGACCGAATGAATTTTCAGAACGGTCGCTATGGAATTTATATAGCCCGTGAAAATGGCCATTTTGCATACGACCTCGGAATTCGACGAAACCACTTTTGTTGGATCCGGGACGGGAAGTTATTACTAGGTTTCAAATTTCATAATTTTTGAAGCTAGTATGTGAGCGTGGCAAAGGAAAACGTGTTTTGGTCAATTACAGTTAAATTGGATCGACCAAAAATGGGCCTTTTTGCAAACGGTCTCAGAATTCGACGAAACTAGTTTTGTTAGGACCGTATCGTCAAAACATAGCCTGTTTTATTTTTCCGGAATTTTTCGAATCAGTTTGTGGCCCTGGCAAATTGAAATGTACGTTCAAATTAAATATTGAATGTTTTATATTTTGATTTGAATGGAAACTGACTGAAACAGTCGAATGGGCCTACGAAACATATCCCATTGTGTTCGGAATGGGGGTAAAACGCTAGGGACGACATTCGTTGGGTTTGGATTGGGGTTCGCGAGAGGCAAGGGGTATTTTCGGATTTTTAAAACTTTATAAATAAATAAAAATGATTGGGCCACGTCAGAACGCACCCCCCCCCCCCCCCCCGATTTTCTCTCTCCCCGACTCGAGCAACGGCGGAAACTGGCCGCTCCCTTCTCTCCTCTTTTTCTTCTGATCCGCTCAATGAAATCCAATGCCACAGTTGAGGTTTTTGTAGTACTTCTCGTGATCTTCAAATCCATATAGGTATTGGATTTTTTCGTGGCCTGTAGAGGGAGAACCACCCTCGAGAAGTTCAGTCGTTCGCACCCCGATTCCGCCGCCTGGGGACCACCGAGCTCGACCTCCTCCCTGGCGCACGTGCGCCTCTCCTAGCCCGACAAGGTGGCGCTGGCCGATCGAAGCAACAATCAACGGATTGCCTGAAAGATCAAAACCTAGTTTTGAAGATTCTGAAAGGTAATCGGCTGTTAATTATTTAACTGATTTCGACAGTTTAAAACCGTTGCAAACTTCAAAAAATCATATCTTTTTGCTATGTTAACGAAATTCGATGAAACAGGAAACATCGTGACCGTGTGGACGTCTTCTACATTTTAGAAAAGACCGCATATTTTTCTGAGCCTTCTGCTATTTTTGGTGGAGTGGAACCCAATGTGAGATTTCTGATTTAAAAACAATATGGAAAACGACGATGTATAAATTATATAGTCAATGTATGAGTTATATATGCGTTGTACACCTCATGTATAAGCGTTGTATAAGTTGTACGTTCGATGTATAAGTTGTATATGCGTTGTAAAAATTATATATGTGTTGAAATGAAGTGAATTGCTATATATATATATATGTATATATATATATATATATACACACCCCTCGTCCACAAACCATTGACGATATTTATTGGTTGAAATTGTTGTGAAAATTGATTGATAGCGAATGGTTGTTTGGGATTGTTTGTGGTTGAAAAATACCCGCTTGTGGTTGAGAAATATTTGGTTGAAACCACATAGGATTAGTTTGTGGAAATGAAATAAATATATACATGCCGCCTGCGTGCGAACTAGATGCATGATCCCCATTGTCAAAAACCGCGAGGTTTTAAGGTAGAGCGAGGAGCCGTACTAGGGACGGTCCCGGTTTTAACTTCCCTACCGTTATGCTGCCGAAATTTTGAATAATATTCATGTGTTTGAATTATTTTCATTTGCTAAAACTATATTTATTCATTGAATAGAAAACCTTCATGTGTTGAATCGATATTCATTCGTTGATTAGAAATTCATGTGTTGAATGGTATTCGCGTTTTAAATATAAAAATCACATTTTTATCTATATATAGAAACTATAGAAAACCTTCATGTGTTGAATCGATATTCATTCGTTGATTTGAAATTCATGTGTTGAATGGTATTCATATTTTGAAATAAATTGTTTGATAATAAAAATCACCTTTTGTCGACTATATGTACTGTGTAAAATAATCTTGTTTTGAAAGAAATTGTTTTATAAGAAAAATCCTATTTTTATCACCAATATGAAATATATAAAATAATAGTGTTTTGAAATGAGTTGTTTTACAATAAAAATCACATTTTTATTATATGCATGAATCGTTGAAATGTGAAGTGTTAAATAGCCACTTGTTCAAATAAATATATATGAGTTGAAATATTCATTAATTAGCTAATGATATGATTTGTACCTATGTATGTAACATTAGAATGAATGGTGTTTTTAAACCAAATAGAAATCAAATATGAAGTTGAATAGAAAATGATAAATGATAAGAACTATATATATGTACATGCATATTCATTGAACAGGTTATAGCAAAGGGGCTAGAGAAGAGGAATAAAATTTTGTGCCCGACAAATAGGTACACATTTACTGTTTTGTTTGGGTGATGATTTTATGAGCCTGTTGGCTAGCCGCTTGGCTTTTTTTCTTTTTCTTTTTGAGATTAGAAGGACCGGGGAAGCTATTTGAGATTTCCCGATGCTCCCGGTGCAGGGGAGGTTATGGCGAAATTTTCCAAAATTTTAAGGCGTTAGTGAAATATTTGAAGTGAAAACGATATTGAAATCATTGAATGAACTATATTTACATAAATATATAAATATAAATAAAATTAAAACGAAACGAGGACGTGCAGTTCGTATTTTGAAACCGTGATTTCAAACAACTAGTGCGGGAAATCCGACCATTGGATTTTCCCGAAACCTCAACCGTCGGGTTCGCCTTGGAAATATCTTCCCAACGGCACCAACCTTGTAAAAATCCAACGGTTGGATTGCCTGGAATGTTTAAATCAAATCTGAAGAAAAACAGCGCCAGGAACGATTATATTTATATATATATACAATTATATTTAATCGAATAACGACGCTGCAGTTCGTATTTTGAAATCGAAAATTCAAACGATTGTACCGGGAGATCCGACCATCGAATTTTCCCGAAACTGGAACCGTTGGATTCGTTTTGAAAAGACCTTTCTAATGATGTAAATTTTGTGAAGATCCAACGGTTAGATTTTCAGATATGTGTAAATCAAATCTGAAGAAAAACAGCGCCACGGCCGCGTTATGGCCCGAAGCGTCATTTTGAATAAATGGGCTATTTTAAAATAAATAAAAATAGCGATAAATCATTATAAAGTACCATAAACAATATGGAGTGGAAATAAACTGAATTTGCTCGATTTATGTTGTATTTGATGGTTGAATGTGTTTGGTGTGAAAATTACATTAAAGAACAATATTGGTGTTGTCGAATAATTTAACCATTGAAATAAATTGATTTGAAATTCTAAATATACGTGAATTATTTGAAAAGGCCGAGTTAATTCTCATTTCGAATAATTGACCGACGATTGAAATTCGAAGATGAAGACGGTGGTCGAAGACTGGAGATCTTCACCTCGTTTGGATGGTAACCGAGGTCCTGATTGGGAGGCATCCCGAAATATGGATAATGAGTGGTGATCGTCCAGACGTATGTGGTGATCGATGGGTTTGCGAGGTATTTAGTGCCTCCGGTTTCGTTCAGACCCGGAACGGACTTGTAAATGGACTGTGTGTCTGACATTGGATTTTGTTCTGTGTTGATTGATCTCTATTAAATATACATCTATTTGGCGGCGGAGAATTTATTCTTTTGCTTAACGTCCTTCTTTGAAACGCACGAGCTCAAAGGTTGTATATCGATGGACATCAGTCGCATGGCATGAATTGTCTATGTGGCATGCTAAGATGCAGTGATCAGGGCTTCTGTTGAAAAGCAAAGCCTTGTGGTGATGATCAAAGCACCGCCTGTGTGGCGTAGCTTTGTGTATAACGTAAATTCGCGAGCCTCACACCCCGGTATGAACCAGAAACGGGAGGAAGGACCTCAAGGAGGACATGCGTTTCTTCCTAGCTAGGGTGGTGTCAGTGACCTACCAGCCCTGACATTTATATACTTTTCACCTAAGTGGTTGTTGCTGTTGCGAGGCGCCTCGGTTTGATCGGACGATCCGGGTCCGATGGAGTCATTCGTTGGCTCGTTTACGCCCCAAAGGGCGGGGAAACGCATTGTTCAGGAATTTTAATCCACATCGGTGGATCGGCCCTGACGATCCAAGGGTCACTCGAGCTCTGATCCTGAGACTCGGGCTAGGCAGTCTCGAATTCGGTAAGGACTATCTTTTGCCTTGGTTCATGACAGAAATCCAATTTCCAAATACGACATCGTGCGGTTCTGATTGTATATATATATTTGGCGACATAGTGGCATGGGACGCTCATGTTGTCTATGATTGATAGTTGTGATTTGAAATTGTTTTTGAAACATATAAACACTAGCAATAATATCAAATGCCTTTGTTTTATTCATACCAAGCATAATTTGGCCGTTATAAGGTAAAAACTCTATCCTCCGGTTTGCATTGCATTGTGTGATGGGAACTGAGTCTTATAACAGCTTCATTTTCATAAAAAGCATAGCGATGTTTATAAGAAAGATTTGTTTTAAAGCACTGGCAATCCAATGGAGTAAACCCGTTCCACGAAAGTGGCGTGGTCCTGTGATTGGCCATATTATATATGTGTTGAATAGATTTCTCATACCAGTCCCATGACTGACTCGTAGTTTGTTTCACTTTCAAACTCGGGTGCCCCTTTTTCTACATGGGCAGCCTTGTATTCAGGTTTAGCTGGTTCTTTCTGGATAGCTGGAGCTGAAGATGGATTCTATCATTTATCTCTTTTTATGCTGTTCAGCTCCTATTGTACATATTTTGTTTATTTCCGCTGTAGACATTTATGTATAGCTGAACTGTATTTGTACTAAGTAAGATCCTGTATCCTGTGTAACTCTGATGATTACTTTTATCCAGTATATTCTATTGTTCATTATCTGGTGTATTTATTTAATTTTGTTCTGCTATTATAGGTTTATGTGTTATATTCCAAAGATAACCCTTGTCTCCGTCTGAACGGGATTTGGGGTCGTCTCAGAGAATAAGTTAATCATGTTAATATTGGGGTTACAAATAGGAATCGAATAAGAATGCCACTTTGGGGATACAAATGGAGTTTATATTCATTTTTACATTGAAGGTACTAATGGGGAATAAATTGATCATGTAAATGTCGGGGTTATCAATAAACTTAAACGTTCTACGGACACCAGATTACCAGAATAAACATGTTTTTATAGGTTCATATTCATCCTGCTAGTCAATCTATACAATGTATATAGGTGTTGCTCTACATATTTTGGCAGATTCATAGTCATCCTACAAATGAACATATGTGATGTGTGGTTGATAACCCATGTCCAATGAGGGGATACCTCATAAAACTTTACTTTTATATATATATATATATATATAATGTAGAATAAACCAAAAAGAGTTAATATACATAAACTTAATGAACTGCTACTGAAATTCAACATAATTACCCTTAACATATAACCCTAACATATCATGAAAAACTAAAGTTTATGCATATTTGTGTGTAAGATACATTACATGAATTACAATCATACTAAACAAATACATTGAGAGTTATACTCCACTTTCACACCAAATTCAAGGCAGAAAAATGACCATTTCTCAGCCTCTTTAAAAAATAGAAGCGATAAGGGCAGTGCAACATATCCTAATGAAACAATAATATCTAGCCTAATTTAACGTAAAATCTTTATACCACCTTATATATCTTCGTTTGGGAATAAAAAGATGGATAACAGGAAACTTTATTGTGATTTTTGTAAACAATGGGATGATCACTTGTCTCCTATCTCTCATGCACATCTTCTGTTATCTGATGATAAAACTGCATCTGTCATCAAAATTGTCAAAATTGCTAGGAATTGTACACATAAAAAAGAAACTCGGTAGACCAATAAATAAACCATCATTGCTCTGTACAACACTTCTCTTCTATATCAACCGCAACCCTTATATACCCATCAAACTCCATTGGCTTTCCACTATTAAGATTCGTTGTCTCATTAAACTTGTAACGTCCCAGAAATTTTGGCAACAAGAATATGTGATATAACGATGAATAATCATTTTTTATATTGGTACTTGGATTAGAATTTTAGAAATCAAATATATGCTTTGCATATGGATTGAATTCAATGTTCAATTGGAAATCAAATATTTATGGTTGAACATTTGAATTGAATTTGGGTAGATATTGGATTTGGATTTGAAATTCGATTCAAACTTATAAATGGTCGAATTTAAAATAAGCGTTATTTAATGATAAACAAATCGGAAATTCTATTTATTTGAATTATAGATATTATATCGGTAAAATATAATTAAATAAGGTTCAATTACAATTATTGGATGCCACACTGTTAATTCCTTCATCCCTAAGTATTTCACTGTACAATGAAAACACCACGCAAACCTACATTTGATCATCGCAGCTTCCTAATAAGCGATGACTTCGACGTTGTTCTTATCCCCTAAATTTCGTCTATAAAATCACGCAATTCCTTCTCATTCTTTATCAAAGAAATTCATTCGCTCCTCTTTATTTGTATAGCCGAATCCCCAATTTCAATCTTCCCCCAAAATCTCAAAAATGGCTTTAGCCAAAATCGCACTGCCTCTAGAAAAATCCGTCGCTTCCTCGCTATGCTTCCTTGGCCCGAAAGCTACTGCCGCCGCTGGCATACCCTACCGGAACCGAAGTTGCGCACCAGTCATCTTACTCTTCAAATCAAATTGGTCAGCCCTAAATCAGTTTTTGCACCGCGTCATTCACCGGAGCTTGCAACAGCTCTTGCACCTCCGTCACCGCTGCAGGTGAGTGTCAACTCACTCACGATTAAATTGTTGTTTCAAGTAAATTAATTTAAGTTAACTAAAATGTAATAATTAATTCTCCTTGTTGTTGTGAATGCCTTGTGTTTACTGCATATGTATGCTAAAAGAAATAGAAAATAAGTTGATTTCGGTGGTGATAACTGCCATATGTTTTACCCTAAATTGTTACTGTCACTATGCAGTCCCTATGGCGTAATTACCCTAACATATCAGTTTTGGTCAGCATATTTATGAACCAATTATGTGGGCATTCATACATATGCTGTAATGATATTTTTACCCTATGTATCCCTTCACTTGTTCGAATATGGCACCGACCTGATGTTTTACCCAGTATCAACTTGCCTAATGACATACCCTCACTGACCACTTAGAAACCGGAATTACTTAGAGTTGTTTATCCATGAACCTGGGCTTGTTGTGATGTTCACTATCTTGTTAAATGTTGCTAGATTTGGGCACTGTTTCATATAGTTGCTATTCTGTTTTGTTTTACGTTTGTGGCTGTTTTGAGCTTCTATGGGTATACCATTTCAATGCTAACCTTGCATACAAACCCTTTTGCTATCTTATCATGACTGCATACCATACAAACGAAACCTGTAATCAAATTTAATCGTGCCTTGATTAAACGCTTGCTGGCCCAAGTTGGAAATACACACGCACACGCGCGCGCGCGCGCGCGCGCGCGCGCGCACACACACACACATATATATATATATATATATGGCCAGTTTGTACACTATTTTACTATGTTCATTTTGATGTGCCATTCCATAAACATATATGTGGATGGTCATTGAAGTTTAGACCATGAAACAGTTTAATTCATACCTGATCATTTACACTATTTATAGCATAACCAGATAAGTTTTATAACATGCAAACTGCATCATTATATACTCGAGGAAATAGCATTATCTTGGACTAGAAAAGAAAAAAAGAACACACCTGCGTTGATACAAAGAAGTCATTTGCCAAATCTGTGTTTCTTTGTAAATCCCAGGTTGCCTTAAATGTGTATTAAAATAACATAAGGTTATGGTTACATATACCATTATCAAGTTGTTTTATGGGACTAAAACAATTTAGAAAGAAAATTACTGTAATTTGATTTTTATTTTATGTTAAGTTCATATTGCTTCCAATCAAGTGTCATTTTGTAAATTTTTAGCATTTACTGGTAGATCAAGTCTGAGGAGAAAACAAACTACTGAATGACAGTGGCTTGATTATAAACCTTGCTACACATGTAGTATATATTACCCCGTATATATATATATGGGAATTGAGAAATCTAAAGATGCATGTAAAAATGTGAAATGAAAACTAAACTTGGAAACTGAGAAGTGAGTATTCCGCCTTGACTTATTGTTTCCATTCTATTATTATTAACTGCAGTATTATAGTATTACAAACCAAGCTTTGGTTAAATTAAAAAAAAGGTTAATTAATTAGATATTTTGTATCCATTTGGAAATGAGCTTGAAAACTTTAAGCCAAAAGAAGGAAAACACAGAATATCTACCTTTCCCTGACTGATTTTCTGTGCGTATCCGTTTCATAAGAAGGCAAAACTGCTACTCGTCTCGGCCTGTTGGTCGTTCTTGTTCATGAGACTCACTTTTCACTTTTATTATAACCCTTTGAATGAATGGAAATGTTATATGTTTAACTAAATAATCTAGAGCTGTTGGTTTTCTATAGAAATTGTTTTAGTTCAATCGGCCTCAGTAAGACGAATTGCTCTATACTTATCATTCATTTATTTAATAAATAAAATGCTGACTTTATTTATAATTATGACATGTGCCTCTTACTGATGTTGTGTTCAAAACTTCAAAATATGATCAATTGGCCGAAGTCTTCATTTGCTTTCTGTGTTTTGCATGAAACTGTTTCTCCCAGTTGGTGGTTATTCTAGACCTTGTTGAAACACTGGTTGTTTCTGATTTTACCCTGACTGATAATAATTGTATCATGATTGGTGAGACCCTTCCCAACTGTTCGGTTATGCCCATACACATTGGTTATGATTTAGTGTTAGTAGTGAGCACATGCTTGCTTATTTCCATCATAAAAATGTTGAAACTTGTACTGGTTAATCATTGCATATGTATACACCTATACATATATGAGAACTTATGTATCTTGCAAAAACCTTAAACCATGCTCATATATATATTGTTATAATAAGATCATATATGTACACATATTTGCTTGCTGCTGTTCTTGTTCCGGTCATTTTGCCTGTAGTATTGCGGCATTGAACTTTTAATTTGGACCCATCACCCATTCATGAAAAACGTGTCTTGTTAGTATAATATAATGATAGTTACAGTAAAGCCTTTGTTAGTTTTGCCAAGAATGTTAGTTATGGCAGAGCATTTGCATTTGTTAGTTTTGCCAAAAATGTTAGTTACAGTAAAGCCTTTATTAGTTTTGCCAAGAATGTTAGTTATAATAAAGCATTTGTTAGTTTTTCCAACAATGTTAATGACAGTAAAGCATTAGATAGTTTTGCCAACTATAATTGTGACAGTGAAACATTTTACTTGCTAAAATGATTTATGCCGAGACAATTTATGAGACGACCCAAACTTCCTCGGTAAGGAAAGCCCGGATAGAATTGAGGACAAGTCACGTCAGGACGCAAACAGAAGAACATTTCATTGCTTATTACAACAATTCCATCAGAATACAAGAATATTACAGAGTATGCATAAATAATACACAGAAAATACCAGAGATTTAAATTACATTTAAATACATCGCCGCGGAAAATAATACAAAACACAATTAGAAGTAATACACGGGTACAGAGCTTTCCGAGTATCATTCCAGCTGTAAATCAGGATCCTGTGAATATAAATCTACAAAACCAAAACTACTAGCTGCCCATGTCAAAATAAGGGCACCTAGAGTTTAGGTTAAAACAACAAACTCCAGGTCAGTCATGTGACTGGTGTGAGAACTAAAACAATTATCAATCTTTATTTTAAAGTTAGATAAATCAAGGGACCATGCCGTATAACACGGAACGAGTTTCCTCCCAAGAATACCAGTGCATAAAACAACAACGCAATGCTAAATAAAGAAAAATGAAGCTATTATAAGACCCAGGTCCCATCACACAATGCAACGCAAGTTGGAGGACAGAGTTTTTACCTTATAATAGGCAAAGAATGCTTGATACGCTAAAAACAAATCATTTGATACTATTATAAGTGCATAGTGTATAAAACAATTTCAATCATAAGTATCAATCATAGACGACATAAGTGCCCCATTCCACTATGTCGCCATATTAGGCTCTACAAATAAAACCGCAAAGTCACGTATTGGAAGTTGGATTTCCATCTGTGAACTGAGGCAAAAGATAGCCCTCTATCGATTCGAGACGCTCTAGCCCGCCCCTCAGGAACAGCCGCAACTACCCCTTGGATCGTCAGGACCGGTCCACCGATGTGGATTATTATGCCTGAACACTACGTTTCCCCACCCTTTGGGGCGTAAATGAGCCACATGACTCCATCGGCTCCACACATTCACCCATATATCCGAGGCGCCTCGCAACAGCTACAACCACACAGGTGAAAATAATATAAATGTCAGGGCTGGTAGGTCACTGACATCACCCTAGCTAGAAGGAAACGCATGCCCTCCCTGAGGTCCTCTCCCGTTTCTGGTTCACAACCGGGGTATGAGGCTCGCGAATCAACGCTACACAAAGCTATGCCACACAGGCGGTGCTTTGATCATCAACCACAAGACTTTGCTTTTCAATAAAAGCCTTGATCAATTGCCACTTAGGCATGCCACACAGGCAATTCACTCCATACGATTGATATCCATCAATATATAACCCCTGAGCTCGTACATCTCAGAGAAGGGCGTTAAGCAAGAGAATAAATTCTCCGCTGTCAAATAGATATATATTTAATAGAAATCAATCACACAGAATAAAATCCAATGCCAGACACACAGTCTATTTACAAGTCCGTTCTGGGTCTCAACGAAACCGGAGGCACCTTGTACCTCGCATATCCATCGATCTCCAAGTACGTCTGGACGATCACCAACTGATTCCCTCCTCTTGGGTGTACAGCCCAATCAAGATCATCAGTAATCACCCAAACAATGTGAAGACCTCCGGTCTTCAACCACCGTCTTCATCCTCGACACCACGTCGAATCAGTTATTCAGAATGGGATAAACCCGGTCTTTCTGAATAACTCGCGTATATAATAAACAAGTGTTACACAAACATAACATACACCTCATTCCAATTCAGAATATTCCTTTATTCAAATATTCCCATACTTTGGGAAAGGTTCCCGTTAATTTTATCAAAGATAAATTCTTTAAATTTATTCTTTAATCTTCTTTTGAATATTAATTCAAATTAGTCGGGATTAGCGAACCATACCACAGTAATCATTTATTTTATTTCCCAACCTATTCATCCCATGAAGTAAAACTGGTCATACTTCATATCTAACACCATGGTGTTATCGGTAAATTTAATTACCATTTCACGTCCAAATCTAACTAAAGATTTGACTATCGCCTGGAAAAAAACTGGTGATACTCCATTCTCGATCACTTCAGTCTAATTAAAGATTCATTAAAACTCCACTTAGTTTTAATATTCCAAAAATCAATATCCTATTTTAACTGGGTTAAAGAACCAATGTCATCTAAAACACGGTTCGCTATAAACCCAAAATCACATTCTAATTCAATTCCAATTAAATATCATTTAATTGGTATCCTAAATTAAATCTAAATAAAAAGATTTAATCTTTTTCTCAACTGGGCTTAAGAACAGTGTTAATGAAGACACCATTCACAACAAACCCAAATCCCATTGATATTAAATACAAGGCTCTGAATAGAAAATATATTGGCTTATATTCAATATCAAATTCTACGACCCCAAATATCGTATTGGAAATAACGATATAAATATATCTTTCAAATTTCCATAACAATATCTGTATAATCACAAAATCCAACATCGAAATATTACAAAGACAATTTCGATTCAAATCCATTCCAATTCAATTACTGGGAATTCTGGTTATTTTCAAAACCATTTCAAATCTAATTTATTGTAAAAATAAATGGGATTATAATTCTAGTTTAAAACTAGTTCATTTCGATAAAAATCTGTTTTTATCTTTTCTAATATGGAATTTTTCGTCCTAATTCTTCACAAATCATTTCTTATGATTTTACACAAATTATTACTATTTTTAATAATTTTATCAAGGCCTGTACAGTCGAGTTCCATCAACGGCCATCGAACTGCACTTACAGCGACCTTTTCCAAATTTGATTTGGACATAATTCCAAATCCAACCATTAGATTCCTAATTTCTAATATTCGTTCAAAAGCTCTTTTCGATACGAACCCAAGGTTCTGGTTTTAGGAGAATCCGATGGTCGGATCTCTCGTACTATCCATTCGAAATCAATGGTCAAAATTCGCAAACTGCCGCGGCGCAGCGCATTCTATTCAGGCCATTCTATATATAATATATATATATTATATATATTTCATCGATTTCCTTTCAAAAAAGTATTTTTAAAAATTGTTTTAAATTCGTTTTCAAAATGATTTCAGCTTCATATTCAATTTAGAATCAAAATTGAATATTCCACATCATCGATATATATATGTATATATATATATATATATATGATAATATTTTCAAAACGTTATATTTTGAAATCACTTCCTTTTCTATAATCATTATAAAAACGAATATAATCGATATAAATATCGATCGCGTCAAAATGACGCATATCTAACCAACACGGCTTTATGTATTTCAATAACTTCGTTATTCTATTCAACAAATGAATATTTTCTTCAACACATGAATATATATTTTATTCAACTCATGAATATATATTTTATTCAACACATGAATTTATATTTTTATTCAACACATGAATATTTATTTTCTATTCAACACATGAATTTATTTTCTATTCAACACATGAATTTTTATTCTATTCAACACATGAATTTTTATTCTATTCAATACATGAATTTTTATTCTATTCAACACATGAATATATATTTTTATTCAACATATGAATATTTATTTTCTGTTTAGCACATGAATTTATTTTCTATTCAACACATGAATTCATTTCTATTCAACACATGAATTTATTTTCTATTCAACATATGAATATTTTCTTTTATAATATTCCTTATTTTCCAAATTGGAATGAGGCTCAATCAATTACCATATAATGTTAATTATATGGATTCCCTACAACACACGTATATAATAGCAACGATAAATCATCAACCATCATCCAGAGTGCACCATACAACTGCATAAGCATTAAATATAAATAATTAACGCTTACACAGTCTGTCAACCCATCGATTGACATACAACTAAACAATTGGGATTAGTGTATGTCAAATATCATCCTAATACCCGTGTGGGGTTTCAGTCAACAAACACAGACTTTTATTTGTGCAGTCGGACGATGTGTAAAATTTATTGTCCCAATCAATATCATTCAAATCAGTGTATATAAACAAATCGTCCGATTTGTTTATTACTATTTATTTTATATACACGTTTAAAATTATATTTTTAACTACAAAATATTTTATTCCATTCCACCTCACACAATCAACTATCACAACACACCAACTAAACAAACAAATCATCCATGGTCTGTGGATAATGGGTGTCGGGTGCTGCTAAGCACCATCTGCATCCTAGTATATATTTCAACTAGAAAATAAATAAAAGTAAGGAGTTCTCACCTAGGGTTCCACTCCTCCATTCATTATTTCTGAGCGTTTCAGATTTGCATTTGTTTTCCACCAGTTCCATCATACAATATTTCATGTTGTTCATTAAAAAAATTGCATTTTTAATATGATGTTTTTATAAAAATCTCACCTTTATATAAATAAAAATATAATCTTTCTATAAACAAAAATTTAATCTTTCTATCTTTAAAAAGTCGACCTTTCTACTTATAAAAATCCGACCTTTATCACAACTCTATATTTTTAAAAACTATTCTAATAATATTTTTTTAAAAAACAAAACACATTTTTATATTCAAAGCGATTTCATTTTAAAAATCATATTTTTTTTGAAATCAAAGCTATATATTATATATATAAATCATATTTTTATACAATCTACTAATATAGAAATCTACTCTTTTCTATTCTAAAAATATAATCTTTCTATAAAAATCAAACTAAAAATCACAACTTTTATCATGAAGAAAAACAACTTTATTATGTTAAAAATCACAATAAAACTTACATTTCAGGTTTCAATCCAAGGAGAGTCAAGGGGGGAATCCTCGTTGGAATTAGGAGGGGGGAGGGGTGGATTTCTGCACAAATCGAAGGAGAGGAGGGCTTCTTGCGTCGTGTCAGAGGTGGAGGGGAGTGCTTGATGTTGCACGGTGGCTCAGACAGGTGGCGCATTGGGTGTTGCGTTGCTGAGAAGGGCGCTCGCCTTCTTGGTCGTCGCGCTCGAAATGGGGGACCCACGTGGCAGGAGGTGGCGCTCGCGACTGGGAGGGAATGGCGGAGGAGAGAGGCGCGAGGGGGGGCGTGCGACGGCGACTGGGATTTGAGGAAGAGGGAGGCGCAAGGTTTTAAAGAAAAAGGGGCTAGGGCTTAAACTGATCGGGTTTAGATGACAAGGGGGCTAGGGTTTGTTATAATATTTTATTTTTATGTAATTATTTAATTCTCCAAAAGAAAAGTTGACCTTTCATTCGAACTCTAAATGAGGCCCAATGTGAGACGACCCGAACTTCCCCGTGAAGGAAAGTACAGATAGAATTGAGGACAAGACAAAATAGAACGCATACAGAAGAACATTTCATTGTTATTACAACAATTCCATCAGATACAAGAATATACAGAGTAAAAATGAATAAATTACATTTGACAAATATTAGATATTACAATAAATTACATAGCAGCGGAAAATATACAAAACACAACTGAAAGTGAAACACGGATACAGAGCTTTCCGAGCATCGTTCCAGCTGTAAACCAGGACCCTGTGAATATAAATCTGCAAAACCAAAACTACTAGCTGCCCGTGCGGAAAATAGGGGCACCCAGAGTTTAGGTTAAAACAATAAACTCCAGGTCAGTCATGTGACTGGTGTGAGAACTAAAACAGTTTTTAATATTGGTTTTAAAAGAGAGTAATTCAAGGGACCACGCCGTATAACACGGAACGGGTTTCCTCCCAAGAATACCAGTGCATAGAATAAACAACGCAATGCCTTTTCGAAAAATGAAGCTATTATAAGACCCAGGTCCCATCACACAATGCAACGCAAGCCGGAGGATAGGGTTTTCCCTTATAATAGCCAAACATGCTTTATACGTTTAAAACAAAACATTTGATACTATAATAAGTGTATAGTGTCAAAACAATTTCAATCATAAATATCAATCATAGACGGCATGGGTACCATATATCATGTCGCCATACTAGTTCTACAATTAAAACCGCAATATCACGTATTGGAAATTGGATTTCCGTCATGAGCCGAGGCAAGGGGCAAGCTCCTCTCCGCGTTCGAGACACTCTAGCAAATGTCCCAGGACCCCACTTTGATCCTTGGAATCGGCTGGGCCGGTCCTCTCTTACTTTTGAGGATTGGCAATTCCTGAACACACGTTTCCCGGTCCTTACAGACCTATATCCGAGGCGCCTCGTATCCAACAACCACACAGGTGAAAAGTATATAAATGTCAGGGCTGGTAGGTCACTGACACCACCCTAGCTAGAAAGAAACGTCGTGCTCTCCCAGCGGTCCGTCTCCCGTTTTTGACTCATACCGAGGTGTGAGGCTCGCGAATTCACGTTATACACAAAGCTACGCCACACAGGCCGTGCTTTGATCATCAACCACAAGACTTTGCTTTTCAACAGAAGCCTTGATCAATTGCCACTTACGTGTGCCACACTGGCAATTCACTCCATGCGACTGATGTCCATCGATATACAACCTCTGAGCTCGTACGTCTCAGAGAAGGGCGTTAAGCAAGAGAATAAATTCTCCGCCGCCAAACAGATGTATATTTAATAGAGATCAATCAACACAGAATAAAATCCAATGTCAGACACACAATCCATTTACAAGTCCGTTCTGGGTCTGAACGAAACCGGAGGCACTTTCCTCGCATATCCATCCATCTCCAAGTACGTCTGGACGATCACCAACTGTTTCCCTCATCTTGGGTGTACAGCCCAATCAAGATTATCAGTAATCACCCAAACGATGTGAAGACTTCCGGTCTTCAACCACCGTCTTCATCTTCGACATCTCGTCGAATCGGTTATTCAGAATGGGTATAAACCCGGCCTTTCTGAATAACCCACGTATATAATAAACGAATGTTACACAAACACAACAAATGCCTCATTCCAATTCAGAATATTCTTTTATTCACAAAATCACATTCTTAGGGAAAGGTTCCCATTAATTTTATCCAAGATAAATTCTTCCAAATTTATCCTATAATCTTCCTTTGGATATCATTTCAAACTAGTCGGGATTAACGAACCACACCGAAGTAATTATTTATTTTATTTCCCAATCCCAACCTATATATCCCATGGAGAAAACTGGTAATACTCCACATCTAACACCACGGTGTTATCGGTAAAATTAATTACCATTTCACGTTCAAACCTAATTAAAGATTTAACTATCGCTTTGGAGCAAAACTGGTGGTACTCCACTCTCGATCACTTTTCAGATTTGATAATTTAAATTATCAATTCACTTTTTAATCTAATTAAAGATTCATTAAAACTCCATTTAGTTTTAATCTTCTCAAAAATCAATATTATGTCTTTAACTGGGTTAAAGCACCAATGTCATCTAAAACACGATCCACGATAAACCCAAATCATATTTGATATTAAATACAAGGCTTTGAATAGAAAATATATCGGATTATATTCAATATCAAATTCTGAAACCAACAAATATCGTATTGGAAATAACGATATAAAATTTATCTTTCAAATCCCCATAAAAATATTTGTATAGTCACGAAACCCAACATCGAAATATTCCGAAGATAACTTCTATTCAACTCCAGTCCAATCCACGTATTGGGAATATTGGTTATTTTTAAAATCACTTCAAATTCAATTTATTTATTTCAAAAATATATTGATTTTAATTCTAGTTCAAAACTAGTTCATTTCGATAAAAAACTATTTTTATCCTTTCAAATGTGGAATTCTTCAGCTCAATTTTTCCCAAATCACATATTATGATTTTACACAAATTATCGATATTTTTAATAATTTTATCAAGGCCCGTACAGTCGATTTCCATTAACGGCCATCGAACTGCACTTACAGCGACCTTTTTCAAATTTGATTTGGACATAATTCAAAATCCAACCATTAGATTTCAAATTTCTAATATTCATTGGAAAGCTCTTTTCGATACGAACCCAACGGTTCCGGTTTTAGGAGAATCCGACGGTCGGATCTCCCGCAATGTCCGTTTGAAATAAATGGTCGGAATTCACGAACTGCCGCGGCGCGGCGCGTTCTATTCAGGCCATTATATATATAATATATATATATATATATATATATATTTCGTCGATTTCCTTTTAAAACGAATTTTATAAATAGTTCTACATTCGTTTCAAAACAATTTCAACTTCATCTTCAATTTCAAATCGATTTGATTTCAATTCAATTCGAGTTCATTTCAATTCAATTCAAATTCAAATTCGTTTCAATTCAATTCAATTCGAATTTATCTTCTATTTGATTCAATTCGAATTCGTTTCAAATTGATTTCAATTCAATTTCAGTTCGTTTTAAATTTCAATTTCAATTCAATTTGAATTCATTTCTATTTTATTCGAATTCAAATTCGCTTCCTATTCAATTCGAATTTTAATCTAATTCAATTTGAATTTCATTTCAAAATATTTAATTTTGAAATCACTTTTCAATATTCATTATACAACGAATAAAATCGATATAATATCGTTCGCGTCAAAATAACGCATCTCTAATCAACACGGCTTTATATTTTTCAAAACGTCTTTATTCTATCCAACAAATGAATATTTATCCCATTCAACACATGAATCTATATTGCTTTCAACACACGACTAATCTCAACACATGAGTACTGTCAACACATCACTATCTTTGTTATGTAAAATATTTTATAAAACTATGGTATCTATCGTTTGATTTATAATTAGACTTCTACTGGGAAGTAGTTCTAATTTTAAATATGATAAAGATGTAATTTTTATTATTAAAATATTTCACTCAACACATGAATAGATTCAACACATGAATTTTCCTTTATAATATTCATTATTATCCCGATTGGAATGAGGCCCAATCAATCACCATATAATGTTAATTACATGGATTCCATACAACACATGTATATAATAGCATTGAAAAATAATCAACCATCAACCAAAGTGCACTACACTGTATAAGCATCAAATATAGATATCTAACGCTTATAACAGCCTGTCAATCAATCGATCGACATACTTAATCAATCAGGATGAGTGAACTTCAAATTTCATCCCAACACCCGTGTGGGGTTTCAAACAATCAAACACAAATTTTAGTTGTGCAGTTGGGCGACGTGTAAAATTTATCGACCCAATCGATATCAGTCAAATCAGTTTATATAAACAAATCGGCCGATTTGTTTATAAATATTCATTTATTCACTTTCACATTAAAAATTATATTTTTAACGATAAAACATTTTATTTTAACACTTGAATATCTATTCAGTTCATTTATTCAATAAAATGATATTTTTATTTTTCTAACATATTTTGGGAAATTTTGGCGGCATAACGGTACGATACTAGAAACGGGACGAGGCCTAGCCTTATCCCCGGTCTAGTGAAGGCCCACACCATTCACACATCAATCAAATCCATTTCACCAAACAATTCAATTCAAACCAATTAGACTAACCAACTACACAACCAAACAATTTAACAAACAAGCCATCTATGGTCTGTGGATGACGGGTGTCGGGTGCTGCTAAGCACCGTCTGCATCCTAGTATATATATATAACTAGAAAAAGAGATTTTGAGTGAGAAGTTCTCACCAATAGCTATCCAACTTCACGACACTTCATTTATAGAAATCTTCTTCATTCTCGCCTTTTTATCATCTTCGTTGCCCGTAGTCACTACATATATAAAAATCACACATCTTTATATTTTAATGTCTTTAAAATAAAAATCACATTTTTATTTATTCACTTTCAATTTAAAAGTCATATTTTTATAATCACTTCATATATAAAAAAAATCGCATTGTCACTACGATGTTTTCTATATAAAGATCTCGTCTTTTCAAATATTTCGCCTTTTCAACTATAAATATTTCGCTTTTTCAAATTTAAAGATTTCACCTTTTCTAATTTAAAGATTTCACCTTTTCTAATTTAAAGATTTCACCTTTTCTAATTTAAAGATTTCACCTTTTCTTCCTTCTATGATATAAAAATCATATATTTTTTTCCTAAATGAAAAATCATATTTTTAGTATTCCTATAGAATAAAAATCAAATCTTTTACCTTTACAAATCAGTTTTTATAACGATTAAAAATCAGTTTTATTATAAATAGAAATAATGAAAATAAAACAAACTTACAGCTCGTAGCAAGGAGGGGGGTGCTCTTGGGCGGCGCGCCAGGGGGTCGAATGGCGGGTGGTGGTTGCGGTTAGGGTTTGGGTGGTGGGGAGTTTTGGGCGCGTCAGTTTACTGGAGAAGGGGGAGGAAGGGAACGGAGGAGGGTGGCGGCGCAAGGGGGTGTGTGTGTGTGTGCGGTGGTGGAGTGTCGGACGGAGGGGATAGGGGCGGCGGCTTTTCAGGCAGAAGAAGGAGGAGATGGAGGCGAGAGAAGGGAAGAAGGAGGAAGAAGAAGGGAGGACGGCGCAGGGGGCTGCGCCACCCCTGGCGGCGGCGACGATTCATCGGGGAGGGGCGGCGGCTCCTCCCCCGTCGCTCTCTTCGTCTTTTTTATTTTTTTATTTTGAAATCGATTTCTGAATTTGAGAAAGGGGGGGGGGGCAGAACGGTAAAAAGGGGGAGAAAAGAATTTTAATTTTTAATTAATTTAATTGCAAAAAGTTGACTTTTACATACGACCTCTAAACGAGGCCCACTGCCTGTCGTCCACAGCGTTTACCCCTATTCCGAACACAATGGGATATGTATCGTAGGCTGATTCGACTGTTACAATCAGTTTCCATTAAATTTACATTTAAATCACTATATTGAATTTTAAACGTACATTTCAAATTACCGGGGTCACATACTAACTAGAAAAATTCCAGAAAAATATTTTCTAGCTTCGTATTGACGATACGGTCCTAACAAAACTAGTTTCGTCGAATTCTGAGACCGTTGGAAAAATGGCCATTTTCCAGTCGATTAAATTCAACTAAAATGGTCAAAACGCGTTTTCCTTTGCCACGCTCGCATATTGATTCGAAAAATTATGAAATTTGGAATCTAGCAATAACTTTACATTGCGGATCCAACAAAAGTGGTTTCGTCGAAATCCGAGGTCGTTTGCCAAATTTCCATTTTTAAGGGCCTGAATTCCATAGCGATTATTCAGAATTTTCAACTGGGCATAACTTTTGATTCCCGCTATGAAATCTTGATTATTCGGATTCGTTGGAAAGATATTCTCAATTAGATCCTATTGCTTTTGGTTTCACTAAAATCCGGATTGTTTTGCACCCGGTACATTCAATTGAAGTTTGAAATCGAATTATCGAACTACCGCGCCATTTTCAATTCCTTTTATAATTATATATAATTATTTATATTCTAACGACGACGTGTATAATATATACGTCGAATTCTATTCAAAATAAATTTCTCGTTGATATTATTTAAAATGATCTATTTTAAATAATCAAAATTCGCTAAAATTTCCAAAATAAAAAAATTTAAACTGGCCCAGATTTTCGGGTTATTACAATCTCCCCCACTTAAAACTTTTCGTCCCCGAAAAGGAACAAAGTCAAAAGTGGTTTGATTATTCAGCTCTACGTTCGATTTGGCTTCCATTCTCTAACTTTTCAGTTTCTGAGAATTTTCAAATTCTTCAAAAATTTGGCTAACACCCTAAATTTTCGAAAAATTTCGCCATAACCTCCCCTGCACCGGGGGCATCGGGGAATTTCAAATAGCTTCCCCGGTCCTTCTAATCTCAAAAAGAAAAAGAAAAAGCCAAGCGGCTAGCCCATAGGCTCATAAAATCATCATCACCCAAACAAAACAGTAAATTATATAGTAAACATGTACCTATTTGTCGGGCAAACAAATTTTATTCTTCGGTTCTAGCCTCCTTGCTATGACCTGTTCAATAAAAGTATATGTATTTGCAAGCAAATGCGACCAAATTTCAATATAATTCAATATTTGGTTCAATTAGGCATAAATGTTTCAAAATTATCAAACAAATAAACAAACAACAATCAATTAGTGAATTAGAGTTTCAAGTTCATAATTTTGATATATATAAAAAAAATCATGTTTTTGATGCCAATTCACAACAATAAATCTATCTATATAAGTTTTGGTTCTCACACCAGTCCAGTGGAAATATATAGAAAATCACACCTTCGAAACTCGAATATAAATATTGATGATGTGGCCACATCATCAGAATTACCCCCCGGTGTCTAGAATGTGACTCTATATCTATCCAGTATATTAAAACTTCGACTATACGTTCATGATGCGTATACGCGAAATCTTTATATACTCGATTGTCCATATTCAAAATAAATAAATATTCAAATACGTATAAAACGATTTAAATTTTAAAACAAAATTGTTTTCATTTGAAAAATATACTCTTCACACTCGTTCTAGGATACTACTAATCCTATCTCTAACGAGTCATTCTAATTGGATATTACTAATCCAATATCTGATGAATTCTTTCGTATGGTTCTAATGTGTCTTGTTCTCGAGCTCTGTAAACCAAAGCTCTGATACCAAACTGAGACGACCCGAACTTCCCCGTGAAGGAAAGTACGGATAGAATTGAGGACAAGACAAAATAGAACGCATACAGAAGAACATTTCATTGTTATTACAACAATTCCATCAGATACAAGAATATACAGAGTAAAAATGAATAAATTACATTTGACAAATATCAGAGATTACAATAAATTACATAGCAGCAGAAAATATACAAAACACAACTGAAAGTGATACACGGATACAGAGCTTTCCGAGCATCGTTCCAGCTGTAAACCAGGACCCTGTGAATATAAATCTGCAAAAACCAAAACTACTAGCTGCCCGTGCGGAAAATAGGGGCACCCAGAGTTTAGGTTAAAACAATAAACTCCAGGTTAGTCATGTGACTGGTGTGAGAACTAAAACAGTTTTTAATATTGGTTTTAAAAGAGAGTAATTCATGGGACCACGCCGTATAACACGGAACGGGTTTCCTCCCAAGAATACCAGTGCATAGAATAAACAACGCAATGCCTTTTCGAAAAATGAAACTATTATAAGACCCAGGTCCCATCACACAATGCAACGCAAGCCGTAGGATAGGGTTTTCCCTTATAATAGCCAAACATGCTTTATACGTTTAAAACAAAACATTTGATACTATAATAAGTGTATAGTGTCAAAACAATTTCAATCATAAATATCAATCATAGACGGCATGGGTACCATATATCATGTCGCCATACTAGTTCTACAATTAAAACCGCAATATCACGTATTGGAAATTGGATTTCCGTCATGAGCCGAGGCAAGGGGCAAGCTCCTCTCCGCGTTCGAGACACTCTAGCAAATGTCCCAGGACCCCACTTTGATCCTTGGAATCGGCTGGGCCGGTCCTCTCTTACTTTTGAGGATTGGCAATTCCTGAACACACGTTTCCCGGTCCTTACAGACCTATATCCGAGGCGCCTCGTATCCAACAACCACACAGGTGAAAAGTATATAAATGTCAGGGCTGGTAGGTCACTGACACCACCCTAGCTAGAAAGAAACGTCGTGCTCTCCCAGCGGTCCGTCTCCCGTTTTTGACTCATACCAAGGTGTGAGGCTCGCGAATTCACGTTATACACAAAGCTACGCCACACAGGCCGTGCTTTGATCATCAACCACAAGACTTTGCTTTTCAACAGAAGCCTTGATCAATTGCCACTTACGCGTGCCACACTGGCAATTCACTCCATGCGACTGATGTCCATCGATATACAACCTCTGAGCTCGTACGTCTCAGAGAAGGGCGTTAAGCAAGAGAATAAATTCTCCGCCGCCAAACAGATGTATATTTAATAGAGATCAATCAACACAGAATAAAATCCAATGTTAGACACACAATCCATTTACAAGTCCGTTCTGGGTCTGAACGAAACCGGAGGCACTTTCATCGCATATCCATCCATCTCCAAGTACGTCTGGACGATCACCAACTGTTTCCCTCATCTTGGGTGTACAGCCCAATCAAGATTATCAGTAATCACCCAAACGATGTGAAGACTTCCGGTCTTCAACCACCGTCTTCATCTTCGACATCTCGTCGAATCGGTTATTCAGAATGGGTATAAACCCGGCCTTTCTGAATAACCTACGTATATAATAAACGAATGTTACACAAACACAACAAACGCCTCATTCCAATTCAGAATATTCTTTTATTCACAAAATCACATTCTTAGGGAAAGGTTCCCATTAATTTTATCCAAGATAAATTCTTCCAAATTTATCCTATAATCTTCCTTTGGATATCATTTCAAACTAGTCGGGATTAACGAACCACACCGAAGTAATTATTTATTTTATTTCCCAATCCCAACCTATATATCCCATGGAGAAAACTGGTAATACTCCACATCTAACACCACGGTGTTATCGGTAAAATTAATTACCATTTCACGTTCAAACCTAATTAAAGATTTAACTATCGCTTTGGAGCAAAACTGGTGGTACTCCACTCTCGATCACTTTTCAGATTTGATAATTTAAATTATCAATTCACTTTTTAATCTAATTAAAGATTCATTAAAACTCCATTTAGTTTTAATCTTCTCAAAAATCAATATTATGTCTTTAACTGGGTTAAAGCACCAATGTCATCTAAAACACGATCCACGATAAACCCAAATCACATTTGATATTAAATACAAGGCTTTGAATAGAAAATATATCGGCTTATATTCAATATCAAATTCTGAAACCAACAAATATCGTATTGGAAATAACGATATAAAATATATCTTTCAAATCCCCATAACAATATTTGTATAGTCACGAAACCCAACATCGAAATATTCCGAAGATAATTTCGATTCAACTCCAGTCCAATCCATGTATTGGGAATATTGGTTATTTTTAAAATCACTTCAAATTCAATTTATTTATTTCAAAAATAAATTGATTTTAATTCTAGTTCAAAACTAGTTCATTTCGATAAAAATCTATTTTTATCCTTTCAAATGTGGAATTCTTCAGCTCAATTTTTCCCAAATCACATATTATGATTTTACACAAATTATCGATATTTTTAATAATTTTATCAAGGCCCGTACAGTCGATTTCCATTAACAGCCATCGAACTGCACTTACAGCGACCTTTTTCAAATTTGATTTTGACATAATTCCAAATCCAACCGTTAGATTTCAAATTTCTAATATTCATTGGAAAGCTCTTTTCGATACGAACCCAACGGTTCCGGTTTTAGGAGAATCCGACGGTCGGATCTCCCGCAATGTCCGTTTGAAATAAATGGTCGAAATTCACGAACTGCCGCGGCGCGGCGCGTTCTATTCAGGCCATTATATATAATATATATATATATATTATATATATATTTCGTCGATTTCCTTTTAAAACGAATTTTATAAATAGTTCTACATTCGTTTCAAAACAATTTCAACTTCATCTTCAATTTCAAATCGATTTGATTTCAATTCAATTCGAGTTCATTTCAATTCAATTCAAATTCAAATTCGTTTCAATTCAATTCAATTCGAATTTATCTTCTATTTGATTCAATTCGAATTCATTTCAAATTGATTTCAATTCAATTTCAGTTCGTTTTAAATTTCAATTTCAATTCAATTTGAATTCATTTCTATTTTATTCGAATTCAAATTCGCTTCCTATTCAATTCGAATTTTAATCTAATTCAATTTGAATTTCATTTCAAAATATTTAATTTTGAAATCACTTTTCAATATTCATTATACAACGAATAAAATCGATATAATATCGTTCGCGTCAAAATAATGCATCTCTAATCAACACGGCTTTATATTTTTCAAAACTTCTTTATTCTATCCAACAAATGAATATTTATCCCATTCAACACATGAATCTATATTGCTTTCAACACACGACTAATCTCAACACATGAGTACTGTCAACACATCACTATCTTTGTTATGTAAAATATTTTATAAAACTATGGTATCTATCGTTTGATTTATAATTAGACTTCTACTGGGAAGTAGTTCTAATTTTAAATATGATAAAGATGTAATTTTTATTATTAAAATATTTCACTCAACACATGAATAGATTCAACACATGAATTTTCCTTTATAATATTCATTATTATCCCGATTGGAATGAGGCCCAATCAATCACCATATAATGTTAATTACATGGATTCCATACAACACATGTATATAATAGCATTGAAAAATAATCAACCATCAACCAAAGTGCACTACACTGTATAAGCATCAAATATAGATATCTAACGCTTATAACAGCCTGTCAATCAATCGATCGACATACTTAATCAACCAGGATGAGTGAACTTCAAATTTCATCCCAACACCCGTGTGGGGTTTCAAACAATCAAACACAGATTTTAGTTGTGCAGTTGGGCGACGTGTAAAATTTATCGACCCAATCGATATCAGTCAAATCAGTTTATATAAACAAATCGGCCGATTTGTTTATAAATATTCATTTATTCACTTTCACGTTAAAAATTATATTTTTAACGATAAAGCATTTTATTTTAACACTTGAATATCTATTCAGTTCATTTATTCAATAAAATGATATTTTTATTTTTCTAACATATTTTGGGAAATTTTGGCGGCATAACGGCACGATACTAGAAACGGGACGAGGCCTAGCCTTATCCCCGGTCTAGTGAAGGCCCACGCCATTCACACATCAATCAAATCCATTTCATTTCACCAAACAATTCAATTCAAACCAATTAGACTAACCAACTACACAACCAAACAATTTAACAAACAAGCCATCCATGGTCTGTGGATGACGGGTGTCAGGTGCTGCTAAGCACCGTCTGCATCCTAGTATATATATATAACTAGAAAAAGAGATTTTGAGTGAGAAGTTCTCACCAATAGCTATCCAACTTCACGACACTTCATTTATAGAAATCTTCTTCATTCTCGCCTTTTTATCTTCTTCGTTGCCCGTAGTCACTACATATATAAAAATCACACATCTTTATATTTTGATGTCTTTAAAATAAAAATCACATTTTTATTTATTCACTTTCAATTTAAAAGTCATATTTTTATAATCACTTCATATATAAAAAAAATCGCATTGTCACTACGATGTTTTCTATATAAAGATCTCGTCTTTTCAAATATTTCGCCTTTTCAACTATAAATATTTCGCTTTTTCAAATTTAAAGATTTCACCTTTTCTAATTTAAAGATTTCACCTTTTCTAATTTAAAGATTTCACCTTTTCTAATTTAAAGATTTCACCTTTTCTTCCTTCTATGATATAAAAATCATATATTTTTTTCCTAAATGAAAAATCATATTTTTAGTATTCCTATAGAATAAAAATCAAATCTTTTACCTTTACAAATCAGTTTTTATAACGATTAAAAATCAGTTTTATTATAAATAGAAATAATGAAAATAAAACAAACTTACAGCTCGTAGCAAGGAGGGGGGTGCTCTTGGGCGGCGCGCCAGGGGGTCGAATGGCGGGTGGTGGTTGCGGTTAGGGTTTGGGTGGCGGGGAGTTTTGGGCGCGTCAGTTTACTGGAGAAGGGGGAGGAAGGGAACGGAGGAGGGTGGCGGCGCAAGGGGGTGTGTGTGTGTGTGCGGTGGTGGAGTGTCGGACGGAGGGGATAGGGGCGGCGGCTTTTCAGGCAGAAGAAGGAGGAGATGGAGGCGAGAGAAGGGAAGAAGGAGGAAGAAGAAGGGAGGACGGCGCAGGGGGCTGCGCCACCCCTGGCGGCGGCGGCGGTTCATCGGGGAGGGGCGGCGGCTCCTCCCCCTTCGCTCTCTTCGTTTTTTTTATTTTTTTATTTTGAAATCGATTTCTGAATTTGAGAAAGGGGGGGGGGGGCAGAACGGTAAAAAGGGGGAGAAAAGAATTTTAGTTTTTAATTAATTTAATTAATTTAATTGCAAAAAGTTGACTTTTACATACGACCTCTAAACGAGGCCCACCGCCTGTCGTCCATAGCGTTTACCCCCATTCCGAACACAATGGGATATGTATCGTAGGCTGATTCGACTATTACAATCAGTTTCCATTAAATTTACATTTAAATCACTATATTGAATTTTAAACGTACATTTCAAATTACCGGGGTCACATACTAACTAGAAAAATTCCAGAAAAATATTTTCTAGCTTCGTATTGACGATACGGTCCTAACAAAACTAGTTTCGTCGAATTCTGAGACCGTTGGAAAAATGGCCATTTTCCAGTCGATTAAATTCAACAAAAATGGTCAAAACGCGTTTTCCTTTGCCACGCTCGCATATTGATTCGAAAAATTATGAAATTTGGAATCTAGCAATAACTTTACACTGCGGATCCAACAAAAGTGGTTTCGTCGAAATCCGAGGTCGTTTGCCAAATTTCCATTTTTAAGGGCCTGAATTCCATAGCGATTATTCAGAATTTTCAACTGGGCATAACTTTTGATTCCCGCTATGAAATCTTGATATTCGGATTCGTTGGAAAGATATTCTCAATTAGATCCTATTGCTTTTGGTTTCACTAAAATCCGGATTGTTTTGCACCCGGTACATTCAATTGAAGTTTGAAACCGAATTATCGAACTACCGCGCCATTTTCAATTCCTTTTATAATTATATATAATTATTTATATTCTAACGACGACGTGTATAATATATACGTCGAATTCTATTCAAAATAAATTTCTCGTCGATATTATTTAAAATGATCTATTTTAAATAATCAAAATTCGCTAAAATTTCCAAAATAAAATTTTTAAACTGGCCCAGATTTTCGGGTTATTACACAATGACTGTCGACCCTAGCTAATTACCCTCATTCCAAACACAATGGGATATGTTTTGTAAGCCAATTCCATCGTTTCGATCAGTTTTCGTTAAATTTACAATATACATAAGTATATATTCAATTTGAACGCACATTTTAATTTACCGGGGCTACATACTGACTCAGTAAATTCCAAAAAAATATTTTCTAACTTCGTATTGACGATACGGTCCTAAAAAAACTAATTTCGTCCAATTCTGAGACCATTTGAAAAATGGCCATTTTCCAGTCAATTAAAGTCAACTGAAACTGGTCAAACGCGTTTTCCTTTGCCACACTCACATATTGATTCAGAAAATTAAGAATTTTGAAACCTAGCAATAACTTGTCATCACGGATCCAACAAAAGTGGTTTCATCGAAAACCGAGGTCGTTTGCAAAATTTCCATTTTCAAAGGCTAGAATTCCGTAGCGACTATTCTGAAATTTCAACTGGGCATAACTTTTTATCCCCACTATGAAATTTTGATTTTTTGGATTCGTTGGAAAGATATTTTCAATTAGATTCTAATATTTTTGGTTTCGCTAAAATCCGGCTTATTTTGGATCCTCTACATTCATTTGAACTTTGAAATCGAATTTTCGAACTACTGCGCCATTTTCAATTCCTTTTATAATTGAAAATAAATAATTATATTCTAACGTCGATCTATATAAATATATACGTTTGAATTCTATTCAAAATAAATTTTTCGTTGTTATTATTTAAAATAATTCATTTTAAATATTCAAAATTCATCAAAATTGCCAAAATAAAATTTTAAATTGGCTCAGATTTCTGGGTTATTACAATCTCCACCACTTAAAACTTTTCGTCCCCGAAAAGAAACGAAGCTGAAAGTTGTTTTACAAACCAACTCAACTTTTATTATTTTCATTACGGCTTAAGTTCTTCAACTTTTCAGTTTCTAAGAACTTTTCAAATTCTTCAAAAATTTGGCTAACACCCTAAATTTTCGAAAAATTTCGCCATAACCTCCCCTGCACCGGGAGCTTCGGGATATTTCAAATACTCTCCCATGGCCCTTATCAATCCAAAAAGAAAAAGAAACAGCCAATCGGCTCATAAAATCATCAAAAAACACAAGAAATACAATAAACATGTACCTATTTGTCGGGCAATTATTCCTCTTCTCTAGCCTCCTTGCTATGACCTGTTCAATGTAAGTACATGTATATGCATGCAAATGCGACTAATTTTCAATACAACTCACTATTTGGTTCAATTTGGCTAAAGGTTCAACATTTTAATTAATCAACCAATAATCAAACAACACAATCAGCAATCAATTACTTGATTACCGTTTCAAATTCATAACTTTGATACATAGCCAAAAATCAGATTTTTGATGTCAAATCACAATAATAAGACCTATCTAATTTTGGTTCTCACACCAGTCTAATGGAAATATATAAATATCACACCTTCGAAACTCGAACACAAACACTGATGATGAGATCTCAATCATCAGTATCTTCTTCGAGCGACTACAGTGTGATTCTATATCTATCCAGTATATTAAAACTTCGAATACCCGTGGATCAGACGTATATGCAAAATCTGTATATACTGGATTGTCCAAATTCAATATAAATAAATAATCAAATACGAATAATTGATTTAAATTTTTAAAACAAAAATTGTTTTCATTTTTAAAAATATACTCTTCACACTCGTTCTAGGATACTACTGATCTCATCTCTAATGAGTCATTCCTATTGGATATTACTAATCCAATCTCTGATGAATTCTTTTGTATGGTTCTAATGTGCCTTGTTCTCCGAGCTTTGTAAACCAAAGCTCTGATACCAACTGAGACGACCCAAACTTCCCCAGTAAGGAAAGCCCGGATAGAATTGAGGACAAGACCCGTTGTGCATCCCCTGTTTATTCGATGTAGGATTTTTGTATTTGTGAGGGCTAGTGCACACATATGTATATTCATACTATTGTATGTGTATATACATGCCATTGGCATACGTATACCCATAAATTCATATTCTGACTTGATTGTTCCTAAGTTGTTATGTTATATTTCAACATTTTGCATGGGTTCGAGGTACTCGAAATTAATAATGCAAGATTAACTATTTTATTTAGTTTATGTTGAAATTAATTTACTTGAACTATGATTTAATCCTGACTCAAGTGTTTTGTGTTTTTGCATGGAACGCTCAGGTCAGACCCTGAGCGTTACAGCTTTAAAGATTAAAGCCTGAGATTCGAAGACTGGGGAAGATGGGGATTCCGGAAGACGCGCACTCTGAAGATTTTTAAACAGTAAAATATTTCTTTTGCACTCAAACTGTATTTTCATCCCGCTGTATAAAAATAAATTCTTGTATTCAAAAATTCTGATTAATATATATATAAGTTATTTCACTGTTAAATTTTGGGTTACCTATTTATGCTGTGTTTCCTTGTATTAATTTTTTTATAAACTCTGTAAGCAAAATACGCTCCGTCGATTTGGACGTTTTAAGTTGGTTTAATCATCAATTTGAAGCGTTCAAAATAGAGGAACGTTACAAAACCATTCGCTCCCATTGCTCCACATCTCCTTGTGATCCTCAAGCAAACGAACCTTATAGTGTGACCTTAAATTATCAAAATAATTATGGAAAAGTTCATTCGTTGCTATATAATGATTCCTCTATGGCTTAACAATCTTGAGAACCTTCTGCAAAATGGCATCCAAATGAGGCCACAATTCTTTATTTTCAGCTTTCCAACAATGAACTACATGAACTGCATCAAAATCCCAATCCATCTTCCTTGAAATTTGTGTTACTATATTTGTTAACCTCTTCAATTTCTAAATAGCTTCCCAAGGCCTTTGAATATACTTAGCTGCTCTTTCTTCACAAACCCTGCACCAATAGTTCTCAGATTCTTTCCCATCAAACTGCCTCCATACAATGGTCCTACGATCTCTTTTAAGTTGCATTGGAGTCACTTTATAAGTGAGTACTTACCTAATTGAAATTTTAGTATTGCCATTTGCCTTCATTCCACTTCTCATATCCCGTCTTCTCCAATCTTGCAAAAACTCATGCTCCTCAACAACAGAATCCAACTCCTTCAAATGTTCATAATCAAAATAAAATCTAAAATCTTTCCCCTCTTCATCCTTTCCATCCTTATAGTATAACTCTCACTCAAACACACGTTCTGATCCATAACAAAAGTTCTATTCAAAAACTTTGCCTCTCCAAGTCCACATAACAAACTCCACACATATTGATTCATCCTTTTATGGCAGCAACAACCGGCTCACTGGCCCGTTTTGCAAAATTATGAAGAGAGGATGCCTTCCATCTATACGTTCCAAACATATACAACAAGAAAAGTAAAAAATCCAATATTTATGGCAATGGAACAACGTAGATTAATGTTGTTACCAATGAACAACCAAAGTATTAGAGAACATAGGCACTACTTTAACCATTTATGCATTACAAGTATTTAATTACTCATTTAAGCATTGTAAATAACTAATATAAAAGAAAATAAAAGATTAAAACATACATATTCACATGTTATACCTTAAACTTCATAAATGTTGCTATTTAAAATAATTAAATATTAAATATTAAATTATGTACTAATATTATACTTATAAATTTGAGGATACTTGGTCAAACATGTAATAAAAAATTTGATGGTCTTTCCAATTTATTGATAAGATGAAAGATATGACAAAAATTGTAGAAGGTGGAAATTAAACACAATGAAATCCGATTAAGAAGGTGGAAATTACACTACAAGAAAAGCTGTATATAGCAGCAGACTTTTAGCAGCGGAAAATTCCCTTGCAAATTAGCGACAGATTTTCGTGGACTTTGTAAGGGATTCTATTTTGGATTTTATATGTTAACTTATTTTAAATTATTACCTCTAATTTCTATCGCTAAACCGTTGGAAGTTGCAACACTTTACCGTCGTAAAAAATTTAATGCTAAATTCCGTTGCAGATAGAGGCTGTTTAGCGTCATCAAAATTTTGACGCTATTTTTACAGTGGATTTTCAGGAGATTTGAAAAGGACTTTAATTTTATTATTCATAAAATGTTTAACATTTGTGTTTTTATTTAGTAATTAATAAGTAAATATAAATTTTAAATAACTAATGTTAATAATATATTAATAATAAATAATTACTATTAAAAGTAAATAATATTCAATAGTTAGTGTTGATTAATTATAAATTACTATAAATGTAAATAAGAGGTAATAATAATTAATAAAATTAAACAAAAATTCTTTTTTTTGAACTTGGGTACTCGAAGAAATTTGAAAAATATATATTATAAATATAGAGAAATTTATGACTTTTTTGAGTTATTGGTTGATCGAAGTTATATACTTTATAATATAGGCCTTATACACACAAGCAACGGGGAGCATACAAAGGCTTTGGAATACTATTTCCGGGCATTAGAACGAAACCCATTCTTACCACAAGCTTTTAATAATATGGCCGTGATCTGTCATTACGTGCGACTATCTCCACTATAGAAAGAAAGAAAAAAGATAAAATTAACTAGTCAATACTAGAAAAAAAGGCTTTCTACATATGCATCGTTCAAAGCAACGATTTTTACCAGCTGTAGCAAGGAAAGAAACCTCAGTTAAATATAATTACTGATCACAAAAATAGATAATTACTATTAATAGTAAATAAAGTTCAATAGCTAGTATTGACTAATTAATAATTATTAAATAATTAAGAGGTAATAATTATTATTTAATAATATAGATTAATAATTAATCTTTAATAATCAGTGATTAATAAGTAATTTTTAATGATTAAGAAGTATGTGGTTATCCATAAAATTTGGTACTTTCTAAAATATATTTAAAATTATCCATAATTAATTATTCGTAATCAACAAATTTTACTTAATATATATATGTAAATTATAGGAATATTACATCAGTAGGGTGAGAAACGGCCGATGTTTCCCCAAAATTTGCAGCCCGCCTCTTTTTTTAATTCGAGAATATAAGTTAGAGATGAAACACCGCTAGGGTATTACTATTCCTTTCTTCCGCCACCACATAGTTCGTCTCTGTCAATTTCATTTCTCACTTTCGCATTATCTTCTTTCTAATTCTTACGCACCATGACCGCCTCTGCTACCCTCGCGCTCGCCCACCATAACCCCCTGCTAAATAATAATAATAATCCTAATTTCGAAATCAGGAACCGCGAACACGCGCAAGAATTCGATTAGGGTTTGGTTACTTGCGATTTGCGAAACCAGGAGGCAAGAAGAAGATGACGTTCGACCGCTATACTTGAATTTAGGGGGAATTTATTCGTGTTTTTTTCTTTGATTGGGTTCGAAGTCGAACTCGAAGGAGGAGCAGTGAACTGAATCAACTGATTTGGGGGAATTTGTTCATGCCTGAGTCTCTAAAAGGAACCACAATCAATTTAAGGGTATATATATTTATTTATTTTGATTTTGATCGATTATCTCCTTTCTGTGTATTTCAGTGTTAATATTAGACTGTGAACGGTGACCTGATTTCCCCTATTTCCCTTTTTCACTTGGTAAATTTAACTGTAGATCCAAATTGTAATTATTTTTAAATTAGAATGGAAAATACGTGAAGTAATTGGAAAATACCTGTATCGTTTATAGATTTTAAGTTTTTATGTTATTAATTTGGAAATGCATAGTATAGGAAATTTGGGAATGCATAATACAATATATAATAGACCAAGCTCATACTTCACTTAAGGATCGATTCGAACAATTTGTGCTTTACGAAGGAATTTACAAATTACATACTTTCTTCATATAATAGAGTGTTAATTATATTTTATTCTGTTGTAGTTATTTCGTTTGATATTGTGCTCTTATCCTTCCATTATCAAACTATTTGTTTCGGCAATGCTTTTAAAGTAAATTTCCTTTAATGCTGAATCTGGAAATGCCTTTTGCTTATTTGAAATGCTTTTTTAAGTAAATTTCCTTTAATATGTTTATATTTTGCAAATTTGCATGTTTGTTATAGTACAACTATGGTGGTATCCAACCAAAATTGCTATTGGATCAGCTGTGGAGATTATCGAGGATGAGTCTCAAGGGGATATTATATCAAGCTGGAACATTGATGAGAACTTGCCAAAATTAATCCAGGTTTGTCTTTCAATCGTTAAGGATCTGATATCTAGCTATACGAAGGAACAAAAATTCTTTTAATATTTAATTCCAATTTCTTTATCATGGCTCATTAAGTTGTTTTTTAAACTGCTAAGCAAAAAATTGACATTAAATTGTTTTATTAAATGCACATCTATGGTTCATGATGGCGACCAACTTTGCCAACTTTTTTGCAGTGGCAAGAGCTAAATATTTTTTTTTCCAAGTCCCTATAATGCAACAACATATATTTGCAAAGCATTGTCATCAAGGTTACCTTCAAAATAATGGTTAAAAAAATACATGCAATCAACCAAAACATGTAAAATCGACTAGAAAAAAAAAATGTAAACAGAAAATGACCGGTTCAAAAAAAGGTTGGATCGATACACAAGGCTTTTCTAGTAATTTATGGTTGGAAAGTAGTCATTATTGAGAATTGACCTTATCATGTATTTGAGGCTCAAACCCACAACCGGTGGAAGAACAATGATTAGTCTTGCTATAGTGACAAGGTCTGCCTTCTAAACAAGGTTGCCGCTTGTCCGTTCAAAGTTAATAGGGCCTCAGATTTGGTGCAAAAAGAAACATGTCTATGAAATATTTTACTGGCACATGCTTAGTTTATTCTTCTGGTTAAAAAAGATACTGTGTATGCTAAGGATGATTAATTCTACAATGATTTCAGCATTTGCTTTTCACCGACCTTATTTCAACATTTACGTCTCACATTCTAAGTTAAAGCACATGTATGATTAACAAATTTTATATTTGACTGACTGGCATATGTTCAGTTTTAGTTATGTCATTATAAATTTATTCATATGATAAGAATAGCAATTACTATCACCATTTCGGCTTTACTGTCTTCATTGTATGACAGCTCATTTCTCTCCCATAAACTTGACACTTGAACATCGTATGCTAAAGGATAACAAGTTATTTTCCTAGAAATTTCTTGTTGTTCAACATTCAAATCCAATTATAATATTACAATCAAATGCAATCTGGGATAGAGTTGCCTTGCATTTAACATGATTACTTAAGAATGGCCAGTTTTAGTGGGTGCCATCCTGATGCTTCATGAGCATTTTTTATGCTTGTGTTTTGTTCTTATTGTAATTTGAAAATACATGATATCTTGTGCTTACTTCGTTCCTATTTTCAAAGATATGTTTACGTTCTGTTTACTGTCATTTATTTAACTGTTTTTGGATATGTTACATAGCGATTGTAATACAAGTACCTGAATATATAATTCCAGTACCTGAATCTCTTCACAACCAAATTTTCAATGGTTTATTGAGATTAACCGTGGATGTATATGGTTGCATTCTACAGTTTCTTATTCAAATGATAGCAACTAATAGATAATCATTTTGTGAATATAGAGATGACGAGTCTTGGTGCTCCACAACTTAGAGTTCCTTCAAACAAGTTTCTAGCACCAAGTATTCTTTTGTAGGGGAGTGGTTTTGGTCAATAGGATTGGTACATCACATGTTTTCAACTTGCATCTCAGTTCGCTTAGGATCCTGCAGCATTTATTTTGCAATAGCAGTTTCATGTTGGTATGAACATGGTTCAGAATAAGATGCAGGGTTTTCCAACCCCTGATATGTACAGCTTATAGTTTGGAGGTAGCAACCAACAATTGGATCCTCAAAGCAGTGGTAACGGCGGTGCAATATTCCATTCTGGGACTTCTTTTAATGTAAGTTGTCTTTTTATCATGATTTAATCAGTTTATGCTATAATACAAAATGTTGCTATATATAATATCATTATTCATGGCCAAAGACATCCAGGATGTCTATTTGTTTTCTAATCATTTTACCTCTTACTCGAAATGATATTTAAATTATCAAATTACTTTTTTACAGCTGGGTTAGCGAAATTCACAAAGTCGAAGGTTGTCGCTGTTATTAAAGGAACATACTTGTATTTGGCAAGCTTTGGCAAAGCAAAAGAACATCCTGGGGCTATCATTTTTCATTAAGGTTTAATCTTTTATTTTAGCATATACTAGCACTAACTAATTTGTAAAAATAACAAGAATTTGTTTATTTAATAATATAAAGTAGTGATATAACATGTTTGTTTTATTGAAATTCGGTTATATACGACAACATGCAAATTTTGGGTTTTGGATTGTTTTACTATTAAATCTGTTGAAGGTCTCCTCTTTCTTTAATTTGTGGATATCATTATGATCTCAGTTTTCAACTTCATAAAATTTCAAACCATTCACAGTTTTAACCCATTCTTTGTTTTCTATACAATAAAAACAAAAGCCTTACCTATTCTTTAGTACTTGCAGTTGAAACCATAAAATTAGCTGGGTTTCATTTATTGTTTAACTGGAATATTTGTTGATAATTAATTATGGAATATTAGCTGGGTTTCATTTATTTTTATTCAACATATTAGTTATGAGATTAATTGAACTACAATATTTTATTTTTTGAAATTACATCTTCAAACAATCGGTTTTTCCACCGTTGTACGGTAATACTAGTAGATAATCATGTTGTGATTTCTACAGCCTAAAATTGAAGAATTGGCTTACATGGTGAAGCAAGCAGTAGTGAAATTGGCTTCGAGCATCCCGCCTTTGGATGTAGAAGCTGAAAAAGTGAATGTAGGAGGATTAGCTACTGTTGATAAGTATTATTAGAGGGTTATTGCTTCCATATTTTGAATATGTGTATGGATTAGTGTCCTGTAAATGTTCTCCCCCCAAAAGAGCGTTGTCTGATTTGTATAGGAGGATTACATGTCTTGGCTTTGACTTGGTTTAAACGACTTAACTTGTCTAATTTGTATAGGGAGAAAAGCTAGATTAATGAATGTTTGTATTTTTGTATATGTTATTTATTTCAGTGTTCATAGTTAATTGATATTAGTTCGATAAATATAACATATGTATTTATGCGTGTGTGTGTATATATATATATGAATGTGTATATCTATATATATATATAATATATATAAATATATATAATATATATTTGCAGATTAGAAGGGGAACAACGACAGATTACTAACAAATGATGCTAGTTTAAATAATTACATAAATTAAAATCCGTTGCTAATCCCTTGGCAATTAGAAAGGGTTTACCAACGTCTTTTATAAATAATATTTTGTTATAAATTAATTATCCATCGGTAAATAGTCGGTATATAAATTAAAATTAATTTAATAAATAAAATTTTATTTTCAGTATATAATTAGTAAAATGACGGAAAACTGTCGGAAAACTCATGCTGAATTCCGTCGCAAAATCTGACACAGATACCGTCATGGTTTTTACTGACCACCCCATTATGCAGGAAATCCGTCGCTAAGGCCTGTTTAGCGACGGATTAGAAGCGGATTCTACCGTTGTTATATGCAGTTTTTCTTGCAGTGTTAAAATATAAAATGAAAATAAAAATACAATGAAATCTGATTGAAGAAGGTGGAAATTAAACACGAAATAGAAAGCGAAGAACACAAATAAAACTAACGCATAAGAGTTTTACCGATGATGTCGTCGGCGAGGCAGAAGACGGTTCATCCAGTGGCAGATGTGGAGGAGCAGCAGATCTGAGGGAAAGCAGAAACTCATCAGCAGATTGAATCTGGTTCAAGAAGGTGGAAATTAAACACAGAAGCAAAACAAAAATAAAACTAATGCCTAATACTTCTACTGATGTCGAGGCAGAAGACAATTCGTACACGGCCAGATCCGAGAAGTAGTTGCAGATCCGAGGAAAGTGGGTAGTTCATCGACTGGTATAAGCGTGGATTATAGGGTTAGAGCAGTTCCAAGGAAGCGACTTGATTGGAGAAGAAGAAGGCGCCAATTGTTGAACATGGAAAGAGTCGAATCTGGCGAACATAGAAGACTGCACCAACTAAAAGAGTAGTTGAGGGCGGATGGAGAAGAAATTAGATGGAAATAGGGGAAAATGTGAAGACCGCACTGAAGAAGTGGAGGAACTAAAATGAAAGTGGGGGACTTCTTGATAAACCGTTGAAGCATTAGTGGGAAGCGGTGGGAGGGGGAAAGACTTGTTTACCCTCCAACGTCAATTCTTCTATATTACATAACAAGGAGCAGAAAGGACTTTTTTGGAACTCCAAAAAAGCTTCACCACGCTCATATATTTTCTTTATTAGTAAAGATATATGTATACGTATTTGCTTGTATTTAGAATGAAGACTGTAAAGTATAAATATTCAAGAATCAAAGATGAAATATTCAAGACTGAAGACTTATGTGTATCAAGAATTCAAGATATGAAGATAAGTAATAGAGTCTAGATTTATGTTAAAACTCCATAATTGCACTAACATCTTTATTCAAATTTTTATAATGGGATGGAACCCATAAACTTTCAAAAGTTTTTTTCAAAATTGTTTTTCAAATTTCCTTTTCAATTTTTTTAGCCTTAATCAAAATTGTTTTGAATAATTTATTTTTGATTTCCAAATATTCATTGTTTTTAAATATTTTACTCTTTATTAGCTTTGTAATTTATAGTTGTTTTTAAAGTTCGTAGTTTTTTCCTTAGTCTCAAATTATATGTTAATTTAGTTTTCCTGTATTCTTTTTTATAGTTTTATATTTTATGAATTATTTTCTAGAATGTTTAACAAGTGTTATTATTTACTTATATTATGATTAAAATATTTTACACATATCAGAATTGTTTTAACAAGTTTTAGGGTCAAAATTTTAATACAAATTCAGGTTTTAATATCACTTTTATATTATATATATATATATATTAAAATTATATTATTACTCTATTATATGATTTTACAATACAGAAAAATAGTTTGTTTAAACTCCAGAACTATCTTGATTTATTTAAACTTCATTTCCCTTGTTTTCAAAATTTTACAAGGGATGACACATGTCCATATGGTTAAATTAGGAGAGCTCCCTGTGCTCGGAAGCAGTTGGGGATTGACCTCATGGCCCTGAAATCGAGGATTGTAATATTGAAGATTGTTTGAAAAGAAATATGCGCAAACCTGAGTTGTATGTGACTGGATGTTAGGTAACTCTGAACCAATATAAAACCCCGTATGTTCTTTTACTTATTATTTGCATCTGTGATTGCTTTATATCTGTGATTTTCATTTGATTATAATATTTTTCAAAAGATTTCAAAGTGTTCATAAATTCCATTAAACCTTATTCACCCCCTCTAGTGTTGAATTAGACTTAAGATCCATAATCCGCATTTCCCAACAAGGCAATTCCAATATATTAGTTGGGATGGATAATCCCAAATTAAACAAGCAGATAACCTATAGGCAAGTAGACAACTTGTTAATATAATAGTTAATTATAAAACTATCAGGATAACTAGTCGGAGAACGGGGGAATGTTAATCCACATATTGCTACAGGTTAGCATATTATATTATTTTCGTTCTAACCACTGTGGGTGAATTAGTATAGGGTTGGTTAATGTATATCATAGTGAGAGGGAAACCCTGTTTCTGCTATATGGCGTGGTTGCACTAGATATATATTGATTTGGGGATGTAGTTATTATTTACACCATTGTGTTGACTGATCCAAAGTTCTAAATTTTCCCTTTAACTCTAGGGTACTCCTTTAAGTAGACCGAGAGTTACGATTTTCATGTTCTTCTTCCACAAATAAGCTTCCAGGGACATGCAGAGGTATATAGCTATTTAGGAGTTTTTTCGCCGTGTATTTATTTTTATGTATATTTAAGGGTAAAGATGTATATTGCTCGTCTCTGATCTACAAAGATGTCATCTTCTACGCAATTGCTGCACAATACAAGAAAATTCATTTCAATCTTCATTCTATATTCATAATATACTTCAATCCCAAATGAACCAATGTGTAGTTGATGGTAACCCTATTTATCTAATTTCATTAGATATAAATTTTAAGGAGAACTATTTTGACATTTGCAAAAATAAACTTAAGAACGTTCTAAAACTCTCTTTTTATCAAGAAATCAATCCTTTTAAACACGTTAGGAAATGATAAAATACAATGATTCATCATATACTATGTTCTAAAATAATTATAACTTGACATATCTAAACATGAAGTGAACAAACTGATATTTAAAATAATTCAGAATTAATATAGTAAAAAACACTAAAGTTAATTAAAAAAACAACCAAAAATACGACCACTTATATAAATAATTATAGTTGTTAAAGAAATATCAAACTACTAATTGTTGTAATATACAAGATGAATGAAAGAAAATGACAACTGAAATAATGTTAAATATTCTACTAAAACATAATGCAAAGAAGGAAAAACAATGAACACTTCTGGAAATTAATGAAAAATTAAAAGGAAGCATACAGTTGAATAAGTGATAAATATAGTAGAAATGAGATTCAAAACTATACACTTCACTTTCAAAAAAATTCAATCACAAACAAAAGTAGACCCGAAGAAAAATTAAAGGTGATAAACCCTAGTTTCAAAAATGATGAATGGTTGTGTTTACCTACAATCTTTATAATTATGCTTAACATATGCCAACAATTAAAAGAACGGAAATCAAAAGGATTACTTAAGAAGTTGATCATCAATTAGATGTTGAATGTTTAGGACTTGAACTCTGAATAAAAGTGTAGAGCCGATCCTAAATTATAAAATATAACGATGAGGAAGTTAAAATAAATTATGCTTGACATATACACATACTTATAAGTGAACTATGTTTAGGAAAAAAAAAAAAAAAACCTAAGGTCCGTGACAAGCAATGAAAGAAGATAACCGTGAAAAGAATGTGCAACTATACGTTGTGTGGATTAACTACTTGGTTTAAAAATTAAAGAGACCACAAAAATAGGAAGTAATACAAAATTTAGGCCTAGGAATGCGGATAAAATTTCCGTTTTAAAAAAGAGTATGTTTGGTTTTCTATTTTTTTTTTTTTTGGGTTTTGATACATACAAAAGTACGATGAAACACACATACCGAGAAAAATGATAGCTTTACAAAATAAAGTTGACATGTAAAACAAAAAACGATTTTTTTATTATTTTTCGTATTTTAAGAGACAACAGAAAAACGATAACAAATTTATTCATCCACCGTCCCTCTATTCCCTTCATCATTCCTTTCACCTTTGGTCCGTCATCTTCGCTATCCTTCTAATCTTCGCACTTTTCGAAATTGATGTTGAAACTTCAAAACAAAAAAATAAACCAGACGCCTCAACAAAATTTGTTAAACTTGGCAGTGGGCTTGGCCCACGAAGGAGCTGCTCTGGTTCCAAATCCTTAGTTAAGGAAAATCCGGACGCACAAAGCTTCATCTTCCCTTGATCAAAAGAAAGAATGAGTGGCGGTGCAAAGAAAAGCAGCAGATTAGACGCAGAACAGTCGGAAGTAGACGAAATTTTAAAAGCAACAGAAGATGAACTCCTCCTCAAACTCCAGATTAATTCTCACCCCGTTTCTTCCTCCTCCTCCGCCTCTTATTTAGATTCCGATCTCTCCCGTCGCTTCGAAGCCCTAAAAAATCCTACAGTTAAAAATTCTCCTATTACTAGTGCAAATAGTAAACATGATTCCAGCGGATCTATCGGTGGCGATAGTATCGATCTTGATTCTAGATTTGCTGCCTTGAAGAATAAAGCTGCTCCGCAGCCTTCTTCCCATTTACATCAATTTAGCAATGACGATGACAACGATGATAGTGAGGCTGACGACGATGGAGTGTCGAAGAAGGAAGTGGATAAATTGGTGGAATGGGCTAAAGACGCTGCTAGGTTAGATCCATCGTTAGACAGCGATGATGATGATGTTATCATTGATGGAGATGATGATTCAGATTCAGAGTCAGGGGAGGAGGAGCAAGAGAAGAAGAAGAACGATAGAAAAGGAAAGAGTGCTAAGAGTAAGAAGTGGTTTTTCTTTTAACACTTTTCCTTTTCCAATATGCATTGAAAGTTCATTAGCGTTGGACATGATAATATGGAATTATTTCATTAACAAATTTATAGTGAATCAAGATTCAAGATATTTTAAACTAGTGTATTATATGATGATTTCTTGCCATTTTGGGCACTTCATTCGTTGGATGATATGCAGTGTACTACTGTTTGTAGGCTTTAGAGTTTATACATTTTTAATCATCTGACAGTATAATCAATTTAGAATGTTAACCCATCTTCTCCATAGGATACCTTGCATACAAACTTTACAATGTATTTTGTAACCAGATACTCATGAGGAGTGTTCCTGTTTGCACCATATTTTCCATGAGCTTCAGTCGGCGACTCTTTGTTATAATCATTTATCAATATCTTCATTACAGTTGGCAGCAAGTTGCCGACAGTAATGAAGATCAGTAGGCAACTTGCTGCCGATTGAAAGCGAGGTATTTTTTTTGGGGGTAAAAGTAAGTATATAGTATGGTGTGGATACCTTCAGTCTACTAAATGTTGTTTCAAATTTGAGAAAATGTGAATATTATATCTCTAATACAAGGTTCTAGACGATAAGCATAGACTAAAGATTAACCGGTAAGACTAGGATTAATCGAAGTTAGACGTTTTTGATTAAATCATGCACTTTTGATAAAATTTTAGTATTTTGTTTAGTATTAGCTTAGCCACAATGGTAAATTATAGATTTTGTTGGATATTGTACCAGCCATTAAGATAAAATTGCTACAAATCAAGGGTGTGTTTGATTTCTATTTTTTAGTTTTGAATTTTCGTACATGCAAAAGTACAAATGACATACACATATCATGGAAATGATCATGTTACAAAACGAAATTAACACACAAAACGAAAAATAACTTTTTATAATTTTTTGTATTTTAAGAAATAATGGAAGAACGATGGCAAATTCATCTTTCGCCTCTAGTCCGTCACCTCCATTATCTTCCAAATCTTCGCATCTTTCGAAATTAAGGTCGAAAACTCAAAGCTCAAAACTTAAAACACAAAATAAACCAAACATTACATAATATTTTGATGTTTATAAGAGGCACCAAAACTAGATTGGTGCGTAAATGACGTTTATAAACTTGTTTATATGCTTATATAATGCAGAGAGTATCATCGATTGCTACAAACAATCGGTACATATTAAATTTATACGGGGTTAGCTCTTCTTAGGGGTTGCCCAAGTCAATTGATTTGGTCATCTTATCGGTCGACCTTCAGTGGGTCTTATGGATTTCATTATATGATAATTTTAAATTCTTATCTTCTTCATCTACATTTTGGAAGGCAATGTATGTGGTCTTATTGATTCCAGTGTACCATATTCTTCATCTTCATCCACTTGAAATATTTCAGGCCGTTTGATTTATTTTATGTTTTAAGTTTTCAACCTTAATTACAAAACATGAGAAGAGTGAAGACACGACGGAGAAGATGAAAAGAAGATGAATGGAACGATGGAGGGATGGAAGAACAATGTAAAGCTGAAAATTTTCTCATTTTTTAGTTGTTTCCAAAACACGAAAAATAAAAGTATTTTTTTTTTCTATTTTGTTTGTTAATCTTGTTTTCTAAATTGGTCGTTTTAAGATATACAGGCCCCATGTTTTGTATACATAAAATCCAAAACTAGAAATAGTCTCACTTTTGACCTTTAACCACAGTTCCATCCTAGCCTAAATCTACCTCCAGGATATGTCTCCCTGCAAGCCTGATATCTTATCTAACACCATTTTGAAAAATGTGTTGGTAATTCTTCAGATATTAGCATTACCACCCTGAGATGCATTTGCAAGCCTCCTTGGTTATTGTTGTTGTTTTTATCTCTCTTTTTTCAAGGTCTACCCGTCTACCATCTTTGTTGTAGTGCAGTAGCCATACCTTCAGTGTTTGCTTAGAAGTATTTGTTTATGTCTTCCTTTTTATAGCACTATTTCTCCATTTATTAACGGATAAAAATGTAAAGCATATGTATTAATTTTACCATTGCCATCGATCACTACGGTATGTAGTAATATTGTAGGCAAAAATGCTTATAGCTTGAGTGTCCTCGTATACGCAAACATATGCTTTTTAGCAATATATAGTGTTACATGGGGTTTCATCACGGTAGAACATAAAAGCAGGCATATCAAACAGTATTTCATGCCATAAGAGATTGTAGGCTGGTCAGTAGTACTTTATTTGTTTTATTTGCCAACCAAACTGCATTTTAAGAAGAAAACACGTAGAGAAGAAGAAGCATGTGGTTAGGCAAAGTGAAGCATGTTTTCTTGTATTCAGTTTACTTTTTTTGTTAGTTCTGTAGACACATTGCGAAGCTGATATACAAGCTAGGAAGTTCAGATTTTCGATTTAAAGTGGTTTGGCTTCACATTTTGTAATAACCATATATTTTCTATGGTATTATCTAAAAATAATTCGGAATTAGACTTGGATCTCAACATTATGTCGCCTTCTGAATTCCACATTCCATATAAAGATAGTTCATAATTTGCAACATCTTAAACAGTAGAACACCTCTATAGCTCATTTGATCTTTACCATACATTCTTGTTTCTCTTTCTTCCTTACTAACTCTTTATATCCTACTAATTTATTAAATTATAAATGAGTGACCTTAAATGAAATGCGAAAGGCGTGCTACCAAATAAGGGTGCCTGGGAGAGCGCACGCAGGTTGTGTTTAAAAGATGCTTACCTGAGAGAGAGAGAGAGAGAGAGAGAGAGAGAGAGAGAGAGTCACCTGTACCGAAATCAGGATGTTCCCATGATCCAGCCAATCAGGGGCCTTCCGATTTCCTTCTTTTGGAATTAAACCCCTGATTTTTTCAGGGATTTAATTGCAAAAAGAGGAAATCAGGGACCCCTGATTGATTGGATCCAGGGAAACACCCTGTTTTCGGTTCAGGTGATCTTAATCCAAACGTTGGATGCATGAAGGATGGAGTTAAGTACTTGGGAAGTATTAGTACTCATGAAATGACATGAGTGATCCCATTATTAGGATTGTTGGTAACAACATCCCCAGGCGTAGAGGTCAATTCATTGGTGGATGTGCCTGTTTTGAACATTGCTACACTACTCGAAAGAATTTCTGGTATAATAGCCAAAATAGAGAAATATAGGTGGGCCCCAAATCCAGATTTTGAGGCGCAATTCAGGGGGTTCCACTATTTTTTATCTTAGTTGGGTGATTTAGCTGAAATTCTTTCGGGTAAGAAAGCAATTTCGGCTTGTTTTAACCGACCGACCTTTAGTGCTTTCCCCAACAAGCATATAGAAATGTTCAGTTATCCGACATTCGTAATGTGAAATAGCTTACTATAATACACCCTCGACGTTGCAATCCGAATGGAAGTTTCAAATCAGTCACTGCTTTCCATTTATCTGGCGTTATTAGTGCTGAATAAAGTGGTATAAGTTATCCGGCTTCTTCCTTTGCCTATTCTTTTCGTCCATTTCCCCCTTCCGGTTATGCATTCCAAAATTATAATTCATCCCATCTTTTTCAAATTTAAACCCATTTTCTTCTTAATTTTTCAAATAATTTAAATCAAAAGGAGAAGAATTTCGCATGTTTTCACCGTGGGGATGGATTAGCGTGAAGTTACTCTACTTCAGTAAGGCGTAGGAGTGGCAGAACAACGTTATCTTGAAGACGACACATGATGGTTTTTTGAAGGCTCTGCTTTAGTTTCAAATATCAATCAAAACTTTGGATTGGACAAAGGATTGGTGAATTGTCGTGTTTTCCTAAATGAATAAGTGCATGTTGTTGCTCGTATCGACTTCATTTAAATAAAATTTTACATTTAAACAGGAGGATATTGATTAGGGGCAATTACTATATATTATTTGTGTATTCAAGAAAACATAGTAGTGTTAACTTGGATTTTAACCAAGCAAAACACGATCAAAAGTATATATGGTTAAAACGAAGACAAAACGATTCTTGAACTCAAAAACATGCTAAAAGGACTAAAGATCTGACTTAGAGAAAATTAAGGCTTTTGGAACATAGCTAAGCTCTCGATACAAGGAGATTTTCTCTGGTTGCCGATATGTTTATATTGCCTCCTGAACCCTACTTTATTCGTGTAAACCAAACACTCCAACCATTCATCATCTAATGTTTCTCTCGAATATTAGACAAATAACTTCAAGGCTTGTGGGAAGAAGCCTGAACAAGTTAAGTGCAATCAAGTTGTTCATCAAAAGATACTCGATCGATCTTCAAGGAAAAGAGCTTGGAAAATATCGGATTGGAAATAGAAAAACAAGACATTTAGAAGTTGGTGATTTACAACTAAGTAAACACTCGGTATCGACAACTTTCTCTCGATACTAGTAGGGTTTTACTATACATGTGTTTACATTGTAACGTTCCATATTTTACACATTGAGGGATCGTAAAATATAAGTATTGTTTTCGGATAAACTCTTTGTGATTCTATAATTTTGGAAAATGACTAGTAGGGTTATTTATCATCTTTAGAATATTTTTCAAATCTTTTTCTGATTGTTTTACCCTTGACTAATCTTGTTTTGCTCATAACTTGACTATGATAGAATTTGGATCTAAACCCACTTTTTTTAGATCTGAACAATAGTTTCTCTTTCCTTAGAGTGATCACATTAAAAAATTGGTTTACAATTTGAAAGTTATGGTTGTTTGAAATTTTATTGTATTTTAAATAACATAATTGATTAATTAAGCACCACCAGTGGTAGGACCTGCAATTAACTTCAAGATTAAGAAATTGAAGTTAGTTGGTGTAACTTCATTTCTCTTACTCGTCTTTTTCTCAAAAAACTCCTATGCAAATATTCATCCAAAAACCCTTATTTCTTAGTCATATCATCAAATAAAAAAAGAACAGTAAGATCTACACCCTGTAGAGGAGATTTGCTACTATTAGGAGTTGAGGTCCATTCTATTTTCTATTCATTTTTAGATATGGGGATTTGCTTAGCTATGTGAGTAACCATAGGCTATGGTGGTGATTAGAGCGCTCAGCTACTGATTAGATGTTTTAAATCTTAAATCTCATTTAAAAATGTTTTTTTTTAAAAACAAAAATGCATGATCATTTGAAAAGAAGAAAGAGCGCGCGCGCACGTGCGCACACACACACACACACACACACACACACACACACACACACACACACACACATATATATATATATATATATATATATATATATAATAAGCGATAATTAACTCCCAACATGCCTAGCAGGTAACCAATAGTAAACGACCATCTCAGACTATGATTATAAGTATAAGACGTAGATGGATGAGCTCCAGAAAAAACACTGCCCATCATACTTCAAAATCGAGTTTTGGAAAGGCCACCACTCGATAATTAAGTATATCTACTCCTAAATAATACATTAGTCACTCCATATATATATATATATATATATATATATATATATATATATATGTGTGTGTGTGTGTGTGTGTGTGTGTGTGTGTGCGCGTGTGTGTGTCTATATATATCTATATATGTATGTATGTATGTTAACAAAAAATGGCTCTAACACCCAAACGAATGATAATTCTAAATAAATTAGACAGAAAAACAATGAGAACACAAGATTTATAATGGTTCGGCGTTAAAGAGCCTACACCCACTTTATAATTCTTTGATTGATGGTTTGAATACAAATATAATGCTGATTCTCACTCAATCTCTCTTATACAATTGATAATCTCTCTTAATTTTGTAGAATTACACTCCAAAAGTTTGAGTATAATCTGAATAGAACAAAGAAAATCGGTGGTTAGGGAGTTCAAGTCAACAGTTTTCCAAAAGTTTCCCTCAAATGAGGTGTTTTGGGGTATTTATAGGCTGTAAAACCATCCGGTTCGGGTGCCACGTGGGGCCCATCTCGTGAACTTCGGATCCGCTAGCTTCAAGATGGTGACAACACATCGAAAACGTGGGATGATGGGGGTGTAACCGCTTCGGGTTTGAAGGAACGTGGGATGCAACTGCTGTAGTTTCTGCTCTCGGTCCGGATCAGAGGGAAAGAAAAAGGGGGTTTGAATCAGAGAATTTTGCACCGAACCGATCCGTGTAGACTACCTGTAATCAATCTTCTGGCTTGCGCGCGATAAAGAGAAAGGGTTCGGATTAAGAGCTCCGATCCGATCCGGAGGATTGTCTACCATGCTCCACATTCTTAAGTATATTCATTTGACTAATTTCTTAGCTTTGTGTAGCCTAACTACAAAGTAGGCTAACATTTTACCCCCTCGAAGTACGCGTTTATTGGAGATAAAGTGTGCTTCGAAAATGGGCAACATGTTTGTTTCTGAGTCAATGCCGCCCAATAGTTGCTTCCATCCATCCCTAGAATCGTGAAATTTCATCGAGTCGTATCTTTTGGTGTTTGTAGAGCTTATAAATACGCCATAGAAGGTAGGAATTACTCCTGTCATTCTCAATAACTTCAAGACTTCACTTAAGGTCTGGGAAATTCTTCCAGGTGATAATAAATTTTTTAAATATAAGTATGGATAAGTCTTGATATTTTCTTTATTTCCTTTTAACGCACCACTTCACGCTGTCAAGTCTAGAAAGCTCACTCCGGGTACGTTTGGCTTATTTTGATCCATTACGCATCCGATCTGCTGTGACGCTATGGGCTGAATTGCCTTTCTAACGATTCAATCCATTTTCCTAATTGGTCGAATGGGGATATCAAATCCACAGGAATATGAATAGTCTTCAACAATCATTATATAAACCGACCTTCCCTACCTCTTTCTCACTTTCGCTGCCGCATTCCAACCTCCAGTTTTTTAGTAAAAACCATAAATTCCTTTCAGCTAATTCCAATTCGATTCTTGAATTTAACCATTGGTAGGTTTTTAATTTCTTATTTGTGCGATTCAATCTTTGAATTCGCATTGATAACATCTGAAAGTCTGTGCTTATCTACTTTGCCTTGACTAAATCAGGGCTTGAGACAATGTTGGAGTTATATGCGCCTCCGCCGTTGCTGCTGCTTTCAGGTGGGGGCGTGATGGAGCTCCATTCTATGTTGAAAAGCACACCACTAGGGTTAGTTCCATAGCTTGGCAAAACCAAAGAGAGAGGAATGCAAGTTTGGTCTTTCTGTGTAGTAAAGAGGAGGAAGAAGGTGATGAGTTAGAGAGAGGAAATCGGTTCGGGTCGGAGTGTAGGACTCTAAATGGGGTTGAGAAGCACTTACGTGGAATGACACAATTACAGGGAATCGGTTCGGATCGGTGGAAACTTTCTTAATTCGGTTCGGCGGCGAACTTCGACCTAATCCGGTTAGATGGAATTCTTCACAAGATCCCGACCCGAACCAAGTTGGTTTCTCTAATGATGCCTCACTGAATTGTTGTCCTTATTCCCTATCGTCCGAACCGATTCGATATCGTCAGTGCACAAGCCTCCTAGACTTTCCACTGCATTGCCTATGCTTCTGAACCGACCCGATGTCTCTCTCTCTCTCTCTCTCTCTCTCTCTCTCTCTATATATATATATATATATATATATATGTATATATATATGTGTATATATATATATATAGTTTTAAATCGATCCAAATGCCTTGTCCAAACTGCCAAACCGATTCGATATATGTGTTTAAAGGACCGATCTGAATCGATACTTCCGTTATTAAGTTATAATGTTATTCAACATCCTTGAACTTGGACAAAAATCAAAACCCTAGGGATGCAAACTTGTGACACGCTCTTGTACATATTTCAACAAAAGACCGAGTATAACGCTCCACCTTATGGACAGTTTGGATAGAGCCTTTTAAATTAAACCATCTGGATTCAACGGGCATAGGATTATTTTTCATACTGCTTTACTTTATGCTAATGTTATATTCTCTGATTTTAGCATTGTACACATTTGCACAACTTAGCACACATACACACACGGGGTAGGGGCACAGGCAACTATACCCTAACTTTTGTTATCTCATGGATAGTATAGCTATCATGTCTAGAAGACGTTCAGTTAGGTTAGCAGAGAGAAAAGACACAACAGGGTCATCTGAAAATCCCATTATTGAAGACGTGTCCTTTACTTCGGACCCAAATTGGGATAGTGCGGGTTCGGACTACGAAGCATAAATACATGAAAGTGCAACATCATCCGGAGTTGAAGTCTCTATGGATGAAGAAGAGGAGGGTGGAGTAGGAGACAGTCGCGCTACTGATGAATTCGAGAATTTCTTTGTCTTAGAATCACCTGGCAACTCTGTTGAATCGATAATTGACGACGCTAAACTTACGCGAATATGTTTAAAACGTGGAATTCTTCGAAAGGACACCGAGTTGCCCGCTAAAACAGACCGACCTCATAATCCACCCGAAGGGTATATGGCGATTAGTAGGTTAATGTGTCTTGTCGGGGCAATACCTCTGTTTTCGCCATTCGTCGTCGACTTTCTCAGACGAATGCAAATCGCTCCCAAGCAACTCCTCCCAAATGCATATGTTTATCTATACACTTTATACATCGCTTTTAGGGAAATCCTTGGGATCGAGATCACCTTTGAAGATGTACGCTTCTACAATTTCAAACACCGAACCCAAGATACCCCATCCTTTGTATATTTTGAATTGGTGCCAAAGAGGAAGATAATTAGTGTACCGTTCAGCAGCAGTGTGAAACCTGAATGGTTTTATATTAAGCAACAACCGGGATGTGCCAAGAGATGGCTTAAATCAAGTAAATTTCAGATTCTGACTTCTAATTTCGATCACTACTGTAAAAGTATTGACTGTCATTCATTTTTACTTGCAGTTCCTAATCCGAAATAATAAGTACACCAGGTGTATTTAGATCGCATGAATCAATTGCTTAACGGTGATAAAAAAATTCTGATTATCAGAGACTGTCTAATAAATGAGTATTTTCACCGCCATCGCTTACTTGCTATGACTCGTAGCATAGGCCGCAGAGATGGTCCTTACGTGTACGTTCCCCTAGTCGAGGGGCTAGTTGAAACCTTAACTGAGAGGGGAGAAAGTTCAAAAGATCCAATTGTGCCTCAAAAGAGTCCTTCTCCCACTTCAACTCAGGACGATATATTAGCAAATATAGCTACCGGAGATAAGCACAAATACATTACCCTTGAAGATGCAGCCACTCCCGAAAAACCGACTTCTCCAAGAGAGCTACCATTAACCAAGTCACGAGGCAATGATTCTTTCATGGACGACTCTATATATCAGGGTTTAGGGAAGCTTCCCTTGCCCGACGCCATCTATACTTCACAAGATTTTAGGACAGACCCCCTCTTTCTTACCTCAGAGGAAGACGTTACCCTCGTGAAAGCCGGGGAAACAGTTCACACAGGCCTAACTCCGGGCTCTGCTATGTTAGGGGGAATCACCTAGGACACATGCACTACACTTGCACTGCACGTCACAACACTTTTAATCCATACTAATTTTGATTCTAACGTTTGCTCGTATCGCTTTGTACGACAAATGACACGTCACCACTATTACGTGAGAGATGTCCGCTTGAGCATGCCCCCGATTGATTATGATGCAAGGCATGATCAGCATGAAAGTCGAGGCAGACATGACAGGAGGGATCGACCCCCTCCAGCTTACCGATCTTCTCGGTCTCCGTATCGTGCAGAGTTGGAAAAACATAAAAGCCACTCTACTCATCATGAAGGGGACAAATATGCTCCTAGAACTACAACTTCCTTTAGGGATAAAACACATCAAGAGAAACCGTCGAAGAAAAGTTCTGACCTAAAAGAGAAACAAAAGGAGCCAAGAAAAGAAGTAGAGAAAGGCAAAACATCTATCGTGCCATCTAAACGTCGCAACATTGATATTACTACAAAAAGGCCAGTCATATTTGATGATGAGAACAAAGCCAAATTGGAGCTTTTGAAGAAGCAATTTCCTGACCATCATTTTGGGAACATACATTTTGTTCCAACTCTTGAGCCTTTAGATTCCAACTGGGAAAAAGAGGTTAAGGCCAAGATTGATTTTGCGGATACTCAGCACAAAGAGATGAAGAGGTATTCGCGGACCTTATCCAAGATCATTCAGGACTTACTGGCCGATATTAAATACATGAAGGATAATGCTGAATTTGATGCGAAGGCCATTGAAAATTCGGAGAAAGATCTTGAGGACGCTCAAGCCAAACTTGCCCTTGCACAACGTGACACAAACTCTTATAAGAAGCAATATGAAGAATTACAACTTTACCACACCGAGCTTGAGTCCCGTAGCCAGGAGCGCATAGACTTAAAGAAATAAGCCGAGGATGCTAAGTCGGAAAGCACCACGGCGAAGCTGGCTTGTACTCGTCTTGAACAGGAGAAAGCGGAATTGGTGAGGAAGAATGACGAATTGGAGGCCATGCTGATAGAGGCTGAGACAAGGGCAACCTTAGCCGAGGGAAATGCAGATATTGCTTTAAAATCCGTCGAGAGTGCTAATGAAATTGGATGAGAGTGCCGAGACCATGATAGGATTCTTTGCTCAGGTGATCCAGTATCGTGATATTTCGTGGATCAAGGACTACCCAACCACTTTGGTGTATGTATAGGATCAGGTAGTTAAATGGGAGAAACAAGAGCTCAAGGTGGACTCCATTGACGAGGACAAGCTCATGGAGACATATTTGAAGCATGAAGAGCCGATACGCTTAGTTGAAGGGCGTAAACTTATTGATGCTGCTATGGATGAGGAGAGGCGTCAGGCCAAAGGAAAAGAAACCTTCGAAGCCGTTCCTCTTCCACTGCCCCTGGGGCTACTGAAACGGAAGGATATGACCCAGAGAATCCAAGAACTCCCAAGGCATCTTTCTTTTCTCCTATTGCTGAAACGACTCCAGAGACTCCTGCTACTCGTGTTGAGAAATCATCTGAAGGTATCTCCACCTTTTCTCCTCAGTTTATTAGGGCTATTTCAACTTTTTGTCATATTGTTGGACAAACGATTGAAGAGCCCGAATTTTCTCCTGGGTTAATAACTATCGCTGCTCGTTCTATAGGTGTAGAACTAGCCGGAAATACCGATGAACGACAAGGATAAATCATTGGTGCAAAGTCTTCTGAGAAGACTCAGGGGAAAAAGGAAGAAGCCACTGGTTCAAGATATACAGAGAAGACCGAGGATAAAAAAAAAGTCACTGACAAAGCTGTCGTGTCGTCCAACATTGAGACTCCCAAGGATGGGGATATGATAAACACTTTAAAGGATGATGGAGGCCATCATGGAGACAAAGAAGACGACGACATTGTAGTGACTGGAGGCTCGAAGATGGCTGATGACATGACCTTGGCTGAAATGAAGGCAAAGAAAGATGCGCTTTTAAAAGCCAAGGTCGAAAAAGAAGAGCCTCTTAATGTTGATCCTCTTCAAGTCATCGCTCCTCAGTCGGGATTAATTGTCAAGCTATCTGCCTGATCAATAACTGGGGGCTTAAGTCAACAAATTTCAGCTGATCCAAACGTGCTTCTAGCTGACAAACGTAGAAGGAAGCACATTCTCACCGAGGCTGAGCGGGAGGAGAAAGCCATGCTCAAAGCCGCTAAGAAGTCCAAAGTTTCCCCGAAGCTTAAGTAAATGTAGCTTGGTCTTTATTTATTTTGTGTTCCACTGACCTGTGGTTGTTGTAGCGAGTGCAACCCTCGCACCTTTTGATTAGTTTTGTTGTATGAACCTGCATTCGCGTAAATAAAGTAGCTTGTTTCCTATGATGCAACAAATTTGCATATTTGTCATTCATTTCAGTTGAATGCAGTGGTAGTCAAAGCATTAATAACACGATTAATGAATAATAAGTCACATCAAACGTGCAAACAAGAATATATATAGAGCAAAAATCTTGAATAGATTGTCTGGCCAGAGCTTGTTCGAGATTGATTAGGTTCGACACTTGATTACCCCCGGCCTTTCAGTGGGGTTAAGATTCTTTTTCATTGGCACTTGTTCTTAGCACCTTTATACTCTTCTGTCGTATGGTCAGGTTAGAGTGTATCGAAAGCATTCCCTTATCATGGTGCACCTTCACGCCTTAAGGACGCCGTCTTCCCGTCCTTTATACTCTCTCTCGAATCATGAGAGTTAGAGTTTGGGATGTTGTCTTCCCGTCCTTTTCATCTTATTATGCAAATGGTTGTCTCGTTTGTTCCGAATTTATTTCCATGCATAATCTCCTAAGGTAGAGTTTTACCGGTTAGACATGTGGGAAATTCTATTCAAATTTAATGTCCTATACTCAGAGCACAGTTTCACAGAACATAAAGAGATTTATGCAGGAAAAGTAAATCACACATGATATTTTTATAGTGGTTCGGGCAAGTTATAGCCTACGTCCACTTTATAATATTTTGTTTATGTCAATTAAACTTTTCTAAGCAAGTCATGCCTTTTTACATAGTCCATAAAACAAAAGAAAATCAGTACAAATTTAAGTTAAGTATTGCCGCAAGTGTTGGGCATTTCATGCTCTAGGTACTTCTTCACCATCCACGGTCGTTAACTTGAAAGCTCCTATGTTAAGTTTTCATTGAATGGTGTACGGTCCTTCCCATTTCGGACCCATGTGGACAGGGGTCGGGAAGACACGCTTCAATACTAAGTCTCCAGGTTCAAAGGTCCGAGGGCGATCCTTTCTGTCATAGTATCGTTCCACTTGGCGCTTGTGCCTCGAGGCACGCAAATCCATTTCATCTCTTTTCTCGTCAACCACGTCCAGGGATTCAAGGAGAAGCACTTTGTTTGTCATTGGATCGTAATACGTTATCCTGTGAGAGGGAACTCTCAATTCCACTGGGATGACCGCTTCTGACCCGAAAGAAAGTGAAAAAGGGGTATGACCCGTTGCCGTCTTATAAGTCGTTTGGTAGGCCCATAGTGCTAGTGGTAGTTCGTCGACCCACATCGCTTTTGCCTACTCCAATCACTTCTTCAGGATGGACTTAATGATTTTGTTTATTGCTTCAACTTGTCTATTTGATTGCGGATGAGCTACTGCAGTGTATCTCTTATCAATTTTGTACTTCTGGTAAAAAAAATTGAATTCGGTACTGTCGAATTGGGTTCCATTATTAGTTATGGTAGCTTTGGGGACCCCGAATCGGTAGATTATGTTTCTGACTACAAAAATGATCACCCCCTTCATTGTGATCGTAGTTAAAGGCTGGGCTTCCGCCTATTTAGTAAAATAATCAACAGCCACAATTGCGTATTTAGCTCCACCCTTGGCGATTGGTAGACTTCCGACGATGTCCATCCCCCATACGGAAAACGGCTATGGGCTCACCATTGACTTAAGTTGACTCGGAGGTGTCCTAGAAATTTAAATTTCTAGCATTTATCGCAGCGTTGTGAATAATCAGCTGCGTCTTTATTTATGGTAGGCCAGAAATAGCCATACCGTAATATTTTCTTTGCCAGTGTTTGACCCCCGGTGTGGTCTCCATATTCACATTCATGTGTTTTTTTTAATACACGTTTGATGTCGTCATGTGCTATACAACGGAGCAGGGGCATAGAAAATCCTTGGAGGTAAAGAATTTCATCCTGCATAACATACCTTGCGGCTTTACGAACCACCACTCGTCTTTCATTCTTCTTTGCGGGAAGTATCCCGTTTTGTAGGAGCTTCTTTATCGGCGTCATCCACGATTCCTTCTATGGTTCAGTTTCCAGTACCAGATCGATTTCCATCTGGTCGACGCTTGGAGACTTTAGTATCTCGGTCGGAACCATTTCTGTATCTTCTGGATTGTCAGAACTTGCCAACTTAGCTAGTCGATCTGCTTTTTGATTTTCTATCCACGGAATGTGTGTTATGCTATAATGTTGTATAACTTCCAATAACCTTTCCACCTTTTCCAGGTATTCGACGAGTCGAGGTCCTTTAGCCTAGAATTCCTTTCTAACTTGGCAAACAACAATTTTTGAATCACAGAAAATTTCTAGTGTTGTTACACCTAATTCTTAACGAGCTTTAGCCTGACGATCAGGGCCTCGTATTCGGAATCATTTTTGGTCCCAGAAAATTCCAACCGTAAAGCATAATAAATCGATCGCCCTTCAAGAGTTACTAAAACAACTCCGGCGTCGGATCGTCGATCAATCTTAGCTCCATATATATATATATATAACTTCCAGGGGCTAAGTTCTAAACTTTGCTCTGAGGGGTTAGCCTTATCATCTAACACATCCTCCTCAGGGATTGTGAATTCTGCGATGAAGTCAGCTAATACTTGTCCCCTTATTGATCTCCTCGGTTGGAAGTTTAAGTCGAACTGGCTCAACTCAATATTCCATTTAAGCAATCGTCCGGAGGCTTCAGGTCGTTGCAATACCTGTCAGAGTGGTTGATCAGTGTATACTACAATTGGATGAGCTTGTAAATAACAACAGAGTTTTCGGGATGCAATCAGGTGGCTATAAGCAAGCTTCTCTATTCTTGGATAATTGCGCTCTGCTGCCGCTAATTTCTTGCTTACGTAATACACCGACCTCTGAACTTTGTCTTCCTCACGTACCAGAGCTGAGCTGATGGCATGAGATGATATTGCCAAGTATATGAACAGATCCTCATGATCCACTGGCTTAGATAATATTGGGGGCTTCTCTAGCAAATCCAACAAGTTTTGAAAGGCTTTTACATAGTCACGAAGTTGCGTTTCCCTCGTTTAATTAAGTCGAAGAAAGGAACGCATTTGTCAATGGCTTTGGAAATGAGTGTGCTTAGTGTCGCCACTTTTCCTGCCAAGCTTTGAACATCTCGTATCTTCAGTGGCTCTTCTATATTACTGATTGCTGCAATCTGGTCAGGATTATTCTCGATCCCACGTGAATTGACTATAAAATCGAGGAATTTTCCTGATGCTAACCCGAACGAACATTTCAAAGGGTTCAGCTTCATCCTGTATCGGCGTAGGATTCTGAACATCTCCGCCAAGTCCTTCGTATGATCAGATGATTGCCTGGACTTCATAAGCATATCATCCACGTAAAATTCCATAGTTTTCCCGATCTGGTTGTAGAACATTCGGTTCACTAAGCGTTGATAGGTGGCTCCAACATTCTTTAGTCCAAAAGACATCACCACATAACAGTATAATCCCAAATCGTTGATAAAACTGGTATGCTCTTGGTCTGGCACATGCATAGGTATCTGATTGTACCTTGAATATGCATCCATGAAGGAAAGAAGTTCGTGTTCTGCCGTAGAATCTACCAATTGGTCAATCCTAGAAGGTGGAAAGCTATCCTTCGGGCAAGCTTTGTTGAGATCAGAAAAGTTGATACGGGTTCGCCACTTCCCATTTGATTTCTTAACCAGGTCATGATTTGATATCCAATCGGGATATGTTGAATCTCTAATTAACCCGTTATTCCTTAACTTCTCTACTTCCTCTTTTAAGGCTGCTGACCTATCTGGCCCCAACATACGCCTTTTTTGTTTCATCGGAGGATGCTTTGGGTTTAAGCTTAGTGAATGACTCACGTCCGAGGGAGAAATTCCACACATGTCCGCATGGTCCAAGCAAACACGTCAAGGTTTGCCTTCAAAAAGTCAGTCAATTCTTTCGTCCAAAAAGAATCCAAATGAGATCCAATCTTCAAGACCTTTGTCGGGTCGTCGTTATCGATTGGAATGTCTACGGTAGCTTCATTAGGTGTCGCCTTCCTGGTTCTTCGTCCTCTCTTGGATCGATGTCTTCAGGCAGGTCGTCAGACGATTCTCTTGGTGTTATTGCCTTTAATTGCTATGTTGAGTTCTCTTTAGCAGGAGAAGAAGCATCTTTAGATTCTGCATCTTTTCCATTGCGCAGCATCTCTAGTTTTGCCATATAGCAGGCTCGTCCAGTGACTTGATCTCCACGGATCATTCCCACTCCAGTTTCAGTCGGAAATTTCATTATCAGGCACCATGGTGCAATGCACACCCTGAATTTTGCAAGGGCTGGTCGATCTAAGAAAGCGTTGTAGGGCGAATCTATATCCATGATTACAAATTGGAGGATCATCACTTTCCTATGTTCTCCTTCTCCCAGCTCTACAGGCATATCTACCATTCTGATAGAGGCTGTTGATTATCCATTGAAACCACGGATCCAACCCCCACATGGTTTCAAGCCTTTCATCTCTAATTTCATCTGGTCAAAAGCCTTTTTAAATAGGATATTGACAGAACTTCCATTATCCACGAGGACCTTTTTGAGTACCGCAGATCCGATGACGGTAGTTATCACTAATGGATTGGTACTAGGGGCTTCGACACCAATGCTTTCTCTATCTCGAAAGAGGACATCTTCTGTAGCCATTTTTTGTTGCTTTTCTGGTATGGTTTCTTCAAGGCTATTACATTCTCCAATTTTTAGGTGTTTGGATACGTTAACGTATTGTTCCATCATTCTATTGCTGAATCCAGCTGGATCTGGTCCCCTAATTATGGTATTGATGGTCAATATTCTTTCCCTTCTGTTGGGCAATGGGTTTGGATGCAGGTTGGTTCTGATTTGGAGCTTGCCCTCCTTATCCCCTGTCTCTTGGGGAAGCCTTGTATTCGTCCAACAATCCTTCTAGAAGCAATTTTTCAACGTCTCTTAGATGACGACATTCATTCGTAGAATGGTCGTAGGTTCCATGAAACAAACAGAATTTCCCGGTTGCGCGCTCCTTCTCAGTGGAGCCCCTGGGTGGTGGTTTCTTGTATCGTAAAATGTTATAAGTGTCCAGATGGATGTTTTCCAAAGTGTCGCTTAACGGCGTGTAATTCTTGAAGGTTTGAAATCGAGGCCTCTTTTTGGAATTATTCCACCGATTCCTATTTCTTCAACCATTATTTCCACCCTGGTTACTATTTCCTTCATTTCTATTACCTACATTCACTTCAACCTTTCCTGCGCTATCTCCGGATTGCTTGATGGCAACTTTACTCTGAATGTCTTCTCTAGGAGCCCCATCAGGCTTTCTCTTATGGTTAGCATACACTTCCTCTCGTCGTAGGTGAATGTTTGCCTTTTCATAAAACAGTTCTCTGGTCAAGGACGGTTTTCCAGCTAAATATCCCCCAAATTCTGTATCCTTACAACTCCATCTATTAAGGCCATCAAGATGGTCGGCTCATGCATGCACACTTCAGTAATTGCTAGATTAAAACGGTCCAAATATGACTTCAAAGGCTCCCCAAGAGCTTGCTTGATTCCGGACAGTTCAATGACACTCTTAGACTTTCGTGCATGGAGCTGAAATTGGTTCATGAAACTTTCACCTAACTCTTTGAAGTTAGAAATTGATCGTGGGGGGAGTCATGTGAACCACATCAACGCAACATCTTCTAAATAAATGGGAAAAGCTTTGCATTTCACAACATCAGGGGCTGCTGCGGCATTCATATACCATGAATATCTCATAAAATGTTGTCTTGGATCATTTCTCCCTGTATATCGATCCACTATGGGCAGGTTAAAACGCCCGGGAATTGGAAATCTAGGATGTCATCAGTGAAAGGAGTATGGCTGTGCTCGATGCCCCAATCTTCATTGGTGTAATGTCTGCTATCAGCCATAATCTGGCGCACCATCGCTTCCACCTCAGCATTAGTCAATGCTGGTTCAGGATCTGCTCTTCTGGCTCTCCTGATATGTCCAGTTCCCAGACCAGGCGTCGATCTTCGGTTTCTAGCAGCAGGTGATCTTCCTTGTCCTCTATGATCTCGGTCACTCACGGGACGAAGGGGTTATCCCTGAGTGGGATTTGTGATGTTAGGATATCTGGGAAGGACATGAGATCCTCGCATTGGCAATAGCATTGGTTCTCTCAAGCTCGGGTCATCGGGTCCTGACACATAAGCAGCGTCTTCACGAGATCCCAATGATCCAAAAGTTAGCTATTCAAGATTCTCGGGCCTTTCATACAACCTTCTTTGACGTGGACGCCCTTCATCCGAAGAGGACGAATGGTCTGCATCAAGATGATGGTTCGGGGATGGTGTTCTCTGCCTGCGTAGCTCATCTACTTGCCGACTCATGTCTTTCATGTTCTCTCGCATAGTGACGCTCTTACGTCTCTGGGCTTCCAGAGCATCGTTAGTTCTGTCTAACATGTCAAGCAACCCTGAAAAATCCATGTGTGAGACGTGTCTAGAGGCAGTAAGATGATCACTAGTTGTCGCGGTTGGCATTGGAGCATCTGTAGCGGCTCGAGTAGAAGTACCAGCCTCAGTCATAACCGTTTCGGATCAGTTAGTAATTGCATTGTCAGTTCGAATCAGGGGAGTGCCACCAGAAACATTCAAGCTTCCGGTTCGGTTCGGGTTTGTACCTTCGGTTCGGATCAGGTCGTTGACATGGGTCGGACCGGTGACTCTCTTCCAATCAGGTTCAGCTCAGAACCAGGCCCCTGGATTTGGTGACAACCATCGTTTGCTGATCTTCACCCGCCTCATTTTCCCGAGGAACTTACGGTTCCTTGCCTTTTCCTTTAGTCCTGAAGTTTGATTCTCTTAATATTAAGTAAAAAAAACTTCAAATATGATGAGAAAGTGGACTAACTCCTTTGGACTTGAGAATCCAAACAGTAGAACGATAGACCAAAATGCTGAGAATTCGAATTTCTTAGTGAAAGCACCAAAATGTTAAACCAAAAAGTGGTTCTAACACCTGAACGAATGATAATTCTAAATAAAATAGACAGAAAAATAACGAGAACACAAGATTTATAGTGGTTCGGCGTTAAAGAGCCTATATCCACTTTATACTTCTTTGATTGATGATTTGAATACAAGTACAATGTTGATTCTCACTCAATCTCTCTTATACAATTGATAATCTCTCTTAATTTTGTAGAATTACACTCCAAATGTTTGAGTATAATCTGAATAAAATAAGGAAAATCGATGGTTAGGGAGTTCAAGTCAACAGTCTGCCAAAAGATCCCCTCAAATGAGGTGTTTTGGGGTATTTATAGGCTGTGAAACCATCCTGTTCGGGTGACATGTGGGGCCCACCTCATGAACTTCGGATCCGCTAGCTTCAAGATGATGACAGTGCATCGAAAACGTGGGATAATGGGGGTGTAACTACTCCGGGTTTGAAGGAATGTGGGATGCAACTGCTGTAGTTTCTGCTCTTGGTCCGGATCGGAGGGAAAGAAAAAAGGGGGTTCGGATCGGAGAATTTTGCACCGAACCGATCTGTGTAGACTACCTGTAATCAATCTTCTGGCTTGCGTGCGATAAAGAGAAAGGGTTCTTATTAAGAGCTCCGATCCAATCTGGAGGATTGTCTACCATGATCCACATTCTTAAGTATATTCGTTTGAATAATTTCTTAGCTTTGTATAGCCTAACTACAAAGTAGACTAACAATATATATGGTAAATGTCCGGTTACACCTCTTATATTACACGTGAAATTCCCACTGAATTCGTACATACACAAACACACATATGTGGACAGAATAACAACATAGGATATAAAGAGAAAACTATAATAACTACTAAATCAGATATCAATTACAAATATAGATTCTATTATAACTAAAATGCTTTGTTATTCTAATAAAGAAGTTCAAATTAATTCTGATCTTAACGAGAAATCTATCAAATATAGGTCCTATATTCATCTTATAATAAGGGTTGACATCCAATCTAAAAAAAGAAACAATCCTAATAATTAATTTATCTACAGTAATAAAATTTGAATGAAACATTCTCTGATTTCTATCAAACCAACATATAATAGTTACTTAAGTAGCAAGTACACATCTATATTTAAAATTAAAATCAAATGTAAAACAGTTCTAGTAAAAATCATAATTCATATAATTATGAGAGAAATTAAAAACAAAAATTCTTAAAATTATATTTAAATTATATGAAGTTTTAATACAAGAAAAACTAAATGATCAACATTTTCATCAGAAAGACTATAAAACAACATTTAGAATCAAAAATAGTATTTTTCTTTCTTAATTTCTCTACATTATTTAATTTCTTATGAATAATCCGCCGCATATGAAATTTAGCTTCGGGCAAAGCATTAACCTTCCAAATAAACTTGAATTTTGAAATAGAAATGCTTGTAAAATTAAGGAACTTATACGTAATTTTAGAAGAGTACTTTAGACTCTTATCAAGGCCCCAACAACTACTATAACAATTATTATCAATATGATACAATGGCAACTTAGCTCGTAACAATGCAAATAGCCTGAACACTAAGCCATCTAAAATATCCTCAAATGTAGATTCCCACAGGGGATTTAAACTCTCCCTATAAACTTCCTTAACCAAGGCATTCTTAAAGCAGAAAATCTCAAAGAGTTCTTTAAATTCGATTTTAAGGGTTAATTGAGAAATTCAGGAATCATGCCAAAAAAAATGTATAATCACCCTAGTGGACAATCAAATTAAAATCTAAGTTAAAAAAGTCTAAACATTTCCAACTGAAATTCCAAAAAAAAGATAGTCTATTAGTCCAAATATAATTTTACCCCTATCATAATAAAATTTAGATACTATCTGCTTCCAAACCGCATACACTTCTGCATTTCTAAATTTCCACAACCATTTAGCTAACAAAGAAGAATTAAAATTATGTAAATTAATTACCCCAAGACCACTGTAACAACCCGGAATTTTAACAATAAATTAGTTATTTAATTAGATTCTCAAAAATAGGAATTTCTGCAAATAATAGAATTTGACCGCGAAACTTTAACCGATGCGTTCGTCTTGGAATTCTTGTCAAATTTCATATTTGGAGTTTCGCGAACGGAGTCCGTATGGAAAAGTTACGACGAAATACAAAAAACGGACAGAAGTAATTAAGTATAATAAATTATATATATCTTACCTTCTTTGAACCAGCCCTCACTGGACAAACTGGCCAGACGGTCGATCGCCCTTTGGGAGGGTGTCGACCTCTTCGGGCCAAAAATTCCCAGTGACGGCTAGGTTTTGAAGGGTATTTTCGTTATAATATATAAAATAAATCTAACGGTTCATGGCCAATTCCACTCCTATAAATAAAGGGGTAAGACCTCATTCTTTTCCATACAAATATGTAGGCTGCAGCGAAGCTCTGTCTCTTTCAATCAAATTTCTTAATTAAAAATATATTTATATATAATCAATCAAATACAAATCACATAGATTTGAAAGGGATTATCAGATCCAATGGAATAGAGTATGAATTGAGGTCTAAAGCGGTTCTACATCAAATTCTCCCCTCTCTTCCTATTTTCTTGCAAATTTATAGATCTGAAAGTATCCCTTTTAAGAATAATTGCACATCCGTAAGAATTTAGGAATTGTATGCCTAAAAGATTATTCGGATTGCCAATTTGGACACTTTCAGGTAAGTGGGAAATTTACATGCAAAGTTACAATAGCATGTTTATCTTGTTTGAATTAAATCACAAAATATATGACAATTATCATCGGATCTATTCATAATATTATTGAATTTGAATTGGCACCTATCAGAGCTGTTAATAAATATTGTCAAAACTTGGAAATTGTGAATTGTGGTTAGGAATAATATTAATTGTAGGTTTACTTAAATTGTTTATAAACATTGCCTACAATTATATTGGAGAATATATTGTAATTTGTTGTAGAACACTGAAGATTTGGAAATCAATCCCAATAACATTGTTAAATGTAGTTTTCTTTCAAATCTCTAGTTTCTATGTTAAAAAGATAAATTATTTGATTTTGATTAAAAAGTTGCAATGGTAAATTATGTGATTTTAATTAAAAAAATGACACATGTCTATTCGTGTTCAATGTTGTTAGGGTTTTGGTTTAGTTGTTGTAAATATGTCATTTTCCTCTTTTTGAACAAAAAGACATTATTTTGAATTCATAAGAGATATGACAAAAAGATTGAAAAAAAAGAAAAGTGGTGCAAATGTACGTATAAATATAAATATACATAGTTTTGCGTAGTTTGCATCAACTATTTGAAAATATACATAAACACATATATATTTCTTGTGGTTTTGAAATATGTCAATTCCATTAATCAAGTATAGTTTACAATAATTATAGCTAACGGTCTTTTTGTAAGATTCAAAACCTTTTGGCAAGATTGAATGCAAAAAGGAACGTTTGGTTATTAATTAAATAAAATTATTAAATTAATTATAATTGTAATAAAAGAAGATAACTACGTTAACCGCACACAAATATATATATATATATATATAATCCTTTCGAATCTACATAAACGACGAAATATACATTGTATTGAATGTTTGAACGGTATTCAACTATGGAATTAATGTAATCCATATTAAATTAATATATTTGTGATGACCATTGTAACAATTAATACGATTGGTTGTTATAAATAGGATCACAAATAAATAAATAACAATTGTAACCAACAATAATTTGGGGAATGTAAACTTAGTAAAGAAATTAAGTCAAATGGTTACAATTCTTCAATTGATTAGGATAAATGTTGTAAGCCCCAATTAGGGAATTTAATTTATAACCGCATTAAGACACGAGGTTAAGTTCAGTTTGTGGTAGAAGTCTTCCCGGAACCTCCCGACAAATCCAGCATCCACAAGTGGTCAACTTAATGTGAGGGGTCTAGTGCGTGAATATAACTGGACTAAGACACTAGTTTAAGGTCAACTTGTGGTAGAAGTCTGCCCGGAATCGCCCGGCAAATCCAGCATCCACAAGTTGTCAGCTTAATGTGAGAGGTCTGGTGCATATATATATATTGTGACGCCCCACGTCCGTTAATGTCACTCTATATAGAATGCATTAAGTTTCGTGAAGCGTTATTGGTAAATGAGAACATAATATCACAAGACAAACATGTAAAATAGCAGCAGAATTAAAAACTTTATTTAAATCAAAACATCAATGGTCCCAAATACTGAGTTTACATCATAAGTTTAAAGTAATCAATTACATTAATAATCTGTCTTGCCAAAAATATCAAAGTACAAAAGCATAAATCCATATTTCCCATGCTAAGCCATAAGAGAGTTGACAAGAAGCCAAAGCGGTACATCAATATCCAAAATCCAAGCTAAGCGAGAGTCCAAACCAACTCTAAGCACACCCACCCTGATAACCTGGAGGGGGGGGGGAGGGAGCGGAAAGGAAGAGAGAGAAAAGGAAACAAAAAGGGTTAGACATAAAGTCTGGCGAGTCCAGTTACTTTTAAATATAAATAAAAGTATCATGGTAGGCATATAAAAACTGGAAGAGCAAAATAACAATAACCAAGACAAGTGCGAACTGAGCAAGATAAGTTGAACAGAATATATTGCGCTTCTTAAATACATTTCTCTGCATTACATCGATACTAGTATTCCGGAAATAGAATGATCCCTACCAATACCGTTCCATTACATTTTCTTGATTATTAGGTTACTTGGGTTAATAGCACTTCAAGACTTATCCGCGCATCATACCCATTTACTTTCCCATAGATTAACCTAATACAATATACGTAGCTATCTCTCAGTATTGAGATACACCCCATGGTACCCCACTCGCATGGTCTCCACCGTAATGAATGCAGTCCCTCATCCTACGCCGGAGTGACGTACAGATCCCTATATAACAATGATATGTTCCGCATAAATCTGTCGTTACTATGCTATGTAAGTGTACAGACTGCCACCTTCGATCGAATCAGATTTCATTCCAGAGTAATGCCCTCAAGTCTACGATACACCATCCAGAGTCGATATGCATGTATCTTGACTGTCTCACGTACATACCGCTAATTGTAGCTCGATGCCTCAACCGCACGTCCTCTAATGTGCACCGAGTTCCATAACAGGGCAATAAAAGAAACATGGAACTCAGTTGGGAGCTTTTCCATATCTGTATACGACTGCCTTTAAGAGCCTCAAAATACAGATATTCCTAGGGTCTGTTTTCATGGTGGTTATGGTCCCACCTTGGCCCCTCCCTCAACAATAAAGATTACAAGAGCAAAACGACTGCCCCTAATAACAAACAATCTAAACATCCATTTTGCATCTTCCTTCAACCACCCGTACCCCGATAGTGAAAGGTGAAATGGCCTGTTGGTTTTAGCTCTAGTCTTTTCGCATCCCACTGGCTGCCGATGACGGACATCCGACGATCTACTATCCTTGTTTGTCGTGACCCTTCACCTCCCCGTAGAGGCAATCGTCGAATCACCTTAACGTCACCGCGTCACAACATTTTGACTGGGTAGCTACTTTTGCAGTCAAGGCCCACCCACCTAGTAGTTACGCGCAGACCTAACCTCTGCGGGCAGAGCCTAATCATCTGCCACTGCACAAAGGACTACCAGGAGCACCTTACGTACCTCAGGAAGCCGCTGCTTCCCCTTCCAGTCCTCCGGAGCCGCTAGAATAATCAGATGAATGTGCGCTCCCCTCATGCCTGATAACACCACGATGATCTACCCCGTTGAGTTATTCACCCTCAAATGTACAGACTGGTCCAAGCGCTTCATTTTAATGTGTCATTAGACCCTATGTCTAAACGTTCTTTTACGCGCTTGCTTCACCTTACCAGATTTCCATTTAACTTGGTTATCCCCAGACACATTGACTTCTTATTCAAGTTACCAAGTTTCTCTTGCTTATTAATTTCGGTTATATAACTTAACTCATTTAAGTTTATCAATAAGCCCACAACATGTTATTCCCTAGAATGTGGTCCAATGTCTGTAATCCACAATCCCTTTGTTTGAGTTAATCGCTACAATGACATGTTCTACTTAATATTATATCTCAATTCACATGTTATCTTGTTTAACATGTCAGTCATTATTAATGATTAAATATAACTTATTTCATAAGTTTCCCTTATTCTTTCTCATTTAATCATAATTCCATTTTACACCGTTACTACAACTTATCGTTGTTTACTTATTAACCTAGTTCTCTTAATTAAGGCCCACTAATAAGTTTCTCTTCCCATCAATATAACTTATGTTGTTCTAATCCGTAGATTTCACATTCTTGTTCTTGTAAATAAGTTAATTTACAATTAAGTATAACTTATCCCCTTACATAAGTTATTATATTCCCTTTTTCGTTTAATATAACCAATGTTATAATTTCCACTTGTCCATAGGACAATCTAAACATGTAATTCTTATCAGCATATTTCATACTTCCAAGTTTACAGATTACTTAATTTATAATTAAGTACAACTTCCTAGGTTTCTTAAACTTTCCCCTTTTTCTCTACTTATTACAAATAACTGGTTTTAGTTTTTACCCATTTGTTGATTACTTAATTTATAATTAGGTGTCACTTACCTTATCCCACCAGTTACCTCATTTACTTACTAGTTTATTATAACCTAAGTTATAATCTTTACTTATGCCTAGGACAAGTCTACCTATTATTTCTCCTGTTTATACATGTTAATGCCCCAGACCTCTCACATTAAGTCAACCACTCGTGGATGCTGGATATGTTGGGCGACTCCGGGCAGACTTATACCACAAGCGTAATCTAACCTCGTGTCTAAGCGTGATTACAATTCCAATTTTAGGCATATTCATATTTGCAATTATCCTATTTTAATTGTAGCTTTCCATGCCCTAAATCAATATTCACATATGTTCCAGTTTATACCCCAAATTGACATTTACGTATGTTACAATTTATGCCCAATTTCATAATTACATATGTTCCAATTTATATCCCAAATCAATGTTTACACATGCTCCAATTTATGCCCAAATCAATATTTACATATTTCAGTACAAGTTATACCCAAATTCATGTTCACATATTTTCCAATGTATGCCTAAATTCTTATTCATATTATTCAACATGATATATGCCCCCAAATCCATACACGTATATTTCCAAATTTTTTGCCCAATTTTATATTCATATTTTCCAATACCAATTATGCCCCAACTTATGTCTTTCCCAATTGTTCCCAGTTTCGTACGTACGCATATTTCAGCGTTAAGCCTAGGCTTGAAGGTAGCCTGGCTATAAAAATAAAAAGGGAAAAGAGGGAGAGAAAAGAATATGAACAGGCATAATAATGAATCAATAATATAACGGTAGAAATAGGCATAAAAACTGAATAGGCATTTTATAACAAGATTAGACATGGTGATGATATAAACATATAAGAACATATCTGATGAATATGTCATAATAGAACTGATTAGGCACTGATTCAAGATCCAATTTTTATATACATATCAAGATTACTATTTAAATATTTAGATCTAAAAATAACATGAACTCACAGTGAAAAGATCTAAGGAAATAGATCTAAATTACTGCGAAGAACATGTTGAATTTGTTGTTGTAACAATCGTTGAATCTGTATAATCTTTGCTGAATTAGATTTAGAGAAGAAAAGGCCATTCAATTTAAGTTGCAGTAGAGCTCCGCCATCGCCACCATTTTTTCAGATGAATAAAACCTAGGTTTAGTGTCCTCTATATAGCCTAGAACCAACGAATCTAGCCCCGAAATCCGTCCAAGTTCAGATAAATGTATTCCGCCCAGATCTGCAGGGGTGTCGACCCCCCTTCATAGGTGTCAACCCCTAGGTCAACCCCAGGGTCGACCCCCAAGAGCCTGGGTCGACCCTTGGATTGACCCAGCGGGGACTCGGGTCGACCTCATATAGTCAGCCTTTCCGTGTTTCGTGCGCCGGATTTTCGGATTTCTGATTTTTGAATTTATATATATATATATATGTATATATATATCTTTCTTATATGCATACAAACTTCAAACCTTAGTAACTTCTTCATACAAATTCCGTTTTACACAAACTGGGTGTCTTTCTTGACCAAAATTCTAAGACGGAAACAACGATGCAGTCCGTTTCACTTAATTCTAATTATTAAATTAATTATTCTTTAATTTGTCACCTTTAGTTTTGTTAAAATTACGATGTGTTACATTCTCCCCTACTCAAAGGATTTCATTCTCGAAATATCTAAGTTAAGAATAACGTATATCCTAACATCCAACAATCATACATTCGCTTAGCAATCACAGGCATCCATTGTCCTTAAGGAATTTCTAATGCTTTTATGAACACGTGGAATAGTGTATGTTTATGTCCGTAAACTAATGCGGAAAATCAGGCGGTCTACTGATTCAGTTGACCTCCTTAATGCAATGTATGTTTGTGCCATGTAACCAAAATGTATGCAAATTATCCTAGTATAATTTGTAAGCTCTGTGTGTGTGCACAATCATCCATCCAAATGCAACATCAATGTGACGATACACCCATTTTCCTCCATAAAATTTTAAATTGCACATACATCTATATGCAATATGTAAGTGATTGAGCCGATCTAGTGCCTACTGTGTGTGTATGCATCCACGAGCAATCACTAGCAAACACTTGCATCCATCAAACATAACATGTCTCAAACACATGTTTACATTCATTAGTTTTCTACCTGAAGACTAGATCGATAGGAGATATTCAAATGATAGATACAAGTATTAATTCGAAGCTTGGAAAAAGAAGTTAAGAACATATTCTCGAAAAGGAAAGGATGTGAGGCGCAAATCTTGTCTTCAGCTCCCAAGTAGCATCCTTGCGGCCCTCTCCCCATTGCACTTTTACTAGGTTCACTTCTTTATTGCACAATTTCTTAACCTCTGATCCAAGTATGCAAGTCGGAACTCGTCCAACCATTGCTTCCTTCTCTACTTTCACTTCCTCTCGCAAGTTTGGGTCCACTACCTCGAACTCTATACATTTTATCGCCACTTGGATGAATACTCATCTTAGAATAATGGGCTTCCTCAAGGACTATCTTCAATAGGTTTCTCATCCCGATATGATTCACCTATCAAACCTCTTCTCAAGTAGCTCCCCTACTTGTTTACAGAGTTCCCTCTTTTCTTTTAGCAGTCACATGTCGCACAGGCAATGCAACTGGCTTTGCATTGTCCACCACGTATATGCGGAAACTAATCTCGTTCCTCGGGGGTAAACCCCGAACCTCATCAAAAACATCAGGATACTCACAACTATTGGTACAGATTGCAAATCATCAATAGATATATCAAGAGGTTATAGGGGACTAAGCATGACAGACCCTTTTGGGGTCATAAAAATTCTCGAAAGTCTTTTCATGGCAAGTCAGAAGTCTAACGACCCTCCTCTCACAATCTATAATGGCTCCATATATGGTTAACCAATCCATCCTAGAATCAAACCGTATCTCCAGAAATCAAGAACATATGCGTCGCAACCAAACTCGACGCCTAACACAGAGATTCTCAAACCCCGACAAATCCTCGATGAATGAGTCATACCTCCAGTGGTGTTTGAGACAATAACAGGATCCAAAACCATACTAGTATCTAGGTGCAGAGACTCAACTAAAGGATAAGATATAAAAGAATGCAAAGCGCCAGAAGAAGAATCCCAATAGGATGATCAGAAATAGAAATCAAACCTTCGATGGAAACTTTCCTACCCATATCCTGTCCTCCATCTATGAGAACATTAGCTTGCCCTCTAGAAGTTCCTGCCCTCTGGCCTTGTCATTGTCTCTTTGGGCACTCCTAAATAAGGTGTCCTGCCTTACCCAAGTGGTAACAAACGTCTTTCTTCTTTCTGCAATACTTTTTTAGATGACCCACCGTTCTGTAATTATGGTACTTCCTCTTTTCTTCTTTCATCTTTGGCTTGTGCTCCTTAGCCCCAACTCCCTTATTCTCCTTTTTACCATTCTTGTGCAACGTGCTAACAAATCTCTTGAAAGTTTCCTCCATCGCACGGAAATCCTTACGAGGCTTGAGAGAAAATAAGCTGCAGGTGAAATTACTACGGCTATAGATGGAGGTTGGGCACTTCTGTGCCCTTCGACATGTACCGTAGTTTTAACAGGCTTACGGGACCATGTCAAAATGGGGATACCCTTTCGAGAAGAAACGGTTCCCCGAACAAAAAGGAAAAGAAAATAAGTGGAGAATCGAGAAAATATTCAAGGCTTTGGGAAATATGCTTTTCAAAAACAGACTTTTTATTTTAAAATACTTTGTTTTTGAGACCTTTTTGAAAACCATTATCAAAACATTTTATCCGATCTTATAACCATATGCTCTGATACCGAATGTGACACCCCACGTCCGTTAATGTCACTCTATATAGAACCCATTAAGTTTCGTGAAGTGTTATAGGTAAATGAGAACATAATATCACAAGATAGACATGTAAAATAGCAGCGGAATTAAAAACTTTATTTAAATCAAAACATCATGGTCCAAATACCAAGTTTACATCATAAGTTTGAAGTAATCAATTACACTACTAATCTATCTTGCCAAAAATATCAGAGTACAAAAGCACAAAGCTATATTTCTCATGCAAAGCCATAAGAGAGTTGACAAAAAGCCAAAGCGGTACATCAATATCCAAAATCCAAGCTAAGCTAAAAGAATCCAAATCAACTCTAAGCAAACCCACCTTGAGAACCTGAGGGGGGAACGAAAGAGAGAGAAGATGAAACAAAAAGAGTTAGACATAAAGTCTGGCGAGTCCAGTTACTTTTAAATATAAATAAATAGAAGTATCATGGCAGGCATATAAAAACTGGAAGAGCAAGATAACAGTAACCAAGATTACAGATTACTTAATTTATAATTAAGTACAACTTCCAACGTTTCATAAACTTCCCCCTTTTCTTTACCTATTACAAATAACTGGTTTCAGTTTATCCCCATTTTCTGATTACTTAATTTATAATTAAATGTCACTTACCTTATCTCACCGGTTACCTCATTTCCATACTAGTTTATTATAACCTAAGTTATAATATTTACTTATCCCTACGACAAGTCTACCTATTATTTCTCATGTTTATACATGTTAATGCCCCAGACCTCTCACATTAAGTCAACCACTTGCGGATGCTAGATATGATGGGCGGCTCCGGGCAGACTTATACCACATGTAATCTAACCTCGTGTCTAAGCGTGATTACAATTCCAATTTTAGGCATATCCATATTTGCAATTATCCTATTTCAATTATAGCTTTCGATGCCCTAAATCAATATTCACGTGTGTTCCAGTTTATGCCCCAAATTATTTATGTATGTTACAATTTATGCCCAATTTCATAATTACATATGTTCCAATTCATAACCCAAATCAATATTTACGCATGCTCCAATTTATGCCCAAATCAATATTTACATATTTCAGTACAAGTTATACCCAAATCCATGTTCACATATTTTCCAATGTATGCCTAAATTCTTATTCATATTATTCAACACGATATATGCCCCCAAATCCATACTCGTATATTTCCAAATTTTATGCCCAAATTTATATTCATATTTTCCAATACCAATTATGCCCCAAATTATGTCTTTCCCAATCGTTCCCAGTTTCGCACGTTCGCATATTTCAGTGTTAGGCCTAGGCTCGAAGGCAGCCTAGCTATAACAATAAAAAGGGAAAAGAGGGAGAGAAAAGAATTAGAACAGGCATAATAACGAATCAATAATATAACATTAGAAATAGGCATATTATGACAAGATTAAACGTGGTGACGATATAAACATATAAGAACAGATCCGATGAATATGCCATAATAGAACTGATTAGGCACCGATTCAATATCCAATTTTTATATACATATCAAGATTACTATTTAAATATTTAGATCTAAAAATAACATGAACTCACAGTGAATAGATCTAAGGAAATGGATCCAAATTACTATGAAGAACACGTTGAATTTGTTGTTATAGCTATCATTGAATTTGTATAATCTTTGCTGAACTGGATTTGGAGAAGAAAAGGCCATTCAATTTATGATGCAGCAGAGCTCTGCCATCACCACCATATGAATAAAACCTAGGTTTAGGGTCCTTTATATAGCCTAGAACCAACAAATCTAGCCCGATATCGGTCCAAGTTCAGAGAAATGTATTCTGCCCAGATCTACAGGGGGTCGACCCCTGGGTCGACCCCAAGTGGCTGGGTCGACCCCGCGGGGGCTCGGGTCGACCTCATATGGTCGACCTTTCCGTGTTTCGCGCGTTGGATTTTCGGATTTCTGATTTTTTAATATCTTTGAATATATATATATATGTATATATTTCTTATAAGCATACAAACTTCAAACCTTAATAACTTCTTCATACGAAGTCCGTTTTACGCAAATCAAGTGTTTATCTTGACAAGAATTCCGAGACGGACACAACGGTGCAGTCCTTTTCACTTAAATCTGATTACTAAATTAAGTATTCTTTAATTTATCACCTTTAGTGTCGTTAAAATTACAATGTTACATTCTCCCTTACTCAAAGGATTTTGTCCCCGAAATCTCTAAATTAAGAAGAACGTATATCCTAACATCCAACAATCATAGATTCTCCTAGCAATCATAGGCATCCATTGTCCTTAAGGATTTTCTGATGCTTTTATCAATCACCCGAGTTCCCACTCCAAAGAAAATTACACATAATCTTGTCAATCTTATCAATCACCCAATTTGGAAGACGATACGTAGCCATCCAACAAGTAGGAATAACAGATAATACAAATTAAATAAGAACTAATCTATCAACTCTTGACAAAAATCTGTTGTTCCAACTAGAGAGTCTATTGTTTATCTTATCAATAATAATCAACCAATGGTCATGTTTGAGTTCAGATGGTCTAATCATAAAACCCAAATAATTAAAAGGAAAACTCATAATAGAACAATTTGAAGTATTAGCAACTTGATGCTCAACCTTTTCATAATCATTTAGCACCATAACCAAACTTTTACCAAAATTAACTCTAAGACCAGAAAGCATCTCAAAACAATAAATTTCAAGGCAATAATATGTTTGGGTAAATGAGAAGAAAATAAAAGAGCATCGTCAGCAAATTGAAGAATAAATAATTCATTACTAAAAACCGCATTACCTACAAAACCTAGAACTCCATTCTTCGCCGCTCTCTTGATAATCTTGGTAAAAACATCAACTGGGAGTTTCCTCTAAAAAAACATCAACATCGAGATTAAACAAAAGAGGCGATAAAGGATCTCCTTGTTTAAGTCCCCTCTTAGCCTGAATTTTATTCCCTACAATCCCATTAACTCCTATATTAGAACAACCAGATTTGAGTAATATAATGATCCAACTAACCCACCTCACACCATAGCCCCTAGCTAATAAAAAATGACAACTAAAATCCCAATCCACCAAATCAATAAAGTCTTTTAAAAATCGATTTTCAAAATAGCACACGAAAATTTATTCTTACAGCACAAATTAATATATTCTTGGATAGTGGCTATACCAACCACTAGGGTTGTCAACGGATACTTTCAGATACAGATAGTTTCATATCCATATTTGTATCCAAAATTATTTATGGATATCAGATATCCATATCTGTTTAATTTTCGGATATCTTTGATATCCGTATCCGCTTAATTTTTGGATACAGACGAATATCTGATATTTATTCGCTTCGTCAGCAATTAATAAAATTAAGAATATAAATAAAAAAGTTTGGAACAACATAAAATAACTTTTATACTAATGTTTGTAAAAAAAACCAGGAAACAAAGAAACGCGATGATGAAACATTATTTTATACTAATATCCATAAGCATATCCAAAAATATTCCAAAATTATTTTATACTAATAAGAAGTAATAAGAAGTTTTATTAATGGCGACCACCCAAAACCAAGTCCGATCATCATCTTCCTCTTCTCAGTTCAGGCCTCAAGCTCCTTCATCTCTCCTGTGCGACACAGATAACCTTCCCATCCACCACTTTCCTTCTGATTACCTACAGCCACCTAAAGGTCACACCCATCAGCTTAGCCAACTGATATGGCCGCAGTCTTCGCTATCTTACGCTCAAGTGGCGGCTTCTAGGGCAAGACTTCCGCCTGTCCTCCCTAAACCACCCCCAGATCGTCGTCGAATAGTTCCTGTCTTCAAATCAACCAAGGAAACGTTAGATTTTTTGAATTTGGAAAGGAGATGCCTCAAGTGTGCTGACCGTGGACACGTGGCGCGTGTTTGTAGAAACGCAGTGATTTGCTATAATTGCTCTCTCTTTGGGCATACAAATATGCACTATCCCAATAAAAAGTCGAAGAAACCTCGAGCCAAAAGTACTGATGGTGTGAGAACCAATGTAATTCAAACAACGAAGAGTCGCGCTCTGCAAACTCAGCAGCCTGGGGCCCATCGATCCTCTCAAATTTCAAATCGTAATTATAACAAAAAAACAATCACCTCTCTCTATAATATTAATTCCACTAATACTGAAGACGAGATCATTTCATCACCTCCCTCTCCCTCATCAACTCATAACCCTATAAAGAAAAAATTCCCAATCTTCAGAGAAATGGCTGACGCCTACTTATATCTCACCGCTACGATCATCGACGGACTATGGTCCATCGAAATGCTCTCTAACTCGCTCATATCCACTTTTGGCCACCAATATGAATGGGCTATCTGGCATACATCCGACAGCTCATTCCTTATCTGTTGCCCTAATTCCACCATCAAAAACCACGCTTTACACCTGAAAAATTTGACGAATAGGGATGGGTATGTCCTTCTTCAACAAGCATCCACCCTTGAGGACTATCCTGAACCAACACTGGAAAATGAGTCATGGGCTAAAATCAGTGGTTTCCCTGAGTTCTTTAAACATGACCCAGAAACAATTCGCGAAGCCTTGAAACCTATGGGCAAATTCATTTGCACTGACTCTTGTGACTGGTCATATGTGGTCATCGTTTTTTCTACGTGAAGATGCAATTTTTCGAAGGTATAATCACTCCATGCACTTTTATCTCTTACATTAATGACCATGCAGTGAAACTCAAGATAGATCGTTGGACCCACGCCCACCCTTGTCAGCGACCTGAGACCCTTCTTCTGGGTATGGACTATGAGTATGATGAATTTATCTTTCAACCACTATCCCAACATCCAAGCTTCATGGAGGAGGACAGGTTTGACATGATGTCCGACGAAGCTACTAGACAGGTTTGTGGTGACGCTTAAGGTCAAGACGGTCATCAGCAGGAACTAGTGCTGCTTGCTCATCAAGAGGAAGATATGGTTGTGCCCAGGTGGGACCCAATGGCTAACTTTGACCTTTCAGTTCCGTTGCATCAACAAGTTCAAATTCATCAGGAGCAGCAGCTAGATGAGCAATCAACAGGACTCGTTCGCTGCCTCCTGGATCTTCGGGTAGTTACTTTGAACCAATTATTCTTTCCTCTGCTAATAAATTTTTAAATAAGAAACTGGCTAAATGCATGGAAGTGAATTTGCCTGATAAACACTATTCTGCCATGCAAACCCTAGAACAACAGTGTATCAACCTTTCTCAATGAAAATTGTCACTTGGAATATTAGAGGGTTGGGGGACCCCACAAAAACTCGTGTTGTCAACCTCATAATATCCCCACTTCATATTGATATTTTATTCCTGCAAGAACCAAAATCTCTAATCCTCACAGTTCTCTTATTCATAGACTTTGTGGACCCTTCTTATCTGGTTGGACACACGTGGACGCTGTTGATACTCGTGGTGGCTTATTAACAGCGTGGAATGAGCACGTGTGGTCTTTTGACCATTCTATTACTCACCCTTCTATCCTACAGGTGTCCCTTCGTCACATTTCTTCTAACACCGTTTATCATTTCACTAATATATATGCTCCAAATGATCACCATTCCAGAACTGAAACTTGGCAACATTGTTGCATTCTGTCTCAGAGTATTTCAGGTCCTTGGATTATTGGAGGAGATTTCAACATAACATGTTCATCTGATGATCGTAATTCTGGAAATTTATCATCTGATTCCTCTCATTTCAATGCATTCATCCAGTCTTGTGCTTTAATTGAACCTCCAATCAATAATCGTCGATATACTTGGTCCAATAGAAGAGAAAACCTCTCACTGGCTAAATTAGATCGTTTTTTCTTCAACATTATTTGGGATGATCTTTTCCTACTCTCACTGGTTAATGGACTTGCCACCACTATCTCATACCACTGCCCAGTTCTCCTCGATACATGCACAAATACTCTTTCTAAAAGACCATTTAAATTTGAACATTTATGGTTGCTTGAACCTTCATTTGACAACTTCATCATAACAAATTGGAGTCAATTGCCATCCCATTCATCTGCTATAGACAATATTGTTTGTAAGCTATGGTCACTTCGCAAACTGATACGCCCATGGGCTAAAAATGTCTGGAATTCTTTGAAAACTCGCATTTCTTCCACGCAAGATTCCATCCTTAACCTTAACATCATTGAGGAAATTCGTCCACTTACTGAGGCTGAACGTCAGAATTTAAAATTGTATGAACTTGAACTTGAGAGGCTGATTAAACAAGAGGAGATAGGCTGGAAACAAAGATCGAAATCTTTTTGGATTACGGAAGGAGACAAAAACACTGCTTATTTTCATAGAATTGCAAATTGCCACCGACGTTCTTCTTTCATTTCAGAAATCATACACGACAATATCTCATTCACAGGCTCCAAAGATATTTGCAGTCAGTTTTCTTCATTTTACCGTAACCTCCTTGGTACATCTCCCCCTCCTTCTCCAGAAATTGATTGGCATTGCCTCTACCCAAATCCTACTTCCATTGATATTGACTATCCTTTCTCAGAGGAAGAAATCTGGAATGCACTTAAGGATATGCCAGATGACAAGGCTCCTGGGCCTGATGGCTTTGGCCCAGCATTCTTTAAACATTTTTGGCCCATCTTAAAATTTGACATCATAGCAATGTGTGCAGAATTCCATTCTAATCCCTCATCAATTGCTAAATTAAATTACGCCAATATTATTCTTATTCCAAAATCACTTGGTGCTAACACAATCCCTTCTTTCAGACCCATCAGCCTCCTTAATACAACCTTCAAAATCATCACTAAAATCCTCTCCTCCAAGCTTCAACATCATATCAGTTCCCTAATAAGCTTTGAACAATCTGCATTCATTAAAGGTAGAAGCATCCTTGATTGCGTAGCAGCCACTCAAGAAGTTATATCTTTCTGTCACTTTTCAAACACCCTTGGTGTCCTTCTTAAATTGGATTTCTCGAAGGCATTTGACTCAGTTAATTGGGATTTTATCCTCTCTCTTTTGGCACATAGGGGATTCCCAATAAAATGGTGCAATTGGATTAAGGCAATTTTGCATTCCAGCATCTCTACAGTATTCATTAATGGTGAATTTGGAGGAAAAATAAAATCTAAGAGAGGATTAAGACAAGGGGACCCTCTTTCACCTTTCATCTTTGTCCTAATTGCTGACATATTCAATCAGATGCTGAGACAACCCCTCTATCATAACAATTTTGCAGGCATCCCTCTTCCAAACTCTGGATTTTGCACTTCTAATCTACAGTTCGCTGACGACACAATCCTCTTCACTACCCCATCTCCCAAAAACATTCACTGCCTTAAGGTCCTTCTCTACTCTTTTGAAATAATCTCTGGACTATCTATTAACTTCAAAAAATCATAATGCTAGGAAACAGTGATCGCCTAGGCCCTGTCATTGCCAACTGCCTCAATTGTAGACTGGATTCTTTCCCAATCAACTATCTTGGCATCCCCCTTCGACCTACCAAACTTTGCAAAGCTGACTGGCAACCCCTCATCTCTAAGATCGAACACAGACTGTCATGCTGGAAAGCAAACTGTCTATCATCTGCTGGTCGCCTTATACTCGTGAAACATGTTCTCTCATCAATGCCAACATACTGGATGTCAATCCACAAACTCCCAATTTGGGTTATCGACAAAATTGATTCAATCCAACGTTCTTTTCTCTGGAATGGTAACAAGCTGAAAAATCTCATCAATTGGCAAACTGTCTGTCTCCCAACTATTCATGGTGGCCTTGGTGTTCTTGATCTTTTCTCCTTTAATCAGGCTTTGTTAGCCAAATGGCTCTGGAGAGCTCTCTCGTCAGGACAATTTATCTAGAAAAATTGGATCTTATCTCGCTTATACAATTCTAATCCCTCTCTCATCCTTCATTTCAAACCAGATGATAAGCCCTCGCCATTTTGGAAAGGAGTACTCTCCTCAATAACAAGAATCAAATCGCTTTTCCATGCGGAGGTAGGTAATGGTGAATCCTGCCTCTTTTGGCTCAATATTTGGAATGGTCAGATCCCCTTCTGCTCTTGTTACCCTAACCTAGCATCAATCAATCGCCTTAGTCGTCTAACTGTTGCTATGGCCCAATGGATAGGCCCATTGGGCTTATTTCCATCATCGTTCTTGGGCCTTGAGTCTCTTCATGAGATTTTTTCTATTGATCAAATTCTTAACTCCACACATCTTTCTAACGAGCAAGATACAATTTATTGGGCTTTAGGCCCATCCAAATCCTTCTCTGTTGCATCATGTTATAGATTCCTTGTTCATCCTGGGAGATGCTTCTCCTTCCCTCGTATCTGGAAATGCCGCTTGCCTCCGAGAGTTATCTTCTTTCAATGGCTCCTTATTCATAATCGCATAAACATCAAAGTCAGACTGCGTCGCTTCAATATCAATGCCGATCCCTGTTGTGTGCTCTGTAATCAATGTAATGAAACAATACCTCATTTATTTTTCGAATGCGATTTCTCTTATGCAGTTTGGGCTGCAATCTGTTCCTTCATCCTGGGCTCAATCCCCTCCATCAACTCTTTCTTTGATTACTGGCAATATAATCCCTCTGACCCTCTTTTAGACTCCATGTTGGCTATTTTTTCATGGTGTGTTTGGTTAGAACGCAACGCTATTACCTTTGGCAGACCGGCTAAGCGAATGATGGGAACTTGTTATCATATTCTCCATCTTTTGGATTCATGGACAGGATTGGCGAGGCGTGCTCGTTTCAGACTTTCTCTCCCAATGCTACAATCTCCAGGGTCCCAAGGTAGCAGCACCCTCTTCCCACGTTAAGCTCGGTGGTGTTCACTCCTACTCTATATCAGTTCTATCTTGACTGCAGTATTTTGGTTGTGTACTGTTTTATATTTGGCTAGCTATTGTATATGTAGTTGTGTATGCTTTGGTACTTATCTAAAGACCTGCTTGGTCTGAACTTATGTCTATTTTGGCTACTGGTCAGGCTTTGTTGACCAGCTTATATCTTCTACTACTATATTAACCCGTAATCGGCTGTGTAGTTTCACGCTACACACCCGTCTTCCTAAAAAAAAAACCACATTTCACCAAATTAATTTACATCATAGTAACATCCAACAATTACAAAATAATTATAAACTCTATTTTTCTGTTTTGAGTTATACATACTACATTAATTAGTCGAACATATAGTTTTCGGATACAGATATCACTATAACCATATCCGTATCCGAAAAGCTTTTCGAATATTGGATATCTGAAACACCCTACCTCCGTTAGGTCACTCTCAAAGGGAATGCCCTAATTTTGTTGGAGGTTTATAAGTATAAGTCTCAGATACACAAGACAGATATAAATACACATATTTGTGAACAGCGGAAAACAACAACAATTTTTATTTCAACAAAATACGTGTTACACAAACCATGTCATAATTGTCTTACAATACTTCCAAAAACCATTACATTTTCATAACTTTCTTGATTTCATAACTTAAAGAAGCATAAAAACAAAAGTAAACTGCATAAGTCCCCATAGTTGCAATCCAAAGCCATAGTCCAAAACGAAAGAGATCCAAGCAATACATTCTTTCTCTTCAAGCTGGATGTGAAAACTGGTCAAGCTGCGGTATTCCCTCCCTGTGGACATGGGGCGGGGGGGGGGGGGGGGGGACGAAAGAAAAGTAGAGTCAAACATAATGCCTGAGTAAGTCTAGGACTATTCAGTCTATGAATAAAGAACTGGGCATGATAAGTATAAACTGGAAATGGGAAAGCACCATAAACTAAGTTAAGTTGTCTAGAGTCGAATATACTTATCGTACCCCATATTAATCTCTGCATCCATATAAACTAGTTCCCAACAGGCACCACATAATCAGGGTGAAGTGATCTGTTTCTAATGATCGGCTCCTACTCGCATAGTTACATGTGTCTTACGGCCCCCGATGTTGTAGTTACCTATACTGGTCCCACCATGGGGTGTATCAAGTCCCATGGTGGAGGCCCGACACAATTCTAGAATGCACAGGTATACTACTGGTGCTCAGTGCCTTATTTTTCTACGCCGGAGTGTGTGCACGCCCGCACCCCGTTAGAACCTACACTGCTGCACCACCGCCGTCGATTTGACCTCTTACAGTCAGCCCAGTAATCGTGCCCCACCCTGCCTAGTTCAGGGTATCCTGATACACCTTGTAGAGTTACTGCTGAAAAGGGTCCCCCGCTACTAGGTTTCTATTTCTAGCAAACATGCTAAGTTGGTTAAGTGTTTTGTAAACCTAACCCCCAATCAGTCTGTATAGTTTAGCATGTTCCATTTTTGATTAAGTATTAATTCAATTTACTTAATCCTACCAATCCTGACTCAGCCTTAATTGTCTTATTAAAGACTCGAACTCTCACATTAGACAGATATTGTTGTGGCTGCCTGTTGCCGGTTGGGTCCGGGCAGTCTTACGCCACAACTCAGTCTAACCTCGGGTCCTTATTGGGCTCCGTGTTTAACCACCCACATTGGATAGGTATTGTTGTGACTACTGGACAGCCGGGCGGTTCCGGGCAGGTTTACTTCACAACTCAATCCAACCTCGAGTTAAACACATCGTATTTTCTAAATTTACATAGTTTGTCTCTTTTCTTTTTATATGTAAATATTTGCGGCCCATTATTCAAATTCATCTTTATTGGGTTAAATTAATTTACACCACTTAATTGTTTTTCAAGGTCGTTGGCATGCGTCAAACATGCCAACACATATGTTCTATATTTTAACCCAAACGTCGTTACCCCCGTTTTATACGTTCGCTACAATATAACATATGTTGGGTTTAACATTTAAACCCAAATTAGCCACATGAAAAAGGGGAGGCTTAGAACATGGTGTTTATATATTCTAAGTAACATAAAAAGGAGAGTGTGAACGCATGAACTTGCAACATAGCGAACTAATTAACATAAATTTGGCACTTGTGAACTTGCATTGTAATAGCATATAATCATGGCATAAACATACCTAAACATGAAATCATGGTTTTTGATCTATTCATATAATCATGGCATAAACATACCTAAACATGAAATCATGGTTTTTGATCTATTCATATAATCATGGCATAAATATACCTAAACATGAAATCATGGTTTTTAATCTATTCATGCAAACTTGCAATTGGAATGTAAATCTAACTTAGCTATGTGTCACATATATTATCATATAATTTTGATAACAATATGGGCCTAAAACATGTTTTCCAATTAGGCATAACACCAAACATAGTCTAGTCATGTTCATAGAGTCAACACAAGTTCACAAGGATGCTTACTTTTGTCTCTAATACAAAAGTATGGTTTTACACTTGAATCATGATGCCAGTTCCAACGTAAATTCACATAAGTCATAATACCCAAATGGATCCAACTACACTAAAAGTGATTATAATATATTATGTTGGCATAATAGTGAATCATATACTTGCATTGAATCTCAAATAAACTACCACGAACATGTAGTTGTTAATTTTCAACATGAATCACATACTTGCAAATATCCAATCGTTATACCACAACATCCCAAATCGTCTAGAATCAAGGCAACATACAAATATGAATTATTATCACCACAAATCAAATACAATTCTATTTATCATTTTACACAAATCAAAACACAATGATTTATTCACATCGGAATAGCACTCTACTTACAACGTATGACGAATCATCAATTCGGGAATCTGAATTCTGAATTTGGAGATGCTATCCTTTGTTGTAGGCATTGTTTTGATTTAGTTGTCGTTGCTTTAAGCTTTTGAATTGTCTCCTAATCGTCTCTCATCCTTCCTCAGCAGCATGACGGTCTCATTCTTATTTTTGGTTTATATGAATTAGGTGGAGTCTTAGGTCCTTTTTATAGAGTTTGTGAATTGATTAGGACCGTCGATGGGGCTTGGATTAATATTAGGCATTCATTTGAAGGAGAGACCAATCTGGAGCCGACACCTAGCCCTAGTTACAAGGCAAGGCTCAGGAATTCGGCTAAGCACAGACCAGGCCAGAAAACACAAGCAGGTGCACCAGGCCAAAATGGCCCGATGGGGGAGGTCGACCCTCAGGTCGACTCTAGAGTCGACCTGGCCTGGGGCAGGTCGACCCCCAGGTCGACTCCCAAGTCGACCTGGCCTGGCAGGTCGACCCTAGGGTCGACCCCCAGGTCGACCTGGTGGGTTGGGCGGGAACTTTTCCCGCCTACTCTGATTGGGCTGAAATTCAAATCTGTTTTCGAAATTTGAATTTTCTAAAACTTCATCGGGCCATAATTGGGTCATACGGACTCCGATTTACAAAATTTCAGACTCTATTTCGCGTATTTTTCCGAGACGAACGCAATGGCATAACCCGTTTCCCCTGATTCAGATTTTAAAATTTATTTCTGCCTTGATTTATGATTATAGCATGTTATTAAAATTCGGGTTGTTACATTCTCCCCCACCTTAAAGGATTTCGTCCCCGAAATTCGGGTTGTTACATTCAAGAACGTATCCATCATCCATCTGCTCAAAACATCATCCACAAGTAATCATTGTCCTTAAAAGATTTCTAATGCTGTATGAACATATGCAAAAGTGTGTGTATATGCACCTATCTAATGCGAAGATCAGGCGGTTACTGATTTAGTAAACCTCCTTGATGCAAAATATGTTTGTGTCATGAATCCATTATGTATGCAAATTTTCCTATTCATGATTCTACATGAGTGCACAATCATTCATATATAAATGCAACATCCACATGACAACACATTAAACTTCAACCATGTACGAATATAAATACATATATGCATATGCAGTATGAAGTGACTGAGCCGATCTAAAACCTAGATTGTGTGTGTATATGCAACCACGAGCAACCACTAGCAATCAATTGCAACCACTTGCAACCATCATCCATAACATGTTTCAATTACATGTTTTCATCCAAAGGGTTTCTTCCTAAAAGATAAGGTCGAGGAGATATACCTAAAAAGATAGATAAAAGCGCAACTTAAGGAAAAAGATCAAAGATGTACCCTCGAAAAGAAAAGGGTAAGCTGCGCGTATTCTAGCTTCAGTTTCCCAAGTTGCATCTCCCTCGGCGTCGCTCCACTGAACTTTGACAAGCTTGACTTCGCAGTTGCGTAGCTTCTTCACTTCCGTTCCTAATATGCGGGTTGGAACTTTCCTCACGGTTGCTTCGCGTTCCACTTCAACTTCTTCTAGGATATTTGGCTCTACCACTTCAGCAGATTCATGTAGACATTTTCGGAGGTGCGAAACATGGAAAACATTGTGAATTCCGGCCAGCTTTTAGGGTAGCTCTAATCTATAGGCCATTTTCCCAATTTTCTCGATGATAGGAAATGGCCCTACGAACCTTGGTGCTAGCTTTCCTGTGGTTCCAAAACGAACAACGTTCCTTAGTGGAGATACCTTAAGAAAAACTCTGTCCCCAACCTCAAATTCAAGGTCGGTCCTCCTCTTGTCGACGTAGGATTTTTGTTTGTCTTGGGCTGTCTTCATTCTTCTCCGTATTAAGTCTACTTTCTCTGAAGTCTCTCGGATCATATCTGGCCCAAGTATGAGTTTATCAGTAGACTCCCACCAACAAGTGGGCGATCGGCACGGTCTTCCATATAAAGCTTCGAAGGGCGCCATTCCGATGGTGGCTTGGTAGCTGTTGTTATAGGCAAATTCCACCAAAGGAAGATGGTCTTCCCACGTCCCTCCGAAGTCAAGGACGCACAGTCTTAAAAGGTCCTCCAAAACTCTGTTCACTCTTTCTGTCTGGTCGTCGGTTTGGGGATGATAGGCTGTGCTCAAGCATAACTGTGTGCCTACCGCTTCTTGCAGACTCCGCCAAAACTCACTTGTGAAGATAGGGTCTCGGTCACTAACAATGCTGGAGGGTATTCCATGGAGTGGAACAATTTCCTTGAGACAAAGAGATGCTAGGGATGAGGCAGTTCTTTTACTCTTGACAGGTAAGAAGTGGGCGCTTTTAGTAAGCCTATCCACTATTACCCAAATGCTAGTGTTGCCTCTTCTAGACCTAGGCAGCCCATCAATGAAGTCCATTGAGATGCTATCCCACTTCCACTGCGGGACCTCTAGAGGTTGGAGCAGACCGCCAGGATTTTCCTGTTCCGCCTTAACCTGTTGGCACACCATACACTTAGAAACGAAATCTGCCACGTCCTTCTTCATGCTGTTCCAAAAGAAAGTTCTCTTTATGTCCTTGTACATTTTATCTCCGCCTGGGTGTATCGTCATCTTGGAGTGATGTGCTTCCTCGAGAACCTTCTTTACCAAATCCCTTGTCTGTGGGACGCATAGTCTTCCGTCTCGCCTTAGCCAACCCTTATCGTCGATGGAGTATCTGCTGAGGTGACTTGAAGTCTCACCCCTAATTAGCCTATCAATCGTCTCCACAAGCTGAGGGTCTTCGCGTTGTGCTGTCCCTATTGAGTCCACTAAAGTTGGGCGTACTTCGAGAGATGCTAGCAAGCAAGGTACAAAATCGGAGGAGGGCCTAAAGTCAAAGCTGGCTATAAACTCTAGGCTTTGTCTTTCAACAAACAGCGGGCTTAGGGTTAGTTTCTTTCGGCTCAACGCGTCTGCCACTACGTTGCCTTTGCCCGGAGTATAGGAGATCTCGAAATTGTACGAGGCAAGAAACTCCATCCATCTCTGTTGCCTCAAGTTAAGGTCCTTCTGCGAGAAAAGATATTTCAACGATTTATGGTCAGTGTAAAGTTCGAACTTCTCACCTAGGAGATAATGTCGCCAAGACTTGAGTGCAAAGACGATGGCAGCTAACTCAAGATCATGGGTCGGGTAGTTCTTTTCATGCGCTTTCAACTGCCTTCCACCATAAGCTACTACCCTTCCTTCTTGCATTAAGACAGCGCCTAGCCCTGTCCTACATGCATCTGTATAAACTGTGAACATCTTGCTTCCATCTGGCAACGTCAAAACTGGGGCTGTTGTAAGAGCCCTCTTTAGTCGTTGGAATGCAAACTCGCAATCCAAGTCCCAATTGAACACTAGATTCTTCTTGGTCAGCCTTGTGAGCGGAGCTGAGATTTTTGCAAAATCCCTTATGAATTTTCGGTAGAAACCTGCTAGTCCTAGAAAACTTCGGACCTCAGTTGCCTTCCTTGGTGTCTTCCAATCATGTACCGCTACTACCTTAGCAGGGTCCACCGCTAACCCTTCTTTGGATACTATGTGCCCAAGAAACCTTACTTCCTCTCTCCAAAAGTGGCATTTGGAGAATTTGGCTTTTAGTTGATGGACTCGCAGAGTTTCCATGATTGCCCTTAGGTGTTGAGCATGCTCCTCTTCACTCTTTGAGAAGATCAAGATATCGTCTACGAAAACCACTACGAACTTGTTGAGGAATTCTCTGAACACCCTACTCATCAGGTCTACGAAGTAAGCGGGTGCGTTTGTCAAGCCAAAAGGCATGACAAGCCATTCAAAGAAGCCGTCTGGGGTTCTGAATGCCGTTTTATCGATGCTATCTTCAGCCACCCTTAGCTGATGAAAACCGGTCGCCAAATCGAGTTGGGAGAAAAAAGACGCTCCAACAAGCTGATCAAACAGATCGTCAATTCTGGGTAGAGGGTGCCTATTCTTTTTCGTTAGCTTATTGAGCTCCCTATAGTCAACACATAGACGGAGTGAGCCATCCGCCTTTGTAGCGAACACCACTGGAGCGCCCCATTCTGAAATACTCCTCTTAATGAACCCTTCTCTAGAAGCTCTTTAATCTGTTTACTGAGCTCTTTCCTTTCCCATGGAGCCATGTGTCTAACGGGCAACGCAACGGGCTTTGCGTTATCTACAAGATATATGCGGGAGTCTATCTCCCGCTTCGGAGGTAAGCCCTTCACTTCTTCGAAGACATCCGGATATTCCTGGACCACTCTAACCAATTGCAAACTTTCAACAAAAGCATCCAGCGATTCAAGATAACTAAGCATAACCGCATACGAGGGATTACAAGAAATTTCCAGAGTGTTACCGAGTTGGGTCAGAAGCCTAACCACCTTTTTCTCACAATCAAGGATGGCACCATTACTGGATAGCCAATCCATGCCCAAAATCAAACATATCCCGAGAAGCCCAAAACAAAGGCACTACATCTAAATTCTACGCTTAGAATAGAAATTTTCAATCCCACACAGATCATAGACAGATGAGCTGGGCCCCCAATTGGATTTGAAACAATTAAGGGGTCCTCTACCATACTAGTTTCTAGGTGCAGAGATTCTACTAAAGCAGATGAAATAAAGGAGTGTGATGCGCCAGAATCAAATAAAGTGTGAACTGGGTGATCATAAAGATAAACTACACTTTCTACAGAAGTATTTATACCTCGTTGTTGCAGAGGTGGCGCTTCTAGCACATGAACCTGTGCCTCTGAGGTGGATCCAGCCCTCTGCCCCTACCCTCGTTTCTTTGGGCAATCCTTAGCCATATGGCCTGTTTCACCGCAAGAAAAGCACCCACCATTCATCTTGGCCTTCTTTTTCCGGCAATCTTTCACCAAGTGCCCCACTTTGCCACAGAAATTACACTTCCTCTTCTCTTTGTTGTCTTTCCCGCCCTTCTTAAAGTCTGTCTTCTTAGGCTGTAAACCCTCTTTCTTCCCTTGAGAGCTTTCTGCCTTTGTCTCCTTCTTGCCCTTATCCACTTCGTTCAGCAATGCCATCTGCACCAACCTTTCATACGTAGCCCCCATGTGTATATGGGTCATGGCCAAACTGTGTAATGGCTCATTCAATCCTTTGACAAAGCGGAGAGCCTTCTTGTGTGGAGTGTTGACTAGGTCCAGTCCGAACCTAGCCAGCTGATCGAACTGATTAACATACTCCTTGACTGTCATATTCCCTTGCTTAAGAAATAAGAATTTTTCCAACTGAAGACTCCTTTCAGCTTCTGAGAGAAATTTAGCTTCAAACCTTGCCCTAAAGTCCTCCCATGTTTCCACTAGCCTTTCTGCATTGGTGACTTCCCACCAGTAGGAAGCCTCGCCTTTAAGTAGCCATACTGCCAGTTGTACCTTCTGCCTATCTTCTACCTCAAAGATGACGAATAAGTCTTCGGTTTCCTTCAGCCAATTCCTGGCTGCCACGAAGGACTCGGTTCCATGAAAGTCCTTCCCTCCCATAGCTTTGAAATCTTTACATATCCTAGCAAAAGTATTACTACGCGGAGGAGGTGGAGGGAGAGGTGCTGCTGCAGCTGGATGATTTCCTGCAGCTGGGGGAGGAGGAACAGTGGGACCTGGCTGATTGGCCCTCGCTTCTAAGAATCGTCTGAACCAACCAGGTATTGGTATACCCTCTGGCAAGTTAAGTTCTTCGGACATGCTGAAACAAAAAGGGTAGATTCAAAACGAAGGATAAAAGATAGTACCTATGGCTTTGGGGGACTTTGCCTTTTTAAAATGAAATAACATTTTATCTTTAAAATGCTTCTTTAAATTTTTTTTTGAAAATAAATTTTCAAAACTTTTTATCTTATCTGGTAAACCTATGCTCTGATACCAAGTGAAACACCCCACCTCCGTTAGGGTCACTCTCAAAGGGAATGTCCTAATTTTGGTGGAGGTTTATAAGTATAAGTCTCAGATACACAAGACAGATATAAATACACATATTTTTGAACAGCGGAAAACAACAGCAATTTTTATTTCAACAAAATACGTGTTACACAAACCATGTCATAATTGTCTTACAATACTTCCAAAAACCATTACATTTTCATAACTATCTTGATTTCATAAGTTAAAGAAGCATAAAAACAAAAGTAAACTGCATAAGTCCCCATAGTTGCAATCCAAAGCCATAGTCCAAAACGAAAGAGATCCAAGCAATACATTCTTTCTCTTCAAGCTGGATGTGAAAACTGGTCAAGCTGCGGTATTCCATCCCTGTGGACCTGGGGGGGGGGGACGAAAGAAAAGAAGACGAAAGAAAAGTAGAGTCGGACATAAAGCCTGAGTAAGTCTAGGACTATTCAGTCTATGAATAAAGAACTGGGCATGATAAGTATAAACTGGAAATGGGAAAGCACCATAAACTAAGTTAAGTTGTCTAGAGTCGAATATACTGATCGTACCCCCATATTAATCTCTGCATCCATATAAACTAGTTCCCAAGAGGCACCCCATAATCAGGGTGAAGTGATCTGTTTCTAATGATCGGCTCCTACTCGCATAGTTACATGTGTCTTACGGCACCCGATGTTGTAGTTACCTATGCTGGTCCCACCATGGGATGTATCAAGTCCCATGGTGGCGGCCTGACACAATTCTAGAATGCACAGGTATAATACTGGTGCCCAGTGCCTTATTTTTCTACGCCGGAGTGTGTGCACGCCCGCACCCCGTTAGAACCTACACTGCTGCACCACCGCCGTCGATTTACCTCTTACAGTCAGCCCATTAATCATGCCCCACCCTGCCTAGTTCAGGGTATCCTGATACACCTTGTAGGGTTACTGCTGAAAAGGGTCCCCCGCTACTAGGTTTTCTATTTCTAGCCAACATGCTAAGTTGGTTAAGTGTTTTGTAAACCTAACCCCCAATCAGTCTGTATAGTTTAGCATGTTCCATTTTTTTATTAAGTATTAATTCAATTTACTTAATCCTACTAATCCTGACTCAGCCTTAATTGTCTTATTAAAGCCTCGACCTCTCACATTAGACAGATATTGTTGTGGCTGCCTGTTGCCGGTTGGGTCCGGGAAGTCTTCCGCCACAACTCAGTCTAACCTCGGGTCCTTATTGGGCTCCGTGTTTAACCACCCACATTGGATAGGTATTGTTGTGACTACTGGATAGCCGGGCTGTTCCGGGCAGGTTTACATTACAACTCAATCCAACCTCGGGTTAAACACATCGTATTTTCTAAATTTACATATTTTGTCTCTTTTCTTTTTATATGTAAATATTTGCGGCCCATTATTCAAATTCATCTTTATTGGATAAAATTAATTTACACCACTTAATTGTTTTTCAAGGTCGTTGGCTTGCGTCAAACATGTCAACACATATGTTCTATATTTTAACCCAAACGTCATTACCCCCGTTTTATACGTTCGCTACAATATAACATATGTTGGGTTTAACATTTAAACCCAACTTAGCCACATGAAAAAGGGGAGGCTTAGAACATGGTGTTTATATATTCTAAGTAACATAAAAAGGGGAGTGTGAACGCATGAACTTGCAACATAGCGAACTAATTAACATAAATTTGGCACTTGTGGACTTGCATTGTAATAGCATATAATCATGGCATAAACATACCTAAACATGAAATCATGGTTTTTGATCTATTCATATAATCATGGCATAAACATACCTAAACATGAAATCATGGTTTTTGATCTATTCATATAATCATGGCATAAATATACCTAAACATGAAATCATGGTTTTTAATCTATTCATGCAAACTTGCAATTGGAATGTAAATCTAACTTAGCTATGTGTCACATATAACAATATAGGCCTAAAACATGTTTTCCAATTAGGCATAACACCAAACATAGTCTAGTCATGTTCATAGAGTCAACACAAGTTCACAAGGATGCTTACTTTTGTCTCTAATACAAAAGTATGGTTTTACACTTGAATCATGATGCCAATTCCAACATAAATTCACATAAGTCATAATACCCAAATGGATCCAACTACACTAAAAGTGATTATAATATATTATGTTTGCATAATAGTGAATCATATACTTGCATGAATCTCAAATAAACTACCACGAACATGTAGTTGTTAAATTTCAACATGAATCACATACTTGCAAATATCCAATCGTTATACCACAACATGCCAAATCATCTAGAATCAAAGCAACATACAAATATGAATTATTATCACCACAAATCAAATACAATTCTATTTCTCATTTTACTCAAATCAAAACACAATTATTTATTCACATCGGAATAGCACTCTACTTACAACGTATGACGAATCTTCAATTCGGGAATCTGAATTATGAATTTGGAGATGCTATCCTTTGTTGTAGGCGTTGTATTGATTTAGTTGTCGTTGTTTTAAGCTTTTGAATTGTCTACTAATCGTCTTTCAATTTTGACGGCTATTTCTAGTCCTTCCTCAGCAGCATGACGGTCTCATTCTTATTTTTGGTTTATATGAATTAGGTGGAGTCTTAGGTCCTTTTTATAGAGTTTGTGAATTGATTAGGACCGTCGATGGGGCTTGGATTAATATTAGCCATTCATTTGAAGGAGAGACCAATCTGGAGCTGACACCTAGCCCTAGTGACAAGGCAAGGCTCAGGAATTCGGCTAAGCACAGACCAGGCCAGAAAACACAAGCAGGTGCACAAGGCCAAAATGGCCCGACCGGGGAGGTCGACCCCCAGGTCGACTCTAGAGTCGACCTGGCTTGGGGCAGGTCGACCCCCAGGTCGACTCCCAGGTCGACCTGGCCTGGCAGGTCGACCCTAGGGTCGACCCCCAGGTCAACCTGGTGGGTTGGGCGGGAACTTTTCCCGCCTACTCTGATTGGGCTGAAATTCAAATCTGTTTTCGAAATTTGAATTTTCTGAAACTTCATCGGGCCATAATTGGGTCATACGGACTCCGATTTACAAAATTTCGGACTCTAATTCGCGTATTTTTCCGAGACGAACGCAATGGCACAGCCCGTTTCCCCTGATTCATATTTTAAAATTTATTTCTGCCTTGATTTGTGATTATAGCATGTTATTAAAATTCGGGTTGTTACAATATTTGTATCCGCTTTACGGATAATGTCGAATAACGGATATTTTTCATATTTTCGGATACGGATTCGGACGGATATCGAATTTTTCGGGTATTCATTGACAACTCTACCATCCACTATGTTCTTACCTTTTATAAACGCATCCTGGGAGCTATCAATAAGGTCATTCTTCTTTAGACTAAGTCTATTAGTTAAAACCTTTGTAATAATCTTAACTGAACAATTGATTAAAGAAATAGGTGTAAAGTCCTTTAATTTTTTAGCTACTAATTTCGTATGAATAAGAATAACATTTACAAAGTTAAATCTACCAATCTGTAAATTCGCATTATAAAAATCAGTAAATAAGTTTATAATGTCATATTTCAAAACATCCCAAACATGTTTATAGAAAAGAATATAAAAGCCATATAGACCAGGAGCTTCATCACTTGGCATATCATTAATAGCCTTCCAAATCTCCTGTTCGGTGAATGGCTTATCTGAATCTAATAAATTATTCTTAGAATAAGAAGGATAAATATCATTCCATGTAACATTAATCCTCCTCTTAATTCTAGATCCAAAAATCTACCTATAATAATTAATAAAAGCTTCATTTAAATCTTTTTGTACAAATATTTCTATGTCATAAAAAAATAGAATGAATAAAATTGTTACGCCTTCTCTCATTAGCCACACTACGAAAAAACTTCGTATTATTATCCCCATGCTCAATCCATTAAATGCGGGCTCTCTGCTTCCACCCGACCTCCTCTTTCTCTAGAATCAACTTAAGATCATTCTTAAGACAACAAAGTTTATCACACTCGTTAGGACTGAGCACACTAACCTTATCCAAATCAAACATCTAACACATAATCTTATCTTTCCTAATCCTAACACAGCCAAATACATACTTATTCCAACGTTTAAGAAAAAAATCTAAGTTTGTCTGACTTCGAAACAAAAATCTTAGCAGAATTACCATCATACATATTATTAAATAAAACAATGAATTCCATTTAAAAGCAACCAAATTAGTAAAACTAGCATCTAAGAGCCACATTTTCTCAAATTTAAAGCTATTGTTAATGGAGAAACTAGACTCACATGAAAGAATAATAGGACAATGATCCGAATATAAAAAAGGCAAACCCTTTACTTTACAAAAAGAAAAACTATCCTCACTCTCATTACTTATAAAAAAATCTATCTAATAGAGAAAAAGATGGAAAATCTCTAACATTAGACCAAGTAAATGGTCTATAATTCAAAGGTATTTCAATCAAATTATTAGCCAAAATAAATTCATTAAATTCCTCAATATCAGAGAAATCACCTTCCCGAGTTGATCTCTCCCCCAAAAACCTAGTAACATTAAAGCCACCACCTACAATCCATTGACTTGGGGCAAGATCTCTAAACTATGTACATTAACCCCGTAAAATTCTCCTCTTAATCTTAATATAAGGACCATAAGCATTAGAAATGCACAAAATAGTATTATCAACACGAGAAATTAATATAACATGAAGGGAATGCTTCTTAGGAATAGCCTGAAGATGCCTAAATTGATTTTCCTGCCAACCAATCAACAAACCCCCTGAACTACCGATAGCAGGTAAACAAGCCCAATTACAGAAAGGAAAACACCCAATCTCCTACAAAATCTAAAATCCGGATTATCAATTTTTGTCTCTTGCAATAACGGTAGTTCAATATGATAATCCTTAAAAATGCTCTAACTTTATCGCATTTTTTAAGGTCATTAAGACCATGAATGTTCCAACTCATTATCTCAACATAAAAGAATCAACCCTCTTTATTTCTCTACTCCTAAAAAATTCAGCAACTAATTCTATATTAGTAAAAACAAATGTTGTGTCATCGGCTAACTGACATAACTGACTAGTGGATAAACTACCCAAAGAAAATGGTGTGTAGCTACTGCCATAAACAAAAATCACACCTGAGCCCGAATTTGAAGTGCTACTAATTGCACTAGAATCAGGAAACCTACCATAAGATGATGAGGCGATAGTCTAATCCTAGCACTGCGACGAACAAATCTACTAGCAGGAGTCACCCTCTTATGTCTACCCCTTCTAGATGATGTGGCAACCATATCACTAGCAGGGAAATCTCCAAACTATCCTCAATCGGAACAATCTCAATTGCATCATTACCCCGAGCCGACGAGTCCCTAGCTCTCTTCACTATCTCACAAAACATCGGAGACAAACCGTAACAAGGAGGTAGCAAAAATGAGAAAGTCTTCAAAACCAACCTTCCCGACAACCATATACATGTGAAATCATCTACATAGAAACTAATATTGCCAAGTCCCTGCTCACTGAAACTAAGACTAAAACTGCTAGATCCCATAGCATTAATTCTTGCTAGACTACCAGAAAACACATGTTTCATAAAATTATCTCCACTTGCCTAATCCGAAGCACTCAACAAAGCCGACATAAACCCATCGTCCCCGTCTGAAATACCACACACCACTACTTCATTATCAGGCACACAATATACTTCATTCTTAGTAGAAATCTCAAACTCAAAATCACCAATAGACCCTCTATTCATAGTCTAACGCACAGCACCCATACCATACCCAGCACTCCTATCATACACAGCTCTCGTATCACACACCACTGCTTCACTATCTGGCATAGAACATACATCATTATATGTCAATTCAATAGAATACTCATACCCAGGATAGCCAACAGACCTTGCATTGTCAGTCTCACACAAACACAACCCTTCTCTTCCCTTACCCAAAACAGAAGTCACATCGCCCTTATATTGAATAACACCATCAGACATAACATTCTCATTGCCACATAAGAACAACCCTTCTCCCCCCTTGGTCAAGATAATACTCTCACTATTCACTAAAAAAAATCACTTCCTAACATAGTATGCAAACATATTTCATTGAATACCTTTTTCACCATACCTATACTGTAAACTTCACAATCCCCAAAATAACTTAATACCCCAAACTTATTATACAAATATATATCATCTTCTGTACCTAGAGTGCCAAAATCGTTCATTCATCTCCATGCACAGCTCCAATATTATTACCAGAAGAAAAAAACCCATCTTAGTTAACATAGGTGTTGCACTATCCAAGACTCAGCATACCAAATAGCCATGTTGCATTCAACAAAGACCCCACCAACAACCCATCTTTCCTAAACCAAGGATAAATACCAACCGAGTCATGTTCATACCCCATACACCACTACACAAAAGGGTCACAAATTAATTTTAAAATGTTAGAAATATTTTGTGTTATTTTGAATCATATATGCGAATTTTACTTGATTAGGACATGATTTGCATATTTGTGTTTTTATGGATTCCTATTTTTTTATGAATCTCCAATTTCTATATACTATCTAAATTCTTCAAAACTTGTTGAAATTATTTATTTAGTTGGTGTTGTTTCCATGATTTCATTATGTTTGGATGTGTTGAAACGCCGATTGAGTGACAATTTAGATTTAGGATTTTACGAGGGATCATCAAAAATCCTAAAATTTCAAAATGCTCATAATGATAATCAAGTCCTATGGGTGACAAGGAAGACCCTATGAAGATGCTTTTCAAATTTCAGGCCATTTGGAGTTTGTATGAAAAAGTTATGGTCATTATAGTTGGACTGAAGTGATCAAACCGTCTAAATCCAAAATCCAAAAATTCTTCGAATGACTTGCAATTTTTAGGTGTGATAAGGAAGGTCCCATGAGGCTGCATTTGAAAATTTTAATCTTTGGAGTTTATATGAAGCGGTTATGATTGATTGAAGATAGATCTACGGGGTCTAGGGGATCGTCAGAAATTTAAAAATTGGCTAAGTCAAAGATCGTCAAAAAAGGGACCAAACTCGATCCCTAGGGATATGTCATATGGGGGTACGACTTCTGGTAATGGGTGATAAGTTATGTTGGAGTATATGTGCTAAGTTAGGGATTCGAGCGATGCTAGTATGTGGCGTGAAAAGCATGGAGACAAGTTTCTAGGATCAGAATTAGGAGGACTAGCGTATATGGGTTAGTACTGACGTATATAGTTTCGTCCAATAGGGATGCGACCCCTAGGGCAGGCGTGGAAGTCCTATGGAATTCTAATGGTGAGATAATGGTTCATCGTTGATCGTTCGTTTGCTGTGGTTCGATGGTGATTCTTTTATATGAAATAACTCCAATAATGACTAGCTATACTTCAAGATCTAGAGTTGTGCAGTTAAAACGTTTAGTGGTTCTATAGTAGTGGAGGGGCAAAAAGGCACAACGGGGACACAACAGGGAAATAACAGAGACACAGCGGATACACAAAAAGGTTCATTAGATGTAAAACAAAGTATTTGAAATTCATTAATTAAAATTCTTACATAATATGTGTAGAAGAAATTAGTGTTAATTAACCTTATATAACAAAATAAAAGAATATCATGGTTACTTACACTAGTTTTGGTGAGTATAATAGATTTCTACCATATATTAAGCACTTGTACCTTAGAAATGGCTCTTTACATTAATTTTACTGATATTTTTTAAAAAAAGAGAAAAAATCAAACTCTATATATTAATACTTCTAAAAGAGAGTGATAAAATGCTTTGATTTAGCGTATGCAGCGGAATAAAGCGGTGCTATGAGCGGATCTACCATTCATCAACGCTAACTGGAAATAGCGTAGCGGCTAAAGAGCGCTACAGGCTATAATGGGGATTTTATAGGGCTTTAGCGGGGATTTAACCACACAGATGTAGAGTAAATAGGGAGATAAGCTAAGATGAAGAGATTATAGGAGGAGGGTTGTGGAACGGTTGATATTCTACGACACAAATGAATCTAAAGTGATTTTAAACTGTAGTGGATTTGGATGGGAGTTACAGGTATAGTCCAAGGAAGACTTTGCTATGGAAAAACGTTTGCAAAGGGATTGTCAATATTGTAGGCTATGTTGGGTATTTGTGAAGCAAGGGTATATTATGGTGTGCCCGTCGTGAATACGATGACCCTTAGATACTTCACTGGGGATACAATGACACATGGATCTTGCAATGGAGATCCATTATAACTTGGAACACATATGATAGACGTTCTAGTATCCAGATCTACTGAGTGACAGTGATTCAAGTACCAAGGAATCGAATGATATCATATATATCATGCACTGAGTGAGTGTGTGAGAGAATGAATGATGGATATTATGTTATTGCCACTTTGGTAATGTCACACGATGTACATATTACCGATGGAGATATTTAGACACCCTTAGTACTTTGATGTAGGACACACCCACGATAATGATATCATAGAGTAGTATACACTTTAATGTGATAACTCAATGGATGAAGGAACATGTCAGTATGGTTTTCCATATCGTAGGTTCCATCTTTTTAGTATTTGAGACTTCTATCACTCATAGTAGACTATTGTTTGACATTGGATTATATGTTTTCTTTCTTATTACTCTTGATATTCTTAGATAAGTACATTAAAGAGTGGTTTGGTGAGAACCTGGAGTCTCTCAAGGGGCATGAGACTTTTTCTCGTATTACTATATTTATGCTTTTGTTATTCCAGTGTTTAGCACTTGAAGCTTACTATTGCTTTTGCTTTGAGAAACATGATTTATGAGTTACTTTGGGATATGTAACACTATTCGGACTATTGTATACTTTTTTGGATCTATTTCTATGATATTGGAATTCATTTCAATTATTCATTGTCTCACATGCTTTATATCAGCTATGTTAATTATATTTTATTCCATTCGCTGTGAGACGTATTATCTGGTATTTTGGGTGCTTACAATGTAGGGTGGTCGTCACATGCATTATCGCATGTGCGGTAATATGCTGGCTTCAGAACTTCATTTTATGCAAGCTTCTAGATTTATACTGTTGTTTCCTTATAAACACTAATCCTGCTGCAACTAAAGGACTTTGGGAGTCTTCTCTCTACTGGATTTTCAACTCTCTACCTCCCACACAATAGTCACCTAGGAGCACATTATGAATGTTTATGTTATTTTAGATAATTATATGATTATTGGTCGTATTGTTGCTTGTTTGCGTTGTTTAGTTGTAAACGTCGTTCGAAGGCCATATGAGACGAGGAAAATCTCATTTGCTAGAGTTTGGTGTACATCGATCAAATACAGAAGAATTGCATGTTGATTGAGCGCACAAATTACAATAGACTCGAACATATGAGCTAGATTCACAAAGGAGCATCGTAACATGAAAACCATACTGAAGACGAAGGAGCTTTGGGTGGACATTGAACTCGATGATGGAGCAGCATGGGAGCTTAGCGACGGATTCGATGATGGAGTAACACATGAGCTTGGGGTCGATCTGAAGATGGACGATAGACTTGGCGATGAGATGGATTTCTCAATGAATGTCGGACGTTTTCAGTTGATGTATATCTAACTCCCTTTGATTAAATATATGATCAGAGTGGTCGTTGCCGATTACGATGGAGTGATTGATATTTAACACTATTGTTGATGGCCAATTTGACGTGGACAATAATGAGGTTCTGAGTAGCAGGATGTGATGGTTTATTTGACAATGAGTTCACATGTTGGCTCTTCAACTAATGGTTTAGCATGAGACAAGGATGTGATGTTTCGACATAGTGATTCATCATCTGATGATGGTGATTCCATGATGGAAAGTAATAACTATGGTGATGGACGGTGATGTTCTAGGATGTAGAATAGTGACGTTGGACGAAAGGAAGCTACTGGCAGGGTTAGGACAGTTGAATCGGCTAAATGACAAGTTAGGTGTCTATGCCTGGCTCTATTGAGCTTGACGACAACTTGGTTTGTTTATATTAGCCTCAACAATGGAGACCCTAAGTCGAGGGTCATAGGAGTAGTTTGGGGGATAGACTCTACTGTGGGTGATGTATGTAAAGGGATTATTGCTAGGCATGAATTTAGCGGTTACTCGAGAAGAAGAGGTATTTGGTGTGATGTATATTTTGGATAAGTTGGGTCTATTTTTTAAGTTGTGAGAGTTATGAAATTCACCTGGATTAAGTTGGATCCCTACCTTGGGGTTTACAAGTTAGTACAACCTAGGTCCTAGTCGGCTGAGTGGTGTGGATCCGAGCATCATGAAAATCGAGCACAAGTGCATTGAGTGAGTAAATGTGAGGATGAATGATGGATGTTATGTTTGCTTAATCATTTGTCACCTTAAGGGTGTCATGCGATTTGGATATCACCGATTCAGATATCCAGACATCCCTAGTATTCTGATATGGAATACACCCAAAATGATTGTTGAAATAACCCCACACCCTTTAACTTCACCCATATAAGGATGCGCTAAAGTTTATGAAACGCATAGATATAAAGTAACAACACAGAGACTAAAATTCACAAGACATAAATATAAAAACACAGCGGTAATTTTAAAACAACATTTAATAAAGCAAGTCAAATCACAATGCTTATTACATTTTCAAAATACCAAATAGTCATCAATGTAAAACCAAATACACTATCTCGTAGAAAACCATAATATCAAAGTACTAAGTAAAACCATCCCTCTCAATGCCAACAGAATAATCAGTAAATGATTAACGAACCAATACATAAGTCTGAATCCAAGCTGAAATGAGAAATCAAGAGTCACTTCTGAGACCCTCCACCCTACGAATCCTTTGGGGGGAGAAAGAGAGAAAGAGAAAACAAACTAGGTCAGACATACGTTTGGTGAGTTCTATTAATTTCTAGCATGAACATAGGTTAAGGAAGCATTAGACAGATGAACAGTTCTAAGGACATAAAAGTACAAGAGCAGTAAATAAATTTAAGCACGAAAAAGATTGGCTTCTCATTCATATCCAAGATTGCTGTATCAACTTACCAAAGATATAATTATTAGGTTGTACCTAATTTCTACCCGTCTATTGACTCCTATAACCACAATGTGATAACCTATGCCAGCTATGAAACTCGGGGTTATCAATCTCAACTCCATCAACTAAAAGGACATAGCCGCTAATCATAAGTGTTATAATGACTTATTTTCACCAATCAGCATGATGCAAACTCATCATCTCACCGTAACGCACCCGTACCCACCTCGTTTGGACCTCTTATTATCCAGTGCAATAAAGCATTCCCTCACCTCTACCTAGTGTGAGACCTCCATAGATGATAATAGGGATACTGCCTGAAACAACCCCCAACCAAATATGCAACTGACACAGGCCAAATGGACCTTGATCCTCAATTATTTTTCTTTTAGGCCACTTATTTTCATCAATCAGCCCCACGCAGCCGAAACAAACCAAAACTACAATCTTATTATATTATTAGGCCACTCATTTTCCCCAACAAGCCCCACGCTGCCGGTATGGACCTAACCTACTAGCCACTTATTTTCCCCAGTCATCCCCACGCTGCCAGAATGGACTCCCACTACAATTTTGTTATTTTATTAGGCCTATTATTTTCCAAAATCAGGCCCATGCTGTCGGAACAGACCTAAACTACAAACCACTTATTTTACCTAATCATCCCCACGCTGCCGGAACAGAATCCACTAACTTAGCTTATTAATTTATCATTAATTTAACTTAACACAATTTAAGTTTATTAATAATCCCAACATAACCTCATGTTATATTCCTAGGTTGTATTAAAGATTTCTAAGGTTTACTGTGTTTATAGGGTTTACTGTGTTGTATATAACAATATGATTTTTGTTTGATGATAACAAACATATATTATTCTATAAATGTGTTTGAATCTGAACTATTCTATAATACATCACATACAAAAATAAATATTTATATTTGAATAGAATACTACTGCACAAGAATTTAAATATTTAAACAATGTTTTATTTAAATAAAATGTTTTACTTTAACATTTGAATAGTACAACTTCTAACTCCTTTATTGTACATTCCATTTTAATAAAATACAATCAATATCATTTATTACATTCGTTCCTCACTACCACACTCTGTTCACTCAGTTACATACTCAGTTTCATATACAGTTTTTATACATTCACCGTCTTCAGTCTGCTTCAGAGTCAGTCCAGTCACCTTTATACATGTCGCATAAACACACATAGTAAACTGGAATAAAAATAGACCTAAAATTCTAGTAAATGTGAATTTAATCTAAATTTTATTTTCCTTAGAATTTTGGTGTGTTCCTCATCATATTTCTTGACTTTTTCTGATATGTGTGTACATCTATCTGTATCTAGACTACTTGTGATATTCACTGTGATTCACTGTAAATACCACAAGGTAAACTATATAACTTGTGCCTGCAGATCAGCCTCAACACAACTATAATGGTTTGTTGATCATGATCAACCTCAACTCACAATTGGGGTTTGCTGTTCTTGACCAACCATGACCCATCGTATAGGTCTGCTGATGTAAATCAAAAATATAATTGCACATGCACAGTACATGTATACATGTACATGTGTATGTATATGAACATATATAATGTGCATGGGAACTGTCAATCATGTATGTGGAAATAACAACTCAACAATGCGGTGCGTGGACATAAGTTAAAGCATAGAACAAATGAAACATAAACAAAACAGACTAGACAAGCAAATAACCAAGTCAGGTTTTAGAATTCTTATGGAGCAAGTAGAGAAGCCCAAGTTTAAGTGCAGGAAACACAAAAATATTCAAGTACATATTTCATAGTTCAGACAACAAATTGTACATCAAGCTCAAGTGACATTTCATCAAGCATGTGTTCTTAACAATGTTAAACTCAAGCGCAAGCACATAATTAAGTTTCAATGCACAGGAGATTGAAATGTACAGAGTGTACAAGTCAAGCAGGTCACAGTAAGGCAGAGGAGTGACATGTTAATGGACGTCAATCAACCCAATGAGCCAAGAACTGAGTTCAAGCTCAAGTGAATAAACATACCATAATTCAAGGTCAAACACAGGTGACAAAGCACAATGAAGAAAATATACACATGATGGCAACAACTTTAAACTAGACAATAATGAAAATGTGCAAAATGCACAATGACATCAGTCACTTGGATGATGCAAGTACTCAGGATATGGCAGATCCATATATGTGCAGCAAGCAAATAAGTGAGTTAAAAAACTCAAGCGATACAAGTCACAAAGAATGGCTCAGTAGCAAGCAAGTGAACAATTAAGAAACATAACAAGTAAGTATAGTATCAGTTTCCATCATAAGAATGCAAACACAAGATAGAGGTGCACGTACATGGAAAGAAATGCCATACACATCATAGCACGCACATCTATCAGGAATGAGTTCACAAATACATAGAAACAACAATATATGGATTGCTAATACACAAGGATTTCAAGTAAATGAAACAAAGTCAAATACAAAATGCAAATGCTCAAATCAAGATGGACCAACACAAACAACAAATTACAAGTGCTGCAGCAAGCAAAATTGCATGTACAAGGAATTAGCACTAAGCAAAGGCAACAAGGAATGGCAATACAGTGCACATGTAATAGCATAGTGGCATCACACAAAGCCAAGCAAAGTCAACGGTTCAAGAACAAGTGGCATACTCGAGAACCATGGACAGAAATGAAAACAGAAGTATACAAGCCTAAAAAAAGTGGAGAATGCTTTCAGGTTCAAGAATATACAACCTACAAGGAGGAGGAAAGTACACAGCAGCTAAAAACACAAGTGCAAAGCAATCCGAGTATTGTCGTGATCGTCAAAAGCATGTCAAGTGATGTATCAGGTTCAGTAGAAACCAAGGCAAAGTATTAAGATCAGAACTCTTAATTTCTTTGAAAACATCATAATATATCATGGTGAATTATTTGGCAAGAATGTATTCATATTTCCAGAAAGGAGCGATGAGTTCACATTAGTGAATACAATGCATAAAGCATGGGGTATAGTGGAAAACATAAGTTCGAACAACATGCAAGAAAATGGGAAGAATTTAAGCTTGCATTGATGGCATAAATATATTTAGCAATTCATCAATCATTTAATCACGCAACGGGTTCAAAATCTCATTCCAGAAATCGAATAAGGTATACACGACAACTAATCAAGTGTTGATTTATGGCAAGGAGCATAGAATTTCGATTCTGCAAAATAATGTATGAGGGTATCAATGCGTCCAAGATGCTTATTTTTGGCAAGAATTTAAATGGGTACTCACGACTACAAATCACTCAGAAATGAAAGGGGGAAATCACACAAGAATCAACAACGAAAATAGCATTCTAGGGATCAGCCGTGGAAAACGATTGGACAATGATACAAATCAAGTCCAAATCAATTTACGTGAAATTAGAGAATCAATGGATTTTAAAATCCTATAAATACATGTAATTCATCATCGGCTAGAAGTATCGAAACCAGGTAAAAAAATTGAGAGCAAACAAAATTAAAATTAGAACTACTCACATGTTTCGATCGCAAGCCAATGTCCAAATCATCGACAATCAAGCAACAATTTTTGAAGCCATCAGAGAATCAAATTACATCTGTGTTGAAGTCGCGATCTGATTTTCGGGCAAAATCCTATTTTTTTCATTTCGGAAACCATTAGTAAAGAGGAAGCTTTATTTTCAAGTGAAAATGGGCTGGCTATTTTACTGAATGGAGTTTTGGTTTTATTTGTTTTTAAATTGTATACTTTTTTGTAAATCGTCCTATAAGTTTTCTAGTTTTCTATAAACTAGGGTTTACAAGTTATGGGTTTGTAATTCGGGAAAAATCTGATCTTAAGGATAAAGATCAGTGCAGGGTTTTGAGTGTAGGATTAGAAAAGTTAGGAGCGGGTGTCGTGAGTTTACATGGAATTTGTAAGCGTATAGACTGTTTTAATTCTAGTATAAACCTTGGGGAATGCAGCATTAGGCAGGTTTTTCCAAAGCTAGGTAAAATCTGTGTCATTTATTTTCTGCATTTATTTTCTCTACTACAAACTGTGCTATGATAATTCTAGTATCTGTAAAACCGCAATAAACCCCATACATCCCCTCTACAGTTAATCTAGATCCTACATACTGGGTGTCCTCAGCCATCCAAAATTAGGCTTAAATATGGGCCAGCCACATCACTGGACCAATCAGAAAGTGTCACGTCAGCCTTAAGTTCAAAAATTGAACCAATAAAACTAAGCCACATCAGAAAATAACATTGGAATAACATAAAAAGTTTGTTCCTGAAACGTGCGCTCCAAGGCACACACCTATAGGCACGTTAGGTTGACCAACCCACGCTTTTTGTCGACATAGGCCCGACCTAAGCACCCGGCGGTCGACATTAGGTCGACCTAAGTGGGAATGGGTCATCCCACTTGACCCATTTACTTAATATATTATTATATATATTCTGATTTTTGGCTTATCTTCTTTAATTCATAACTTATATATTTTAACTCTGTTTTCAGCAAACTAAGTGTCTAAATTTATCATAAAATTACGTTAGACAATATGGTGCTAGTCCCATTGCCCAATTCTGAATAATATTTAATTTATTACCCTTTTCTATTCAATTATTGTTTATTAAAATACAAGGTGTTACATTCTCCCCTCCTTAAAGGATTTCGTCATCGAAATCAACAAGGTTAGAAGATTGATATAAATATTTTCAACCATTATCTACACCCATCTACTCAACCATCAACCACTGGCATCCATTTTCCTTAGATTTTCTAATGCTTTTTATGAACATATGCAGAGGTGTAGTGTATATGTCCTTAAACTAATGCAAAAATCATGCAGTTTATTGATTTAGATGACCTCCTTAATGCAATTTCGTGTATGTCTCATGCATCCAATATGTATGCAAAGGAATCCTAATAATACATATAATTCTATATGTTTGCAACAACCATTCATCAAAATGCAACATCCAAATAATGATTCAACCATTTTCATCCATATAATAAATTATAAAAAATGCACACATATCCGTATGCAATTATGTAAGTAACTTAGTTTACCAGTCTCTAACTAGTGCCTAGTGTGCGTATATGCATGCACTGCATCCACTAACAAACACTTGCATCCACATGAATTCATTCAACTATAACATGTTTTATTAACATGTTTTAAACCATTTCCTACCATCCACAGGCATTTACCTAACACTTATAATTCAAACGATAGGAAAATAGATTCAAATTCAAAGCTTAAGAAAGGATAAAGAGCGTACTATCAAAGAGAAATGAAAATGAAGCATGAATCGGAACCTTTTGGCTTCCAAGTCGGATCATCGATGTCCTCTCCCCATTGAATCTTAACAAGCTTGATCTCTCTATTTCACAACTTCTTCAACTCAGATCCTATTATCCGCGTAGGAACTCATCTGATCGATGTCTCCCTCTCTACCTCAACCTATTCTAGGGTACTCGGCTCCACCACTAGCGCGAAATCATGTAAACATATTCACTAGTGCAAAATATGGAATATATCACGAACTCCTGCCAATTTCTCAAGTAGTCTTAACCCTATTGGTCATCTGACCTATCCTCTCTACTATAGGGAATGTCCCTACGAACCTCGGCACCAACTTCCCCACTGAACCGAACTACACTCCTCAAGGGTTACATCTTAATTAAAACCATGTCCCCTACCTCGAACTCTAGGTCCGTCCTCCGCTAATCTGCATACGACTTCTGTCTATCCTGAGCTACCTACATCGGCCTCTAAATCAAATCTATCTTATGTGAGGTCTCTCTACCCATCTCGGGTCCAAGTAGAAGTCTATCAGTGGACTCCCAACAATAAGAATGTAATCTGTAGGGCCACTTGTACAATGCCTTGAAAGGAGCTAAATCTATGCTCGTCTGGCAGTTGTTATTATATGTGAACTCTACCAACAGAAGATGCTCCTCCCTAGTACCTCCGAATTCCAAGATACATAGCCATAATAAATCCTCAAGAATCCTATTAAGCCTCTCCATTTGTCCATATGTCTAAGGGTAATAGGCAGTGTTGAATCGCGGCAGTGTCCCCATTGCCTCCTGCAGGCTCCTCCAAAACTCACTGGTAAAGATGGGGCCTCTACCACTAACAATACTAGAGTGAACTCCATAAAGTCAGACGATCTATCTAAGATACATAGATGCTAAACAATTTGTCATCCGCTTATTCTTGGCCAAGATGAAAGGAGCACTCTTAGTCAACCTACCAACTATAACCTAAATACTGGTGTTTCCCTTCCTTAATATGGGCAACCCATCTATGAAATCCATAGATATGCTCTCCCACTTCCATTGTGGCACATTCAAAGGCTGGAGCAAACCACCATGCTTACTTTGCTCAGCCTTCACTCTCTGCCAAGTCATATATCTAGCCACATGCCCTGCTACGTCCTTCTTCATTCCTATCCAATGAAAGACCCTCCTCATATCTCTATACATCGTATAACCTTCTAGACGGTTAATCATCCGAATGTGATGAGCCTCTTTTAAAACTGATCTTAACAAATCATCAACTTGAGGAACACATAATCTCTCATCATGGTGTAGCCACACTCTCTCATCCACCAAATACATAGCAAGGTAACTAGTGGTCTCTCCTCTATTGAGTCGGTCTATGATATCCGCTAACTACTTATCCCCGAACTGACTGGATCAAATGCACTGGAAGAGAGTAGGTTGCACCTCCAATGATGCCAATAATTTTGGTACATAACCCGTAGATGGTATGAAACCGAATAATGAGGTAAACACCATACTCCGCCACTCTACGAACAATGGAATCAAAGTTATCCTCTGCCCACTCAGTGTATCCGCCAATAATTCCCCTTCCTCGGGGTATATGATATCTCAAACTCAATGGATGCAAGAAACTCCATCCATCTCTGCTGCCGCAAGTTAAGATCCTTTGGAGAAAACAATTACTTAAGAGACTTATGATTGGTGTATAGCGCAAACCACTCACCTAATAAATCATGTCTCCAAGACTTAAGTGCAAACATTATCGAATCTAGCTCTGAATCATGGGTAGGGTAATTCCTCTCATGTACCCTCAGTTGTCTACTCCTGTAACAGACAACCTTACCCTCCTGCATAAGCACTGCACCTAAACCCATGCCGCAAGCATCTGTATTCAAAGCGAAAATCTACGTACCATCCAGAAGAGTCGATACTGGAACCTACGCGACATCCTTCTTCAACCTCAAGAATGCATCCTCGCAATCTACATCCCAAGGAAATACGAGATTTTTTTCATAAGGAAAGTAAGCAGAGATGAGATCCACGCAAAATCCTTAATGAACTTCCGATAGTATGCAGCCGAACATCGAAAGCTCCTCACCTCTATTGCATTCTTGGGGGATTTCCAATCCTGTACTTTGACAACCTTAGCGGGATCCGCCGCTATACCATCTTTAACGACAACATTCCCTAAGGACCTCACCTCCTTTTGCCAAAAGTGGCACTTAGAGAGCTTTGCCTTCAACTGATGTGCACGGAGAGTATGGATAACCTATCCCAAGTGCAAGGCATACTTGTCCTCTATCCTCGAGAACACCAAGTAATCATCAACAAACTCTGCCACAAACTTATTTAAGAACTACCTAAATACCCATCTCGTTAAATCAACGAAATATGTCGGTGCATTGGTTAGCCCAAAATGCATAAGAAACCACCCAAGAATCTATCTGGAGTTCTAAAGGCAGTCTTATTTATGCTATCATCCGCCACCATCAGATGATGAAAACATGTAGAAAAATCCAACCGTGAGAAAATTGAAGCATCTACCAACTGATCGAACAATTCATTTATCTGAGGAAGTGGGTGTTTATTCTTCTTCGTGAGCTTGTTCAGTTTTATGTAATCCACATATAGATGAAGAGAGCCGTCAACCCTTGTCGTGAAGATGACTAGTGCTCCCCTCTCCGAAATACTCCGTCTAACAAACCCATTCTTGAACAATTCACCCACTTGCTTACTAAGCTCCCTCCTCTCCTTCGGAGCTATGTGGCGTATTGGCAATGCAACAGGCTTAGAATTTTTCACCAAGTATATCCAAAAATCAATCTCATGCCTAGGAGGCTGTAACACCCCGTAATTCTGTTAACACTAATATTCACAAATTAAAGAATAACTAATCTCAGATGGGATAATTAAGGGAAACAGGTTGCGCCATTGTGTTCGTCTTGGAATTCTGGTTGAGATAGAGTCCGGGTTTGCGTGAATTGGACTTCGTATGAAGAAGTTATGGCCGTCGGAAGTTTCAGAAAATTCAAAACAAATTTCGGAGTCAGACAGGCTAGGCGGGAAAATTCCCGCCAGCGCCAAGTCGACCATAGGGTCGACTCGCCCTGACCAGGTCAACCATGGGGTCGACCTGGGGGTTGACCTGCCCCCTGGGGCAGATTTGTTTTATGACCTGTTGATGACTAGATGCTGGCTCATTAGGGTTTCTGATATGCTCTGATTGGATGGGATTAATCCTGGGTTGATCGGACGGCTTAAACTAATTGGGTATGTTGATTCATATGATAAATCATAAGCATGTACGCAAGTTTAGATTTTTATTAAGACATGAATCATATGCAAGTTGGGAAAAATTATATGTATAACCTTATATGCTTCATGACATCTGTTTTTAGATTTAAAGTTAGGCTATGACATGTGTGAGTTATATGCCGAGTTCTACATGCAAGTTTACATGTTTAGATGTAAGTTTATACCATTGTTATGTTGCAGAAATCACATATGCAAGTTTATACGAATACATGTGTTTGAATATGAATCATGTTATGCAAGTTTGTGGTTACTGCCTATGCAAGTTTACACCTTTAGATGTAGATCTATGACATACATGATTTATGCAAGTTTGTGACCACTATCCCAACAAGTTCACACCTTTAGATTTTGGGTCTATGACATATGTAGTTTTATGCAAGTTGTAACTTTGGCCTATGCAAGTTTTAGATGTAGAACATCATTCACACATGCAAGTTCACCCCTATGTTTAGATCTAGTTTTAATTATATGTATGTTGTGATGTTTTCTCTTTATTCCATGAGTTATACTATTCGAGTCTAACGTATATTTTATGTTAAACGAACAAACATACAATGTGGGGTAAAAGGGGATAATATTAAAAGATTTAATTGGCATAAATGCCTTAAAAAGGCATAAAATAAATTTGTGATGAAATTGGTATGATTTTACATACCATAAATAGATGGACATAATTGAGTCAATTATGGCCATAGTTAAATTTGGAATTAATTGATAATATGAATAAGGAAAGTAATCGAAATTGGGGAATGATTAATTAAGAATAATTAATCATCTAAGACACGAAGTTAGGCTCTTTTGTGGTGTAAGACTGCCCGGACTCGCCCGGCAAATCCAACTACCACAAATGCCAGTATAATTTGGGAGGTCTTAGGCATAAATTAAATACGTAACAATTGTAAAGACATGAGGTTAGGCTCTTTTGTGGTGTAAGACTGCCCAGACCCACCCGGCAAATCCAGCTGCCACAAATGTCAGTCTAATATGAGAGGTCTTTATGAGGTTACGGTCTTAATGAATTAAGAAACACTTAACCAGATAAACATGTAGTGGGGAATGAGGGGGTTAAGCGGGTGCCTTGGGTGGCATGTGGAATCTAGTGGGTTCCTTGGGTGGCATTTGAAATACGATTAGAAATACTTAACCAAAATTGAAACATGTAAGTGAACATGAATAAGAAGTGGGTTAAGTGGGATGTACTAGAGGGGACCAAGCTTAGGTGGATAGTTTGTGTCAAGTAATGGGGGCCCGTTTCAACCAGTAACCCATACGTATCTTTGTGGGCTCGACCCAAGTCAAGGACGGGACATGCATACTGGGCTTGACTGTAAGAGGCCAAAACGGGTTATCGGTGGCAACGCAAGTCCAACAGGTTCATATGCGTGTGTGGACCCGGGCTGGTAGGTAATACGTTGTTGCATCGTGTAGGTATAAGCCGTGCATTATTTGTGGTATCGGGTTGCCACTTTGGGGAGTGATACACCCCACTGTGGGGCCATCACGGGTATCTACGAATTAGGGAGCCGATCGCTTGGGGGTAGTGGGTACACCTGGTGGAGATAGGGGCAGGCGGCACCTATGGAGGCAGCTAGGGGTGCACGAAACTACCAATATCATTATTAAGTCTGTAGGCGGGATCAACCTTAGGGTGACTAGTGGTGGTGCAGTATAGCAATTATCTTATAGTGTTGGTGTAGTTTAGTAATTATCTTATAGTGGGTTAGGTGCGCTTTAGCGATATCGTTGTTGATCTTGTTTCCTTGTTTACTCTGCCATACTCAATGGTTCATGGTCATTTCCTGATTTTCCAACTTATGCCTTAGCTTAGTTACTTTGGTGATTATATTGTTAAAGTTATCGCACTTGCCAGACTTTATGTCTGACCTCCTTTGTTTCCTCCTCTTTTCTTCCTTCCCCCTCCCCTAGGTGCTCAGGTTGGAACTAGCACCAGCGGAGATTGATTTTGGACAACTGTGCTTCTTGCTTTTAGAAGATTGCTTGGATCGCTGAAGTAAAGTTCAACCTCTCTTTTATTTATGGAGATTTTTTATTGGGGATTATGTCTTTCAATTTATGTACTTTGATTTAGTCAAGATGGATATTATGTACTTGGCTCTGGTTTTGATGATGTAATCAAACATATGTATTTTCCGGTGCAATGAAATAAAGTTTTTAATTTTTCAAGTACTGTTTATATTTGTCTTGTTGTTAATGCATTCCCTTTGTGAGTGACATTAATGGACGTGGGGTTTTACACGTGGTATCAGAGCTGAAGGTTACCAGAACAGATATGAATTTTGAAAAGTTGTTTTTCAAAACCACTTTTTTAAAGAAATACCTTCAAAAGTATGTTTTAAGGAATGTATTTTCAAGAGAAAAGCTTATTTTAGAAAGCATAACCCCAATGGCCATATATCTTTCCTTCGGTTCTTTTGTATTGAATCTTTCCTTTTTCGTTTCAGCATGTCTGAAGCATCGAGTACCAGAGGGTGTTCATGTTCCCGGTTGGTTTCGTCAATATCTTGAGGCTAGGGCCGCCATCGCAGGTCCAGCAAATACTCCTCCTCCTCCTCGCGTCGATACTTTTGCTAAGATATGTAAGGACTTTCGGGCAATGGGTGGAAAACCTTTTCACGGAACGGAGACATTTGTTGAAGCTCGAAACTGGCTAAAGGAGGTGGAAGAATTATTTGGAATATTTGAAGTGGATGATGGAAGAAAGGTCCAGTTAACTGCCTGGCTAATGAAGGATGAGGCCTCGTTTTGGTGGGAGGTCACTAATGAAGAACGCCCAGTCGATACTTGGCCAGATTTTAGGCGGAGGTTTGAGGCAAAGTTTCTCTCACGGGCTGAAGAGAATCTATACATGGAAAGATTTTTGGCCCTGGAACAAGGAAATCTATCGGTGAAAGAATACGTCAGCAAGTTCAATCAGTTGGCGAGATTTGGCTTGGACTTGGTGAATACACCAGTAAAGAAGGCCCCGAGGTTTGTTAAGGGTTTGAACGAGCCGCTTCATGGGTTAGCTATGACCCACATCCCCATGGGAGCTACCTTTGAGAGACTAGTTGACACGGCGCTTATGCATGAAGAGGAGAAGGGCGCCAATGCTAATAAGGCACCCGAGAAGAAACGGGATCAAAAGAAGCCGCAACAGCAACAACAGAACAAGAAAGGTGGCAAAGGCAACAATGGTAAGGGAAAGAAGAGATGTTTTAACTGTGGGACACCAGGCCATCTAAGCAAAGATTGTAGGAAGAAAAAGAAGATTGGTTGTTTCCAATGTGGCGAAGTGGGACATCTTATTAAGGACTTCCCAAAGAAAGGGCAGAGGGTAGGGTCTACCTCGGGAGGACAAGTGCAGGCTCTTATGGAACCAGGGCAGGCAAGGGGACAAGTTCAGGCTCTCGTGGTCCCACCGCTGCAAGAACGAGGTAGAGCAATTTCCGTTGAAAGTTTAGTTTTTCTGTTTGATCATCCTGTCCATACTTTATTCGATTCTGGCGCATCACATTCGTTTATCTCTACATCATTAGTTGAAACACTGCACCTAGATACGAGTCTTGTTACTGATCCCTTAGTAGTCTCAAATCCTATTGGTGGTTCGGCTCATCTTTCTATGATCTGTCTGGATTTGAGAGTGTTTATCTTGGGCGTTGAGTTTGAATTCAATGCCTTTGTTCTTGGTTTCATAGGCTACGGCTTGATTCTAGGTATGGATTGGCTCACTAGATATGGGGCCATCCTAGATTGTGAAAGAAGGGTAGTTAGGTTGTTGACTCGTTGTGGAAAGATCCTTGATATTTCTTGTGACCCTAGAGGTCCAGTAATGCTTAGTTACCTAGAATCCCTTGACGCATCCGATGATGACTTAGATTCTGTTCCCATAGTCCGTGAATATGTTGATGTCTTCGATGAGGTGAGGGGTTTACCCCCAAAACGTGAGATAGACTTTCGAATATGTCTAGTAGATAATGCAAAGCCAGTTGCATTGCCAGTGCGCCATATGGCTCGAAGAGAGAGAAGGGAACTCAGTAAGCAAGTGAAGGAGTTGCTTGAGAAGGGGTTCATCAGACATAATATATCAGAGTGGGGGCTCCAGTTGTATTTGCCACGAAGGCAGATGGGTCCCTTAGACTTTGTGTGGACTATAAAGAACTTAATAAGCTTACTAAGAAGAATAGACACCCACTGCTAAGGATTGACGATCTCTTCGATCAGTTAGTTGGCGCCTCAGTGTTTTCGCAGTTGGACTTAGCCACGGGTTTCCATCAGTTGAGAGTGGCTAAGGATAGCATAGACAAGAATGCTTTTAGGACTCCAGACGGTTTCTTCGAGCGGCTGGTAATGCCCTTCGGTTTGACAAACGCCCCTGCATATTTTGTTGACTTAATGAGTAGGGTGTTTAGGGAGTACCTTAATAAATTCGTGGTAGTCTTTGTGGATGACATCTTGATTTTTTCTAAAAACGAGGAAGAGCATGCCCTACATCTTAAGGAAGTGTTGGAGACTCTTCGAGCGCATAGCCTTAAAGCTAAATTTTCTAAATGTCACTTTTGGAGGAAGGAAGTGCGATTCTTAGGGCACGTGGTTTCCAATAAGAGATAGTTGTGGATCCCGCGATGGTAGTGGCCATACAAGATTGGAAGGTTCCTAAAAATGCTACCGAGGTAAGGAGTTTCTTAGGATTGGCTGGATACTATAGGAAGTTTATCAAAGACTTCGCAAAAATATCAGCTCCATTAATGCGCTTGACGAAGAAGAACTTAGTTTTCACATGGGACGTAGATTGTGATTATGCGTTCCAATGTTTAAAGAAAGCTTTGACCACAGCCCCAGTCTCAGTGTTGCCAGATGGGAGTAAGCCATTTACTATTTATACCGATGCTTGTGGGACAGGACTAGGTGCAGTCTTAATGCAAGAGGGAAGGGTAATAGCCTATGGTGGAAGGCAGTTGAGAGTACATGAGAAAAATTACCCTGCACATGACCTAGAGTTGGCTGCTATTGTTTTCGCGCTTAAGTCTTGGCGCCATTATCTTCTTGGCGAGAAATTCGAATTATTCACCGACCATAAATCGCTAAAATACTTATTCTTTCAGAAGGACTTGAACTTAAGGCAGCACAGGTGGATGGAATTCTTAGCATCCAAAGACTTTGAGATAGCATATACCCCTGGCAAGGGTAACGTGGTGGCGGACGCCTTAAGTAGGAAGAGGTTATCCTTGAGTCCGTTGTTTGTTGAGCGGCGAAGCTTAGAGTTCATCTCTATGTTTGACATTAAACATTCCGTTGACTTTGTACCCGGTTTGCTAGCATCCTTAGAGGTTAGACCTACGCTTTTGGGACGGATTGGAGAGGCACAACGAGATGACCCACGGTTGGTTGAGTTAATAGAGAAGCTCAAAAGGGGGAGTCATCGAGCCATCTCCGTATGTATACCCTAGATGATAAGGGTTGGTTACGTAGGGACGGTAGACTTTGTATACCAAAAGACGAGGACCTACGGAAGACGGTTCTTAATGATGCACATCGTTCGAAGATGACCATCCATCCCGGCGGGGACAAGATGTACATGGATATGAGGCGAGTTTACTTTTGGGCCGGCATGAAGAAGGACGTGGCTGAGTATGTCGCTAGATGCTTGGTGTGCCAACAAGTAAATGCAGAGCAAAAGAAGCCCGGTGGATTACTACACCCATTGGAGGTCCCACAATGGAAGTGGGAAAGTGTCTTAATGGATTTTATTGACGGATTACCAAGATCTAGGAAGGTAATACAGGGATTTCGGTCATGGTAGACAGACTTACCAAGAGCAACCATTTCATTCCCGTGAAGAGTAAGAGGACTGCTCCATGGTTAGCCTCCGTACACATTCGAGAGATAGTTCGTTTGCACGGTGTTCCTTCTAGCATAGTGAGCGACCGCGATCCTATCTTTACTAGCGAATTTCGGAAGAGCTTGCAAGAGGCGGTAGGGACTCAGTTATGTTTGAGCACCGCATATCATCCTCAGACGGATGGCCAGACCGAGAGGGTGAATCGTATTCTAGAGGTACTATTGAGGTTGTGTGTCTTAGACTTCGGAGGTACATGGGAGGAACATCTTCCGTTGGTGGAGTTCGCATATAATAACAGCTTTCAGCCTAGCATTGGCATGGCACCATTCGAGGCTCTTTATGGACGGCCGTGTCGTTCGCCTACATGTTGGTGGGAGTTTACAGATAAGATCTTGCTTGGCCCGATATGATTAGAGAGACTTCGGAAAAGATCGATTTGATTCGAATGAGGATGAAGACGGCACAAGATAGGCAGAAATCTTATGCGGACAAGAGAAGGTTAGATCTTGAGTTTGATATTGAAGACATGGTCTTTGTCAAAGTGTCACCATTACGGAACGTCATTCGCTTTGGGTCCGTTGGGAAGTTAGCACCAAGGTTCGTAGGGCCGTTTCCTATTAAGGAGGGGATTGGACAGATGGCGTATAGAGTGGAGTTGCCGAAGAGACTTAGTGGTGTACACGATGTATTCCATGTATCACATTTGAGGAAGTGCTTGCATGAGACCGCGTAAGTGGTAGAGCCAAGCTTGCTTAGAGAGGTGGAGATAGAGCGTGATGTGATGATTCGACGAGCCCTACGTGCATTCTTGGTTGGAGGTTAAGAAGTTGAGGAATTGAGAGGTCAAGCTAGTCAACGTGCAATGGGGAGATGACGAGAGCAACGCTACTTGGGAGACGGAAGAGAAGATGTGTTCATTGTACCCTTTTCTTTTTGAGGGTATGTCTTTTAATTTCTCCTTTATCGCTTACTTGTACTTATCTTATCTTTAGTATGTCCTCTCGCTAGTACCTTTGACCTTTAGATATGGTAGTCCTATGGTTGAAACATGTGTTTGAGACATGTTATGTATGATGGATGCAGGTGGATGCAAGTGTTTGCTAGTGGTTGCTCGTGGATGCATATACACACACTTTAGGCACTAGATCGGCTCAGTCACTTCATATTGTATATTGCATATAAATGTGTGTGCATATTTAGGCTAATGGATGTATAATGGTTGCGCTATCATATGGATGCGGCATTTTGGTGAATGGTCGTGTACGCATGTAGAGGTAATATGTATCGATAGGATTCTTTCGCATACATAATGGACACATGGCACTATCATGGTTTGCATTAAGGAGGTCAACTGAATCAGTAGACCGCCTGATTTTGCATTAGATAAGGAACATATACACACACTTCTTGCATATATTCATACATCATTAGAAATTTTCAAGGACAATGGATGCCTGTGTTTGATGGTTGATTAGATGGTTGTTTGGATGGTAGAATATGCATTCTCCTTAACTTGGAGATTTCGGGGGCGAAATCCTTTAAGGAGGGGAGAATATAACACCCCGTAATTCTGTTAACACTAATATTCACAAATTAAAGAATAACTAATCTCAGATGGGAGAAATAAGGGAAACAGGTTGCGCCATTGTGTTCGTCTCGGAATTCTGGTTGAGATAGAGTCCAAGTTTGGGTGAATTGGACTTTGTATGAAGAAGTTATGGCCATCGAAAGTTTCAGAAAATTAAAAACAGATTTTGAAAAATTCAAATTTCGGGGTAAGACAGGCTAGGCGGGAAAATTCCCGCCAGGGCCAGGTCGACATAGGGTCGACCTTCCCTGACCAGGTTGACCATAGGGTCGACCTGGGGGTCGACTTGCCCCCCGGGCCAGATTTGTTTTATGACCTGTTGATGACTAGATGCTGACTCATTTGGGTTTCTGATATGCTCTGATTGGCTGGGATTAATTCTGGGTTGATCGGACGGCTTAAACTAATCCTAAACTCTATAAAAACACCTATAGACTCAAACCCTAAAATCAAAATAAAAATTAGATGCATGGCCTCCATGCCGTCACCTAGCAACTCAGCATAGCTGCCGCCAATTAGAGAGGAAGAAAGCTAATCTAATTCAATTCTTTTCAACTTAAACAACGAATCTTCTTCAAGGGAAAGCTATTACAACTTCAGAACTCAGAATTCAGAACTCAAGACCTTCTTTGAGTTGTGAGTTCGATAATTTTAATAAAATAATTAGCAAATTAATTGGATTGAGTTATAATGTGGACTATTTGGATATGATGTGAATTATTGATCGCATGTTATTATTCATGTAGTAAAATTGTGATGTTTATGTTGTAAATTCTATGATGCTATCTTGTAAAGTTGTGATCATCTATATTGTAATTTTATGATTGGCTTATGTATAATCGAATCACCATGTTGTCCATATGCTAGTTTGGGTATGTTGATTCATATGATAAATCATAAGCATGTATGCAAGATTATATTTTTATTAAGACATGAATCATATGCAAGTTGGGGAAAATTATATGTATAACCTTATATGCTTCATGACATCTATTTTTAGATCTAAAGTTAGGGTATGACATGTGTGTGTTATATGCCGAGTTCTACATGCTAGTTTACATGTTTAGATGTAAGTTTATACCATTGTTATGTTGCAGAAATCACATATGCAAGTTTATATGAATACATGTGTTTGAATATGAATCATGTTATGCAAGTTTGTGGTTACCGCCTATGCAAGTTTACACCTTTAGATGTAGATCTATGACATACAAGATTTATGCAAGTTTGTGACCATTATCCCAACAAGTTCACACCTTTAGATTTTGGGTCCATGACATATGTAGTTTTATGCAAGTTGTAACTTTGGCCTATGCAAGTTTCAGATGTAGAACATCTTCACACATGCAAGTTCACCCCTATGTTTAGATCTAGTTTTAATTATATGTATGTTGTGATGTTTTCTCTTTATTCCATGAGTTATACTATTCGAGTCTACCGTATATTTTACGTTAAACGAACAAACATACAACGTGGGGTAAAAGGGGATAATATTAAAAGATTTAATTGGCATAAATGCCTTAAAAAGGCATAAAATAAATTTGTGATGAAATTGGTATGATTTTATATACCATAAATAGATGGACATAATTGAGTCAATTATGGCCATAGTTAAATTTGGAATTAAGTAATAATTTGAATAGGGAAAGTAATCCAAATTGGGGAATGATTAATTAGGAGTAATTAATCGTCTAAGACGCGACGTTAAGCTCTTTTGTAGTGTAAGACTGCCCAGACTCACCCGCCAAATCTAGCTGCCACAAATGTCATTCTAATTTGGAGGTCTTAGGCATAAATTAAATACGTAACAATTGTAAAGACATGAGGTTAGGCTCTTTTGTGGTGTAAGACTGCCCGAACCCGCCCAGCAAATCCAGCTGCCACAAATGCCAGTCTAATGTGAGAGGTATTTATGAGGTTACGGTCTTAATGAATTAAGAAACACTTAACCAGATAAACATGTGGTGGGGCATGAGGGGGTTAAGTGGGTGCCTTGGGTGGCATGTGGAATCTAGTGGGTGCCTTGGGTGGCATTTGAAATACGATTAGAAATACTTAACCAAAATTGAAACATGTAAGTGAACATGAATAAGAAGTGGGTTAAGTGGGATGTACTAGAGGGGACCAAGCTTAGGTGGATAGCTTGTTTCAAGTAATGGGGGCCCGTTTCAACCAGTAACGCATACGTATCTTTGTGGGCTCGACCCAAGTCGAGGATGGGACACGCATACTGGGCTTGACTGTAAGAGGCCAAAACGGGTTAGCGGTGGCAACGCAAGTCCAATAAGTTCATATGCGTGTATGGACCCGGGTTGGTAGGTAAGACGTTGTTGCATCGTGTAGGTATAAGCCGTGCATTATTTGTGTTATCGGGTGCCACTTTGGAGAGTGATACACCCCACTGTGGGGCCATCACGGGTATTTACGAGTTAGGGAGTAGATCGCTTGGGGGTAATGGGTACACCTTGTGGAGATAGGAGCAGGCGGCACCTATGAAGGCAGCTAGGGGTGCACGAAACTACCAATATCATTATTAAGTATGTAGGCGGGATCAACCTTAAGGTGACTAGTGGTGGTGCAGTATAGCAATTATCTTATAGTGTTGGTGTTGTTTAGTAATTATCTTATAGTGGGTTAGGTGCGCTTTAGCGATATCGTTGTTCATCTTGTTTCCTTGTTTACTCTGCCATACTCAATGGTTCATGGTCATTTCCTGATTTTCCAACTTATGCCTTAGCCTAGTTACTTTGGTGATTATATTGTTAAAGTTATCGCACTCGCCAGACTTTATGTCTGACCCCCTTTGTTTCCTCCTCTTTTCTTCCTCCCCCCCCTCCCCCGAGGTGCTTAGGTTGGAACTGCACCAGCGGAGCTTGATTTTGGACAACTGTGCTTCTTGCTTTTAGAAGATTGCTTGGATCGCTGAAGTAAAGTTCAGCCTCTCTTTTATTTATGGCTATTTTGTATTGGGGATTATGTCTTTCAATTTATGTACTTTGATTTAGTCAAGATGGATATTATGTACTTGGCTCTGGTTTTGATGATGTAATCAAACATATGTATTTTCCGCTGCAATGAAATAAAGTTTTTAATTTTTCAAGTATTGTTTATATCTATCTTGTTGTTAATGCATTCCCTTTGTGAGTGACATTAATGGACGTGGGGTGTTACAGAAGCCGCCCTCTCACCTCCTTGAATACGTCCGGAAAATCTCTAACTATGGGCACCAAACTGTGAACATTTACAGAAGAGTCTAAGGAATCCAAGAAACTAAGATTGATTGACCCTCATAGGTAGAAAGAAATCTTGAGAGTCCTACTATGGCACATCAAAATCCTCACAACTCCCCTCTCACAATCAAGGATAGCCCCATACATGGCCAGACAATCCATCCCTAGAATAAGCATGTGACCATAAAACCCAGTACATATGCGTCACAATCAAACTCGGCGTCAAGAAAGAAATCCTAAAACTCCTACATATCATAGATAGGTGAGCCATACCTCCTATTGGTATTGAGAAAACTACTAGATCAAAAACTATAGAAGTATTTAGGTGCAGAGTATCAACCACAGAACTGGATACGAAAGAATGAATAGCACTGGAATCGAACGAGGTCCTAATAGGAAAGTCAAAAATAGAAATCAAACCTTCTACAACGACCTTGCTACCTCTTTCCTAACTGCTACCACCAATCAAAGCCGCCTCAATTATATGAACCTGTGCTCCGGGCGAACCTATTCCTTGTCCCTACCTATGAGGGCACTGCCTGCTATAATGTCTCATTTGTCCGTACTGAGAGAAGGCACCCTTCTTAGTTGTATTCTTGCAATCTTTGACTAGGTTTCCCATCATACTACACCCATGGCACTTCACTTCCTTCTTGATTTGTGCTTTATCCTGCTTTTCTCCTTTTTTTTGTACACTTATCTTGGGCCACCACTTTTTCTTTCCAAAACCCGTTTTGGCCACCTCAGTATTAACCACTTATGTACTCACCTTTCCATCTCTTGCATAAGATCCATCTCCACCAAAGCCTCAAAAGTCATACCCATAGGAATGTATGTCAATGCTAATCCTTGGAAGGGTTGGTTCAGTCCCCTCGCAATCCTCAATGCCCTCTTATGTGCAACATTAACCAATCCAAGCCAAATCTCGCCAACTTGGTAAAGTTATTCACATACTCCTTAACCGACATATCACCCTTTCTCAAACTCATGAATCTTTCCAATTGCATCCCTTCTTCAGCTTGTGACAAAAAAATTCTCTAGAACTTATCATTGAACTCATCCCATGTGCTCATGGCCTACTTCGCCTCGATCACTTCCCACTAGTACGAAACCTCTCCTTTCAGTTTTCAGGCGACCATCTAAATCCTCCTTATGTCACCAAGCTCTAAAAATGTAAGTACACAATCGGTCTCCCTAAGCTAATTATGAGTATCAGAAAAAACTCTTCGATCCAAGAAATGACTTGCTGCCTATAGGGAAAAAAATCCTTATAGGGCTTAGAAAAAATAGCTGCTGGATTCAGTAGGACAACTGCTGCTGCAGAAAAAGGTTGGGCATTTGTTTGCCTTTCGTCAGGCACTGTAGCTTCAACATACCTACAAAACCATGCTAGGACGGGAACACCCTCCTAAAAAAAAGGAGCCCAAGACATGCTGAAAAAGAAAAGAGACAATGATTCAAAAAGGAGTCATGAGAATATTGTAGTTGACTTGAGAGATTATCTTTCAAAAACAAGTTTTACTTGGAAATACATTACTATTGAAAACATTTTTTCAAAATCTTTTCTCTAGTCTGATAACCTTAGGATCTGATATCAAATGAAACACTCCACACCCCTTAACGTCACCCAAATAAGGATGCGCTAAGGTTTATGAAGCGCCTAAGTATAAATTAACAAAACAGAGACTAAAATTCACAAGACAAAAATATAACACACAACGGAAATTTCAAAACGACAATTAATAAAGCGAGTCAAATCATAGTGCTTATTACATTTTTACCAAATAGTCATCAAAATAAAACAAAATACACTATCTCGTGGAAAAGCACAATATCAAAGTACATAAGTAAAATCATCCCTCTTAATGCCAATATAATAATTAGAAAAAGAGAAATGAACCAATACATGAGTCTGAATACGAGTTTGAATCCAAGCTGAATTGAAAAATCAAGAATCACAGCTGAGACCCACCACCCTACGGACTTAGGGGGAAGAAAACAAGAAGGAGGAATCAACTTAGGTCAAACATAAGTCTTTTGAGTTCTATTAATTTCTAGCATGAGCTTAAGTTAAGGAAGCATTAGAAAAATGAATTGTTTTAAGGACATAAAAGTATAAAAGTGGTAAACAAAGTTAAGCACGAACAAAGATTCGCTTCTCATTCATATCTAATATTGTTGCATCAGCTTATCAAAGATATAATAATTAGTCTATATCTAATTTCTACCCATCGATCGACTCCTATAACCACAATGTGATAACTTATGCTAGCTATGGAACTCAGGGTTATCAATCCCAAGCCCATCAACTAAAAGGACATGGCTGTTAATCACAGGTGTTACACTGGCTTATTTTGCCTTATTGGTGTGATGCACACTCATAATCCCACCGGAACGCGCTCGTACTACCTCGTTTGGACCTCTTACTATCTAGTGCAATAAAGTGTGCCCTCACCTCTACCTAGTGTGAGACCTCCATAAATGATAATAGGGATACTGCCTTATACGGGTCCCCACCCAAATATGAAATTGACACAAGTCACCCCTATACTTGGTTCCCATTTATTTTTCTATTAGCCCACCTATTTTCCCCAATTAGTCCAACATTGCCGAAATGGACTTTAACTACAATCTTATTATTTTATTACGCCTCTTATTTCCCCATTCGGCCCCATGCTGCCAGAACAGACCTAATCTAAGAGCCACTTATGTTTCCCCAATCAGCCCCACATTGCCGGAACGGACTCCCACTGCCATTTTATTATTTTATTATGCCGCTTATTTTCCCCAATCAACCCTTTGCTACCAAAATGGACCTAAACTACGAGCCACTTATTTTTACCAATCAGCCCCATGCTACCGGAATGGACTCCACTATCTTAGCTTATTAATTTTGTTTTTAATTTAACTAACAGAATTCAAGTTTATTAATAAGCCCAACATAACCTCATGTTATATTCCTAGGTAGTATTAAACATTTTTAATTAATGTTTATTCTTTTATACAACCCAAACCCATGTTACTTAGCGCAGTACTAAGTTACCTATTCCACTTTATATATTTGCATGTTCTCCAATTACGTTTTTACTTTTATCCCCAAATTACGGTCCAATACTGATTATAATATTAAATTAGCTCTAGCATGCCCAATTGTCCCTTTTTATTCAGTTCAACATTATTCCAATTTTAGTGCAAAATAACGATAAAGGCTCTCTTTAGGCCTAGGCTTGGCGCTAAAAGAAAATGGGAAATGTTCTATACTACTAACAAGGCCTAGACTCAAAAATAAATAAAACAAATTGAATAGGGAATAACCGAACTGAAATAAAATCAACACAGAGAAGGGGGAAAAAGGACAATTATTTATAAATAGCAAATAATTGGAAAGAAATAGGCATAGACAATATATAAACGATACATAAATTACAGGAACTTTACAGAAAAACTAAATACATAAATACTGTAAATAACTGTAAACATTAAACTTGCAAATTAAAACTATTTAACTATCTAAATTTTCCTACAAAAGTTATTAACCTAGAAATCACATAAAAACTCAAAAATCTTAGAAAGAGAGCTTCCCATATAGCCATTTCTTATTCCAGCAGAATCTCTGCCTCCAAAAGCATTTATAAAAATAATTATTTAAAAGTATTAAACTTCTCTACCCCCGTAAAAATTTAATTATTCGGCCCTTCCTAATTTTGATTATAGGCTAGGGGAAGGAGAAGAAGACAGAGAGAAAGAATGGATGTGAGAGGCACTTCTGGTTTATATATAGGTTTTACTGGGTGTCCTCATCCGTCCAAATTTTGGATTAAATCTGGGCCAACCACATCACTGGACGAATCAGAAAGTGCCACATCAGCCCCTGGTCCAAAATTGAACCATTAAAACTAAGCCACATCAGAAAATAACGTTGGAATAATATAAAACGTTCATTCCCGAAACATGTTCTCCAAGGAACACACCTACAAGCGTGTTGGTTCAACCCACCTACGCCTTAGGTCAACATAGGCTGATCCAAGCACTTATGGGTCGAAACTAGGTCGACCCAAGTGGGAATGGGTCGTCCCACTTGACCCGTTTATCTAATATATTATTATATATAAATTTTGATTTTTGTCTTATCTTCTGTAATTCGTAACTTATTCGTTTTAACTCCATTTTCAACAAACCAAGTGCCTAAATTTATCAAAAAATTACAATGGACCCAATGGTGCTAGTCCTGTTGTCCAATTCTGAAAATTATTTTGATTAATATTTTATTTATTACCCTTTTCTATTTAATTATTATTTACTAAAATTCGGGGTGTTACAATTGTAATATAGTAGCGTATATTTTACATGTGCCGACTCTGTGAATGTAGAGATAGGTTATGTATGTTTCTTTATACCCTATGTGTCTTCTACTATTATGACTTTTACAATATTTTGAGAATTATTTGTCGCTCAAACCAGACTATTGTCTAACCAAATTTTTTGTTTCCTCTTGGGAACTCATCGAGTATGTTGATGAATATGTTAGGTAATAGGTGTAAGCATGAATTAGAGTTGCGCAGGTGGACTGGTAGGAGATGTCATCTTCTCATATTAATACTTGGACAAGTGTTACTCCACTATGTGTTACTTTGGAGGCGTGATAGTGTTGAATATTTATTATTGAAGACAGTTAGCCATTTGAGTTTATTTATCTTTTATATAAAGTATATTACTATTTCACTCAATTGAATGTGTCTACGTAACCTGATTATGTGGTTTATATAGTTATTGTTGTCTTCCATGTTATATATATATATATATATGTATATGATTACTATACATTATGTGATGCACTGTGAGATGTACAACATTTTTTCTAATTTTGTTTTATGTTTTCTTCTTTTTGTTCTCTTCATATTTTCCTTTTTCTTCTCATTTTCACTCCTATTCTCTTATTTATTTCTTTTCAAAGTCACTTTACGGCGATCAGGTGCTTTTACAATGTTTTAATGGATTACATGAGCACTGGTGGCGTAGGGTGGTCATCACGGTTAGTATTAGAGCTAAGGTTAGAATTTCTAACCTATGCGGTATCTAAATTAAGAGTTAATATTTACGGGGGAATGCATATTTGTAATTTTTTTTAAATCTATGTATTAGTTGTATACATATAGCGTTTATTGTTTCGCACAGAAATTTTACTTTAATTATTTTCTCTATTAGCGAGCGATCGTCCTATCTACTTATCTGAGACGATCTAGAGAACGAGAATTGTGAAAATCGCCATACAACATCGGTGCTTACATAACCAAATACCACGTTATACAAGCACTTGGTCGACGCACTACGGTTGTCATGAGGAAGAAATAGTATAAAAGAAGAGAAAAGAAGAGAAAAGAGAAAGAAAAGAAAAAGATAGAAGAGAAGAGAAAAAAGAGAACATGAATAAACCAAACAGAACACAAACATGATCATAGAACCAGACGTATATCTCACAGCGCATAAGGTAACATGTAATAATAACAATCATAGGTATAAAACAGACGCGACAATAATAACTATATTAACCACAAAATCAAAGTACGTAGGCTCATGTATTTATATAGAACAGTAATAGAGTTTATACTAGCGATAAATAAACTTAAACTGATAATTTGTCTCTAATAAGAATACATAACACCATCAAGTCTCCAAAGTGTCACATAATTTAATAAACAATAAGGATACAAGCATAAATATGTAAAATGTTACCTCCAGCTAATCCACCTGCACGGGTCCAAATAATATACCTATCACCTGACTGCTCATCAGTCATCGATAAGCACCCAAGATAATAAGAGGGAATTAAAATCTTGGATCAGACAACGGTCTGATGTGAGCAATAAATAATTCTCAAAGTACTATTAAAGTCATAATAGTATATACGACATGGAGGGTATGGAGAATCATACCCGTCCTTCCCCTACATCCACATAGTTAGCACATAACAAAGGTATATGCTACTTTATGCTAAACATCAAGTAAAGAGGGTGTGATATATGTTTTAAGTACAAAATGGTGATAAATAGTCGAATATCCATAACATCCATCATAACATTCACTCATTTAGTGCGTTGGATACACATAGCATTTGTATGATTCCATCTCCAGATCAAGGACAATTATTGTCCTGGTTCCTTGTACTCGAATCCAGGCCACCTAGACAACCATGAGCTACTTTATGTAATGATAGTCTGGGGCATCCAGATCTAAGAGCCATTGTAGCTCCAATGGTTTGATAGTTCTTTTACCGATATCTGATCTATTTAATGGGATCTTTTCTATTTCCTTTCGATCTTGTGGTTCAGAATACATTTCCTTTTAGTATACTTGAGAGATAAACATGTCTTGCTAATGCGCTTTTGTTTACAGAAGTTGATCCCTTTGGAATATAACTGAAGGTCTCATCGGCTACAAACTTGCCTGCTTCCAGCTCTTATCTCCTTGTATGTTTCTTCGGGTGCTTTGCCCCTGGTTTGCTCCCTTTGCTATTTCTTGTAGGATTATCACGTCCGAAATTAATTCCGTTTCAGTTAAGGCCGAAAGGGGCTTTTGGTTTGAGGTTAATCCCTTTTAGTTATGTTGAAAAGCAGATTTCTTGCTGAAGGGAAATTCTTTTTTCTTCTCTTCTTTTATTTCGAAAGGGATTCGCTGAAGACTTAGTAGTGCTCTCTTCAGGGCACTGTCGGCTTTTGCACTCCTTTACTTCAACTTTAAATCTTGATTTGCCCTAGTTATTTTTGGTGCTAACAGCTGCAATAATCCACTCGTCTTCTTCTGCTCAACTTTTACTAAATGGCAATTCATACACTTTGAGATCAATCTTCCAATATCTCCTTTAGTACCTTCACCATAGCAAATTTTTCCATATCTTAATATATTTTATTACCAATAGGGTGAATAGTCAATCTAGAGTTATAACATTCCCTTAGAACCTCATCTCTCAATCCATCCATATCGGGAACAATCAATCTTCCATCCTTATGTAGCCAGCCATCTCAATCAACTTCATAACTGTTCATTCTTTCATTTCGACTCTAATTTCCCATCTTTGAATGATCTCAGCAAGCTTGAAATCACGTCTTTGACATTCTCCAATCCTTTCGATGAGAGCAGGTCTAATAGATAAGTTTTCCAAAATCTCAGGCCCCAATTTACAGTGAGGCCTAAAATCGAACCCAACCAAATAGTATAAGTGCTTCCACTCAGTAACAATCGGTCCCAAACTCGCATGTCTTCTATTTAATGCATCGTTTTCCGCATTACCTTTCCATGGAATATAGGCAATACCAAAATCATAAGATGCTAAAAACTATAACCACCATTGCTGCCAAAGGTCCAAATCCTTTTTGAAGAAAAGATTCTTTAATCACTTATGATCCGTAAATTGCTCAAATCTAACCCCCAACGTATAATTCCTTCACATCTTCAGAGAAAACACTATCCCTGCTAAATCCAAATCAAGAGTCTGGTAAATCCTTTCATGCAGCTTCGGTTGTCGACCCGTATAAGTCGCAACTTTTCCTTTCTACATTAGCACGGATGCCAATCCAATACCACACGCGTCGATATAGAAACCATTTACTCTTTCCCTCTTGGAGTAGCAAATACAGAAGCAGTTGTTACTCTCTCTTTCAAGTCCACAAAAGCATGCTACACTTAGAGTCCCATGCGAAGAACTGATCATTCTTCATCAATCCAGTCGATGGTGCGACTATCATTAAAATGTCCCTGATAAATGGTAGATAATATCCAGCTATACAAAGGAAACTTCTTACATCCTTAGCATTTTGGTTAATCAAAATCTGGATTGCTGAAACCTTAATCCACCGCTATTTCTTATCCTGATATGACATGACTTAAGAACCCAACTTTTTCCTTTCAGAAGTGATACTTCAAAAACTTAGCTCTCAGTTGATGCTTCCTTAAGATGTCCAAAACAATACTCAAATGTGTCTTGTGTTCTTCTGTCCTAGAGTAAACCAATATGTCATCCACGAACATAAGCACGAACCTATTCAACTGATCTTTGAAAACCTTATTCATAAGATTCACAAAATATGTTGATGCATTAGTCAATCAAAATGGCATCATCAGCCACTCTTAAAATATGAATGGTGTCCTAAACGCAGTCTTTGGCATATTATCCTTGACCACTCTCAGTTGGTGAAATCTCGTTGCCAAACTTATTTGGGAAAACTATTTAACTTTGTGAAGTGGATCAAACAATTCATAAATCCTCGACAATGGGTATTTGTTCTTCTTGGACACCTTATTCTACTCAAAATAATCCACACACGATCTAAATGATCCATCAACCCTGTTTGCAAATACAAATGGTGCACCCCACTCGAATACGTTTCTCCGAATGAATCCTTTACTCAAAGGATTGTTCACTTTCACCTCCAATTCTCATTGTTCTCTAAGCACCATCCTCCTAAAAGGAATAACAATAGGTATGGTTCCATCTGCTAGATCAGTATGAAACTCAATTTCCCTCTGCGGCGACAGTCCTTTAACCTCGTCAAAGACATCAAAATACTCTCGAACGGTCGACGTCGATGTCAACCCATCTTGTGAAATTGCAAGCGAATATAAAATGCTGAATATGACCCCATCCTCTGGCAAGAAGCATATCACAACCATCCACCCTTCCACATTCCCGACCGTCACCTCAATCTTCTCGCAATCAACTATAGTCGCATATTTTTGAGCCATTTCATCTGCATAATAACCTCAAACCCAGAGAAGTTCAAAAAAAAAAAAAAAAACAATCACAACAAAAGAGAAAGTATGACTTGATAGGACTAGACCACTACAAAGCACATAAGCACTAGAAAATCCCCTATCGAGTTAGTCACATCAATGGTCTATCAACAATCTCAGATTCTAAATCTAGCTTGCACGTAAGATCATTACCTTTAAAAATGTGATGCGTTAGAATCAAACAAAACTCTACTAAAACACCTATGATAGAAATCCTACCTTGATTCACAATTGTATCCCGTAGCTTTCAGTAGGAATATGACAAGAAATCATAATATATTCCATAACATACGCCTCTACTAATTGTCTATCCTTAGGAAGATCTGGATAGTCCTTCTCCACATGTCCAATCTTATCACAACTAAAACACTTCATCTTCTTATAAATCTTGTAATTCTCTATAAGATGGCCCATATTCTTGCATGTAGGAAAAAATAACTTAAGTTTGCTTTTCCTCTTTTGTTGAATCTACTTTCTCCTTTTTCTTTGATTTTTCTTACTTTCATTACTTCATTAGGGCTTAGGTTCCTTTGTAGCATTAATGGTAGTAGTTGCATTAGAAGGCATGTTTCCATATCTTAAATCCTTCCTTGAAACAACAATATTAATCTCCTCCTCCTGACTCTTTACTCGACACCTAAATATATTCAAAGACGATTTCCTCCTCGATGTATCCTCTCCATCCAAAGAAGAAGAATTCTTGCTCTGCTTACCAAAATCAAACCTATGCGTCTGCACATGAACACCACCATCTATTGCCACTTTTGGGGCATATATCCTTCTCAAGTTCAATGCCATCATGGCCTTGAACATAGCTGGGTAACCGGGAGTAGCGACACCCGATCAACCATCTTCCCTTACCACTTTAGAAGCTAGCTCATTACGAGCGGCATTCCTCATATTTCGACAATCATTCATTTTCCAGAACAGTAATGATCAGTCAACATCAGAGAAAAACCGCAATGGTGCTCAAATACATACTAATATACTATACTATATATCATTATATAGTTAAAATTCAAATAATATTACAAGTACGCCTCTCATATGCCTTTACACTCTTGAACTTTGGTAAAATTTATTAACCAAAGCTCTAATACCACGTGTGATGACTGCCCTATACCTGTTGCACCAGACTATAGGAAAAGTGCACTAGATGACGTGCTAGTTCAATATGGGACGATAATCAAGAAAAGTAAATAAATAATAATAATATTGCATATAACTTACAAAACATGGACAACATACAACAATAATGCATGGAACAGGATATAACAATGAAGCATACTAAAGCAAGGAATCCCATATGCATAAAATTTCAGAAATAATGTACAATACATCTCAATATCTGATGTCTGAATACATCAAGCCTCACTACATCCATCGTCAAAGTGTATAATAGTCAATAGCGGAAGTCATCCAAAGAGCTATATAGTTAGATAGTAACATGTAATCTTCTATTTCATCAGTCAACTGTTGCCTTGTGACCAAACATACAACCTACTACTCGGTCTACTCAACAACATCACTGATGAGCACCCCAGGGTAACAAGAGGAAACATAAAACCTTAGTTCAGATAACACTTTAGTATGAGCAATAAAAGACTATCAACATCCATACAGAAAAATGTGATACTAGACAGTTAAAGTCATACCTGACCAGTCTTTACAACTAAAGAGTTAGCACATAATAATCACATAAAATAAGCTACTTAAACTTCATAGAATAGACAATAGTCAGAACAAGATTTTCAATCCCTACTTCTCTTTAACATCTTATACTAATAGCCTACCCACAAAAATAGAAAAGAATACATAAGCAATCAAAGCATCCATAACAAGCAATAACCTAATTATCACCAACTAAAGCCTTGAATATATTGATATTGAATAATTAGCCATTGCCATCCGTCAAGGGGTCCTAGAGAACCTCAATTCTAGTAGAAAAACCATACACTCCATGTACTTTTGTCTTCGTAAGGCAACAAGGAGTCCCCACGATGCCCCTGTTTCGAGTTTGCCAGAATCCTTTGAATTTCCATTGATTCCTTAGCACTTCCAATCACAGAAGAAAACACAACTCTATATTTAGCTCGAGTCCCACTTGAGTCAGTCCATTATATCGTTGCTTCATTCCACTTTGAGTTTCCCATCACGTTCATCTTCAACCACTCCTACTTGATTTCACAATCGAATAATAAATACCACTTTGACGATAACCTGTACTCCGTATGTAAGAGCTCGCATTTTACGTATTGGAAGATTGTAAAATATTTTTATTTTATTCCTTGAGGGTTAGATCATTCTCATCTTTTTATATGTTGCTTATGGGGTTGTGAGGCATGTCCATAATTTTTACCGATTTTGTTTGTGACCATTTTCCCTATGTCAGTTTTGTACAGGGAATAGCTTTTGACTCAGGTCGAATTAGAGGGTGAGACCTATGCCGTTGGAAAGGAATTGATGTTCGCGTTTCTGTAGAGTGGTTACATTAAAGATTTGACTCAGCGGTTTGGGAGTAATCGTTGTTTTAAGGGTTTTCAGTTGGTTGTCCAGGTTTTGGGAGACTAATGGGTTGATTTGGGAGAGGCCCATTAGTGGGCTGGTGGAAACTATAAATAGAGGGTGAGAGGTATGGGAAATAGTTTACTTCTCCATTCTCTCTTTTGGTGGCCTTATGCTCCTCCTTCCTCTAACACCTTTCCATCATTAAAAATCAAAATCCAAGGAGGGATATCATAGATCTGCACCATTGGAGGCTAGATCTACATCGATTGAAGCAAGGATTCATCAGATCAATAGGTTTAGTGTGAGGTGCTTGCTGTCCAGATTATTATTTCATCAATTTTAGCCTCTTTTGGGGAATCAGTGAATGATATGTGTCTCTCACATGGATTCAATGAAGTATATGAGTGTTTGTTCATGTTTTTCATCAATTTCAAGAGTTTTTCCATAGATCAATGCACTAATAAATCCCTTTTCATATGAATCACCTTATGATTTGATTTATCAAGTCTAGATAGGTAAATTCTATGTTGTTTCATATGATTATGCAAGGTAGATCTATGGTTTTGTTCGTATTTGCATTCATGGTGATTTTGGTGAATTTCACATAGTTATTAATGAAATGGCCAAATTGATGATGTTACTGGTTTCATAACATGTTCATGATTGTGTTGAATGGATTGGTTGAGTTGATTTCGTCGATCGTGTCAATTGGAGAAGTTTTGGTCGGAATTGGAGTCGCATTTGGGAAGTGCAGGTTTGGGGTCGGTCGAAGAGTTCTGTCTTGGGAAATAAGTCAAAAAGTTGCTCGGGCGGTTGCATGTAGGGTGGACGGTCAGTTTTGTTGGAAGGAAACAAGGATCAATCGCATAAGGCTTTGTTTGGTCGAGCAAGTAGAAAAGATCTGGGGTCTTGGTTCTCGAAGGCAAGTGGTTCGGTCGAGCGAGCCTGGGAATGATATAACGATTGGGTCGGTCGCTCTTAGCTGGTCGGTCGTGTTTTCCAGAATAGTTGGGTCTGGAGTGGGTCGGGCGATCCAATGTGGGAGGGTCAGACATGCTCTCCATAAGATCAGGGTCGGTCATTCGTCGTGGTCGGTCGCTCCAACCTAGATTGGAGAAAAGGTGGTCAATTCGAGGTGGGTCGGTCGGTCCAAGGTAGTGAGTTGGTCGTGTGTGAAGGGTTTCGGCAACGCTTGTAAGCACTGTGGTTGATGGCCTAAGTGCTATGGTTGGTTTCTTTAGCTAATGTTGATGAATGCTATGGACTATTAAGCATTATATTGATGTTATTTGGTTCGATAATGATAATAGCTTTGATGAGAGTCCAGATGAGGATATTCGAATTGATGTGATGTGTTCATTGTTCGATGAAAAGCAACGAATGTGCAGACAACTCAGAAGGTGTTGGGTTGTGGATAATGGTTACTCGAGTGGGACTTGAATTTGTGATTGGAAGCCGGTTATAACGACTAAGGAAGCGAAGGCTGAGAGATTATCGTTATCATAAGTTCTAGTAGACTCAAAGCAGAGGTACTTTGGGCAGTCATGAAGGGACTCGTACCTTTGGCAGTCGTGAAGGACCTAGTTGTCAAGGACAAACATAGGAGTCATGATGGCGTATGGAGTTATGCTGGAACTGGGGTTACCATTAGCCCTTGACATATGGCAGTCATGATGGGCCGTCATATGATTAACGATGGTTTCAAAGAAGGATTGACAGTAATAGCCAGAGTTTGTCATGGATGTTTGAATGTCTGGATGTTTTATTATACCATCTCACGAGGATTATCCAACGTCGAGAGAGATGTTTCTTGAGTGCTTGACTGATATTGGTTTAGGGCCCTGGGGAGAGTACTTGAGGGATGTTAAACTCGATTAGGATTATCTACGTGATACCTAAGTAATCTGGATGCTATGAATGCTATAGATGGTTGTTCTGATTTCCATGGACAAATTGTTGCTACCTAGGATGTTATGGATTGTAAAGGCTATCACCGTTGGATGTGGGGAAGATGGGTGTGAGTTCTTCTATAGTGTTGGGTAGTGGTTGGTAAATCAACCCATTCTCATATACCTTATTGACGAAGTTTTTTAGCTATTTTATCGCTCATTAAGATTGTTGTCTAACTCAAGGTGTTATGTTTCTCTCTTATTACGTTGGTCTGTTCATCCGGTTGTGGATGGAAAGACTGAGTAGCAGGTGATAGGTAATGCTTTAGTGAGGATGATGATGTTGATCGATGGCGAGTAGGAGGCTCACGTACCAGTTTTATTACTATAGAGTATTTTCTGTTTTCGTTGATACTTTATACTATGAGGGATGTAGTGAGGACCTTTGTATAGAAATATTATCCTAAGTTGTATGGATCTTTCTACGGGTTCTATTAAGAGTTTTCAGTTTCTACGCAATTGGATTTCACTATTGTTACATGTTGTATATGTTCTATTATATCTTATCCTTGAGCTGTGAGATTTACGACAGGTTTTGATTGTGCTTACCTACTTTGGTGATCGTCCATAGCTTCCTAGCACACCTTTAGCGCATTATTCCTCTTATTTAGTGGGGGGAGGGGGGCTGTGGGCGGTCATCACATTTGGTATCAATACTCTGGTTAATGATTTTAGAGAAAGTTATAAGATGTAATCACATAAGAGAGACGTACTTATAGATTGCAGTTGGATTCTTACTATATATATTAGCACATATAGTGGTAATGGTTGTTTTCCTTTAGCAGTTTTTTCCTGGAAGTGACTAATTATTCTAAATTGCAGATTTAGATTGAGTAGACGACCATCAAGACACGCTACTAGGGGAGCTAATACTGGAGGGAAAATGGTGGTGAACCGGACCACCCATCCATGTTCGAGGCCATGGCGGCAACGATCATGAATAGGGTTCCTACTCCAGTGGCGGCTACGGTTGATGTTGGAGTTCCAGTGCCTAGAGCTGTAGAATTTGCAAAGCTATGCAAAGACTTTTCTTCATTGGGAAAACAATTCAAGGGCACTGAACCAGTTGAAGAGGTTCAAATATGGTTGGATACTTGTGTTAGGATCTTCAAGGACTTAAGCATTGATGATGCAACAAAGAGGAAGCTTGCATCAAGGTGGTTAGAAGGCAAAGCGATGGAGTCGTGGAACTCTGTCACACTTGAGACTCCTGAAGAGGATGTTTCATAGAGTTGTTCCAAGCTAAGTTTGAAGCGAAGTTTATCTGCACCGTGCAAAAGTCGATTCTGTTTAAGAGATTCGTGGAGCTTAAGCAAAACGGTCGCCAAGTTCTTGACTATATTTCTGACTTTGAGGCTTTGTCGAAGTATGCTCGTTCATATGTTGATACTCCTTATCAAAAGAACGAGAAGTTTGTCTTGGGGTTGGATAAATAACTTAGGAATCAGCTTGTGAATCATCTCGATGATAGCTTTTAGTAGATCGTCGAGAAAGATTTGAGGCATGAAAGTCTGTTTCCTAAGAAGATGTCTGTTGTTGCACCTAATGAAGAACGGAAGCCACAACAGAGTGGTAATAATAAGAAGAGGAAGCAACAACAACTAAAAGGGAAGAATGGCCAGAAGAAGCTTAAGAGTGAGTCTGTTTGCTTCAATTGCCAACAGAAAGGCAATTTTGCTAATGAGTGCAAGAACCCGAAGGTTGTGAGGAAGTGTCACAATTGTGGCAAGACTAGACATCTCAAGAAGGACTGTCCAGAACTAGCTAAGGGGAAGCAAATTGTGAAGGCATATGCTTTGGAAGCCGTGCCAACTTCTTCAAGAGCTCCTAGTGCAGAGGAAAAGGGAAAGGGTGTCGTGGTGCAAGGTACTATTTCTGTTAATGGTGTTTCAGTTCGTGTGCTTTTTGATATTGGAGCATCACACTCATTAATTTGCAATGAACTTGTTTGTAGCTTGGGTTCGGAACCCGAGATTTGTGATAGACCATTGACCTTGACTAATCCAGTTGGGTGTTCTCCAGTTTGTGCATGTTGTGTCGTGGTCTAGTGTTGTCGAGTCATGGTTGCTCTCTTGTGTGTGATTGCTTTGTTCTTAACTTCGCTGGATTAGGGATCATCTTGGGCACGGATTGGCTCAAGAGGTATGCGGCAAGGGAAAATTGCGAGAAGCTAGAGGTGAGGGTCGGGGATGTGGAAGGGCGAAAGGTTGTGATTAGAAGTAAGAGTGAAGAGGGGGTCTTCGTGAGTTATTTATATTTGCTTGGGGTTCCACAAGAAGACCTGTCATCAGTGCTGATCGCTAATGAGTATGTAGATGTCTTTGACGAGGTCAAAGGGTTGCCGCCGCATCATGGGATCGAGTTTAGGATCGATTTGGTCGAGGGTGCTAGACCAATCATTATGCCTCTTAGGCGGATGGTGCCTAAGGAATAGCAAGAGTTGGAGGTGCAAGTTCGAGACCTTTTAGGAAAAGGATTCATTCGGAGAAGTGTTTCCGAATGGGGTGCACTGATCGTGTTTGCCACCAAGGCAGATGGCTCGTTAAGATTATGTATGGACTATCGTGAGCTGAACAAGGTGACTAAGAAGTACAAGTATCTGTTGCCAAGGATTGATGACTTCTTCGATCAGCTTCTTGAAGCCAAAGTGTTTTCTCAGATGATTTGGCAATGGGATTTCATCAGTTGAGGGTGGCAAAGGAGAGGGTGGCAAATACTGCTTTTAGGATACCATCCGTGTTTTTCGAATGGTTGGTGATGCCATTCGGATTGACTAACGCACTAGCGTATTTCATGGATCTTATGAATAGGGTATTCTGAGATCAGCTGAACAAGTTCATGCTTGTGTTCATAGATGATATTCTGGTTTACTCTAGGAATGAGGAAGAACATAAGAAGCACTTGAGATTTTTTTTGGAAATCTTGCAAAAGCATCAGCTGAGGGCTAAGTTTTCGAAGTATCACTTATGGAAGAATGAAGTGAGGTTCTTAGGTCATGTTGTTTCTGGAAATGAGATAACAGTCGACCCCGCTAAAGTGGCAGCAATCTAGGATTGGGGTAGGCCTAAGAATGCGACAGATGTTTGGAGTTTCCTTTGGTGGGATGGTTATTACCGATGGTTTATCAAGGATTTCTCTAAGGTAGCTACACCGTTGACAGGATTGACAAAGAAGAACCAAGTGTTCATATGGGATGCGAAGTGTGAACAAGCATTCGGAATCGTAAAGGAGAGATTGAAGAGTGCACATGTGCTGACCATTCCAAGTGGGAATGAAGAGATAATAGTGTACACTAATGCATGTGGTACTGGACTTGGAGCGGTACTAATGCAGAAAGATAAGGTTGTGGCCTACGCGATTCGACAGATGAAGCCACATGAAAGGAATTACCCAACTCATGATTTGGAGTTGGCAGCGATTGGTTTGCTCTGAAGATGTGGAGACATTACCAGTTGGGAGTTCGGTTTGAGTTGTTTTCGGATCATAAGTCGATGAAGTATCTTTTCTCCCAAAAGGATTTGAATCTTAGACAACAACGATGGTTGGAGTTTCTGGCATCATATGATTTTGGTATAGCCTACACTCTGGGAAAAGTAACGCAGTGGCAGATGCGTTGAGTCGAAGGCATGCAAGTTTGAGAGAGATGTTTTCAGAATGGAAGAGCCTCGAGTATTTAGCAAATTTCGATTTTAGGCCAAAATGCAAATTGGAACCTGACATGTTAGCAAGCTTATCGATAAGAACAACTCTCATCGAAAGGATCGGCAAAAGCCAAAAGCGAGATGCAAAACTTATCGAGTTTATCCAGAGACTAGAACCAGGAGATAAAGAGTTCGAAGTCCATCGAGAAGGTTGGCTTCGAAAGCAAGGGCGATTAGTTGTTCCCAATATAGATGGATTGAGGGATGAGGTTCTGAGAGAATGTCATCACTCGAAGTTGACAATTCATCCTGGTGGTAATAAGATGTATCAGGACATGAAGCAAGTCTACTACTAAGAGGGAATGAAGCGAGATATTGGAAAGTTCATTTCTAATTGTATGAACTATCAGTTGGTGAAAGCTGAATAAAAGAAGCCGAGTGGTTTTCTTTTACCATTAGAAATTCCTACGTGGAAGTAGGAGCAAGTATCGATGGATTTTATCGATGGACTACCTAGAACTAGCGCAGGAAATGAAGGGATTTGGTTCATAGTGGATCGCTTGACCAAAAGTGTGAGATTCGTTCCTATTAAGTAGACTAGGATGGCGTCGAAACTGGCTGAACTTTATGTGAAATGAATAGTTCGATTCCATGGTGTCCCGAAGAGTATAGTAAGTGACCGAGATCCATTGTTTACGAGTGGATTTTAGAAAAGTTTGCAGGAGGCTTTGGGAACCGAGCTATGTTTGAGTACGACTTATCATCCTCAAACTGATGGTTAGACCGAGAGAGTCAATCGAGTTTTGGAAGATCTCCCGAGGGCTTGTGTGTTATACTTCGGTGGATTATGGGAGGACCATCTACATTTAGTCGAGTTTTCCTATAACAATAACTATCGGTCTAGCATTGGGATGGCACCATACGAGGCGTTGTATGGGAGGTCGTGCAATTCTCCAGCTTATTGGTTAGAAACTGGAGATAAGTTGATACTTGGGCCAGAGATGATTAGAGAAACCTCGGATTGTATCGAGATCATTCGGCAACGAATAAAGGCAGTCCAAGATCATTAGAAGAGTTACGCCGATAAGCATCACAAGGACTTGGAATTCGACATTGGCGATATGGTTTTCGTGAAGATTTCTACATTAAAGCATGTGGTTTGATTCAGAAATAAATATAAATTAGCTCCAAGGTTTGTTGGACCGTTTCCGATAGTCAAGCGAATTGGAAAGCTCGCATAAAGACTAGAGTTACCTGAGAAGATGTCGAGTGTAACAACCCGCATTTTACATATCGGAAGATCGTAAAATATTTTTATTTTATTCCCTAAAGGTTGGATCATTCTCATCTTTTGATATGTTGCTTATGGGGATGTGAGACATATCCATAATTTTTCCCGATTTTGTTTGTGACCATTTTGCCCCTGTAAGTCTTGTATAGGGCATAACTTTTGACTCAGGTTGAATCAGATGGTAAGACCTATGCCATTGGAAAGGGATTGATGATTTCCTTTCCGTAGAGTGGTTACATTAAAGATTTGGCTTAGTGATTTGGGAGAAATCGCTATTATAAAGTTTTTCAGTTGGTTGTCCAGGTTTGGTAAACCCTAATGGGCTGAATTGGAGAGGCCCATTAGTGGGCTGATGGGAGGGTATAAATAGGGGTGAGGGATATGAGAAATGGTTTAGTTTTTCATTTCCTCATTGGGTGTTCTTGTGCTCCTCCTTCCTCTAACACCTTTCCACCATTAAAAATCCAAATCCAAGGAGGGAAATCATAGATCTACACCATTGGAGGCTAGATCTAAATCAAGTAAAGAAAGAGTTCATCGGATCAAAGTGATTGGTACGAGGTGCTTGCTGTTCACCTATTTCATTGATTTTAGCTTGTTTTGGCAAATCGGTGAGTGATTTACATCTCTCACATGAATGCAATGAAGTATGTGAGTTTTTGTGCATGTTTCTCATCAAATTGGAATGTTTCACCATAGATTTACACCATTATATGTCCATTTCCATATGAATCACTCTATGATCTAGTTTAGCAAGTTTTACCCTTTAGTTCCATGTCATTACATATGTTATATAAGTTAGATCTCTCATTTTGATCATTTGTTCATTTTGATGGTTTTTGGTGAGGTTTACATCATTTTTGTGGTAGTCATCATATTCATGTTGCTAGCGATGTTAAGGCATGTTCATGATGGTGTTTGATGATTTTGGTTGAGTCGGTTTCGTCGTTTGGCGAAGTTTTAATCGAAATCGGAGTAGAATGGGGATATGCAGAAAGTGGATCGGGTCGGCAAGGAGTGGATCGGGTCGGTCAAGTCATGGCTTGGGTAGTAAGTCAGGTTGGGTCGGGTCAGTCAGGTGGGAACATACCTGGTCGGGTCGGTCAGTTGATGGTGGGTCGGGTCGGTCAGGTTGGTTGTAATCTGGTCAGTCGGATCGAAGTTCATATTCATGAATGGTGCAACCGGTCGGGTCGGGCTAGACTGGATTGGGTCGGCTGGTTGGAATATGAATGAGAGGAGCGGGTCAGCCGTAGAGTGGGTCGGTCTGTAGCTGGTCCGTCTGGTAGGGGTGTATCTGGCCGGGTCGGGCGAAGCATAAAGGATCGGGTCGGTCTGGTGGAATGGGCTGATCGGTCAAGTTGGGTGTTTTTCAGCAATGCTTCTAAACTCTATGGTGGGTAGCTTAAGTGCTATGGCTTGTTTCCAATAAAGTCATTTTCTAAACAAGTACGGTTTTTCGGGTACGACTCAGATTTGAAGAAAAGAGCTTGAAAAAAATATATTTCTTGGGGGGGCCCCGAACCTTGGCCGCAGCGCAGTGATGTAATTGGCTCAGTGATGGTGCAACTTCGAAAAGAGTTCAAGTGGGAATATTCGAAGTGTTGGAAGGTGTTCGTTGATTGGTGTACAACAGCGAATGAGGTGACAACTCAGCGGCCGTGAGTTGGTGGATAATGGTTGCTCGAGAAGGTTGCTTGAGCTATGAAAAATCGTCGGGTTGGATGACTAGAGATGCGAAGGCCGAGGGATTATCGTAATCGTAAGTTCTAGCAGGCTTGAAGCAAGTGTACACTAGAGACGTCAAGAAGACTGGTTGCAGGTCGAGTACCTTGGGTCTTGTAGAAAGGCCTAGTTGTCAAGGTTGGACATATGGGGTTTATGCTAGAACTGTGGTCAACATTAGCCCTTGTCATATAGCAAGGTTGGTCATCATACGATTAACGATGGTTTCAAAGTAGGATTGGCGGTGATAGCCAGAGTCAGTCATGGATGATTGGTTGCTCTGCTTGTACCATCTCATATAGGTTGTCCAACGTTGAAGGAGATGTTCCTTGGGTGTCTGATATTGGTTTACGCCTTTGGGGCTTGTGCCTGAGGGATGTTGACTTCGATTAGGATGGTTTACATAAGATATATGTAATCTAGATGTTATGAGTGTTTTACCATGATTGAATGGGTGTTCTGGTTTCCATGGATGTATAGTTGAATTGTTTAAAGTAAAGTCTATCACTATCCGATGTGGGGAAGATAAGGTCGAGTTCTTCTCTGGTGTTGTGGGTAGATTAGTATGTTTATCTATCCCTTCTCATGTACTTTATTGTTGAAGTTTGTTTGATGTTTTATCGCTCACTAAGACTGTTGTCTGACTTAAGGTTTTACGTCTCCTCTTATTACGTTGGGCTGTTTATCCAGTTGTGGATGGGCAGACTAAGTAGCGGGTTACAGGTGACTAGTGAGGACAATGCTGCTGTGCACAAGCGAGCAGGAGGCTAGCGAACCATTTTTATTACTATATAGTATTTCTGTTTCCACTGTTTGAGTACTCTATGAGTGTTGTAGTGAGGACTTATGTACAAACTTTGGTATCAATTTGGATAACCTTTCATGATGTTTGTGAAAGATTCCTAAAGTTTGCTATATGATTCCTCATTACTATTACCTGTTATATATGTTCTATTATATTTTATCCTTGCTCTGTGAGTTCTACGACAAGTTTCGATGTTGTGTACTTACTCTGATGATAGTCCACGACTGCCTAGCACACCCTTCAGCGCAATATTCCTCCTATTTAGTGCGGGGGTTATGGGCGGTCATCACATCGAGTACGCATAATGTGTTTCATATATCGTTTCTATGGAAGTTCGTGCACGATTCGAATGTAGTGGTGTCTCCAGAGCAGTATGAAGAATTAGAAGTAGAAACTGCAGTTGCGGAACCCTGTAAGCCACTTTGTGTTGTGGGGAGTGACACGAAACAATTAGGAGGAAGACGGTTAAGCTAATCAAGGTACAATGGAGTGAAGATGGTGACGATTGTACATGGGGGACGGAAGAGAGCATGAGGGCGACTCATCCAGAACTCTTCGTCGGTAGGAACTTTTGATATCATATCATCATCACATTATTGTATCCTGTTATTGTATGATAGAATTTCGCGTGCTAGGATAAGGCTATGGATGCATGGCTTGATGGTTGCTAGTTTCGATGATAGAATTGGCTTCTCATGAATGATAGACATGCAGAATTGTTGTGGTTGCTTATGCTTGCTTGGAATTTCGTGGGCGAAATTTCTTAAGGGAGGAAGAATGTAATAGCCTACATTTTACGTACTGGAACATCTTAAAATATTTTAATTTTATTCCCTGAGGGTTAAATCATTCTCATCTTGTAATATGTTGCTTATGGGGATGTGAGACATGTCCATAATTTTTACCGATTTTGTTTGTGACCATTTTGCCCCTGCCAGTCTTGTACAGGGCATAACTTTTGACTCATGTCAAATCAGAGGGTGAGACCTGTGCCATTGGAAAGAAATTGATGTTTGCCTTTCCATAGATTGGTTGCATTAAAGATTTGGCTCAGCGGTTTGGGAGGAATCATTGTTTTAAGGTTTTTCAGTTGGCTGTCCAGGTTTGAGAGCTTAATGGGCTGATTTGGGAGAGGCCTATTAGTGGGCTGGTGGAAACTATTAATAGAGGGTGAGAGGTATGGGAAATAGTTTACTTCCCCATTCTCTCATTTGGTAGCCTTGTGCTCCTCCTTCCTCTAACACCTTTCTACCATTAAAAATCAAAATCCAAGGAGGGAAATCATAGATCTACACCATTGAAGGTTAGATCTACATCGATTGAAGCAAGGGTTCATTGGATTAAGAGGTTTGGTGCGAGGTTCTTGCTGTCTGGATTCTTATTTCATCAATTTCAGCTTGTTTTGGAGAACTGGTGAGTGATATGCATCTCTCACATGGATTCAATGAAGTATATGAGTGTTTGTTCGTGTTTTTCATCAATTTCAAGAGTTTTACCATAGATCTATGCATTAATAAGTCCCTTCTCATATAAATCACCCTGTGATTTGATTTAGCATGTTTAGATAGGTAATTTCTATGTTGTTTCATATGATTATGCAAGCTAGATCTATGGTTATGTTCGTATTTGCATTCATGGTGATTTTGGTGAATTTCATATAGTTATTGATGAAATGGCCAAATTGATGATTTTAGTGGTTTCATAACATGTTTATGATTGTGTTGAATGGATTGGCTGAGTTGATTTCATCGGTTGGCAAAGTTTTGGTCGAAATTTGAGTTGCATTTGGGAAGTGCAGGTTTGGGGTCATTCGCAGGGGGTCGGTCGAGGAGTTCTGTCTTGGGAAATAAGTTAGAAAGTGGCTCAGGTGAGTCCATGATCCAGAAGGGTCGGTCGCGTGTAGGGTGGACTATTGGTTTTGTTGTAAAGATACAGGTCCGGTCGCACAAGGCTTTGGTCGGTCGTGCAAGTAGAAAAGATCTGGGGACTTGGTTCTCAAAGGCAAGTGGTTCGGTCTAGCGAGCCTGGGAATGATATGACGATTGGGTCGGTCGCTCTTACCTGGTCGATCGTGTTTCCCAAAATAGTTGGGTCTGGAGTGGGTCGGGCGATCCAATGAGGGAGGGTCAGACATGCTCTCCATAAGATCAGGGTTGGTCATTCATCCTAGTCGGTCGCTCCAACCTAAATTAGAGGAAAGGTGGTCAGTCCGAGGTGGGTTGGTCAGATGGGTCGGTCAGTCCAAGTTACTAGGTCGGTTGAGTGTGAAGGTTTTCGACAGTGCTTGTAAACGCTGTGGTTGATGGCCTAAGTGTTATGGTTGGTTTCCTTAGCTAATTTTGATGAATGCTATGGACTATATTGAGCCTTATATTGATGTTATTCGGTTCGATGATTGTAATGGCTTCGGCGAGAGTCCAGATGAGGATGTTCAAAGTGATGTGATGTGTTCGTTGATCGGTGAAAAACAGCGAATGTGCAGACAACTCAAAAGGTGTTGAGTTGTGGATAATGGTTACTCGAGTGGGACTTGAGTTTGTGATTGGTCACTGGTGATGACAACTAGGGAAGCGAAGGCTGAGAGATTATCATTATCGTAAGTTCTAGTAGACTTAAAGAAGAGGTACTTTGGGTAGTCGTGAAGGGCCTTGTACCTTGGACAGTTGTGAAGGACCTAGTTGTCGAGGACAAACATACGAGTCATGATGGAGTATGGAGTTGTGCTAGAACTGGGGAGAGTACTGAGGGATGTTAAACTCTATTAGGATTGTCTACGTGAGACCTAAGCAATCTGAATGCTATGAATGTTATAGATGGTTGTTCTGACATGGAAAAATTGTTGTTACCTTGGATGTTATGGATTGTAAAGGCTATCACTGTTGGATGTGAGGAAGATGGGTGTGAGTTCTTCTCTAGTGTTGGGTAGTGGTTGGTAAATCTACCCATTCTCATATACTTTATTGATGAAGTTTGTTTGTTGTTTTATCACTCACTAAGACTGTTGTCTGACTCAAGGTTTTATGTTTCCCTCTTATTTCCTTGGGCCGTTCATCCAGTTTTGGATGGGTAGACTGAGTAGTAGGTGACAGGTGATGCTTTAGTGAGGACGTTGATGTTGATCGTTGGCGAGCAGGAGGCTCATGTACCAGTTTTATTACTACTAGTATTTTCTGTTTCCGCTATTACTTTATACTCTGAGGGATGTAGTGAGGACCTTTGTACAGAAATATTATCCTAAGTTGTATGGATCTTTCTACGGGTTCTGTTAAGAGTTTTCAGTTTTTATGCAATTGGATTTCACTATTAGTACTTGTTGTATATGTTCTATTATATTTTATCCTTGCGCTGTGAGATTTACGATAGGTTTTGATGGTGCTTACCTACTTTGATGATCGTCCATAGCTGCCTGGCACACCTTTCAGCGCGTTATTCCTCTTGTTCAGTGCGGTGGTTGTGGCGGTCGTCACATGATGCTATCGAAGAACCAAGATATCTAGTACGATCTTGAAACCCCTATCTTCTTCCACCATTAACCGCATGCCCCTGCACTCTCATACGATGGGCCTTCGGAAGTCCGTCCCTTATGGACTGTATTTAGTCCATATACTTAGACAACTAATCAAGTTATATGTACTTGACATATGCATTACCAAACTTGCACCAAAATTTTCCCGTGGCTGCACTTTTTTATGGCTAAAATTTCATTCCATGTGTGCTAATGGCATGTACTATATACATTCCAAGCTCTATGGACCTCCAAGAGGTCCATCTCTTATGTGTTATATACGACCCATAGATTTATTTTGTTTTTCGCTCAAAATTTTTGTGCTATATTTCCATCCCTCCCGAACCTCTCCTCCGAGTTCGAGCCAATCCAACCTTCGTAGCTCATTTAAGCCTGTCCATGAACTTGTGCTTGAGTTTCCAAACTTCGACCCATCTTGTTCGATTCAAACTTTATCCATAACCTCCTCGAAGGCCCTAGATGACATGCACAAAGTTTTGACTCAATTCAAGTTAAATTGATGGATCGGTATCGGTCCATAGGTTATTGACCGGTATTTATCCATGTAATTAAAGAATTTTCAAGTGATAATTCTTAGACAGCCTCCCAACATCCTCCGGAACTCCTCCGCCAAGTTTCATCTAAATCCGATCAACTGAACCTCCACTTGCTCTAATCTTCAATTCTAAGTCCTAATACACACACTAAATGAAAAAAAAATCAAGCATAGAATTCAATTCCATCATATAAACAGTAATTCATTCAACTTCAAACATATATATAATCATATAAACACAAACATACATGAACCATATGATAACTATAACCTATCTATCATAATTTGCCACTAATCATATACTAGTTTAATTCTAAACATAACGGATCTAACAAATCACTTATTACATGTCAAAAGATAGGTTGTCCTAGGATCATCTAAATCTAAAATTAATATGCACGATTCACTTTAGGGTGAAATTGACATACAAGGTGCATAATCATCCTAATTAACACGTATGATCCATAATAGCCGTGTGAGATCTGTATCACTCACCAAGACCTAGATCCAATGCAATATGATGATGATCCAATCCAAACAACGAAAAAAATGCTTGAATATGATGAAAATGACAAGATCCAATTTTCCTTGATGTAGATTTTGCCTTTAGATGTTATATATGATGATTTAATGAAGAAAAGATTAGGAATTTGAGATTAGGTTGCACCGGAGAATCAAAAACCCCAACATAATGTTTAAAATGAGGAGAGGGGCTCTAATTCTTGCCTCACAACCTTTACTTATAGCTGTAGATCATTAGTTTAATGGGCCCATTAATCAACCTATTAGCTGTTAATTAATTCATCCTGTAGAAACAATAATTTAAATGGTGATTCCTCCCGGACCGCTCAGCCAAATCCTTAGTGGGACAACTCTACGGAATGACCAACCACCATGTTAATCCACTGAGACCAGTTTGAACACCTAATTCGATCTCTAGCAAAAGTTATATTTAAAATAGTACATCACATTGGCAAAATGGTCACAAATAGATTCGGTAAAAATCAAGTACATGTATCACATCGCCATTAACCACATATCGAAATATGAGAATGATGCGACCTCTATGGAATTAAGCAGAATTATTTTACGATATTTCGATTCCATTTATGTCATGCATTTGTTTTCTAAATACAAACATGTGTTGTCTTTAGAATGTATATGCGTGTGTGTATAAAGAGAGAGATAGGATAAAGAGCACCCCAAATATTGCAGCACCCCTTTAGCTACCTAATTTCCACCACACAATCCCCTTTCTCTCTCCTCCCACTATTTCTCTCCCACTCACACATTATTTAAATATAAACGAGTGGCTATAATTGGGGTGCAAAAGGGGTGCCATATAACCTCCCTCATATATATACACATACACGCATTACATGTGTGTTATCATTCAGTAATAAATTCTCTTATAGCATTATATTATATTTATTATGATATAACATTAGCCTTTAATCAACTTCCATTAATTATTTTATAATGTTACATTTATTCAATGTTGTTTATTGAATTCCATTTATAATTTATAATGTTACGTTGACGTCTAAAATTGTGAACAACACCCGAGAGTTTCAAAATTTTGAAACTTAAATGTCCAGAGTGGAAAAGTTTGTAACAAGCGATAATAATGTGCAGGAAAGTAAAGAGCACAGTAATTTATAGTAGTTCGGTTCGGATCGAACCTACGACCACTTTGAAGGCTTTGCTGGTTTTATTGCACTATTGTTAAAGTACAATGGAAGACCTTATTATAAATGAATCTACAAGTGATTAATGATGTTCGGTCAATTCGTGTTGTCGAGCTTCCTTGCTGGTCAGTGGTGGTTGAGGAGTTTCCAAAGTATCTCGGGAAGTTATTGAGATCCGGGCGGTGTCAGGAGGTGCCGATGATGTGGCGGAGTGGGGAGGTTCTGAGGTTCGAAGGGTATCGGGAGCTGCCGAGGCCCGGAATGTATCGGGGATCCGAGAGATAGGTCGAAGTTGGAAGGTTCTGAGAGGATAAGCATAGTCGGAGGGTCTGAGAAGAGGTCAGAGTCGAGAGATCCGAGAGGATGAGCGGAGTTGGTGGATCCAAGAGGAGGTTGGAGCCGGGATTCGAGAAGAGATCAGAATTGGAGGGTTCCAAGAGAGTGAGTGGATGAGCGGAGTCGGGGGAGTCCAAGGTCCGAAATGGTGGAAGGTTCCAAGGCCTTTTTCTTCTTTGTTGAGTGGAAGAGGTGTTGACTTGGTCAACAATGTCCGAGAAGTCCAAAAATATCCAAGGGTATAGTAAAGGTCTTTGTAAATGTCTGAAAGTGGATGTAAAACATGTATGCAACGTTTTAGTGGCCCATGCTATGTCCAAAGGCCATGAGGGAGAAAATGGAAGCCATTAATGGTGCTTGAGAGCTCAAGAAGTCCAAAGGTGGTTTAATGTCCAAAAGTATGGTTAAATGTCCAAGAGTATGCTCATGAGCCCAAGCATATGTATCTTCCTGTTTATAAATGAAGGAAGGTGTTTAGCAAGCTATGGGGAAGAATATCTTTTTCCTAGGAAGCCATTAAAGTTTGGAGGAGGGCTTGAACCTACTTTTTTATGTTGGTAATGAGGGAGTATTTATAATGGAAGGGTTAGTTGGGAGTAGGTAGGATATAGGGCCCACACATAAAGATTTTGGGTCCCTTTGTGAGGCTCAGGAAAACTTCAGATCCCCCCGATTGATATGAATTTAGTATACCTCTAGCGGATACAGGATACGAATTTCGTATTCCTCTAGGGGATACGAAAGTCGTATCCCTTTAGGGGGATACAAAATTTGTATCCTTCCTTAGGGATACGAATTTCGTATCCCTATGGAGGGTGCAAAATTCATGTCCCTTCAGGGGGATACTGGATACGAATTTTGTATCCTCCCGAGAAATACAAAATTCATATTCTTCCCGAGGGATACGAATTTTGCATCCCTCTGGAGGGTACAAGTTTGTATCCCTTCAGGGGGATACAGGATATGAATTTTATATCCCTCTAGGGGTACGAAATTCGTATCCTCTCAGGGGGATACGAGATACAAATTTCATATTCCCATGAGGGTACGAAGTTCGTATCCTTCCAGGGGATACAGGAAATGAAAAGGGGGGCGAGGCTTGCTTGCCGAATTCTAGGCTCGGCGTCCTGAGCTGATCCGATGATCTTGAATGATCGACACGCATTCACGGAAACAAGCGTAACTTTCAAACCGTAAGCCTGTTTGGACCAAACGAAAGTTGTACCTGATGCTAACTCAGTGGGTTGTAGGAGTTACCATGTTGTGCACCGTAACTGATTTTTTTTGGACCGAAAGAGGTCATCTAAAAGGGTTTTGGGCCACTTTATGCTTGTGAGGTTACTTCGGCTGAAATGCTCTGTGTTTTCTGATGATGTGCTTGACGTGTAATAACTTTGACCAAAAGCCTGTCAACGTAGGTGATGTGGAGCATGGTGAAGCGAGGCATGGTGGTGCGAGGCACGTTGATGGGAGGCATGGTGATCTAGGCATGAATGCGAAGCATGGTGATGCGAGGCATGGATGCGAAGCACAAATGCAAGCCATGGGTGGAGCCAAGGATGGATTCTTGGACAGATCAGTATGAGTTGCGCAAGCTTTTGAAGGTGGTCGGCATGTGTGGGCGAGTGGTCTTTAATACAGATGAATCTCGCATCCAAAGAATGAGACATTCTGCCAGTGGTCCGATTCGAATCTTCTAGTGTTAGAACATTTATTTACTTGATACGATCACACAATTCTAAGCGCGTTCACTTAACCCGTGACTTGTATTGTTCGAGAGTAGTCTGGCGAGTCGAGACGACTATTCATGCGCGATCTTGTCCCAGTTTGATTCCTCATGGTGTTGGCAATACTTCTGGACTGTTGAACCACGCGATGGGCCGAGTCGTGTAGGCCTGGACTACTTCTGGTAACCGGACCAAAATGTCGGTTAACAATTACCTTTGTATAACGTTAACATTTTAATTAATTATATTTATTACTCTGCAGCATTATGTTTACATAATGTTAAATTTTCATTAATTCTCATTTAGTTTTCACATTCAATTAATTTGGAATTTACACATTTATATATTTGTAAAACAAATTATATACATGTTCGTTTACAAGTATAATTAATTACTGTTATGGAACTTTGAACTTCAATAACTTTTCTACCTGAAACATATTATATATGTAAACTAATTTGAAAATTTCTATGAATGCAATGGTAAAAGTTTCATGGACATATTCTGACAATTCCTTAGATGCTTATTTTTCTCTGTTCATAATCAAATTACACTATTTATTTATTTTGAAAAATGCATGGTGATACACTTAACACATTGTTTACATAGTAGCTTAACACAATGCATTAACCTTATAAACAATATCATATGTTTTTGTTACATATAAAATTGAATTACATGACTTTTTATTTTATTAATTCTCAAACAAATGGACCTAATGGGCAACAAACACAACCCAGTGAGACTATTGGATGAAGTATCAAGGCACAGACAAACTTTATATAAAGTTAGCCATTTTCATGCGCATCTGTTGAATGAAAAATAGTGGTATGATAGTTAAAATTCACATAAGTTCATCATATAATTTTGATTAGCAATAACATTTTGACAAAGAACTTGGTCATTACATTTCCAAATTAAATAATAGGCGGGTAAAAAGCAGTTTGTGAATGGTGGGTTCGATTCAAATCGAATACATGAAAAAAGCCTAATTATGTAATGTGATTCCACGTGTATGGTTACGTCTGTCTCTACTCTAAAGTAGTTATGCCCCGTCACTCTCCGTTTTACAGGAAGCATACCCTCCCTATAATTTCCATTCCTTACTCCTTAAGTTTGGTGCTTCTTTATAAACGAAGGCATCTGCCTCTTCGTTGGTTTTAGAAATACCCAGGCCGAGTTTTAATGGCGTCCTCAAGCAAATAAAGTAAAATGAATATGCATGACCTCATATGGGTTTCTATTCTGTTAATACCCATTTTTATGCATTACGATCCATTTGTACGTTGCGGAATGAGGTATACGAAGGAGTCGTACTGGTGCTGTATGGAAATAACAGAAGGAGGAGTCGATGGTAAGGAGATCATCAGTGTAAAGGGGTTTGCGTAGCATGGAGAAAGTTTGGAGAGACCTATGAATCAGTTAGAAAGTGGAGGGAATATTGTGTGACGCAAGCACATCATGGCGACGTGAAAATGGAAGAAACGTGTTAAGGGGTAAATGCATGTAGCAGGGGCGGTTTCATGTTTGACGTGTAGAAAGTAGTGAGAAGAGAAGTGGAAACAGTCTAACAGAGGAAAGTAACTGTGTGAAAATAGCCGGCACAGGGGATGATGGGGATCACCGCAGTTTGGCTAAAACAAGGAGCGAATACATTAAGAATAGGATTTCGAATGGACTTGTCTTCCACATGAGGGTGAAGGGTTGGTAGTGTCAAGGGCGTGAGCAGGACATTGGTTTTAAAATATAGAAGTGGGCGTGTTCATGAAAATAATGGAGTAAGGAAATGGAGGAGATGAGCAAGTATTCGGTCTGTTTTGTGTGATGGAAGAATTGAAGTTTGACTGTGGGACTTGCGTGGAGGGATAACAGTGTTATGCGGGTTGGCTTTATGGTGATTAACGTTGCGAGTTGAACGAAGTGAGGATAGCTGCTGTGTCGAGCTCAGGGGAACTGGCATGCGTTTGGGGGTATGGTAGTATATACAGTAGACGGCTCACAAGGGATTAATAGGAAAAAACTGCGAATGGGATTGGGATGGGGGAAACCGGGGAGTGCTAAGTAAGTATGGTGAAGGATGATACATATTGGAATTTTGCAGTAGTTGTACGTGAAAACGAAGGGTGAAAAAGCTATGGTCATCGTCCAAAAATGGGAAAGGGGAGAGGCGAATTAGTAAGGGTATGCGGATGGTTTTGTTAATGGGCAGATGGGTAATTGGCAAGGCCCAAATAAAATAATAAATAAAAATGATTTTTTGCTGCCTGCGCCAGAACTGAAGCTTGCATTTCCCATCAGTGAAGAATGTGCTACAGGAAAAGGGGACGACGGTCATAGAGTTGCATAGGGCTGAGTCGACAAGGTTTCAAAATGGAACTAGTCTGGAATGGTTCAGAGCACATTGGAATGTGAGGCAGAATAGAATGTCTGATTGAATCGACCAATGCAAATCGTTATTTAACGGTTAACGCGCAAAGGTGAGTAAATTCACTAACTCTGTTCTATTTTAAAATATTATAATTATATGTTAAATATTGGTTGAATGGTGTGTGATGGTCGTTTAGATAAATTACAGTTAAATTGGTTGAATTATATATATATATATATACATAAATATATATATATTGTTGCATATATACACCCCATTAGCTAGATACTGATCGATTATAATATTCCATAACATGGAATTAGTGTTGAATGTGTTGACTAACATCTGTGGATGCAGGAAACCGGTTGGAGGAATCCAACCGGATTTCTCAATATTTTTATGTACGGTTTATTTTATATATGCACTGTTTGAACCATGTTGGATGGAAATTCAACATTATCTGATTAAATCAAATAGGCGATATCAATTTAGAAAGTGGCAGCACCGACAGTAAAACCATCTTTTGTTAAGGAGTTGATGGGCCGTCAGGCAAATCAACGAATATAATTATAAAAATTATATTTTTATAATTTAAGCAAAGTTTAAGTTATAATAAAAGTTATATTATAAACTGGTATTTTACAGTTCGTTTGATAAAGTAAATATTATTTAATTAAATAATTGTTTCTTAAATGGATTTAATTTAAAGAGAATATTGAGTTATAATAAGAGTTACTGGAATCAAGTATAATAATTAAAATAAAAATAAAATGTAAAAAGACAAAGAACGTCAATGGATCTGGGGAAGAAGTTATAAATAGAACCGTGGGATGAAGTTAAAAGCGAAGAGTTAATGTTTAAAATAAATAATCATAAACAACGGAGATTTCAAAGTATGAATATGGTGTTATAAAACCATATTCCAAAACAAAACAAGGAAATATGATTTGATGTATATTATAAGTAATAACGAGTTAGAGTTACGAACGTATATCTATTCTAAGATAAGAATGTTGTCGATCAAGGTCTGAGAGGTAAATAAAATACCCCAACTTGAACGACTTCAGTATTATCGAGGAAGGATATCAGTTTGTAACGGAAAGAGATGTCAAGATTAGTTATAAAGGGATACAGCAGCGTATAGCAAGTTTTCGAACTATAACGATAAAATAACGCTGTTGACTGGGCTTAAGCGTGACTGTTATGTCGAAATTAGTTATAAAGGAGAATATTACAGCGTATGACAAGTTTTGAACTGTAACGATAAATTAACGCTGTTAACCAAACTTAAGCGTGATTTTTATATATAGCAGCACTTCCAAGGAAATGAAAACAGTTTTGGTTTGAGATCCCCTTAGTCTAAAGTAATAAGTAACGACGTTGGTCCAAAGAAATATGAGACTGAATTAGAAAGAGAATTAGAAAATCGTTTCAGAAAACGATAACATTATTTCGATGTTTGGAATAGGATTAGAACTAAGTCACAATCTTAGGAATTGGAACAATAATTCGACGATGTCGAATGAATTATTTTTAGGAATTATAATCTAATAGGATAGTTAATATTTAGTTTAAACCAACGAATTATAATAGGATATGAAATAAATATTTAGTTATAAACTAGTTATTGATTCAACAAGAAGTCGACTTAGAAATAGAGTTGATAAAGTGGAATAGGAATATAAATTATGAAAGAGATTTCGGTAAACAAAATAACGATATTTAACACTTGAATAATGAATTATTTGATAAAGGTGTTCAGATTTCTAGAATAGGAATGATATTTAAATTTTAAGGTGAATAATATTTTAAAGTGAACGCTTGGCAGTTTAAAATGAAATTGGAAATATTTTTCCAATATAGTTAGGATATATTATCCAAGTGTAGAAAATAAAGAACGTGAAAAGAATGGAAATGTTTCGAACATTAATAACGTATATTTTCCAGAACATAAGAGAATAAGAGTTTATAATAACTGGAAATGTTTTCCAAGAAGTGTGAAAGGGCTAAAACAGGAGTTGAGAAATATCTAATAAGATGTGGGAATTTGAATAATAAAAATGAATGTTAAATAAAAATGCCTGTGATTGTGTGATGTTAGTTGAACATTTGAATGAATGTTATTTTTACTTCGATAGTTAAATAACCGACTATCGAAGTGTTTTGACCATCGTTGTCAATACGGAGAGACCGGTTGGATATATTATCTGAAAACCACTGTGTATTGGTATAAGCGCTGCAAATTATACTATGCTGAAGACAATTGAAGACGGAGTGAAATGCAAGGGTCGTTCTGTTCCATAATGCTGCTTTCTGTTTGTCCAGTCCCAGGACAACTTGTATGGACGAGTGTCTGACAGAGTATACCTAACCAATCACGTACGATTGATCTCATAAAGGTATTACGTCTGGTGGTGGAGGAATTCGTTCCCCTTAGCTTTTTATACCCGTGGTATTTTGGGAAATCGATTAGTGATTTGACGGGTTTGACGATGTGACATTCAAAGTGAATGGTGATCAGATGTTCTGAAGATAGACGTAGCCTCTAGCCTCAACAACCGGGAAATGACAGAAATCGGGCAGGCAGCATGGCTAGTTAGGTCATTCCCAAGCAGGGTGTATTGTCACCGATCTAGAGAAAATTCATATTTGTTCTTCTTTCGTTGCTGTATCTTCGGATAACGGTTGGTGGCCAAAAACCGTAGATGGCAATATATTCGATACACTCAAGATAAATGAGTGGTCGGTCTTGTGTGGGCCGGGTTGCAAGATTTTCTTGTTGAACCCCAGTGTATTCCCTCTAGAGTACAACGATCGGGAGGTGGTCCCATACCTTGTCATAGTTGGAATCCAATCTCCAATAAGCGCCCTGCGGTTTTTGATTTTATACTATGTATGTGGAGCGTGAGATGCAAGCGTTCTGCTACTTAGATATTTAATTGTTTAGACATTATCATAATATCACTGGATTTTGATATCGAAGTGTTTTGGGTTATAGTAAGGTAAAAACCGTCCATGTTTATGTGTGGGCTGGTCTTACTATTATCTTTTTGTTTCAAAATGATTTTCAAAGTTAAATAGTATGATTGGAGTTTGCTCACACCAGTCCCATGACTGACCCAGAGTTTATTTTGTTTGTTTTCCCTAAACTCTTGGGTCCCCAAATTTGTAGGGCAGACAAGTATTTCAGGATTTTGCAGATTCACTTGGAGGAGCTCGAAGCAAGAGGCTCCACTATTAGTTATTTAGAATTATTTCCGCTGTGATGTAAATGAGTTATACTCCGATATGGTGTGTATATACAAATTCAGATTTGTATTTCAAAGTTGTGTTATATAATACATTTTATTCGTTCCGCTGTGAGTTTCATGTTTACTTTGATTCTGTTCAGTTGAGTTCTTCTTCTTCTTCTATTCTATTAGGTCTAACTTATCTTTCTCACCCTCTAATTTCTTTCTATTAATGATCTGAATTTTCGTGGACTTTGAGTTGAATGTGTAGGATATTGGTCAGCTCAAATTGGTACGGATTTTCGGGTTGTTACAAAACACAACTCTGATCATCCATGCTATTTGTACCCTACTTCCTTCCAAAATTTTCAACTATGGTTCCTGTAACTGCTTATCTCAGAATTGGAATTCAGACTTCTTCTAGAAAATAAATTTCAACAACACTTTCGTTTAATGCAACACAAAGTCCTGTGAACCAATGCAAAAATTTCTCCAAAGAAAACCAAAGCATATTCACCACCAACGATAACCAAAATAAATGGTCTTCAAATGCCTTCTTTAAAGAAGAAACATGATAAAATTATGTGCAGAGGTAATTTTAGCATCTGGGCAGGCATGGTTTTTTCCTTTTGTTCTATCTCGTAACACGTAAGAGATAAGACATGTGTTCGAATAACTACTTTTAACTTTATGGTGTTTAGTTTCAAAATTGTGATGAGAATGTGATTTCAGTTAAATTAGTTAGCATGCATACCTAAATATATAAAACATATGATTTGTATGTACAATCAGTTGTTGCTAATATTATTAGTATCTAGAATCATTTTCAGGACAATAATTTGATGAAAACAGTTGAATGGGAATGTGTATCCACCACACCCCTGATTTTCATTTTAATACTAGAAAAAGGAATGGAAGGGATTTTATTGATTTTTTTTATTTCATAACAAATGAACACTGAGTTGTAAAGAAAATTTATGTAGAGCTTTTATAAATAGATTCTAATTCTATTATTAGAAAGAAAAACAATATACATTCTATCCATCCGATCATCCGCTATGACCATTCCTTGTGTTGTCTCCCTTAGATGTTGACGATACAATCATCTCTCACTTGCAATCTTTCTTGTAGAGACCTTCTGTCGATCAGCCAGAAACTTTCATCCTTTTTAACATATGTATATTGGTTCTTCCTGATGAGGTAGCTCATACGCTCTCTAGCCTTCCCTCATTGAAGGAGATTCGGTTTTGTTTTTTCGCACTTAGCAAGATTAACGTTAGTATCTCCGACGGCTTAAATGTTGTATCTTACCATATGCATAGGCGGTCATTCATCAAGACTTCTTCCAGGTGATCCAATATTTCTTCTTTCGTGGTACGCTATCTAGGAGTTGGACATCCACCAATCTCATACTCGCCCATAAATGTGAGCAACCCCATTCTTGTTTAGATTTCAAACCAATTAGGCTCCGAAATTCCTCGAATAAGGTCACATACAAGATTTTGTCAACCAGGCTTGTGCCTACCCTGGATCGTGTTATTTCCTTGTCCTAGGCTGGCTTCGTCAAAGGCCGCCTGTTTACTGAAAATGTTCTACTAGCCCAAGAACTTATCTATCGAATTAATTGAAAGATCTAAGGTTCAAATTTGGTAGTTAACTTGATATGGCTAAAGATTATGATCGACTATCTTGGTTCTTCATCATACGAGTTCTTCGATCATTTGGGTTCACTGACCCCTTATAAATCTTATTTAGAGACTCATTTCGAACTTATGATTATCCGTCCTTATCAATGGTTCAGCTAACGGTTTTTCCCTTCGGGTAGGTTCCTTTGTTTAGGCGATCCTCTTTCCCTTACTCTTTTTTACATCATCGTTGAGGCTCTCATTCTAAGCGTGCACTCTCTTACCATTGCAGGCCAGATTCACCACTTTGGTATCCCAAGCGGATGCCTTGTGATCTCATCATTTGTCTTTGCATATGACATTATTATCTTTTCTATTAGGAACTGATGATCCATCTGTCAGTTCCTATTATTTTTGCATCTTTACGAAGAGTGTTCGGGAAAATTGATCAATGCTTCCAAGAGTTATTTCATCCTCGCCAAGTCTATGGACCCTATGAGGATCCCACGGATCGAGTCCTTCTCTAGCTTTCATGTCGCCTCTCTGCCTCTTACTTATCTAGGAATCATTCTTTATCAAGGTCACAAGCTGAACGTGATTTTTTACCCCTTTATGGATAAATCAAGGGGAAGATCTTTTGATGGAACTCGATTCTTATCCCTTAGGTTGGTAGGCTTATCCACATTAAGTCGGTCCTCGATTCTTTGAGGTCTCATGTCTTTGCTGCTATGACGCCTACATCGTTATTCTTTCATTCTTCTGACTACTTTCTCTTTATTTTTAAGGAACAAAGACAATGCAAAGAGGCATCATTGGGTGTTCTAGTATACCATATTTCGTCTAGGCACGAAGAGGGTTGGGTCCGCGAAATTCGAGGGATATATGCAAGATGTATGCCTGTAAGCTTTGGGTTAGGATTCGTTTTAACGACTCCATATGGGATTCGTTTCTTCGTGCAAAGTAGAAGCACCTTTTAACTTCGGAGTACACTAGATTCTGGTCTTATGCTATTAAGACGTGGAAATGGATGCAACCGATCAAGGATTTTAACGATTGTCACGGTAGGGGTTTTGACTGGAATGGGGGTCCTTCTCCCTTAGGGTTGCTTGGAATTCTGCCCGTATTCCAATTCCCAGAAACCCAGTTTTCTCTTTCATTTGGGACAGCTACACTTCCCTAGGGTTTCTATCCTTATGTGGAAAATCCTTCATGAGGGACTTCCTCGACATGTTAACCTTATGGGAATTGGCATCTTATCGTGTCTCGTTGCCGTTATTGTTGATTAGGTATGGTGGAGTCGATAGCACACTTTTTCTTGAACGATGAGTGTGCTAAAGTGGTTTGGTCCTACTTTGGAGAATTGGTTGGCTACTGAGGGAGCCTTCCCTCCCTCATTGATCTGCTTCGGGTGCGGTGTCCCAAGCAGCTTGCAAAGGATCTAAAGCCGATCTTCTTCAGATTGTTCCTTGTCTCATATGCTGGCATATTTGATGTCCTCAAAATAGGGTAGTTTTCGGTGAATCCCCTATGCAGTCGTCTTCAATCATTCTAAAAGTTTACAATGACCTTTTTTTTTTGCTTTTAGAGGTAGGCATCTCTTATGTGACCTCTTCCCTCTCTCAGTTTCTTTGGCGTATGTTTTCTTTGTTACTCGTGGATCTTGTCCCAACCAAGTGGGGTGGTTGTTTTTTTTTTCTTTAGTTTTTTACTTTGGGAATCCAAGATTTAAGTATAGGGGACTTGGTTTTTAGCAAGGTCCCGTACGAAGGTAGGAGGCTAGAAGTCTCTTCAGTAGAGCGAGTTCTTAAGCAAGGGTTGCTGGAGAATGTTTTGGCTGGGTTTCCAGGATCCTGCCATCAGACGCCGCATTCAAGGATGATCTGGCAGGGATGGAAGGTTTCCAGGATAGGCTTTGGGATTTTGATTGTTGTTGAGCTTCGGAGTTCATACCTTGTGGGAGGATCAGATTATTTTCTTTTTCATTGTGACTTGAGCTTGATTTTCCGTCGGTCCAGTTCTTGAGACTGTTGGTGTTTTTTGTTGCCATTTTTGTCGTCTTAGCAATTTTGTTTGTAGCGTCTATATTGTCTCACAATCACATTTGCATGTTATTGCACTATTGTACTATTTTATGCGCCATCGAAGACATGCTTTTCCCTTCAGTTTTTGGTATATATTTGCTAGTTCCTAAAAAAAAATGGATTACAATTACATTTGAATCGAATATAAAAGGCTTTTTATAGTAAAAATAATGTAATGGTTTGATATACGATAACTAGGCCAAAGTACCAATCACTTGCGTATTAAGTAAATACACTCTGATGATTCAATGTATAACTCATTTTTATCCCCTTCAAATTTGTTCTACGGTTGGGGTTTGCTTGTTTATCAACATCAGCTGGCATAACAGAAAAAATTGCTATCTTCTTCAAATATCATGAAAAAATTAGATCTTTGTTACTCTTATCATCTTTCTTCTAACTATGACTCTTCAATTTGAAGTTTCATGTGCTGGACTTGAGGATTTGGTGTCGATGCAGGGTTAATGAGAATCGATTTGTAGCAACAACTCGACATGGTTTCAAATTCACAACCAGAGATTAGATCTGGTTTGAATCATGTGATTTAGAGCCAGATATGATTTGAGAAGATTTTATCTCCTCAACTTTTAGGTCTTGCCAAAGTTTGATAAAGAATTTCTTTAACAGTGGCTTGGTCAAAACATTGGCAATTTGGTAAGATATTGGTAAGTGATTTACATTGATTTCTCCTTTAGGAACACGTTCAATAGTGAAATAAATGTCCAATTCTATATGTTTGGTTTTGGTTTGCAGTACTGGATTTGTAGTAAGTGATACATCACGTAGATTATCACACCATATTGTAGCTACGCAACCGGTCTTGAATTTGAGTTCACTTATTGGTGGCTCTACCCACATAATTTCTGATGTAGAATTTTCAATACTTGTAACAACCCGGATTTTGAAGGGTATTTTCGAAGTATGAATTAAAGCTTATGTACGAATTAAAAAATAGAGTTAGTAAAGAAATCAAGTTGTATATATAAATTTAATTTTGTAATTAATAAGTGGAAGAAAAAATTTATTGTTTGCATTTACTATTAAAATGGAATTCCTTTCGCAGATTCATTTTAACATGAACGTTTATCAAAAATTTCAAACATACCAATATCATATATTGTTTAATAAATTTGTTAAATAAATAAATAATAATGTTTGTGTGCTCCGCTTACACTATTTCTCCTTGGTTCAGCTTAACGTTTGCTTTAATAAATAAAGTTGTATACCGGTAACGTTTGCTCAACCATGTTTAGTCCAACGTTACCATATCCGAGAATTTTGAATCGAAGTTTGGATACTGAAACTAATTGACACTTGTTTTCATGTTGCTGAATAGTGTAGCTACTTTGTCCTTACCACAGTAGGACTAAACATAACACCACTAACGGTGTTAGTGGTGTAGGGCTTTGATCGGCCCCTAAATTCCACTTATTTAATCTCAGCCCCACCGTTAGTGGTGTGAACATAAATAAGTGCTAACAAACTAGCTCTCGTCCTTACCACCCTATTTTTAGATTATCACGTGTTGTTCTCTTCCTTTGTCAGGATCCTTCTGTTCGAATTATAAAATCGGTGTATAACCTTCGTTAGGAAGGAGGGAAGTAATTCCTCTCATCGTCATTTTTTTCTCCAGCTACCTTTTTCCCCAAATTGATTGAAATGGCCGAACGTCCGCTCTTTCCTTCGAGATGTTCTGAGCTGCCGCTGGATCAAATCACCAAAGTCATCGCTTTCTCCTCCTCTGAACGTCGCCGCCCCTCTTCCACCTCACGCCGATCAACTCCTGTCACTCCAGGACCCTCGTCCAGGCGATGTCGACCTACCCTGTCCACTACTGTAACCTTGTCATACTCGAGTCATGGTCACCATTCACCAGAAAACCACTGCTCCTCCATCACCGCAGCGATGCCAAGCCGATGCCTTGGTGCCTATCGATGCCCTACCTCGTTGATCTTCAAACAATCGCCTGTGAGGCCATACTAAAGGTTCGATCTTATCTATACAGCGACTACTAGCTGGTGCGTGCATAATAATGGTCACCTTTCCTCAACTCAAAGCCTCCTGCAACTCGCTGAAACAATGACGGAGCCCTTCGCTTGGCAACGCCCAACTCCAATGCTTTCGGTTCCGGTCTGTCGGCGAACCAATCTGTTGCTTCCCGCTCCTTTTCATCATCGACACAAGTAAGTATAGATTACGATTAATCTTGTGGCAAGTCGTCTACTTTGATTTTATTGGGTATAAATTGTTGTAGATTGTTCTAATACTTCTAAGCTAGACATACTTGTGTCATCCTTGAGAACCTAAGCTTGCTCATAATTTTTCATGTAAGACGCCCATACTGCTAATCACTTAGCCATGCTTGATAACCTAGGATATGCATTTTTGAGTGTTCAACATAATGACATTCTATTTGGTGCACTCTATATTTGTTATCCCGTTACGGGATGGGTCTGGTTACACTGTCCTTAAGTGTGCAAACCATTGCTAAAAATCTGAACAAACATTATCACATAAATTTACGGCATGTTGGTGACGCATGTAGTCTTGCCCCCGACAGACCTTTTCATTGTAGTGGATCTTGTTTATTAGTCTTGAGCAGCTGAGAGTTTTATTGTCCTGTGTTTGCTGCTGCCATATTATGGCATTTTGTGTCTTGCCTTGATTTTTAGCTTAAAATATCCCGGACATAAATTCCTTACGTAAATATATAATCATGGTATTGTTAGGGTTTCCGCAAGATCACTACACAATTAGATTTTGAAAGAGGGAAGAAGATAACAATAACAAACAAATTCCACCAAACAAATCTTTATTATTCCACCAATTTATTACAAAGAAAACCTAAAATTGAGAAGATATCTCAATCCCTAAAAAACAAAAACAAGTTTTTCTCCCTCAAAAGTACTGGTAAATCCATCCCTAATGACATGCTTATATAGACAATGGAATAACTAGATCTATACCCAATTAGACCCTAAAATATCTCAGAAATAATGTAACACCCCACATCCGTTAAGGTCACTCACAAAGGGAATGCCTTAACTTCAATGGAGCATTATGGGTACTAGAACAGAAATATTACAAGACAGACATATATAAAACAGCGGAAAGCAAAGTAGTACTTCAAATCTTATTAAATATAATTGTTTACAATAAAAGCCCATCAACTTCCAATACCCAATTACATAGCTAAAATATCTGTCCTGCTCAAAAAGTTTAGCCGCAAGTAAAACTACTGCGGCTACAGATAGAGGTTGGACACTACTTTGCCCTCCGACATGTGTCCTATGCCTACAAACTATGGTTTTAACATGTTATAAAAATTCGGGTTGTTACAAATAAATACTCCTTAGAACTTGTTCAAAATAAATATTTCCCTAAAATATCTCAACAAATCCATAAAACTCGGTCAATAGATCCTAAAATCCCACAACTTCCAATAACTCCACTTTAATATCCATGTGATAAATATCACAAATCATAACACTCCACCTTGATATGAAATCACTCCAACACTCAACAAATCTAAAAACCACCCCCAAATTATGCATTTCCCTAATGAGATACATCACATAAAAGATCTCAAAATTGCTTATAATACCACAATGGCTTCCATGTAGACTTTGTGGATTTACGGTGACGGCTCCACCTTGATTCAGACGAACTTGCCTCTTCTAATCCAATTTGAGAACTCATAACATTCTCCACCGTTTTTCCAAGCAATTTATATATGTTATTATTTTCCCGTTTTGCGTGCAGAAGCTCCTTGTTACCCCTCCAAACTCTTGTAACTCCACCTCTAGTCGAGAAATTGCAACCTTTTTGTTCCAACTGTCCAATTGAAGCATGATTCTTCTTAATTTCTAGGATGTACCTAACTCCCGTTAGCTTCACCAACCTTCCATCATTCATCTTCAATCGAACTGAACTATGCCTTTAAAACGCAAATCTCGACCTTTGGCAGATACAACTTTACTACTTTGTTCTTCATAATCAATAAATGCTTCCTTTTGATGGCACACGTGGAAACAAGCTCCTAAATCAAGTATCCAATCTTTTCTTTTGCCTTTGTTAACACATAAAACATTTCCTTCAATCTCCTCGCCAAAATTCACCTCATTACCGTTGTTATTTTGTTCATCAGCCTCTTCTTCCAATGCCTTCATCTTCTCCTTGTCCCTTTTAAGCTTGTGACAAAATCTCATAGTATGACCGGGTTTGTCACAGTAAAAACAAATGTATTCCTTTCTCATGTCCGATTTATTCGATTGCGTTTCCATATTTCGTTGACTAGCCCTCATTAAAATAAATACTTTTTCAATTAGAGTTTCAATTTCCGTTGCCTCCTTAACTTTTTCTTCCATATGACTCGTACTCCGCATCCCCTCATTAAGCAAGCTACTAACCACGGACCCCACTGAAACAACACCATCGGAATTTGAGTTATTCAACGCAACCACAAGTGTTTCCCAACTTTCTAGAAATGAACTCATCATCATTAAGGCTTGTGTTTCATCATCCACCTTGAAATTCACGGCAGCCAATTGATTTACAATTTCCTGAAAATCATTAAGATGCTCTCCAATTGATCCACCTTCCTTAAGCTTTAGATTAACCAGCCTTCTCATAAGAAGAGCCTTATTTGTTGTGGAGTTATTTTGCATAAACCCCTTCTAATTTCTTTCATGTTGCATAAGTGATGTTTCAGTAGCAACAATATGAAACACTGAATTATCCAAAAAACATCGAATAGACGCAGCGGCCTTTCTATCCAAAGTTTCCCATTTTGCTTCGGATAGATTGCTAGGTTTTTCCTCATTATTCTCCAGTGGCTGATGAAGATCATTAAGATAAAGGAAATCTTCCATCTTTGCCCTCCATAATTCCTAATTTCTTCCATTAAGCTTTTCAATAATTATTTTACCATATTCAAACCCTCTCCAAAAAATTTGTGTAGAAGGCTCTGATACCAATTGTTAGGGTTTCCACAAGATCACTACACAATTAGATTTTGAAAGAGGGAAGAAGATAACAATAACAAATAAATTCCACCAAACAAATCTTTATTATTCCACCAATTTATTACAAAGAAAACCTAAAATTGAGAAGATATCTCAATCCCTAAAAAACAAAAAAAAGTTTTTCTCCCTCAAAAGTACTGATAATTCTATCCCTAATGACATGCTTATATAGATAATGGAATGACTAGATCTATACCCAATTAGGACCTAAAATATCTCAGAAACAAAAACTCCTTAAAACTTGTTAAAAATAAATCTTTCCCTAAAATATCTCAACAAATCCATAAAACTCGGTGAACAGATCCTAAAATCCCGCAACTTCCAATATCTCCACTTTAATATTCATATGATAAATATCACAAATCATAACAGGTATAACCCACAGGTCTGGACTACATAAATTTTATTTCACTTGCTGATATAACCCAAAATATATTATTTCATGTTAAACAAGTTTTACTAAAAAGAGTGCATTGTCAAAAGCATGGCGTCGTCCTCTGTTTTCCCGCCCTGTCCAATCCATCCCATCAACCCATCCAATCCCTCCTCGAGCCACCCAGCGGACTCCCCTCCCATTGTTAATCCACCGCCCAGGCCTCCTGATCCCTCTCCAGCCTCAATCCTCCCAAATCCGCAGCTTACCCTCGTGCCACCCCACCCTGCAACCCGACGGGTCAACAGCCTTGGACTCACATGTTAAAGCGTAAACCGATGAAAACTGGTTAGTATAATGCTGTTGACATCACCCCAGTGATAGTAGACGGAGCAGTTGATATGGTTGATGGTGTTACTGAATCTGGAATTGAAGTTTGGCAAGATTTTCTCGTTGGTTTCTTCTTAGATAAGCCGTTATCATATTCTGCCGTGATTAACAAGCTTTTGCCGATATGGAGGCTAAAAGTATAGTAAATGTTAGATCAGACGGTGTACCTTTTCTATTTGAATTCTCATGTGATGAAGACAAAATTAGAATCCAGCAAGAAGAACCAATTATCATGTATAAAAAACTTTTCATAATTAAACCGTACGACCCTTCTATAAGCAATGTACGAGGCAACATCAAGTCGGTTCCTGTTTGGGTTAAACTTTACAACATTCCAATCTTTTCTTGGTCGAATTTTGGGATCAATTGGATCAGTTGTATGCTAGTAAAGTTGTTATGTATGGATGTAAAGACTGAAAGCAGGAAGAGAATTCAATACGCAAAGTGCTTGATTGAGATTAAACCGGACAAAGAATTAGTAAATGACTTTCTAGTTAAGACCCCGGAGGGAGGAGTTCAGAGAATTTATGTCGAGTACTTGTGGAAACTGGCGATATGTGTTAAATGTAAGTCGTTTGGGCATCTGTTTGTAAATTGCGACTATGTAGATCCAATCGAATTGAGGCAAGATGTGGCAAAACAGACCACGGATCAAGAACAATCGAGGCAAACAGCTCAGGTGAGAGAGCAGATCATCTTTAAACCAAGGGAAGTGCCTAGGAACAATCAAATAGTTAATAGTAAAAAGAATAGACTGAAGGAAGCAGCTCACACCAAAGAAAATGTGCAAAATATGAATGAAGTAAGTAACGCCAACGGGAAAGGTAAAGACAAAACAATAGCAGTGAGTAATAGTTTTGAAGTTCTTAAAGATGGGGAAGTAGCTCAACTCTCAGAGGAAGAAGAAGAGGAAAGGCGCTTTTAGCAAAATTAGAAGAAATGCAGTTAGATGAAGTAAATGCTATTCCTATTCCCTCTGTGGAAGAGTTATTACAATAGAGCCCAAAGCAACATGAGGTCATTAATGTGGCTAGGCTAATAATTGTGGGTGAAACATGCAGCGGTGAAGAAATGAATGAATCCATAAGACTATATGAAATGGTAAAAAACACAGTATGTGAAGGAAGGGATGCAGAAAACAATAATGGAAGTGAAGACTATATGAGTGCTGAAGTCACGCAGGAAGTCAGCAATGAAGGAATTCAGAGCAAACCTAATGAGCGAGTGTATGCTAAACTATCAAAAGCTAAACGAAAATGACCCTCCAGATCTGTCCACCATGCAAGAGCTTACGTCAAGCAATGTGCAACTTCATTCTGCCTCTCCAGTTGAAATGCAACCACCTATCGTCAATGCCACGCCAACCCCAATCAACATCTACTCCAAGCTAACACCTCCACTTGCTTATAAATCACCACCGTCCGATTCCTTCACTCCTATTACTTACCAGTCAAATTGTGGCAAAAAGAAGAGTGCTACTGCCGTTGAACTCCGAGATTTTGGATTAAGAAATAAGAGAAAGGGCCTTTCTATCCCCCCATCGGTTTAATTTATGATGAAAACCATTGGTGTTTGGAATGTTCGTGGTTGCCACGACGACACCAAGTTAGAACAATGTAAGCAACATATAGCCGAGCATAAACTTCACTTACTAGCCATCCTTGAAACCAAACTCAACCATAACCTTACACTGCAAGCCGCCAAATTCATTAATTCAACCTGGCTCTACCTTCACAACCTTGTCGATGCTCCATACGACAGAATTCTTTTGCTATACAACCCATTGAAAATTCAGATTACCCTTATTCAAGCCACTTCCTTGTCGATGACCAAATCCCATTTCTGTTGACAGTAGTATATGCGGCTAATGCTGTGAATGTACGGCAAATGTTCCTTGATAACATTCCCACTCTCAATCAAGCTTCTCTTCCATGGTTTATCTTGGGAGATTTTAACTGCTGTTACGAAGTCACGCAAATAATTGGGGGCAACCCGCTTTCCTTATCAGAGATCACTCCGCTGAAAAATGCTATAGAAAATGGTAACCTGATCAGCATTAATAGAACCGGCGTTCCCTTTTCCTGGAACAACAAAAGCAGACTGAGACCACGAACCTTCTCCCTGATAGATCACGCTTTCTGTAACCCGCAAACCCTCCCAATATGGCCAACTATGTACTACAACCAACCACCTCCACTGTTATCTGACCACTCTCCTCTTTTCCTTCACCTTGGAGGGCACGTCATGCTTAAACCCTCTAGTTTTAAATTTTTTAACAACTGGTTCAATGAACCTGACTTCCTTGACATGATGATAGGAACTTGGGGGAGACCGACTTTTGGAAACCCGATGTACATCTTCAAGGATAAATTGAAAGCAATCAAAGGAGTTATGAAAGGATGGGCAAGCAAAAGATTCAGCAAAGGCAACAAACAATCCGACTGCTGGAGAAGCAAGCTAGAAGAAATTCAACACACTATGATGAATGAACCATACAACATAGATCACTCAAATCTGGAAACACTCACTGTAAAACAATACTACGATGCGCTAAAAACTAAGGATGCTATGACAAAGCAAAAAAGCAAGGATAAAATGGAAGATGGACGGAGACAACAATCGTGCTTTCTTCCATGCCACTTTAAAAGATAAACAATGTAGGGAGAACCTAATAACTGTTAAAAATTTATGTGGAGGAAGAGAAACAAATTAGAAGAAAGTAGAATATTTTTTAAGGGAGGAGAAAAAATACTTTTATTGCTTGATTCTTTTTTCTTGCTTGATTATTGATTGGTACAACATATGAGAGAGTATCTATATATAACATGACTGTGTTCTACACTCTTCTCTCTCTAGATAATTCTATTGCATATTTTGATAGACCAAAATTTATTATCATTTATTTGGTTTTGGCCTTTCCTAAAACAAGAATAAAATTTATTACATAATTGGCATTTACTTATAGAACCAAACTTATTTGTTTCCATTTAAAACCAAGTTTACTTTTCAACATCCCCCCTTAAACTTGGTTTTATTACTCCAAGCAGATTTCTTTGTATCTCACGTGTTTTGACAGAAATGAAGAAATTATCCAAATTTTCTTTTTTCGTTTCTTCCTTTTTCCCAATGCAATTTCTTCAACGGTGCTCCTTTCTTTTTGTCCTCCTTCATTTGCACAAGACGTTCCAAAAAGTACGTGTTCTAGCTTACTTCTTGTTCCGGTGTCATAAACTTTGAATGAGTCATATATGACATCTTTAAATTCTTTAAAAATTTCACTTTTACAGTATTTGTTCAATTCAATTTCTTTGTTTGTGTTAACTAATACCGAACAAACAACAGCGCTAGTCTTTTTCTCACCAGCATCTTCAAGCACGACTTTTGACTCTTTTTCCATGACAGCATCATCTCTCTCATCAATAATTTTAGATTCAGTAACATCATCAAGCTTCTCATTATCGGCATTCTTTGTATTATGCACCGCTTCACTTACTTTTTCAACTTGAGTTTTTTGTTCATTGTCTACCTCATTCAACTCCACTACACTGTCAGCTTCTTCAACATCATTAGCGCAAAACTCAACTTCAATAGATTTCAAATCTCTTTTATTTTCAATAGCATTAATGTTACTAGCACTTTTATTTTCCTCTTCCGCCTCGATGACCGAACTCACTTCAATAATATTAGATTCATTCTTCTCTTGTTCGACTATGGGCACTAAACTTTCTTCAACTTTTGCTATATTTTCGTTTCCTACTTCATTTGATTCTACTGCCCTGTAAACATTCATGGCATTACTTGCATCAAGCCCAACTTCAGTATCCTTCCTTTTATAAGCAGCATTCCCAGCTTCCTTTTGCTTCTGCACCTCATTTTTCTTCTTCTTCTCTGTCTCATCCATCATCACTTCTTCTATAGGCTCTGGCATAGTCTCTTCTTTCTTCTTCTCTTGCTCCTTCTCATTCACACTTTCGCTATCCTTCTTTTCATCTTTCCCATCAATCAACTTATCTTCATTCATTATCTTTGCATCATCTTTTCCGTACACCTTTTTCAAAAGATTCCATGAATCTTTTGTACACCTTCCTCTAAAAATGAGATCCGAAGCTTTTTCATCGACGTTCTCAGCAATCACAGAAAGAGCACGGTAATCATTCCGTTTTAATTTCGCAAAGGCTTTCTTGTCCATTTGCGACATGCTTTTGACGTCTTTACGCCATTCATAGCCATTTTCAACAATTTCCCATAGACCTTTGGAGATTAGCTCCTCTTTTTTCCTACTGCTTCATTCCTCAAAATTCTCTTTTGTGAGAACAAACGTCGAAAGAAATAGAAATGTCATAATTTCAACCAGGCTCTGATACCACTTTGTTAAAAATTTATGTGGAGGAAGAGAAACAAATTATAAGAAAGTAGAATATTTTTTAAGGGAGGAGAAAAAATATTTTTATTGCTTGATTCTTTTTTCTTGCCTGATTATTGATTGGTACAACATATGAGAGAGTATCTATATATAACATGACGGTGTTCTACACTCTTCTCTCTCTAGATAATTTATTGCATATTTTGATAGATCAAAATTTATTATCATTTATTTGGTTTTGGTCTTTCCTAAAACAAGAATAAAATTTATTACATAATTGGCATTTACTTATAGAACCAAACTTATTTGTTTCTATTTAAAACCAAGTTTACTTTTCAACAATAACCATAGTTGATAGCAACGGTAACATAGCAAACAATCAGCAAGAGGTCGAGGACGCGTTTCTCCTTCACTTCACGGCAATTCTAGGTGACACAACGAGATTTTCCCCTAACATAGACTTAATAGATCCATATATATTACCCAAGCTTACTAGCGCAGAAAATATCAAATTATGTGAAGAAGTTACTAACGACGAAATCAAAGTTGCACTGTTCTCGTTAAACAGCAGCTCTTCTGGCGGATTGGACAATTTCAATGCATTTTTTTATTAGAAATGTTGGAGCTAAATCAATGAGGAAGTTTGTAATGCTATGAAGCACTTTTTCGAAACGGCAAACATGAACAAATCATATAATTGTACAAACATTACTCTAATTCCGAAGAAGAAGAATGCGACTACTGTTTCCGACTACAGACCGATCTCCTGCTGCAAACCAGCTACAAATGTCTAGCCAAAATCATAGCAACCAGATTGAAATCTGTATTGCCCTCCTTAATATCAGCTAACCAAGCTGCTATCCTTCCTGGAAGAAGCATACTCGACAACGTGCTCCTCTCGCATGAACTGCTCAACGGATATTCCAACAGCAATAATAGCCTGCGCGCTATGTTCAAACTAGACATTATGAAGGCCTTTGACACGTTACAGTAGGATTCGATAGTTCGAGTTATGGGTTACATGAACTTCCCTCCACATTTTATCAGATGGATTTACACATGCATCTCGACACCGACTTATTCTATCGTTATCAATGGCTCTCCGGCTGGGTTCTTTGCAGGAAAACAAGGGATACGGCAAGGAGACCCTCTATCAGCATATATTTTTATTTTGATGATGGAGATGCTCACGCGTATGCTGAATGAACAAGTTGACATGGGCTCCTTCAGGTTGCATCCCCGCTGCGACGAGCCTAGAATCTCCTCTCTTATGTTTGCGGACGATTTAGTGATTTTTTGCTATCCAGACTGTAGAACAATAAATACCATCTTTGAAACTCTGGACTCTTTCTACAAGATGACCGGTCTCAAAGTGAATATCCTAAAGTCGGAAATGAAGATTGCAGGTCTCTCAGATTTGCTTATCAGAGAGCTAATAGTGCGGACAGGCTTAACATGTAGCAATGACGCTTCCAATTACTTAGGCCTTCCCTTAACTACAACCAAGAACACCACTAGTCAGTGCCTACCGCTTTACAGCAGAATCACCTCTAGAATGTCTCTCTGGACTTCAAGGCTGCTAAGCCAAGCGGGAAGGCTTACTCTAATTAAGGTCATTGTTTTCTCCATGGAAGTGTATTGGGCTCGGACATTTATTCTTCCGACCAAATTAGTTAAAATGATTCGTTCTGCTTTTATGAAATTCCTTTAGAAAGGAAAGCTAGACGGAAGATATCATGCGCTTGCGGTATTCAAAATTCTAGAAAGACCGATTTGTAGTGGTGGGCTAGGGATAGTGAACATGGTGAAATGGAATGCGGCGGCATTTGTTAAACATATTGACAACTTTCTCAGAAACTGCGACAATTTTTGGGTCCGGTGGTTAAGGCGGTATGTTATAAAAGAAAATAAATTTTGGATAATGCAGCCACCGCAGAAACTGAGCTGGACGTGGCGGAGTATCTTCAGGCTCAGGCATTCGCTCCTGCCTCACTTTAGCTACAATTTACACCCTGAATCGGACGTCATTCTGTGGTTCGATCCGTGGATGAGGAATGGACTTATTCTAAGTCAACAGCTAACATTTTTGGAGATCGCAACTACTAGGATTCCCATGGCCGCTAAAGTGGGGCAATATATTTCAAATGGTTTGGTTGTGTTGTCGGAATGCTCAGTGCACAATGTCAACTGTTTATGGCAGGAAGCCTGTGCATTAATAAAGTGGTTGGGGTCCACTCAACCCTGTCGGCCTTGCAAACAAAAGTTTTACTATCTTATTTGGATTTATGATCATAATGGTTGTATCTATCCTTTTTACTTGGACCTACGGGTTAATTATAGTCACTAGAAAGGAAACTAAGGGCGATTGGTGGTTAGTGTTTCTGTCCTTGAACTTAAAAGTTGCATGATCGAGTTCCAGCATATACATTTCCTTTCTAGTGCCTTTGTATTTTTCACTACCATTATACATTTAGACAGGCAAAAATATTGTTTTATACACTCATCATAATAATTTACTACCATTATACAAATTTATTTTACATTGGTACTAATAACCAAGCATGGATTGTCATAAAGCTATGAAGTTGCCTGGTCATATGAGTACAATTTTTAACATTCAAATGGTTGAGAATTTGTTTCAGCCTAAAATCACAAATACTTGGGATGCCCATTGGAACCACAAGATCTCAACCAGAGTTTGTTATCATATGCAGCAGAACATGTCTATTAAGTAGTCAACAACATGAAATAAAACCCAAGTTATTTATTAATCAAAGGTATGTCACCGACACAACATCATTATGAAAATTTGGAGGTCTTGTATTTAGGTTCAAAACAGTTCATGTAGTAGCAGTTGCTGGACCCTTTGCCTTGTCTCAAATCAAAGTTGTTTAAAGAAGTAGCCCAGGCACTAGGCCATGCACCACTGATGGATCGCAAAAACGTTAATATGAAACCTAAATAACATTATCCCTTTGTATCTTTCAGCTTAGCCAGTACTGGAAATTGAAATGCAATCATATTAATCATCCATAAAATGATGACGGTGTTCCCGGACTACATATATCATCTCTATTTGATAACGATATTTTCATTTCAGCACTTTGCCATCACTTTGTTATTTTTATATTTACAATGCTTCATAAACCGGCAACTGTCATACCCACATGGCCAAATACATTTGTGCCAAACATGTTGATTTATGCTGCAGTTAAACCATTACGTAGAGGTAATTCTATCAAGAAACTAGAGTTTTAATCGTTACCCTCGCATTCTCTTTCATATGCTAAATGTAAGATCTTACCTAGACTGACCAACGCCACTTGAGCTAAGAATCATTTGTCTGCAATGTTAGTACATAAGAAGTACTACGTTCTTTGCGTACAGCAGCTGGTCCAAATTTAACTTGAAAGATCGTATTCATTTTGTTGTATTTATTTTCACAAAATGAAGAGTGGTTTCCTTATGCACACACGCTATATCAGGTACATTATACCGTGCCAATTGTAGTTTTCCTTCCTTGTGTTTGCTATTTCGGTTTGGGCCTCTGGAATGAAGCCGTACCTTATGTTGCATTCCTTTGAGATATAACATTCTCGGTAGTCTACTGATTTTGACACTCTAATTATTTAATAATTTGGTTGGAGTTAAACCGATTATATTTTTGTGTTATTCGGAGTTGACGACTTGAAATAAGTTTAATTCTGACCCGAATATTTTATGTTTTTGCATGGAACGCTCGGGTCTGACTCCAAGTATTACAGATGCAAAGGTTTGAGCTCTTAAAGAGGAGAGACACAAGAAGACACATGTGCGTTCAGCGCTCGACAAAAGTTGTAATTTATTAAAACAAATATGTGTATAAAATTTAACTTTTCGCTGTATAAATATTGCAAAACTCTGATATTTTTATAAAAAAAATATTTCGTTGTAGACATTGTGTACTGTGATTCTGTGTTAAATTCCGTTTTAAACTCTGTAAGCCAAGAACAATATGTCGTTTTGAACGCTTCGAGTTGAGTTAAACACCGACTTGGGGCAGTCAAAATGACGGGCTATTACAATACTTCTGTATTTGACTTCAACAATTTATCTAGACATTGCGAGTCTCTTCTTTGAGCATCAAATGACTAAATTATTCCTCGAGAAAGTGCAATATCATGGTGTAGATCTCCTATAATTAGGGTCTACACCCTAGCCTGCATTAACATAACTTATGATTTTCATTTATTTGCTATAGTTAAACTTTAATCCATAGTTGACACCCTTTTAAATATCTCACTATTCGTTTTACCTCCTTCCCGTGCTCATCTAGTGGATTTTACACATATTGACTTAATTTATTTACAGTGAATGAGATTTTTGGTCTTGTTATTATAGAATACTATGGTTCCGTATTATTTTTCTTTTACAATTGCTTCTCATTTATTATTAGATAAGTGTAAGCTATTAGCCATAGGAGTTGAAAATGAATTGGCTTGATTCATTTAACCTAGTTCTTTCTACCACGCTAGCTAGTATTGTATACTAATATTAATATGGGCTTCATATAGATAAAATTGCAATATGTATATAGTAGATGTACATATAGATAAGATAAAACTTTAATTCTATTTCTTTTTTTCATCTGAAATGTATTTTTGTTGGCTGAGAATTATTGTTGCACTTGATACTCTTTTCACTCCTATTACTAGAAAGTAATTGAGATTTCCAAGGTCATCAATTGAGAATTTTTTGTCAAGATAATAAGTAAGACTTCTGATCTCTCCCTCACAGTTTTCCTAATTTATAAACCATCAGCATAAGTTTGTACATAGATGATTGTATTTGTAAGAACCCATACCCTAGGGGACCAAATTCTTTGCAAAACAATAAAATTCAAGTCCACTAAAGCTTGTGTTGGTGTTTGCTATCCTGCAAATAGGAAAAGATAATATATCAAAACTAAAGTTACATCTCAGATATGAAAATATTTAAAATATAATAGTAAATAAATACTCATCAATTAAATGATACGGTCCAGGCTAAGTATCTCTAAGCCATATAACATTGCCTTCTACCAAATGTACTAGTTGTCACGGGAAGGGGCCAAAACTAATACTCTATTGAATGACACATTAAATAATTTTAATCATAACACTACATACCATTTTATTTCCATTTTTATTTGGTTTATTAATCTTACATTGCTCTCACCTTCATATGTATATCGTGCCCATATACTTCTAAGTAGAACACCATCATCCTTAGTCTTAATCCCCACCCATAGTACCTTTCGTATGCTCCTTTTTAGGACACCTCCGTCTCACCAAGAGAATGCTGAGACTACATCTGTAAAGGTCTGTTTATTAAGGGTTACATACAGTTGTTCCATCATCCGATAAGAAAACGTATAAACTGCATCCGGAGTGGACCGCTCCAATTCCTACGCTATGGATATCCATAGCAGACCAATCTAATGCCTACATTATGGATGTGGATATGCATGTAATCATCATGTCTAGATTTTTGAGCTCCGCTCATGAGTGGCACCACCAAGGGCCACTTTGTTGGGGTTCGATCAACGATTTACTACATCTATAAAGGTCCACTTCATTAGGCCTGCAATACATATTTCATATTTGGCCTATCCCTTTATTAGCATGGATATGTCCCCGCACAGCTAACCCTTAACTAATTGGTAGGTATATCTAGTGAGATAATGTCCATGCCTAAAAAAAATTTAAAACAACCATGTGGCGTTGCCGACCTCATCCAAATCTTAATAGTGGAAAACCATGGACTTTTTGTTTAACCTAGGCCCTTCCTCGTACTCGCTCAGACTAATGATGATTGGTAGGCTTCAATTCTTGTGGGCCACTGAAACCTACTCCATGCAGGTACCTATAAATACAAGATCACTCAAACTCTTTAGACTACCCCACATATTCTAGACATACCATTTTATTGGATCTACAAACCCAACCTCCAATGGACTACCCTGACACTTATATTGGAGGGCCATCCTAAGGAACCCTCCACATATCTTTGAATTCTCTTATCCACCCTTGTCGGTGAAATTATGGTCATTATTAGTGTGAACTTATTTTAACCCAAGGATCTGCGATGTACCCCCTTAATTGCCTACATCCAGACTCATTTTAGATAGCTCCAAATACATCTCATGAGGTTATCGCAATGGGCTCACTTTTTGTAGATCCGATGTCTAATCTTTTCTTGTGCATTTAGTTTCTTTATTATGTTATTTTATTATGATACTTAATTATCTCTTAGTTTCATCAACATTATATGATAGTCTCAGTTCGGAAACCGTGTCTACCTATTATAAACCAATTATCATAATAATTACTTCCATTTCCTTTGTTATCTACGCTCCCAAGGCAGATCTTGAACTATTTTCCCTGTTTATTTTTTCCTTTTTCCTTTAGTATATCAATTATCAACTTTATTATTTCCTCAATTCTTTTTATCGTCGCTTAACCGTTGCATTTTCTACATTTCTTACTCCCAGTGTAAATTTTATCCTTAGGATAGTCACATTCCATTTGGTTGGTTATTGAGGTTTTACTAAAAAAAACAATTTCCATATTTACAATATTAAATAAATTCAAGCGTAGTGATCCATAATTACAAGGTATCTTTTCTATTTCTTTTCCTTTTCGCTAGGTCGTACAAAACATAATAATATCTCTAGTTTGCACTAAATTTGCTTCTTTTTTCCTTTATTCTTGTACTTATGTCTACGGTTAGGTTGTAAATGTAGATTACGAAATTATATTCATTTTATTGAATCCACGAATAAAATATTTTCCAAAATAAAGTTTATAAACATATTAAATTCCCTTTTTATTTTATTTTACGTGTTTAACATTGTTACTGTAATTTTCTCATATTCAAACATATGCCTTTCCTTTTTCTTTTAGGCCTAAAGTCATATGTATACATATGTGTGTGCAGATTATATCCCATTAGAACACTTTTTACACATAAGTTCAATATCTTTAATATTCATAGTTTTACAAGGATAACTTGAGTAAACTAAATTTCATAATTGGTATAAACATGATAATGTCCATTTCAATTATTATAATAGGAATCTAATGATGTCATATATCATTATTATGAAAGTTATATAATTTAAACCCACTGACCTGGATAAACACTTCAAGTTCGAAATCTGATTCAAATCTAGCTTTATTATCATGGACTTTCCTTTTAGTAACTCTTGTGGAGACCCAAAAATAGAATTTATATGGATTTATGAATCCGTTTTAAATAAATAAAAATATCTAATAGGAAAATTAGATCTAAATAACTTACCTCATATGAACGACCTATTTTGAATAACCACTTTCCTAAATTTACAGTTTCATCCTCCAATTTGTAATTCAGAAGGCATAAATCTAGAGTATATATATTCTGAAAAATTGGTGGAGAAAGAAACGTGATAGGGCTTCTATGCCCTTTTAGAAAAATATGGGTTTGGAGTTTAGCCAGCACATTTAATCATAAGGACCAAAAATCGTGTTGTCCATTTGATTAAAATAAAGTAAACTCCGTTCATTCAAAATCCACATTTACGCGTCATTATTAACACGCATTTATCGACCTACCCATATATGGGTCAACATACAAGTCGACCTGACCCTGGAATCGGTCGACCCCCATGAGTTACACATACAAGTGATGGATCTTTCTATTCGTAAATTAACTCTTTTAATTTACCCAATAATTTTATGTTTTATATAAAGTTAATGTTCATTAAGTTCCATTTATTCCTAATTTAACTCCATTTACTTCACACGTTAGGTTTTCAAATTCAAACATATGTTATTTCTAAAACTTGCAGATGTGTATGTTCATAATATATACATATATACCCGAGCATCTACGCATATACTTATTTGCGGCATTGAACTTCTAACATCAATAGTTTTCTATACGAACTCCGTTCGGGGAATATATATATGTAAATTAATCAGAAAATTGCCATGAACACAATGGTATATGACTTGAGACAAGATTCTGTAAATCCCAAAAATATATTTTTTCTCTGTTCATGAGTTAATTATTTTAATTATTTATTATAAAACGTGGAGTGTTATAGTATTATTTCAAAATTTATTAAAGAGGGAGTAGGCAGATTTTGTTGATGAGTTTCCAAGCTATATCAGAGTTGATTTTAGTTTCTAGAACCAAACTCTTGGAGCTTGCTTAAGAACATTGATAGCTTTGTTCAACTTTCTTACAAGTTCCTCTTTCCCTTTATGTTTGTAGCCTTGTGGTTGTTCCTTGTATACTTCTCCCACCAAAACACCATTTAAGAAAGCATTTTTTACATCAAATTGTTTGATGATCCGGGCTTTATGCATTTCAACTGAAAGTATTACTCTAATAGTTGAGGGCTTCACAATTGGTAAAATGTTTCGTTAGAATCAAATCTATTTTATTGCGTATAATCCTTAGCTACTAGTCTTGCTTTATGCTCGAGACTAAACCAGTTACATTTATTTTTATTCAATAAGGCTGCCTGCATCATATGACATTTTTGTCATTATACAGTGTTAGTAGATCCCATGTTTTTTTTATGTGAGCGTTATACTCTTCTCCGTGGCAGTTTTCTATTCTTCTTCTTGTACTGTTTGATGATACGAAGTTGGTATTCACTCTCTAGGACAACATTATAAGTTTTTGGTTTAAAGATAGCATTTTTTTCTCTAATTATCATACGATTACCGATATTGTCGGTGGCTTGAGGTTGTATTGTATCACCTGTTGCACCCTTTTGTTGATTATCAAATGTTTCTTGATTATCTGATGATTGATAAGAATTATTTTATAAGCTAACACACTGCTAAGTTTCATGAGCAGGTGTAGAGAAGAAGCCAAAATGATCCTGAACTAGTACATCACTAAACAATGTATGATGAGAGCTTCTTTGAGTTCTCTGAATTCCTCTAACCTATTCTTGAGCGGCATCACTTGGAAATTAAGGTATTGGTGGAACAGAATATATTAGGTTGTGAAGTTTTTTTGTTGTAGCAATTTTAGAATCCTTAACAGGGTATACTCTTTTATTAAACACTACATGCCTAAATATAAATATCTTTGTGGTGTTATCTAAAAAAATTATATATTTTTTAATTACAAATATTCTCTAAGAATGTTCACGGGAATGATCTAATATTCAGTTTGGGGTTATTATAGGTTCTCAAATAGGTTGACATAGACACACAAAATACTTTTGACTTTTATAATTTGGTTTGTTTTTAGACAACACTTCATTTGTACTTTTTGACTCTAACACTTTTGTGGGTAATTTTTTTATTGAGAAGATATAGCAAAAACCATTAGGCCAAAATTTTAGTAGTAAATATGCTTGTGCAACTAGTGTGAGACCAGTTTCAAAAATATGTCTATGTTTTCATTGAACAAAACTGCTATTTTCAGAAGTGCATGGACAAGTTGTTCTATGTGTAATCCCTTTCTTTTGAAAATAATCTTTGTGTGGTAGAAATTGAGTTCCACATCACTTTGAATCATTTTTGCTACACATTTTGTTTACTTTTCAACTAGACTTACAAACTATATCACAACCCTGCTAGTTTCAATTTTGACTTTAGAAAGTATATTCATGTGTATCTTGAGTAAGCATCAACAATAAAGATGTAGTATTATAGCCACAATCAGTATTCATGGGTGATGGACCCCGTAAGTAAATGGTAATTAATTTTAGTGTATTTCTATCATTTGTTTTAGGGTCTAAAATTGCAAGTTTGTGACTCTTCACTATTTGACAAAAAAATATAAATATGTGGGATTTTAATATTTTCACAACAAATACCATTTTCATTTGAACTTTTTTTACAAAATTTAAATAAGGGTATCCTAAACGTAGTGTCAAATATTGTAATATTCCTGAATTTTGACAATAATTTGTCATTTAATTAGAATCTCAAAAATAGGAATTTTTGTAAATGATGGAATTTGACCACGAACTTTAACTAATGCGTTCTCTTAGAATTCTGGTCAACTTCATGTTTGGATTATCCTGAACGGAGTTCGGATGAAAAAGTTACAGACAATATACGAAAAATGGACGAAAAAAACAAAAAGAATAATTAATAAATTCCTTCCCCTCTTTACCCACCTTCATTGGGAATTATAGCCGAAGGGCGGTCGACCGCTCCCCGGGGGTGTTGACTGCTTTGGGCCTGTAATGTTCAGTGACAACTAGGTTTGAGGGGCAATTTCGTTATATTTTATAATACGAATGGACGGGTGTTAATCTAAATAAATCAACGGTACTAGGTCATTTCCACTCCAATAAATAATGGGGTAAGACCTCATTCTTTTCCACACAATTCAACGGGCAGCAGCGATGCTATGCCATTTTCCTCCTTCTCCAAAACTAATTTCTTAATCTAAGAATATATTCATACACAACAAATTAAATCCAATTCATATGAAATTGAGAGGATTATCAGATCTAATGGAAAGGAATGCAAATTGACACTCCAAATAAGATTCTCCCCTCTCTTCCTATTTTCTTACATCTTTACAGATCTGTAATTTACCCCTTTTCAGATAAATTGTAGATTTATAAGAATTTGGGAATTGTAGGCCTAAAGGGTTAAAACTTTGGATTTGGATGCTATAAGGTGAGTGGGAAATTTATATATACATTTATAATTATGTATATATCTCGTTTGTAATAGATCTCAATTTTTATGCCTATATTCATCAGATCTGCTTATAATATGAATGTAATTGAATTAGCACCTATCAGATCGGATTATAAAAATAGTCAAAACTTGTGAATTGTAAGTAGTGGTTATGAATAATATTAATTGTAGGATTCTTAAATTTATATACACCTATTTCCTGTAGTTATGTTGTAAAATGTATTGTAATTGTTGCAAAGCTGTAGATCTGGAAATCAGGCCCATGTAGCAGTTACATTCCATATTTTTAGTTCAGCGTTAAATAATAAAGTATGTGAATTCGGGTAAAAAGATTCAATTGGTAAATTATGTGATTGTAATATTATAAGAAATATGGCTGTTTGTATTAAATATGGTTGGGTTTGGGCTTAATCATTGTAAATATGTCACTTTCCTCCTTTTGAATAAAAAGGCATTATTTTGAAATCACAAGAGGTATGATAAAAGGGATTAAAAGGAAAAAGTGGTGCTAGTGTACGTATAAGCGTGTGGTGTGTGTGTATATATATATTTGTGCGTAATTTGCATCAACTATTCCAAATTATATATTTACATATATTTCTTGTGATTTTGAAATATGTCAATTCCACTATTATACATTATTTACAATAATTATGGCTAATGGTCTTTTGTGAGATTTGAAACCTTTTGGAAAAATTGAGTGCAAAAAGGAATGTTTGATTATTGATTAAACTAAATCATTTAATTTAAAAATAAAAATAAAAACTATGTTGACCGCACGAAAACATAAAATATAAATATATACATATTATCTGTCCAAATCAGCATAAAATGGTATATTATATGTTGTATGGAACGTTTAAATGTTTCGATAAAGTTAAATTATGGAATCATATGTAAATGGAATCCATACTGAATTGATATATTTGTGGTGACCATTTGTAGCAATTAGTATAATTAATTGCTATAAATAGGACCGCAAATCAATAAATAACAATTATAACCAATGTTCATGGAGGAAAGTAAATATAATCGGATAATGGTTACAATTCCTACATTAATTAGGATTAATGTTGTGCACCCCCAATTAGGAAATTTGAATTTATAAACCGCATTTAGATACGAGGTTAAGCTTAAATTGTGGAATAAATCTACCCAGAACCAACCGACATATCCAGTATCCACAGATGGCCAGCTTAATGTGAGGGGTCAAATGCATAAAGATAAATCTACTAAGGCATGGGGTTAAGTTCAACTTGTGGTAGAAGTCTGCCCAGAACCGATCGGCAAATCCAACATTCACAGGTAGTCAACTTAATGTGAGAAGCCTAGTGCATAAATAAACATTTATAACAGTCAATAAATAAATAAATAATAGTAATTGCCTGTAGGGGTACAACAAGTAGATGCCTTGGGACTGATAAGTGGTTGCCTTAGGAGAATATGACTGTTATGGTCATAAAGGGAAACAAAATATAGAAACAAAAGAAAATGGGCGTCAAAAGGGGGATTAATGGATAATTATTGTCGTTTAAATACTAAGTCTAAATTAGGGAAGAAATCAAATAAATACCCTAAAAAAGGGGGATACAACCTTCCTTAATTATGTTAATAAATATAGAGCATAAAATACAATATAGTTGGACTTCGTAGGTTAATAATGTAAAATATTATTAACCATATAAACTCATAACGATAATGAATTGTATACGTATAGTATTTTTGTGTAGAGGGACTAAGAGGTTAATAATGTAGCCTACTTTATCCCAGTAGGGAAAGGTGCTAAAGGCAAATGGGGTGTGAATCCAATAATCTTCGCGTATAGTCTGCTTCCTTGGGTCTTAAGTGGTTAGGGTTGAGGAGTTCACTTGGGAATAGGTCTTTCAGTTTAGGGGTATTAAATGGCAGGTGTGTGGGGACCTACCCAAACCTGGAAACTAAAAAGGTCAGATATAGCTATCTTTCCTACAAGAAGTAATAAGCGACTAAAGGGGTTATCTAACAAGGTCATCTAGAAGGTATAACGGATGATAAAATACCATTTCTCACCTTATGCGGGGTAAGGGTATATGTGTGAATCACGGAAGCCTTAACTAGTAGGGTCAATAGTTATTGCCTTCTAGTTCATGTTAACGTTAAGTAAATTATCGAGAAATAATAAGTAACCAATCAGTCCACCTAGGGTCTTAAGCAATTAGGAAGAATCCACCTTATCTACCATTAATAGTGAAGAAATAAATGGTGAAGGATAAGTGAATGAAAGTATATAGATATAGAAACTCCGTAGTTAGGGGTCTAATCTCGATATAGTAACCAACCAAGCTCTAGTATATAGGCTTCACAAAAAATATGCGTAAACGTCCTATCTCAGTATCATACTTTAGGAATACTACTTGGGAAGAGTAGTAAACTCGTGTGTAAACATCTATAAAGTTAGGTTAGAATCACTAACCTTGATAGGCTTACATCTTGGGTTGAACCAAATGGGATACGTATGTGTATTATAATATGTGTTGTACATTTCCTGTTCACTAGAATTTTGTTTTTCTGACCCCCTCCTCATTACAACCCCAAGTTTTCTAGAGAAGATCGGATTCTCATAGGTGTTTTAGTTTGGCTTTAATTCTCATTCTCTGTCATGCTCGGTATTGGCAAAGTGACTTACTTTGAAAAGGTAGTTACTTAATTTAATACTAGTTTATCCTATTTTGTTTACGTTGTGAGTTATCTTTTATCGTACTCTGATTATGCTCATGCTCAGTTATTGCAGGTACCAGATTTACACGCTCCATGCTTGGATGTGTTTGAGTTACAATTTTTGTCAAAATTTGGACACATAAAAGTGTGGGGTGTTACAAATATCCGATTCCTTATCGCTTTCTTATTTCGCCTCGGGCATGTCAGACCACTTTTGTTCATATCCAAAATTTCTTAAATTTGGCATATTGAATTTGCATAGTCCTCAAAATTCTTTCTTACAAAATAATTTCTTTGGTATGAGTGTCGTTATCCAAACAATATTATGGAAAGAATTCGAAGAAGTCTTTAAAATCTTTTGCAAGTTGAGACACACTTAATATAATATTTTTTAAATTAAGAACTTTAAGTAATTTATGCAAACAAATTTGCCTTTTGCCATAAAAACCTGCATTTCTAATTGTGTATTTTTTAACTGGTTTTCCATTACCCATATATATTGAAAGTTTACCTCTACATTCCTTGCTCCCTAAGTTTAAATTGCTTAGACTGCAGTCACATGATTAGTTACGCTAGAATTCAGGTACCAGCTTTCAGCATTGGTATCTTTAATTTTTTCAATGTCATTTATTCAACTGTTTGCCTGATTATTGTTATCAATTTGAACATTGATCATATTAGCTCTTGCATTAAGTTTCTTGAACTTTCATAAGAGAGTATAGTTTGCATCAAATCTGAATTAGTATTTGTTTGCTGCACGGTCGAACTTTTCACATGTATGACATCTCAATTGATTATAATTTTTGAAACCTTGTTTCCAGTTGAGGTTAATTGATCACACAAAATCTTGATTTTGACTAAGTAATCTCTCATAGTTAATTTGTTTTTCTCATATTCTGCATTTTCCTTTTAAAATGCATAACTTTTGTTATGCATTGGGTGTTGAAACTTGCTCCATATTAGACCGCATTTCACGTCATGATTTATAACCTACTAATTAAGGCAAGAGATTGACATTTATGGTAGATAAGAACCAAGAACCGATTAAACTATCTTGTCTCTAATGAGTGATATTTTCTTGATTTCTCATAAGTTTCCCATCAGTATCAGCAATATATCTTGGTGGTATAATCAAGGTTCTATATAAATAATCTTCTAATCTGTAGCCTCACATAGTTGTAAAAAGTTAGATTCATTTAACTATACATTGATTAACTAACTTTGTTTCTTTATAATTGCTTTGATTAAATCTTGTGTTTCCATTTTAGATGCTTGATCGGTTGATTCAATCGTTATTATGGTGTTTGAAGGTGCATCAATTGACCCTTAAGCCATTTTCATTGGTCAATCATGATCAAAATGGAGAACTGATCATAATAAGATATGAATATCAACAGATTTAGAATTGAGTAGCCAGTAAAGCTAGATTGGGTGATGAGATCTTCCCCGGCAGATGCTTCTTGGACAGGCACAATTGTAAATGATCAAGAATTTGATAAGGACAAATTTGATCTTGAAAAAAAAGTATATCTGCACTAGAGAAACAAAGTGAAGAGAATCCAGGTTTCCTAATGACCAGAAGACACGACCTTGATTTCAGTGATGAAGATATACTCTGAGAGATCAATGGCGAAGCGATCTTCATTGTTAAGCGATTCTGAAATTCTCTGATACCATACCATAAAAATTGATTGAAGTGATTTTGTTGACTTTGTATTACAAATTAATACTGAGTTGCAGAGAAAGTTGATATAGAGCTTTCATAAAATGATTCTAATTACATTCGAACTGAATATACTAGGCTTTATATAGCAGAAATAATGTAACGGTACGGTTATGATAACAAAGCCTGAGTATTCAATCAGATAAGATCTGTATTTTTGTATTGAGTACATGTATTATGACCGATCCAATTTTATCTCATTTTATATAAATTGTATATGCTCATCATGATTATCCGTAAGATGCATGTGTGAATGAAACGCAAGGAGAACAAATGAAAATGAAAAAAAAGAGGGAAAAACTCTGTTTTAGGGTTTTAAAAGAGGGGACAAAACAAGAATTACAAAATTGTTGTTGGATGAATGGGTATTTGCGAAAACAGGCTCCTGGTTGGATATGTTGTTGGAAAGAAAGAATGAGTTCTGATTCTATAGTGTTAAACGAGAATTCGATGGCGGGATCCTCTCATTGTCAAATTTGTACCATCCACGCGTGAATCTTAAGGCTGCATCATAGAAGGGGAGGCATGCACCACACGTAGTTGAATAAGAAAGATATCAAATAAAGGAAGAAAATGGTATAAAAGATATGGAAAATCGGTAAAGGTATAGTAAACATGGCACTGCATGGCATATCTCTAATTTGAAGTTATTGTAAATAAAGTCCCTATAACAACGAGTTTGTAAATACAGTCCCTAATTTTTTGAATTAAAAATCTGAAACAAGTTTTCAATATTTCTAATAAAAAGTGTTTCAAAATATTTGAAAAATAAAATATTATTATCCATAAATAATAATAATTGTTATTTAATTATAATTATGGTAAATAAATGCATTTTCACCATTGATGAATTTTACAATATATTTTTTGAAAATGCAAGTACTCTTACATTTTCTATCAACAAAAGTGCAAAGTATCTTGCATTTCTCATTGTTTTAAAAACAAGGACCTAATTTTCAAAATCATCTATATAGGGGCTTTTCTTAAAACACTATTAAAAATAGATATATGTTGTTTTTTACTTAATTGTAAATTGAATGTTTTATGTTTACTTTTGTCGTTGTGCATCATATATTTTATTCGATATTTTTTGTTTGGTTTAGAATTCTTAAGCCACCTTTGAGCAAGGCCGTTTTGGTTTGGACTTGGACATATGAACCGCTCATGTCTCAAGCACGGACTCGTACAAACTCAGACAATGTGTCGGAATTGACATTAGTTTGAAAATCAGAAATTTATAGGACTCAGATCGATCGCCTCCGAGCGTCGTCCGATCACCTTGAAAAAATATGATTAATGTATGTGTCACTTCATGTCCATTAATGTCACTCGTAAGAGAATGCACTAAGTTGCGTGAAGCGCAATAGTTAAACATTAAAAAAAATTACAATAGATAAAATAAATAGCGAAAAATTATAAACTTCAAATGAAGCATAGTCTCATAAAACCAGTTACAGCAAAACCCATTGCATCAAATCTGTCACATAAACCACCTTATAAAACAAAACATCAGCATACATAAAATGATATCCATCGCCATAAGCCATACTAAAGTAGAGAGCAAATCGAAACAATACATCTCAAGAAATCCAAGTCCAAGATGTAAGAGAAATCCTAGTCAATGAGTTCTTCCACTCTGAGGACCTGGGGAAAAAGGAAGAAAGATGTGAAAGAAAAAGGGTCAGACATAAAGTCTGGCGAGTTCCAGTGATTTACAAATGTGCATAAAATAGAAATGCCAAGGCAGGTAAATAAGACTGGATGAGAAAGGTACAGTTTCATAAAAAGTAACAGATAAACTAAACATAACAACATAATGGACAAGAATAACAGGAATATACTATGATCGAGTAATGCTTCACATTTATATCTCTAAACATGTATGTCAGCAGCAATACTAGTATAACAAGTTCAACAGTATTAGGTTCTCCACCTAATTACATATCAGCAGGTTTAACAACATAAATAAATGACAGGATTAAATAGCAGGATTAGGTGTACCATAATTACATAACCATATTAGGTGTTAACCTAATTGCACAACAGCAGGATTAGGTGTACTCTAGTTACTACCCGTGCGATTGGCTCCCTACTATGTAAATACCCTGTGACAGCCCCGACAGTAGGGTGTATCACTCCCTAACCCGCAACTTTAACACATACTTATTTGCTGGTGTTGCAGCGTCTTATCTTCCATAGTTGGACGCATGCACGCCCATGAATTGTGACACCCTACGTCCGTCAATGTCACTCATTAAGAGAACGCATTACTCTACACTAATACTAGTATAACCAGAATGAGATGATCCCAACAACTATTAGATGGTAGACTTAGGCATACATCCAGATGTACCCTAACTACTACCCAAATCGATCGTCTCCCTACTCCGTAGATACTTTGTGCTGGTCCCACAGCAGGAGGTATAACTTCCTAATGTGGCAACCCCTCGTTAATGTGCACAGTCATACCTACTTGTGTCACGGTCGTCTTAGCCCCCTCTACCCGGCCCATGCACGCACATATCTCCATTCAGTTTGCGGTGCCCACACTGTCCTCCTCGTTTGGATCTCTTACAATCCGTCCTGTAAGCGAGCCCCGACTTCGACCTAAGGCGGAATCCTCATTTGATACCGTTATATGGATTACTGACTGAAACGGGTCCCACACACAATACGATACAAGCTTTCCCCTTTGTCTTGTATCCCTACTAGGATTTCCATCGGTTATGCTTACCACTAGGTGTCTTTAATTACATAATCCTATCATTTCGACAAGTTATGCTTACCTTAAGGTGTCCTTAATTACATAACTCCAACATCTCCACAGGTTATGCTTACCACTAGGTGTCTTTAATTACATAACAACCTCAGGTTAAGTCTGTGGGCCTATATATAAATATTACCCACCCCCTCAGATTTACTTAACCCACCCACTGTTCAAACGTATTTACTTAACCCCTAATGTAGTTCATCTTCGCACAATCCTTATGGATTCTACTAGGTTAAGTATTCAAGGTTTATTACCATATTTTCATTTATGGTTACAGTATGATAGACCTCCCACATTAAGCTACAATTTGTGGATGCTGGATATGCCGGCGAGTCTGGCCAGACTTGTTCGACAAATTGGGCTTAACCTCGTGTCTTAGCACGTCTCATATTTGTGCACCTAGACCTTTCACATTAGATTCACCACTTGTGGTCGCTGGATATGCCGGGGGGTTCCGGGCAGACTTCCACCACAAGTGTAATCTAACATCGTGTCTAGGCGCAGTTACAGTTTCTAATGACTGTAATCCTAGGCATTTGTTTATTAGCCAGTTCTTACCTATTTCGTTATAGGTTATAGGTTTCATGCCCCTTTTTCCCCCAATTATGTTCATAGTGAAATATATGTCTAAATTCATATACATATACATTATTCAAATTATGCCAATTTTCACCTTTTTACCAATTATGCCTCAAATTCGCAGTTCACAAGATATGCCCAATTTCAATGTTTTTCCCTCGTTCCCAAACTAACGTAATCGCATAATTTAGCGGCATGCCTAAGCTCGAAAGTAGCCTGGCTATATAAAATAAAAGGGAAAGGGTGAAGGAAAGATGATAGAGATTATTATTCTAACAAAATTGACATAAACTTTTCATGGCATAATGTTAAGATGAACATATAAGTACAGATCAGTGAACTTGTGATAATAAATGGGTTCTAACGTAGTAGGGATGTCATAATAGGCATAACTAGATCTAAACTAGGATTTAGATGTCCAACACTTGACAGATCCAAATTAACTACAACATGATAGGTACAAGATGATCTAAATATTGAATTAGATCTATAATCAAAAGTAGATTTAACATGATAAAGGTTAAGATCAAAGTCATAGTATGCCAAAATATCACAAGTTATTACAGATCTGAAGTGATTCAAGGATTAACGTGCACAGATCGAAATTATAGTCCTATCGTGTTTACTTTTTATTTATTTAAATTTGAAAGAAACTTGAAACTCATAGCGTTTGGATTTAGAATGGAAGAAGAAGAACATATCTACACTTGAATCTCTAACTTTGATTTGCAGAAGAAGAAAAGGATTTGATTCAGTCCAGGCACCAACAATATTTAGGCCTCCATTGATTTTCAGTGAAGAAAATAAGAGAAATGAGCGTATATTTATAGCTGCCAGCCCCAAAATTCGACATACCACCTCAGCCCTAGGGGGTCGACCCTGGGGTCGACACCCCCTTAAGGGGTCGACACCCCTCTTATGGGGTCGACTCCCCTGGGCGGGAATTTTCCATATTACCCCGAATTCTGAAATTTGAACGATTTTGAACTTTTTGGAACTAATTTTGAATTCTTGGACCCTGTATATATATATATATATATATATATATGTGTGTGTGTGTGTGTGTGTGTGTGTGTGTGTATAATTATCTTGCACGTATACAAACTTCATACCTTCATAACTTCTTCGTACGGTGTCCGTTTTACGCAAACCAAATATCTATCTTGACCAGAATTTCGAGACGAACACAATGATGCAGTTCGTTTCCTTAATTCTGAATATTAAATTAATTATTATTTTATTTATCGTCTTTTAGTATTATCAAAATTACGGGGTGTTACATTCTCCCCTACTCAAAGGATTTCATCCCCGAAATCTTCAAGTTAAGAAGAATGTATATCCTACCGTCCATCACCCATCTACTCATCCACCAATCACAGGCATCCATTGTCCTTAAATACTTCTAATGCTTATATGAACATATGCAAAGGTGTGTGTATATGTCTAAATACTGATGTGAAGATCAGGCGGTCAACTAATTCAGTCGACCACCTTAATGCAATATGTGTTAGTGTCATGAAAATATGCAACAATCCTATCATATAAGTTCTATATGTGTGCACAAACATCCGTCCAAATGCAACATCCATATGATGATACATCAATTTTATTTCATAAAGAAAAAAAATGCACACACATCCATATGCAGTATGAGAATGATTGAGTCGATCTAGTGCCTAATGTGTGTATATGCATCCACTGGCAACCACTATCAAACACTTGCATCCATCAAACATAACATGTCTCAAACACATGTTTACATCCATGGGATTCCAACCTAAAGGTCGAAGATTCGATCGATGGAATACACTTAAATGATATAAACAAGCATAAATAAAAACTTTGGAAAAGGAATTAAGAACATACCCTTAAAAAGAAAAGGATACGAATCATGAATCTCGTCTTCGGTCTCCCAAGTCACATCCTCCGGCTTATCTCCCCACTGAACCTTCATCAACTTGATTTCTTTGTTGTGTAGCTTCTTAACTTCTGATCAAAGAATTCGGGTAAGAATTCGTCAAACTGTCGCCTCCCGTTCCACTTCTGCTTCCTCTAATATACTTGGCTCAACAACTTCCGTGGTATCATGTAAGCACTTTCGCAAATGAGAAAAATGGAAAACATCATGCATGCCAGATAATCTCTCAGGTAACTTCACTCTATAGGCCATTTGGCCAATTCTTTCTGTTATGGGAAATGGCCCTACAAATCTTCGTGCCAACTTCCCTACAGATCCGAAGCGAACCACATTCCTCAAAGGTGACACTTTAATGAAGACCATATCTCCAACTTCGAATTCGATGTCAGTCCTTCTCTTTTCTGCATAGGATTTCTGCCTATCTTGAGCGGTCTTCATTCGTCGTCTAATGAGATAAATATTCTCGGACGGTTTCTATGACTATATCCGGTCCAAGTAATAGTCTTTCTGTAGATTCCTACAAACAAGTCGATGATCTACAGGGTCGTTCGTATAATTCTTTGAAGGGTGCCATGCCAATGCTTGCTTGAAAACTGTTGTTATAGGCGAACATTACTAAAGGAAGATGCTCTTCCCCACTACCTCCGAAGTCTAGGATACACAACCTTACAAGATCCTCTTGAACTCTGTTCACCCTCTCCGTCTGTCCATCGGTATGAGGATGATAAGCGATGCTCAAACATAACTGTGTACCTAATGCTTCTTGCAAGCGCCTCCAAAATTCACTAGTAAAATTGGGGTAACGATCACTTACGATGCTGGAACGTATTCCATGAAGACGGACTATCTCACAAACGCAAACTGCTGCCAACCATGCTGCCGCCCTCTTGCTCTTAATCGGAATGAAATGAGCGCTCTTTGTAAGTTTATCCACTACAACCCAGATGCTGGTGTTGCCTTTCTTCGATCTAGGTAAACCATCTATGAAATCCATTGAGACGCTCTCCCACCTCCGTTGTGGAACCTCCAAAGAATGAAGTAAACCATTGGGCTTCTTTTGTTCAACTTTGACTTGATGACAAACTAAACATTGAGAAACAAACTTTGCCACATCTTTCTTCATCCCAGCCCAAAAGAAAACCCTCTTCATGTCCCTATACATTTTATCACCACCTGGATGAATAGTCATCTTAGAATGTTGGGCTTCTTCTAGGACTGCCTTCAACAAACTTCTAGTTTGAGGAATGCAAAGCCTTCCATCTCGTCGCAACCACCCTTTATCGTCAGTGGAATTTTTATTGAGGTGACTAGAAGTCTCCCCTTTACTGAGCCTATCCAAGATGTCTGAAATCTGTGGATCATTTAGCTACAAAGCTCTTATCTGATCCATAAGAGTAGGTCGAATCTCTAGGGATGCAAACAAACCAGGCAATAATTCGGTGGAGGGTCTAAAATCAAAAGTCGATATGAACTTCAAGCTTTTCCTTTCCACAAACGAAGGGCTTAAGGCCATCCTCTGCTTACTCAGTGCATCTACCACCACATTACCCTTGCCAGGGGTATAAGCAATCTCAAAATCATAAGAAGCTAGGAACTCCATCCACCTTTATTGCCTTAGATGAAGATCCTTCTACGAGAACAAGCACTTGAGAATTTATGATCGGTGTGCAAGTCGAACTTCTCCCCAAGCAAATAATGACGCCACATCCTAAGAGCAAATACTATGGCAGCTAGCTCTAAATCATGGGTAGGGTAGTTCTTCTCATGAACCCTCAGTTGTCTTCCTCCATAACATACTACCTTTCCTTCTTGCATCAGAACCACACCAAGCCCTATATCACATGCGTCAGTGTATACTGTAAATACTTTGTTCCCGTCGGGAAAAGTCAAGACTGGGGTTGTTGTCAGAGCCCTCTTTAGTTGTTGGAAAGCAACATCACAATCTACATCTTATGAAAATTCCAAATTCTTCTTCGTCAGCCTGGTGAGTGGGGCTGATATCTTCGCAAAGTCCTTAATGAACTTCCTATAATAGCCTACCAATCCCAGAAAGCTTCTCACCTCTGTTGCATTTTTCGGAGCTTGCCAATCTTGAACTGCAACCACCTTTGCGGGATCCACTACTATCCCTTCTTTAGAAACCACATGACTTAGAAATCGCTTCTCCAAAAATGGCATTTGGAGAATTTTGCCTTAAGCGGATGCGCATGGAGAGTTTTCAAAACTTCCCTTAAATGTTGGGCATGATCTTTTCTCCCTTTGAGAAGATCAAGATATCATCAACAAAGACCATGGAAAATTTATTTAGAAACTCCCGAAACACCCTGCGCATCAAATCGACAAAATAGGCGGGTGCATTCGTATACCCAAAAGGCATAACTAGCCATTCAAAGAAATCATATGGAGTCCTAAAAGAGGTCTTATCTATACTGTCCTCATCCACCCTCAATTGATGAAACCCTGTGGCCAAGTCTAATAGAGAAAATACCGAGGCAACAACAAGTTGGTCAAACAAGTCATCTATCCTCGGAAGTGGGTGCCTATTCTTGTTTGTGAGTTTGTTCAATTCTCTATAGTCCACACACAAACGAACCGAACCATCTTCCTTAGTCGTGAATACTACTGGAGCACCCCATTTAGATATGCTTCGCCTAATAAACCCTTTCTCAAGTTGCTCCCCTACTTTCTTGCTAAGCTCCCTCCTTTCCATTGGATCCATATGGCGCACTGGTAACGCAAATGGCTTTGCATTGTCCACCAAATATATATGAAAATCGATTTCGTGCCTTGGGGGTAAACCCTGTACCTAATCAAAAACATCAGGATAATCTCGAACTACTGGAACAGATTGCAGATCATCAATAGATTCATCAAGAGACTCTAGGAAACTAAGCATAATAGACCCTTATGGGTCACAAGAAATCTCGCGGGTCCTCCGTTGGCCAGTCAAAAGTCTAACGACCCTCCTCTCACAATCTGTAATGGCACCATACATGGTTAGCCAAACCATCCCTACAATCAAACCGTAGCCCATAAAACCGAGCATATATGCGTTGCACTCAAACTCGACACCTAAGATAGATATTCTCAAACCCCGACAAATCATAGACAAATGAGCCGAACCACCAATGGGTTTTGAGACAACAATGGGATCCACTACCATACTAGTATTTAAGTGCAGAGATTCAACCACATAACTAGATATAAATGAATGTGAAGCACCAGAATCAAAAACAGTTCTAAGAGGGTGATTGGAAAGGGAAATCAAACCTTCCACAAAGATCTTCCTACCTCTATCTGCAACACTGGTCGCTAGAGCATGCAGCTGCCCCCCAGAAGCTCCTGCCCTTTAACCTAGTCCCTGTGGTCCCTATTTCTTAAGGAACTACCTTCCAAAGTGTCTGACCTCTCCATAATTGAAGCAAGTATTCTTCCTTCTTTTGCAGTCCTTGACCAAGTGACCCTCTCGTCCACAACTGTGACACTCCTCTTATCCTTAGCCTTGTCATTCTTTCCGCCTTTCTTTTGTTGTTGTTGCTGCCGCTGCCCTTTCTTGGGCCATACCTTCTTGTTTTGTATTGTTTCCTTAACCTTAGCTTCCTTCTTTTCACCTTTGTCTTCCTCATGCATCAAGGCCATATCAACTAGCCTTTCAAAAGTCACTCCCATTAGGATATGGGACATAGCTAACCCATGAAGGGGTTCATTCAGCCCTTTAGCGAACATCAAAGCTTTCTTATGCGGAGTATTTACCAATTCCAATACAAATCTTGCTGCCTGGTTGAATTTGTTCACATATTCTTTTATAGACATGTTTCCTTGTTTGAGCGCCGAGAACCTCTCCATTTGCATGCTTTCCTCAGCTTGAGAGAGAAACTTCATTTCAAACCTTTTCCTAAAATCATCCCATTTCTCCACTGGACGTCCAGCTTGGGGAACTTCCCACCAGAACAAAGCTTCATCTTCCAGTAGCCAGGCAGCTAACTAAATCTTCCCTCGACCACTTCAAAGATTAGAAACAAGTCCTTGGTCTCCTTGAGCCAATTCCTTGCCTCTACAAATGTTTCGGTTCCACGGAATGGCTTCCCTCCCATGGCATAGAAATCTTTGCAGATCTTAGTGAAATTATATGTTGTTGGAGGAGGAGGAACGACGGGTGTAGCTAGGAGAGGAACATTAACTTGACCTCTGGCAGGCGCCGTGGCCTCTAGATACCTGCAGAACTAGCTTGGTATCATAACGCCCTCAGGAATATTAGGTTCCCCAGACATGCTAAAACGAAAAGGAAAGAGATTTAGACAAAGGATCGAAGGACATTACATATGGCTTTGGAAAATATGTTTTTAAAACAGACTTTTCTCTTGAAAATGCTTCCTTTTAAAACATTTTTGAAAATAGTTTTCAAAAACTTTTATCTAATCTGGTAACCTTCAGCTCTGATACCAAGCGTGATACCCCACATCCGCTAATGTCACTCATTAAGAGAATGCATTAAGTTCGTGAAGCGCTATAGGTAAACAAAAATAGAAACATTACAAGACATATATAAAAATAATAGAGGAATAAAAACTAACTTTATTAATCATAAAGCATCATCGTTAAAAACATCATACATCAACATTACATAAAAACCAGTACATCATAAAAACTTCTGTCTTGCTTTTAAACATCAGAGTACAAATTAAAAGAAACATAATCTCCATATAAAAGCATTGCCATTGTAGCAAAGATAGGAGCTTGAGCAATACATCTAATAGCTCCAGCAAAATGATAGTATAATCCTTGTTTAGCTTGAGTATTCCCACCCTCAGAACCTGAGGGGGGGGGGGACGGAAGAAAGAAGAGGAAACAAAAAGGGTCAGACATAAAGTCTGGCGAGTCCAGTTACTTTTAGCAAGTAAATAAGAAAAAGTAGCATGACAGGATATAAAGTGGATAAGAAAGATAACACCATAAAAGGTAGGTATGACAAGGTAAACATAATAGAGTGTACATGCTTCTCAAATGATTACTCTGCACTAATACTAGTATAACCACAATGAGATGATCCCAACAACTACCAGATGTTAGACTCAGGCATGCATCCAGACGTACCCTAACTACTACTCTAATCGATCGTCTCTCTACTCCGTATATACTTTGTGCTAGTCCAGCAGTAGGAGGTATCACTTCCTAAAGTGGCAACCCTTCGTTGATGTGCATAGCCATACCTACTGGTGTCACGGTCGTCCTTACCCCCTCAACCCGGCCCATGCACGCACATGTCTCCGTTTGGTTTGTGCCATCCACACCGTCCTCCTCGTTTGGATCTCTTACAATCAGTCCAGTAGGCATGCCTCGACTCCAACCAAAGCCTATGTCCTCGTTTGATACCATTATATGGATTACTGACTGAAACAGGTCCCACACATAATACGATTCAAGCTCTCCCCTTTATCTTGTATCCCCACTAGGATTTCTACCAGTTATGCTTACCACTAGGTGTCTTTAATTACATAACCCTATCATTTCCACGAGTTATGCTTACCCTAAGGTGTCCTTAATTACATAACTCCAACATTTCCATGGGTTTTGCTTACCACTAGGTGTCTTTAATTACATAACCCTCTCAGGTTAAGTTTGTGGGTCTATATATAAATATTACCCACCACGTCAGATTTACTTAACCCATCCACTGTTCAAACATATTCACTTAATCCCTATTGAAGTTCATGTTCATATAATCCTTATGGATTCTACTAGGTTAAGTATTCAAGGTTTATTACCATATTTTCATTTATGGTTACAGTACGCTAGACCTCCCACATTAGGCCTACAATTTGTGGATGCTGGATATGCTGGGCGGGCCCGGGCAGACTGTTCCACAAATTGGGATTAACCTCGTATCTTAGCACGTCTCGTATTTGTGCACCTAGACCTCTCACATTAGATTCACCACTTGTGGTCGCTGGATATGCCAGGCAGTTCCGGGCAGACTTCCACCACAAGTGTAATCTAACCTTGTGTCTAGGCGCAGTTGTTTCTAATTACTATAATTCTAGGCATTTCTTTATTAGCCAATTCTTACCTATGTCATTACAGGTTATAGGTTTCATGCCCCCTTTTCTCCCAATTATGTTCATAGTGAAATATATGTCCAAATTCATATACATATACATTATTCAAAATTTTCCAATTTTCATCTTTTTACCAAATATGCCTCAAATTCTCAATTCGCAAGATATGTCCAATTTCAATGTTTTTCCCCTCGTTCCTAAACTAACATAATCGCATAATTTAGCGACATGCCTAGGCTCGAAAGTAGCCTGGCTGTATAAAATAAAAGGGAAAGGGTAATGAGAAGATGACAGAGATAATTATTCTAATAGAATTGACATAAACTTTTCATGGCATAATGTTAAGATGATAAGTACAGATCAGCGAACTTGTGATAATAAATGGGTTCTAATATAGTAGGGATGTCATAATACGCATGATTAGATCTACACTATGATATAGACATACAACACTTGACAGATCCAAATTAACCACAACATGATAGGTACAGGATGATCTAAATATTGAATTAGATCTATAATCAAAAGTAGATCTAACATGATAAAGGTTAAGATCCAAGTCATAGTATGCTAAAATATCACAGATTCACAAGTTATTACAGATCTGAAGTGATTTAAGGATTAACGTGCATAGATCCAAATTACATTTCTATCATGTTTACTTTTTATTTATTTAAATCTAAAAGCAACTTGAAACTCACAGCGTTTGGATCTAGAAAGGTAGAAGAAGAACAAATCTAAACTTAAATCACTAACTTTGATTTGCAGAAGAAGAAAATGATTTGATTCAGTCCAGGCACCGACAGCATTTAGGCCTCCATTAATTTTCAGTGAAGAAAACAAGAGAAATGAGCCTATATTTATAGCTGCCAGCTGTAGTGACCGGTATTTTCCATGGTGTAATAATTAATTTATTTAATTATTTACAAAGTGATTAAGTGATTTAAATGGTCATTTAATTAAATAACTGGGAATATTTAATTAAAATAATAATATAATAATATATTTAATTTCTGAAATAGTCAGAAATAGTGGAATTCACTATATGGTGTGAACTGGATCATCTGTAATATTTAATTCAGCTTAGAGTGGAATTAGAATAACGAATAAATTTAAATAACGTCAGTTTGAACGTATAATTATATTATAATTAAAATCGAGCCCGTAATGGCGTGGCAGTTCACTATTTGGCGATTCGAACTTCAACTGGATATACAGCGTCCGTTTTAAATCGGATTTCTGTGAAACAAGAAACATACGGAGCTAGTGGAGTATATCTTTCTAGTTGAAGAGAAAAATCGGGATTTCGTCGTGTAGATTTTGATTTATGTCCAAATCAAATATTCAGAAAAACAACGGTATATTCGTTCGTGGCCATAACGGTTATTCAAATATATTTGAATATCGGTTTTGAATTTAGATAAGGTTCTTTTAGGAAATAGTGATAATTTAATTTTTAGAATTTTACTGAAATTTTTAATTAATTAAATAAGCAACCTTTTATTTGGAGTATTTTGTACCCTTAATCAGCGATTTTGGGGTTTCACAATATGAGTTAACCTACCGATATTATTATAATTTTGGAACCGCGACACGTTGCTCGGTACGATGATATATTTATATTTGTCGATGGCAATTCGTAAGTAAGCGGAGTTTATGTAATGGGTGCGTAGAAACGGGAATGCGGACGACAGAGAGACATGTAATAGTATTAGGAACCAAACAAAAACCAGTGATCGAAAATAAGGCCACACAGTCTATGAACGTGGAGGGGTAAAGTATCACAAACAAATACATGCTATTCCTCTTGACACACCTCACGTCTGCTACCACATAAAACACTATATATACATCCCTAACAACCCTTCTAACCTAATTCAATGTTCTGTTAATGAAATAAAAAGCTGAGTTGCCAGTTCTCTCCTCCTCAAACAAAATCGCGACAATTAAAATCCAACGAAAATTGTAATAAATTTGTATAAATTCCAAAACCTGGTTATTTGGTTTTAGCATGCATTTATCTTCATCCCAGTATGGGTTTAGTTTGGATCACAGCCTTGTGTGGCGCTGAGATATAAGTGTCGTGAGTTAGGGTTTAAGCATTTGGGTTTGTGAAGTTTCGTTGGATGTATTCAACATTTTTTTTGAGGATTACCATGGCGAGTAGCACTTATATGAAGAAGATTGTGGTGATCGATGAAAATTAATGTCGATGGTTTACTGTAACCAGACGCTTCAACCGGAGAACCGCATTTGGGAACTTGCGATCGAACTGTGCATTCGGGTTACCAGAAGGATGCTCTTGAGGGGTGAAGCACAATGGTGATGTCAGGTTGGAGAATCGTTGAGTAATGGAGGAGGAATGGTGGATCAAAGAATCGGTCATGGCGAGATAAAGGGGAGCGGTATCTGGGAAGAAAGGGAGTATCGTGGTTACAAATGTTGAGGGGAATGGGCCAAAGTTTAAACGGGTGTAGTAACATCTTGTGTTAGGGCTAATTTAAAAGTGCCAAGGCCTAGGAAAAGAAAAAGAAAGAAATAAGAAAAATGTTGTTGAACTAGAAGGGTAAGCGGGAGGAAGGCTGAAATGTGAGGGCTGTTTTCCAAAAGAAGAAGAAAAGCTACTGAGTAGCTGCGGATCCAAGTTGCGTGTGGGCCGATCATTCGAATGGTGAGTCCCAATTTGGAAGGAATTAATTTTCTTTTAAATTCAAAATTTACTTAATGCTTATACGAACTTGTGATTACAATATTTTGCTCATAATATATCAGAATCACGAACGGACTGATCCATTAGGATCGTATGGACGATGGCTCCAGAATGGAATTGACTGGGAGCGAATCTGAGCTCGTTACAATTTATAGCAAAATAAATTGTCCGTCTACAAGCGATGGTTATCATTATTAACGATGATCGTCCAATGTGAGTAAAACTCACCAACTCTGAACAGTTCTATTTTTACAACATATATTTAGAACTGATAATTATCTGTTGATTGCTGTGTGTTGACTATTTGATTGAACTGCTAGTCAGCTGGTTGAAATATATATATATATATATATATATATAAATCGTTAAATATATGTTAATTCTGTTTAGCAGAATATTTCATATTGAAATGTAATCGATGTTAATTATATTGTTTAACATCTGTGATGCAGGAAAACAGGTTGGAGGGACCCAACTAGGTTCCTCAATATTTAATTTACTATTTGTTCATATTGAATATATGATGTTATATATAATCTTTTGGCGATTTTATATGTTTGGACGATGTTGGTCATCATGATTTGATATGTTAAATACCATAACATACCTGAATGTTGATAGGGAAATTTAAAGTGATATTTGAAAACAAAATATTTATAAAATCAAAGGATTTTATAAAGTAGGAAATATTTATAAAAAGAATATTTATAAATGGAATATTTTATAAAGTGAATTATTTATTTAAGATAAATAAATAAGACATTTAAATGGATTATTTATTTGGTAAATCAATAAGATATTATAAAGGGATTTTTCAGTTAGGAAATAAATAGAAATATAAAGGAGAATTTATTTAGAAAATAAATAAAGAAAAGGGGATTATTTGATAAGTGAATAAAAGCTGAAAAAAGGGGTTATTTGATAAGTGAATAAACACCGTTAAAAACTGTAGAAAGGGAATTATTGGATAAGGAATATTTATTAGGAAAGTAAATAGAGTTTATGAAAAGGAGTTTAATCGAATTTAGTTATTCGAAACGAGTTAGTCGAATATGGTTAGTCTAGTCGAGTTAATCGAGAGTAGTTAATCGAACATAGTTAATGAAATGTAGTTAAACACAAATTAGAAACTGACTATAGATTAATAAGTTGAATGGTTTCTTGAGTATCGATCTGATGTTGTTCTCGGCCTTCGGGGTTTATACTTAGGAAGTTGTTCTCTTATTAGTTTACAGTTAAAGTCTGATAGATGTGGAAGAGTAAGGATACGTAATTAATCCATGGAAATGTTTTCCAGTGTTAATAACGTATATTTTCTAAACATAGAAAATGAAGATATATATATGGTTGATGATTGATCGATATAATTTCCATTTGGAAATAATATCGTTGTTTGCACACCTGTTTATCTTTGATAGTTAACTCACCGACTATCGAAGTTTTCGACCATTTTAACGTTGTTAATATGGAGAGACTGGTTGGATTATTATCTGAAGAACTACTTTGTATTGGCATAAGCATTGCGAATCATATATTCCAAAGATAATTGAAGATGGAGTAAAATGCCAGGGCTGTTGTATAAATCTTATGTAAAGATTGCCTAAGATGGATGTACCGAATAGTGCCTTCGGTTTGTCCAGTCCCAGGACGACCCATATGGAAGAATGTCTGACAGAGTATTTCTAATAGATTGCGTAAGTTGATCTCTTCAAACGTATTTATGTTTGGTGGCATAGGAATTCGTTTCTCTTAGCTGTATACCCGTGTTATTTTTGGGGAAATCAATTTGTGATTTGGCGGATATGACGATGTGACATTCAAAGTGAATGAAGATGTGGTATGTAAAAGATAAGCGTAGCTTCTAGCCTCACATCCGGTAAATGACAAAAATCAGGCAGGCAGCATGGCTATGTAGGTCGCACCTATTAGGGTGTATAATCACCTGATCTAGAGTTACATTTACTTCTAAAAATCTATTGTTGATGCTGTCCCATTCGGGAAACGGTTGCTGATCCCAACCGTTGGTGATATATATTCGATACACTCAAGCGAAATGAGTGGTCGGTCATGTGTGGCCGGGTTGCAAGATGTTCTTGTTGAACCCAGTGTATTCCTCTCTAGAATTACACTAGCGAAAGGTGGTTCCTTACCTTGTCATAGTTGGAAATCCATTACCCAATACGTGCTTGCAGTTTTGATTGTATACTATATATGTAGAACGTGAGATGAAAGCGTTTCTGCTAGATGATTATTATATTGTGGTTGATAGACATTATTTAATATTAAAAGGTTTTTTATATAAAGATATTTTGGATTCTCGTAAGGGAAAAACCCGTTCTGTTATACGGCGTGGTCTTATGAGATATCGTTTACTTGTTCAAACTGTTTTAAACTATTTTACTCATACCAGTCCCATGACTGACCTGGAGTTTTATTTTGTTTTGTTTCCCTAAACTCTTGGGTGCTCAATTTGTACGGGTAGTCAAGTAGTCGGGATTTACAGATACCTGAAGAGCTGGAGCAGGAGGATTCAGGATCGTATAGCTATTGTTTATTTCCGCTGTGTTGTAAGTGCTGTACTTTGATAATGATTTATATTCAGTACAGATTTATATTTCAAAGTTTTGTTATATATGTTATATGTTATTCTTTCTGCTCTGAGGTTCGTGTTACTCTGATGTTGTGTTCTTCTTCTTCTATTCTAAGTTTCTATCTTATCGTTCCTCACCCTCTATTTTCTTTATATTAGTTTTTCTGATTTTCCAGTGTAATTAGGGTTGGACCTGTGTTATTTGGTCAGTTCAAATTGGACTGAAATTTCGGGTCACTACAGTTGGTATCAGGGCTTAAGGTTAAGTAATTTCCTTGGCTCTGTGGCGTAACTCCGTAGAGATGGGGTTAGTAATACCCTAGGTTGAGTTGAGTGTATATATACGAGAGCGTATTTGTTACTAAATATAAAATGATTTTATATTATGGAGATTTATTGGTTTAGTTGTTTATGGATTCTGGTCGACCAGTTTGATCCACTGTATCGGTAGGAGTTACTAAACACTCGAATACGATGAACCTTCATGATATGTTTTGAAAAGAGGGTAAACGAAATAATTTTACCCAAATTATATTTTGATATAAAGGATTTATATTGGAATGATTATAATATATTGGATATGTTGGTTGTTATTATAATCGAGTAAGATTATAAATTAAATGGTTATGTAAATAACCAATCAGAATTCATATAAGTGAAATATATGAATGCAGATGAGTTAAATCTGAAATTTAAATCAGAATTGAAATTACAACTCTGAAAAAGTTGGAAAGGTGTTGTAAATTGGTTTGAATTAAATATAAGAAAAATTTAAGATCCTGGGAGATTTTAAATTGTTTTACTAGCATTGTGAATGGTATTTTGAAATGTATTTCAAATTGAACTCACTTCGATAGCTGGGAAATAACCCTGATGATGAATCGCGACATCATCAGTGTTCATTTTCGAGTTTGTAAGTGACAGATTACTACCAGAGATACTGTTTTGAATTTGTTTTGGGAAAAACAAGTTGGGTTGAATTTCAAAAAGGAGATATTTGATTTTGAAAAGCAAAGCTGTTTAAAATTCCCAAGAAGAGATTGTTCGAATTAAAAACTAGATTATATAAGAAATTTGTGAAAGCGAATTGGAATTAAAAATAAATCCAGTTAAGTGGTAAATGAATTGGATTAGAATGATATCAAATAAGTTGGATTGATAGGAATTTGGAATCAAGAATTGAAATGGGATTTGCTTTGGATATAAGCGAATAGACATGTTGAGGATAAATTGATCAGAATTTGATTGGGATAACATTGGTATATGCTGAGTTGATAGCATATGGAAGTGATAGAGTTGATATGCCCGACAAAAAGGTACAAGTTTATATTTCTATTGGTATGAGATTTTTATGAGCCGAATTGGCAAGCCGCTTGGCTGTTTGATTTTCTTTTGGGTTGGAGATGGCCCAGAGAGGCGGGTTGGAGTTTGACCTATTGACCAGTACAAAGGAGGTGCTGGCGAAATTTTTCGAAAAGTTAAGGCATTAGAAAATTTTCATGATTTTTGAAAATTTTCGTTGATAAGGATTAATTAATATTTTAATTAAAATTTAATTGGTTCAGTTGAAACTGAAATTAAGAAGTGAACAAATAAGTTCTAACTGGTCGATAGGGTTTGATTTCTACCTTAGCAATTTCGAGGACGAAATTATTTTAAGTGGGGAAGAATGTAATGACCCGTTTTTTCCATGGTGTATTAATTAATTTATTTAATTATTTACAAAGTGATTAAGTGATTTAAATGGTTGTTTAATTAAATAACTGGGAATATTTAATTAAAACAATAATATAATAACATATTTAATTTCTGAAATAGTCAGAAATAGTAGAATTCACAATACGGTGTGAACTGGATCATCTGTAATATTTAATTCAACTTAGAGTTGAATTTAATGAATAAATTTAGATAACGTCAGTTTGAACGTATAATTATATTATAATTAAAATCGAGCCCGTAATGGCATGGCAGTTCGCTATTTGGTGATTCGAACTTCAACTGGATATACAGGGTCCGTTTTAAATCGGATTTCTGTGAAACAAGAAACGTACGGAGCTGGTGGAGTATATCTTTCTAGTTGAAGAGAAAAATCGGGATTTTGTCGTGTAGATTTTGATTTATGTCCAAATTAAATATTCAAAAAAACAGCGGTATATTCGTTCGTGGCCATAACGGTTATTCAAATATATTTGAATATTGGTTCTGAATTTAGACAAGGTTCTTTTGGGAAATAGTGATAATTTAATTTTTAGAATTTTATTGAAAATTTTGATTAATTAAATAAGCAACTTTTTATTTGGAGTATTTTGCACCCTTAATCAGCAATTTGGGGTTTCACAATATGAGTTAACCTACCGATATTATTATATTTTTGGAACCGTGACACGTTGCTCGGTACGATGATATATCTATATTTGTCGATGGCAATCTGTAAGTAAGCAGAGTTTATGTAATGGGTGCGTCGAAACGGGAATGCTGACGGCAGAGAGACATGTAATAGTATTAGGAACCAAACAAAAACCAGTGATCGAAAATAAGGCCATACAGTCTATGAACGTGGAGGGGTAAAGTATCACAAACAAATACATGCTATTCCTCTTGACACATCTCACGTCTACTACCACATATAACACTATATATACATCCCTAACAACCCATCTAACCTAATTCAATGTTCTGTGAACAAAATAAAAAGTTGAGTCTCCAGTTCTTTCCTCCTCAAATAAAACCGCGACAATTAAAATCCAAGGAAAATTGTAATAAATTTGTATAAATTCCAAAACTTGGTTATTTGGTTTTAGCATGCATTTATCTTCATCGCAGTATGGGTTTAGTTTGGATCGACAGCCTTGTGTGGTGCTGAGATATAAGTGCCGTGAGTTAGGGTTTGAGCATTTGGGTTTGTGAAGTTTCGTTGGATGTATTCGACATTTGTTTTGAGGATTAGCATGGCGAGTAGCACTTGTATGAAGAAGATTGTGGTGATCGATGAAAATTAATGTCGATGGTTTACTGTAACCAGACGCTTCAACCGAAGAATTGCATTTGGGAACTTGCGATCGAACTGTGCATTCGGGATACTGGAAGGATGCTCCTGATGGGTGAAGCACGATGGTGATGTCAGGTTGGAGAATCATTGAGTAATGGAAGAGGAATGGTGGATCAAAGAATTGGTCATGGTGAGATAAAGGGGAGCGGATTAACTTTCTTTGATCTGGGAAGAAAGGGAGTATCGCGGTCACAAATGTTGAGGGGAATGGGCCAAAGTTTAAATGGGTGCAGTAACGTTTTGTGTTAGGGCCGATTTAAAAGTGCCAAGGTCAGGAAAAGAAAAAGAAATGAATAATAAAAATGTTGTTGAACTAGAAGGGTAAGCGGGAGGAAGGCTGAGACGTGAGGGTTGTTTTCCAAAAGAAGAAGAAAAGCTACTGAGTAGCTGCGGATCCAAGTTGCGAGTGGGCCGATCATTCGAATGGTGAGGCCCAATTTGGAAGGAATTAATTTAATTTTAAATTCAATATTTACTTAATGCTTATACGAACTTGTGATTACAATATTTCGCTCATAATATATCAGAACCACGAACGGTCTGATCCATTAGGATCGTATAGACAATGGCTCCACAATGGAACTGACTGGGAGCGAATCTGAGCTCGTTACAATTTATAGCAAAATAAATTGTCCGTCTGTATCAAGCGATGGTTATCGTTATTAACGATGATCGTTCAATGTGATTAAAACTCATCAACTCTGAACAGTTCTATTTTTACAACGTATATTTAGAACTGATAATTATCTGTTGATTGCTGTGTGTTGATTGTTTGATTGAACTGCTAGTCAGTTGGTTGAAATTTTTAAATATATATATAAATCGTTAAATATATGTTGATTCTGTTTAGCAGAATATTTCATATTGAAATGTAATCGATGTTAATTATATTGTTTAACATCTGTGATGCAGGAAAACAGGTTGGAGGGACCCAACTGGGTTCCTCAATATTTAATTTACTGTTTGTTCATATAATTGAATATATGATGTGATATATAATCTATTGGCGATTTTATATGTTTGGACGATGTTTGTCATCATGATTTGATATGTTAAATACCATATCATACCGGAATGTTGATAGGGAAATTTAAAGTGATATTTGAAAATAAAATATTTATAAAATCAAAGGATTTTATAAAATAGGAAATATTTGTAAAAACAATATTTATAAATGGAATATTTTTTAAAGTGAATTATTTATTTAAGATAAATAAATAAGACATTTAAATGGATTATCTATTTGGTAAATAAATAAGATATTATAAAAGGATTTTTCACTTAGGAAATAAATAGAAATATAAAGGAGAATTTATTTGGCAAATAAATAAAGAAAAGGGGATTATTTGATAAGTGAATAAAAGCTGAAAATAGGGGTTATTTGATAAGTGAATAAACGCTGTTAAAAACTGTAGAAAGGGAATTATTGGATAAGGAATATTTATTGGGAAAGTAAATAGAGTTAATGAAAAGGAGTTTAATCGAATTTAGTTATTCGAAACGAGTTAGTCGAATATGGTTAGTCTAGTCGAGTTAATCGAGAGTAGTTAATCGAACATAGTTAATCAAATGGAGTTAAACAGAAATTAGAAACTGACTAGAGATTAATAAGTTGAATGGTTTCTTGAGTATTGATCTGATGTTGGTCTCGGCCTTCAGGGTTAATGCTTAGGAAGTTGTTCTCTTATTAGTTTATAATTAGAGTCTGATAGATGTGGAAGAGTAGGGATACGTAATTAAACCATGGAAATGTTTTCCAATGTTAATAACGTATATTTTCTAAACATAGATAATGAGGAAATATATATATATATATATATATATATATATATATATATGGTTGATGATTGATCGATATAATTTCCATTTGGAAATAATATCGTTGTTTGCACACCTGTTTATCTTTGATAGTTAACTCACCGACTATCGAAGTTTTCGACCATTTTAACATTGTTAATATGGAGAGACCGGTTGGATTATTATTCGAAGAACCACTCTGTATTGGCATAAGAGTTGCGAATCATATATGCCAAAGATGATTGAAGACGGAGTAAAATGCAAGGGCTGTTGTATAAATCTTAGGTAAAGATTACCTAAGATGGATGTACTGAATAGTGCCTTCGGTTTGTCTAGTCCCAGGATGACCCGTATGGAAGAATGTATGACAGAGTATATCTAATAGATTGCGTAAGTTGAACTCTTCAAACGTATTCACGTTTGGTGGCGGAGGAATTCGTTTCTCTTAGCTGTATACCCGTGTTATTTTTGGGGAAATCAATTTGTGATTTGGCGGATATGACGATGTGACATTCAAAGTGAATGAAGATGTGGTATGTAAAAGATAAGCGTAGCTTCTAGCCTCACATCCGGTAAATGACAAAAATCAGGCAGGCAGCATGGCTATGTAGGTCGCACCTATTAGGGTGTATAATCACCTGATCTAGAGTTACATTTACTTCTAAAAATCTATTGTTGATGCTGTCCCATTCGGGAAACGGTTGTTGATCCCAACCGTTGGTGATATACATTCGATACACTCAAGCGAAATGAGTGGTCGGTCATGTGTGGCCGGGTTGCAAGATGTTCTTGTCGAACCCAGTAAATTCCTCTTTAGAGGAACACTAGCGAAAGGTGGTTCCATACCTTGTCATAGTTGGAAATCCATTACCCAATACATGCTTGCGGTTTTGATTGTATACTATATATGTAGAACGTGAGATGAAAGCGTTTCTGCTAGATGATTATTATATTGTGGTTGATAGACATTGTTATAATATCAAAAGGTTTTTGATATAAAGATATTTTGGATTCTCATAAGGGAAAAACCCGTTCCATTATACGGCGTGGTCTTATGAGATATCGTTTACCTGTTCAAACTATTTTAAATTGTTTTACTCATAACAGTCCCATGGTTGACCCGGAGTTTTATTTTGTTTTATTTCCCTAAACTCTTGGGTGCTCAATTTGTAGGGGCAGTCAAGTAGTCGGGATTTACAGATACCTGAAGAGCTGGAGCAGGAGGCTTCAAGATCGTATAGCTATTGTTTATTTCCGCTTTGTTGTAAGTGCTGTACTTTGATAATGATGTATATTCAAGTATAGATTTGTATTTCAAAGTTATGTTATATATGTTATATGTTATTCGTTCTGCTGTGAGGTTCGTGTTACTCTGATGTTGTGTTCTTCTTCTTCTATTCTAAGTTTCTATCTTATCTTTCCTCACCCTCTGTTTTCTTTCTATTAGTTTTTCTGATTTTCCAGTGTAATTGGGGTTGGATTTGTGTTATTTGGTCAGCTCAAACTGGACCGGAATTTCCGGTCACTACACCAGGGGGTCGACCCTGGGGTCGACACCCCTCTCATGGGGCCGACTCCCTTGGGCGTGAATTTTCCCACTCACCCCGAATTCTGAAATTTGAACGATTTTGATCTTTCTGGAACTAATTTTGAATTCTTGGACCCTACATATATGTGTGTATATATATGTGTGAGTGTATATATATATATGTATATATATATATATATATATATATCTTGCATGAATACAAACTTCAAACCCTCATAACTTCTTCATACGGTGTCCGTTTTACGAAACCAAATGTCTTTCTTGACCAAAATTTCGAGACGGACGCAATGATGCTGTTTGTTTCCCTTAATTATGAATATTAAATTAATTATTTTTTAATTTATCCTCTTTTAGTATTATTAAAATTACGGGGTGTTACATTCTCCCATACTCAAAGGATTTCATCCCCGAAATCTCCAAGTTAAGAAGAATGTATATCCTACCATCCATCCCCCGTCTAATCATCCACCAATCACATGCATCCATTGTCCTTAAAGACTTATAATGCTTATATGAACATATGCAAAGGTGTGTGTATATGTCCCAATACTAATGCGAAGATCAGGCGGTCTACTGACTCAGTCGACCTCCTAAATGCAGTGTATGTTATGTTATGAATATATGCAACAATCCTATCATATAAGTTCTATATGTATGCACAAACATCCATCCAAATGCAACATCCATATGATGATACATCAATTTTATTCCATAAAGAAGAAAAATGCACACACATTCATATGCAGCATTAGAATGATTGAGCCGATCTAATGCCTAATGTGTGTGCATGTGCATCCACTGGCAACCACTATCAAACACTTCCATCCATCAAACATAACATGTCTCAAACACAAGTTTACATCCATGTGATTCCTAACTAAAGGTCGAAGATTCGATCGATAGGATACACTTAAATGACAGAAACAAGCATAAATAAAAGCTTTAGAAAAGGAGTTACGAACATACCCTTAAAAAGAAAAGGGTACGAAGCACGAATCTTGTCTTCGGTCTCCCAAGTCGCATCCTCCTGGTTATCTCCCCACTGAACCTTCATCAACTTGATTTCTTTGTTGCGTAGCTTCTTAACTTCTAATCCAAGAATACGGGTAGGAACTCATCTAACTGTCACCTCCCGTTCCACTTCCACTTCCTCCAATATACTTGACTCTACAACTTCCTCGGTATAATGTAAGCACTTCCGTAAATGAGAAACATGGAAAACATCATGCACGCCAGATAATCTCTCGAGTAACTTCACTCTATAGTCCATTTGGCCAATTCTTTCTATTATGGGAAATGTCCCTACAAATCTTGGTGCCAACTTCCCCTATAGATCTGAAGCGAACCACATTCCTTTAAGGTGACACTTTAATGAAGACCATATCTCTTACTTCGAATTCGATGTCAGTCCTTCTCTTGTCTGCATAGGATTTCTGCCTATCTTTAGCGGTCTTCATTCGTCGTCTAATGAGATCAATCTTCTCGAACGTTTCTCTGATCATATCCGGTCCAAGTAATAGTCCTTCTGTAGATTCCTACCAACAAGTCTGTGGTCTACAGGGTCATCCGTATAATGATTCGAAGGGTTCCATGCCAATGCTTGTTTGAAAACTGTTGTTATAGGAGAATTCTACTAATGGAAGATGTTCTTCCCAAGTACCTCCGAAGTCTAGGATACACAGCTTTAAAAGATCCTCTAGAACTCTACTCACCCTCTTCGACTGTCCATCGGTCTAAGGATGATAAGCGGTGCTCAAACATAACTGTGTACCTAATGCTTCTTGCAAGCTCCTCCAAAACTCACTGGAAAAATGGGGTCACGATCACTTACAATGTTGGAAGGTATTCCATGAAGACGGACTATCTCACAAACACAATGTAACACCCCATAATTTTAAATATAAAAATTGAAAATTAAAGAATACTTAATTTTTAGAAGAAGAAATAAGTGAAATGGGTTACGCAATTGTGTTCGTCTCGGAATTCTTCTTGAGATAGAGTCTGAGTTTGCGTAAAACGGACATCATATGAAGAAGTTATGAAGCTCGAAAGATTTAAAGTTTAAAGCTGTAAAACAAGTCAACCGCCCTTTTTCACCATTCGACTGTTACAAGTCGGCCGCCTATTTATCACCCGTCGACCGTTTTTAGACATGTGAAAATTGTCGACTGGTTGAAATCGACCAGTCGACCAGTTGATTTTGGGCAGTTTCCTGATGACGTGTTTTTCTAATTTGAGTGGTTCGGATGGTTCCTAATCAAATGTAAATGCCCTTATACACCTAATAGATCTATAAATAAACACCTAAACCTAACTCTAATCTCATTATGTTCATCCATGGTGCCTCCTTGCTGCTCTAATCTAAATTAAAATAAGCCTTTCTTTTCCATCAAGTCAAATTAGAAGATCAAATTCTACAACAACGGTTTAGCTAATCAAATTCAGAATTCAGATCTATTCTCTCTCAATTATCTAAACCTAACGCTGTGAGTTTCTAGATTACTTTTAGGTTTATACAAATAAAAGTATGCTTTGATAGACAATGAATTGGGTATGTTGTAAAGTATGATTCTATGTTGATATGAAACTTTATCCTATGTCATGACAAGATCTAATTTCCTAGATCTAATATAATTATGGTGATTCGATTATGATGTTTATATGGATCTTGACTTGTAACCATGTTATGATGGAAGTACATCTATTAATTTAGATAATTGTGACATTACTTGGATCTATACTTTTATGCTAATAACCATTCACTTGTCATATTGTGATACATTGATATATGTTGTAAGCTTGACACGTGAATCTACCTTTAGATCTAAACATGTTGCCATGACTATGCAAGATCTAGGTAATTGGACACCTAATGTTAGATCTAGATCTCATTATGCTTGCTTAAACATCATAGTAATTGCCATAAGTTATTAATTATGCCTACTTAGTTATGATGCTAATCACATGTCCATTCACTTTGTTACTATGCCAGTTTATGATCATGTTTATGTCACAACATGTTGAAACTATCACCCTCGTCATATTCCCTTTTAATTATTATAGCTAGGCTACTTTATAGCCTAGATGTCGCCAAAATACGTGCGAATACGTTAGAGAAAATGGGGGAAAAGGGAATTAAAATTGGCATGATTTATGTAATGTTTAATAGGAAATGGGACATGTCAATCAAATGGGGAAAACATAGAAATAGTTACCTATAATGACATAGGTAGATTTGGACTAATTTGGAATATTTAGTAATTTACAATTAGGAATCATGAATTGTACTTATAACACAAGGTTGGTTACATTAGTGGTGGAAGTCTGCCCGAACCCGACTGGTATATCCAACAGCCACTAATGTTGAACCTAATGTGGGAGGTCTAAGCACGCAAATACGAATCGGGTAAGACACGAGGTTAGGCCCAATTGTGGAATAAGACTCCCGGACCCGACCGACATATCCAGCATCCACACATTGTAGGCCTAATGTGGGAGGTCTAGCCCATTATAACCATAATTGGACATGGTAAAGAAATGGACTACTTAACCTAATTTAATATGACTATGGACTTAAATTAGGGTTAAGTAAAATTGGATGGGTAGTGGGGGGTTAAGTAAGTTAGAGGGGATGGGTAATATATATATACACACACACACACATATATATATAATCCCACATACTTAACCCATTAAAGTTATGTAAATAAAGACACCTAAGTGGTATACATAACCTATAGATGATGTAAGAAAGTTATGTAATTAAAGACACCCTTTAGGGTAAGCATAACTAGTATAGGGCTATGTAATTAAAGACAACTAAGGGTATACATATGTTGTATATAACGATGTTGTATATAACGATGTTGTATACACAATTATATGATTTTTGTTTGATGATAACAAACAAATATATTTTGTTTCAAATGTGTTTGTTATGGTACTGTTATATAACATTACAGATAAGAGTATAATATTTATATTTAAATAGAATATGACTGTACAGAATTTCATATATTCACACAATATTTTATTTAAATATAATATTATATTTCAACATTCAAACAGTACAAATTATATGAATCCACCATTTATATGCATTCATATATATTACACATTGTAAAACCCCACCTCCGCTAGGGTGACTCACAAAGGGAATGCACTAGTTTTGGTGGAGTATTATCTAGGTAAACATGCACAGAGATATCACAAGGCAGAACATAAATAAAGCAGTGGTAGAAATTAAAAACCAACTTTTTATTATTTTCCAGAAAAGAGTCAAAAGCTCATATATCCAAGATACAAATTATTCCATTACATCAAGTTCATAATAAAGAAGCATAAACTTAAACAAAAGTAAATTATTCCCCATGAATAGCAGAAGCAGCCATAGCATAGCCCAAGACCAAACCGTACATGAGCTGTCAGAAAGCAAGCAAAATCCAAGCTAAGAGCTAGTGTTTCCTCCCTGAGAACCTGGGGGGGAGAAACGAAAGAAAAAGGGGCGAAAGAAAAAGGGTCAGTCATAAAGACTGGTAAGCCCTAATGACTTTCAGTATGAAAACCAGTAAAGGTAACATGATATGTGAAAACTGGAATTAAACATAAAGATGATAACAACACTAGTAGGATAATTAAGATAACAAGATAAGTCAAATCTGGCATCGCATATTCAAGATTCGCTGCACCAACTGTACTAGTGTTCTAACCCATGTCAAGTATTAACCATGAAATGATCCCTTAGCCCAGTGTCATGAAGTGACCCACTACGGGGTCCTACAGTACGATCTACTACTCGATCGGCTCCCTACAAGTCCTAGGTCGTCATGTGTCTGTGTCATACGGCCCTATCCTGAAATGTAGTTACCTGTGCTAGGTCCACCATAGGGTGTATCAAGTCCTATGGTGCCAACCACCGACACGAATCAAGCACGCACAGTGTAAATCTACGAGTGCCCAATGCCTGCTTTTTCAACTCCGGACTACGTGCACGACCATAGCCCGCCTAAACCTACAATGGCGCACCTACTTAGCCGTCGTTCTGATCGCTTACAATCAACCCAGTAATCGTGCCCCACCCTGCCTAGTCCCAGGGTATCGTGATACATCTAAGTGGGTTACTGCTGAAAAGGACCGCGTAACTAGGGTTTCTAATGGGTTAAGTGTTGTCATCCAAATTCGTGACTTAACCCTATCCAAATCATGTTTCATGTTGGTTAAGTGTGTTCAAGCAGTTCATGACTTAACCCTATCAATTCATCGTGTCAAGTTGGTTAAGTATATTCAAGTAGTTCATGACTTAACCCTATCATGTGGCATTAATTCATTAGTGCACGCCAACCTCTCACATTAGACTAACTGTTGTGGTTACTGGATTTGCCGGGCGGTTCCGGGCAGATTTACACCACAACATAGTCTAACCTCGGGTTTTTACGTGCAATATGAACAACTACCCACATTGGATCCTATTGTTTGCAGCCACTGGATTCGTTGGGCGGTTCCGGGCAGATTTACACTGCAAACTCAACCCAACCTCGAGTTGGCCATTTTCAAGTTTATCTAATTGTCATGCCCACGTTCAAGTTTTCTTGTCTAGATTCATGTTAAGTTTTCAGGTCATGTTTCATGTCAAATCGTGTCAAGTTCATGTCCATATTCGGGTTCAAGTCATAATAACATTCATGTTCAAGTTTAAAGCTAATTTATGTTTTACCTAGTCTACCCAAATCATATTCCCATCGCACGTAAGTTCGAATCGATACAAATAAATCTAATAGGGAATAACATAAAAAGGAATGGGTATAATGTGGCAAAAGTGATTACTAGTATAGCATGATATGACTTGAAATAAAAGATTAAAACATTCCAAATCTAGCAAGATAAGGTACTAGTCAAAATAACAGTTGTCACAAGGTGATAGTATAGTCATGGTAACGACTGTCATAAGGTGATAGTATAGTCATGATACGACTGTCATAAGGTGATAGTATAGTCATGATACGACTGTCATAAGGTGATAGTATAGTCATGATACGACTATCATAAGGTGATAGTATAAACTTGTGACTAATAGCAGGTCAATATGATAATATGAGGGGTTTTTCTTTTGGGTTACAACATGAATAGGTCCCAAATCAATGTCATAGTAATATTCAAGAGTCAAGATCCAAGATGAACGAGAATGAATGTAAACAGTCGTCATACATAGGTCCAATTTCAATTTACATCATATTCATATTACATTTACAGTTTAAATCTGAAAATAACTGGGGCTTACAGATCGTGGTTCGAGAATTAGAAAAAGAGAGTCGATGTTGAATATGCTTAGTCAGGTCCTAGTAGAAGTCGCCAAATCAGCAATTCCCTTAACGCATTCTCAACGTAGAAGAAGCAGTCCCTCTCTCAAGCTTTTCAACCAGAATTAGAGCAGCATAAAGTCAGAAAGAATTCTGTGTAGAGAGACTGGTATTAGGGGCTGTATTTACAGGGTCAGGTCAACGAATGTGGACAGAAAGGAGGCCAAATACATCAAAGTGAATCCAGCTTCAGAAATGGGCTCGGGCACCAGGTCGACGCCCAGGTCGACACTATGGTCGACCTGGTCCTGGGTAGGTCGACTACATAGTCGACCCCCAGGTCGACCTAGTCCTGGGCGGGAAATTTCCCGCCCAGTCCATTTGGAGGTTTGAAATTCGAATTTTTGAATTCGAATTGAGTCTGTTTTGAACTTGAAAACTTCTGAAAACTTCGAATGGTCATAACTTGGTCATATAGACTCCGATTTTCGAAAACTCGGACTCGTTTCCAAGCAAAATTTCGCCCTTGATTCTTATTTTAAAAATTAATTCTGCCTTGACTTATGGTTATTACACGTTATAAAAACACGGATTGTTACATTCTCCCCCCTTAAAGGATTTCGTCCCCGAAATCTCTAAGTTAGGGAGGATGTGTCCTACCATCCAATCATCCATCTACTCAAAGCATCATCCACAGGCAACCATTGTCCTTAAAAGATTTCTAGTGTTGTATGAACATATGCAAAAAGTGTGTGTATATGTACTTATCTAATGCAAAAGATCAGGCGGTTACTGATTCAGTAAACCTCCTTAATGCAAAATATGTTAGTGTCATGAATCCAACATGTATGCAAATTCCTAGCATAGTTTATAATCTCTACATGAGTGTACAAACATTCATCCATATGCAACATCCAAGTGATAACATAACAAGTTCCATCCATGTACAAGTATAAGCACTCATGCATATGCAACATGAAAATGTTACTGAGCCGATCTAGTGCCTAATGTGTGTCATGCATCCACTAGCAACCACTTGCAACCATTTGCAAACATTAACCATAATATGTTTCAATCACATGTTTACATCCATAGGGTTTTACCTAAGGTTCTCAAGATAAGGTTGAGAAGATAACAAGACAAACATAGATATTAGAAGCATGATACAAAAAGGTTTTCAAGGAAAAAGAGATCGAGAATGTGCCCTCAAAAAGAAATGGGTAAAGCGCGCGTATCTTCTCTTCGGTTTCCCAAGTTGCGTCTTCTTGGGTTTCACTCCACTGCACTTTCACTAGCCTGACTTTTCGATTCCTTAGCTTCTTAATCTCCGTTCTTAAGATACGAATCAGAACTCGCCTTAATGTCGCTTCTTTTTCCACTTCAACGTCTTCAAGGATGCTTGGCTCAACCACTTCAGCTGACTCATGCACACACTTCCAGAGATGCGAGAGGTGAAAGACGTTGTGCACCCCAGCCAGCTTCTCGGGTAGGTCTACCCTATAGGCCATCTGTCCAATCCTCTCAGTGATAGGGAACGGTCCTGCGAACCTTGGTGCTAGCTTTCCAACTGCTCCAAAACAAACTACATTGCGTAACGGAGAAACTTTTATAAAGACCATATCCTCGACTTCGAACTCTAGGTCTGTCCTTCTCTGGTTCGCATAAGATTTCTGTCTATCTTGGGCCATTTTCATCCGTCTTCGTATCAACTCAATCTTCTTAGAAGTGTCCCTTATCATGTCGGGCCCAAGTATAAGTCTGTCTGTCGTCCCCCACCAACAAGTTGGCGACTTGCACGGTCTTCCATACAGGGCTTCAAACGGTGCCATTCCGATGCTAGCTTGGTAACTATAATTATATGCAAACTCCACGAGAGGAAGATGGTCTTCCCAAGTGCCACCAAAGTCAAGAATGCATAGCCTCAGGAGATCTTCTAGTACCCTATTTACCCTTTCGGTTTGTCCGTCTGTCTATGGGTGATAGGCCGTGCTCAAGTTCAGTCGTGTTCCCATTGCTTCTTGCAGACTATTCCAAAACTGGCTAGTGAAAATCGGGTCACGATCACTAACTATACTAGAAGGGACTCCATGCAACCGTACTATCTCTCGAAGGTAAATAGACGCTACCCCTGATGCGGTCCTCTTGCTCTTCACCGGAATGAAGTGAGCACTTTTCGTGAGTCTATCAATTATGACCCATATGCTAGTATTTCCCTTCCTTGACCTAGGCAGTCCATCTACGAAATCCATCGAGATACTCTCCCATTTCCATTGAGGAACTTCCAAAGGGTGTAATAGTCCACCAAGCTTCTTCGACTCGGCCTTTACTTGTTGGCACACCATGCACTTCGAGACAAACTCTGACACGTCCTTTTTCATTCCAGCCGAAAAGAAAATGCGTTTCATATCCCTGTACATCTTATCCCCTCCGGGATGTATAGTCGTCTTCGAGTGATGCGCCGCTTCGAGAACTCTCCTTACTAAGTCTCCCGCATATGGGACACATAGTCTTCCATCGCGCCTTAGCCATCCCTTGTCATCTATGGCGTACCTACTGAGGTGACTTGACGTCTCACCCCTAATCAGCTTGTCTATGATTTCGACCATCCGTGGGTCTTCCTTCCCTGAAGTCCCGACTTGATCTAGAAGTGTAGGTCTTAGCTCAAGAGATGCTAACGTAGTAGTCAATGACTCAACAGCAGGTGTAAAATCAAAGGATGCTATAAACTCAAGGCTTTTCATTTCAACAAACAAGGGGCTCAAAGTCAACCTTTTTCTACTTAGCGCGTCCGCCACCACAATAACCTTGCCAGGGGTATAAGCTATATCGAAGTCATATGATGCCAAGAACTCCATCCACCGCTGTTGTCTCAGATTCAAGTCTTTCTGTGAGAAGAGGTACTTAAGCGATTTGTGATCGGTATACAGCTCGAACCTCTCCCCTAGAAGATAATGGCGCCAAGCTTTAAGTGTAAAAATAATCGCGGCCAATTCCAAGTCATGCGTGGGATAGTTTTTCTCATGAACTTTAAGTTGTCTGCCCCCGTAGCATATTACTCTTCCTTCCTACATTAGGACAACGCCTAATCCCGTGCCGCACGCATTTGTGTACACGGTAAACATCTTACCTCCATCGGGCAATGCTAAAATTAGAGCTATGGTGAGGGCTCTCTTAAGTCTCTGAAAAGCAGCGTCACATTCTATGTCCCATGCAAAAGGTAGGTTCTTCTTTGTTAATTCAGTAAGAGGGGCTGAAATCTTAGCGAAGTCCTTAATGAACATCCTGTAGTAGCCCGCCAAACCGAGAAAGCTCCTCACCTCCGTTGCATTCTTAGGAATTTTCCAGTCCTGTACCGCAAATACCTTTGCGGGGTCCACGGCTATGCTTTGCTTAGAAACTACATGCCCAAGGAACCAAACTTCCTTCCTCCAAAAATGGCATTTGGAGACCTTAGCCTTTAACTGGTGTGCTCTAAGCGTCTCCATGACTTCCTGGAGATGCCTAGCATGCTCTTCTTCATCTTTTGAGAAGATCAAAATATCATCCACGAAAACTACCACAAACTTATTAAGGAACTCCCGAAACACCCTACTCATCAAATCTACAAAGTACGCAGGTGCATTTGTTAGCCCAAACGGCATGACGAGCCATTCGAAGAACCCATGTGGAGTCCTAAATGTAATTTTGTCAATGCTATCCTCAGCCACTCTGAGCTGATGGAATCCTGTGGCTAGATCGAGTTGAGAGAAAACAGATGCTCCCACAAGCTGGTCAAACAAATCGTCGATTCTTGGTAGCGGGTGCCTATTCCTCTTCGTCAGCTTGTTTAACTCACGATAATCCACGCACAGACGAAGCGATCCATCCGCCTTAGTAGCGAATACCACCGGAGCACCCCATTCATAAATGCTTTGTCTTATAAAATTTTTCTCAAGCAACTCGTTGATTTGTTTACTGAGCTCTCTTCTTTCTCGCGAGGCCATGTGCCTAACGGGTAATGAAACTGGCTTGGCATTATCAACAAGATAAATTCGGAACTCTATCTCGCATTTAGGAGGTAATCCCCTCACTTCATCAAAGACATCTGGTTATTCTCGGACCACACTTACAGATTGAAAATTATCGTCGGACGAGTCAAGGGATTCAAGATAACATAACATGACCGGACCCATAGGGTTACAAGAAATTTCAAGGGTATTACCGAGACGAGTCATGAGTCTCACTACCCTTCGTTCACAATCAAGAGTGGCTCCATAATCGGACAGCCAATCCATACCTAGGATCAAACCGTATCCCATTAATCCGAGAAAATAAGCATTACACGTGAATTCTACGCTTAAGATAGAGATCCTCAAATCCACGCACATCATAGATAAATGGGAGGAGCCCCCAATTGGATTTGAAACTATAACGGCATCCTCAACCAGACTAGTACTTAGGTGCAGATTTTCAACAATATCAGAAGAAATAAAAGTATGCGATGCACTAGAGTCAAATAAGGTTCGATGGAAAGTCAGAAATGTAAACAAGGCATTCTACAGAAATATTACTACCTCGGTCAAGAGCTGAAGTGGTGTTGAGAGCATGTAATTGCCCTCCAGAAGGTCCTGCTCGCTGGGTCTGCCCTTGCCCCTGTCCTTGCTTCTTAGGGCAATCCTTGCTGATGTGTCCAGTATCTCCACAATGAAAGCATTCACCCAACTTCCTCTTCTTCTTTCTACAGTCTTTAGCTAGATGTCCAGTAATACCACAGAAGTTACACTTCCTCGTCTCACGTGATTTTTTGTTGTTCTTGTTATTCTTATTATTCTTGTTGTTCCCCTTCTTGAAATCAGCTTTCTTATTCTGAGTCTCGTTTGGCTTAACCTCCTTCTTGCTATTCTTGTCTTCCTCATGAAGTAGAGCCATATCCACCAAGCTTTCAAAGGTCGCCCCCATGGGTATATGAGTTAGGGCCAAGCTGTGTAGTGGCTCGTTCAATCCTCGAGAAAAGCGTACAGCCTTTTTCTGGGCTGTGTTGACCAAATCCAAACAGAACCGAGCAAGCTGATCAAACTTATTCACGTACTCCCTCACAGACATATCCCCTTGCTTGAGTGCTAGGAACTTCTCCATCTGAAGGTTCTCCTATGCTGACGATAAGAATTTAAGCCCAAACCTCTCTCTAAAGTCTGCCCAAGTCTCAATTGGCCTGGTAGCGTTGGTGACTTCCTACCAAAATGTAGCTTCCTCTTTCAGCAACCATGCTGCCAACTGAACTTTCCTATGGTCCTCCATATCAAAGATAATGAACAAGTCTTCTGTCTCCTTTTGCCAGTTTCGTGCCTCAACGAAGGTTTCAGTTCCAACAAAGTTCTTGCCGCCCATCGCTTTAAAGTCTTTGCATATTTTGGCAAAGGCGTTACCAGGAGGAGGAGGAACTGCAGCCACTGGGGGAGGAGGTATGTCTGCCGTGCCTGCATCGTTGGCCCTGGCTTCTAAGTACCGTCGGAACCATCCAGGCACGGGTATTCCCTCAGGAAGATTAAGATCGGCCATGCTGAAAAACGAAAAGAAAAGATTCAAACGAGGAAACAAAGGGAAGTGCTAATGGCTTCTTGGGGAATAAACTTTTTAAACATAAAACTTTTCTTGAAAAATGCTTCTTTATAAATAGTTTTGAAAACAGTTTTGGAAGGTTTTTAAAACTTTTGCCCATCCTGGTAACCTTCAGCTCTGATACCAAATGTAACATCCCACCTCCGCTAGGGTCACTCACAAAGAGAATGCACTAGTTTTGGTGGAGTATTATCTAGGTAAACATGCACAGAGATATCACAAGGCAGAACATAAATAAAGCAGCGGTAGAAATTAAAAACCAACTTTTTATTATTTTCCAGAAAAGAGTCAAAAGCTCATATATCCAAGATACAAATTATTCCATTACATAAAGTTCATAATAAAGAAGCATAAAATTAAACAAAAGTAAATTATTCCCCATGAATAGCAGAAGCAGCCATAGCATAGCCCAAGACCAAACCGTACATGAGCTGTCAGAAAGCAAGCAAAATCCAAGCTAAGAGCTAGTGTTTCCTCCCTGAGAACCTGAGGGAGAAACGAAAGAAAAAGGGGCGAAAGAAAAAGGGTCAGTCATAAAAACTGGTAAGCCCTAGTGACTTTCAGTATGAAAACTAGTAAAGGTAACATGATACGTGAAAACTGGAATTAGACATAAGGATGTTAACAGCACTAGTAGGATAATTAAGATAACAAGATAAGTCAAGTCTAGCATCGCATATTTAAGATTCGCTGCACCAACTGTACTAGTGTTCTAACCCATGTCAAGTATTAACCGTAAAACGATCCCTTAGCCCAGTGTCATGAGGTGACCCATTACGGGGTCCTACAGTACGATTTACTATTCGATCGGCTCCCTACAAGTCCTAGCTCGTCATGTTTCTGTGCCATACGGCCCTATCCTGAAATGTAGTTACCTGTGCTAGGTCCACCATAGGGTGTATCAAGTCCTATGGTGCCAACCACCGACACGAATCAAGCATGCACACTGTAAATCTACGGGTGCCCAATGCCTGCTTTTTCAACTCCGGACTACGTGCACGACCATAGCCCGCCAGAACCTACAATGGCACACCTACTCGGCCGTCGTTCTGGTCGCTTACAATCAGCCCAGTAATCGTGCCCCACCCTGCCTAGTCCTAGGGTATCGTGATACATCTAAGTGGGTTACTTCTGAAAAGGACCGCGTAACTAGGGTTTCTAATGGGTTAAGTGTTGTCATCCAAATTCGTGACTTAACCCTATCCAAATCATGTATCAAGTTGGTTAAGTGTGTTCAAGTTGTTCATGACTTAACCCTATCAATTCATCGTGTCAAGTTGGTTAAGTATATTCAAGTGGTTCATGACGTAACCCTATCATGTGGCATTAATTCATTAGTGCACGCCAACCTCTCACATTAGACTAACTGTTGTGGTTACTAGATTTGCTGGGCGGTTTCAGGCAGATTTACACCACAACATAGTCTAACCTCGGGTTTTTACGTGTAATATGACCAACTACCCACATTGGATCCTATTGTTTGCAGCCACTGGATTTGCCGGGCGGTTTCGGGCAGATTTACACTGCAAACTCAACCCAACCTCGAGTTGGCCATTTTCAAGTTTATCTAATTGTTATGCCCACGTTCAAGTTTTCTTGTCTAGATGTAAAAACCCATAACTTCCCCGTAAAGGAAAGAGCGGATAGTTCGAGAACAAGCCACAACATAACACATATAAAAGAACATTTCATTGTATATTACAACAATGCATCAGATTACAAGAATATACAGAGTATGAATAAATATTACACAGAAATATCAGAGATTTAAATTACATTTAAATACATAGCAGCGGAAAATAATACAATACACAACTAGAAGAGATATACGGATACAAAGCTTTCCGGATATCATTCCAGCTGTAAACCAGGATCCTGTGAATATAAATCTGCAAAACCAAAACTACTAGCTGCCCGTGTCGAAAATAAGGGCACCCAGAGTTTAGGTTAAAACAATAAACTCCAGGTCAGTCATGTGACTGGTGTGAGAACTAAAGCAGTTATTAATCTATATTTTTAAAGTTAGGTAAATCAAGGGACCACGCCGTATAACACGGAACGGGTTTCCTCCCAAGAACACCAGTGCATATAAGTAAACAGCGCAATGCTTTTCTAAAAATGAAGCTATTATAAGACCCAGGTCCCATCACATAATGCAACGCAGCCGAGGATAGGGTTTTCCCTTATAATAGCCAAACATGCTTAGTACGTTTAAAACAAATCATTTGATACTACTATAAGTGTATAGTGTCAAAACAATTTCAATCATAAATATCAATCATAGACGGCATGGGTACCATATATCATGTCGCCATATTAGTTATACAATTAAAACCGCAATACATGTATTGGAAATTGGGTTATCATTTATGGTATGAACCGAGGCTAGGGGCAAGATCCTCACCGATTCGAGACGCTCTAGTCCGCCCCTCAGGATCAGAGCTCGAGCGACCCTTGGATCGTCAGGGCCGGTCCACCGATGTGGATTAAAATGCCTGAACATGCATTTCCCTGCCCTTTGGGGCGTAAGCCTGGCCCGTCAGCCGACCAGAAGCATCGACCGAAACCGATATCACGAGGCGCCTCGCTTTTCAGCAAGTAATAATAAGCAACATCCACATGAGTCAAACTGGTCAGCCAGTTCAAGCACTGACGCCACTCCTAACTAGAAAGAAACGCATGCCCTCCCTGAGGTCCGTCTCCCGTTTTTGGTTCATACCGGGTGCGAAACTCGCGAAGTAAACGTTACACAAAGCTACGCCACAAAGGCCGTGCTTCGATCATCAACCACAAGACTTTGCTTTTCAACAGAAGCCTTGATCATTTGCCACTTAGGCATGCCACACAGGCAATTCACTCCATGTGATTGATATCCATCAATATATAACCCCTGAGCTCGTACGTCTCAGAGAAGGGCGTTAAGCAAGAGAATAAATTCTCCGCCGCCAAACCGATATATATTTAATAGAGATCAATCACACGGACTAAAATCCAATGTCAGACACACAGTCCATTTACAGGTCAGTTCTGGGGCTGAACGAAACCGGAGGCACTTTCCTCGCATATCCATCCATCTCCAAGTACGTCTGGACGACCACCAACTATTTCCATCCTCTTGGGTGTACAGCCCAATCAGGATCGTCAGTAATTATCCAAACGATGTGAAGACTTCCGGCCTTCAACCACCGTCTTCATCTTCGACATATCGTCGAATCGGTTATTCAGAATGGGAATAAACCCGGCCTTTCCGAACAGCCCGCGTATATTAAAAATAAATGTTACACAAACACAACATACGCCTCATTCCAATTCATTAGTTACTAACCGTAAATCAGTAAGAGAGCAATTCCCCAAATATTAACCCCGAAGGCCGAAACCAACATCAGATCAATATCCAGGAAACCATTCTTCTTAACTAACCTTCAGCTAGTTTCTAAATTTCAATTCTTAGGGAAAGGTTCCCATTAATTTTATCCAAGATAAATTCTTTAAAATTTATCCTTTAATCTTCCTTTGGATGTCATTTCAAACCAAGTTATGGTTTTCCAAACTAGTCGAGATTAGTGAACCACAACGAAGTAATTATTTATTTTATTTCCCAATCCCAACCTATTCATCCCATGAAGCAAAACTGGTAATACTCCATATCTAATACCATGGTGTTATCGGTAAAATTAATTACCATTTCACGTTCAAATCTAATTAAAGATTTAACTATCGCTTTGGAGCAAAACTGGCGATACCCCATTCTCGCTCATTTCTAAATTTGATAATTTAGATTATAGATTCACATTTCAACCTAATTGCAGATTCGTTAAAACTCCTTTTACTGGGTTAAAGAACTAGGTGTTATTTAAAACACAGTTCACGACAAACCCAAATCACATTCTATTTGTTATCGGGTTAAAGAACTAGTCTTATTTAAAACACCGTTCACGATAAACCCATTTCAAATCCAATCAAATATATTAGAAATTCCGGTTATTTAAAACCCCTTTTTAAATCTAATTTATTTATTTAAAAATAATTGGGTTTTAAATTTAGTTCAAAAACTAGTTCATTTCGATAAAAATCCATTTTTATCTTTTCAAATATGGGGTTTTTCACCCCAATTTTTCCCGAATCATTTCTTATGACTTTACACAAATTATTACTATTTTTAATAATTTTATCAAGGCCCGTACAGTTGATTTCCATCAACGGCCATCGAACTGCACTTACAGCGACCTTTTTCAAATTTGATTTGGACGTATCTCCAATTCCAACCGTTAGATTTCAAATTTCTAATATTCGTTAGAAAGCTCTTTTCGATACGAACCCAACGGTTCCGGTTTTAGGAGAATCCGACGGTCGGATCTCCCGTAATGTCCGTTTGAAATAAATGGTCGAAATTCACGAACTACCGCGGCGCGGCGCGTTCTATTCAGGCCATTATATATATATAATATATATATTATATATATCGTCGATTACCTTTTTAAAACGAATTTTATAAGTCATTTCAAATTTGTTTTAAAGACAATTTCAACCTTTAATTCAAATTCAAATTAAAATTGAATTTTCCCTTATAAATTCTTTCTACATTCACTTCTATTTGATTTCAATTCAAATCGATTTCAATTCTATTTCAATTCGTTTTCAATTGAATTCAATTCAATTCAAATCCGTTTTCTATTTAATTCAATTCGAATTCGTTTTCTATTCAATCCAATTCAAATTGGTTTTCTAATCGATTCAAATCAAATTCGTTTTATATTCAATTCATTTCGAAATCGTTTTCAATTCATTTTATTTCGAAATCGTTTTCAATTCATTTCATTTCGAAATATTCGATTTCAAAATTACTTTTCGATATTTATTTTAAAATGAATAAAATCGATATAAATATCGTTCACGTCAAAATGGCGTCAATCTAATCAACACGGCTTCATATATTCCTTTATTCTATTCAACAAATGAATATTTATTTTTGTCAACACACGACTAATCTCAACGAATGAGTACTGTCCACGTGTGACTATTTTTGTTAAATTATTTCGTTCAACACATGACTAATCTCAACGGATGAGTACAGTCAACACATGAACCTTTATTTTATATTGATAAAGATATGAATTTTATTATTAAAATATTTCGTTCAATACATGACTAATCTCAACGGATGAGTACAGTCAACACATGAACCTTTATTTTATATTATTCTTTATTTTCTTAGTTGGAATGAGGCCCAATCAATTACCATATAGCGTTAACTATATGGATTTCCATACAACACATGTATATAATAGCATTGAAAAATAATCAACCATCAACCAAAGTGCACTACACTGTATAAGCATCAAATATAGATACCTAACGCTTATAACAGTCTGTCAATCAATCGATCGACATATTTAATCAATCAGGATGAGTGAACTTCAAATTTCATCCCAACACCCGTGTAGGGTTTCAAATCAACAAACACAGATTTTTTTATTTGTGCAGTTGGGCGATGTGTAAAATTTATCGACTCAATCAATGTCCTTCAAATAGGTGTACATAAACAAACCGTCCGGTTTGTAAATGAATATTTATTTATTCACATTCACTATATTCATATTCACGTTAAAAATTATCTTTTTAACGATAAAACATTTTATTTTAACATATGAATTTCTATTCAGTTCATTCTTTAAATAAAATGATATTTTTATTTTTCTAACTTATTTTAGAAAATTTCGGCGGCATAACGGCACGATACTAGAAACGGGACAAGGCCTAGCCTTATCCCCGGTCTAGTGAAGGCCCACGCCATTCACACATCAATCAAATCAATTTCATTTCACCAAACAATTCAATTCAAGCCAAATAATCTAACCAACTACACAACCAAACAATTAAACAAACAAGCCATCCATGGTCTGTGGATGACGGGTGTCGGGTGCTACTAAACACCGTCTGCATCCTAGTATATATTTATAACTAGAAAAATTAAATTGAAAGGTGAGAAGTTCTCACAGATAGCTATCCAATACCACGACTCTTCTAATGCAGGAAATCTTCACTGTTCTCGTCTCTTTGTCATCTTCGTTGCTGTAACCACTACATATGTAAAAATCGAATTTTTACTTCGTTATTCCATATATAAAAATCGAATTTTTACTTTGCTATTCAATATATAAAAATCAAATTTTTATCTTGTTATTCAATCTATAAAAATCGAATTTTTACTACGATGTCATATAGATAAAAATTCCGTTTCAAAAATATAGATTTCGCCTTTATAAAAATAAAGATTTCTCCTTTTCAAAAATATTGTTTTCGCCTTTTCATATTTAAAAATATCGCCTTTTCATATTTTTATTTTTATCATCTATATAGTAAAGACCATATTTTTAATACTTTAAAAATATAAAAATCATATTTTTAACTTCTCGCTTATATAAAAATTATATTTTTAACCTTCCTATAATATAAAAATCCTATTTTTAATACTCTACCTATATAAAAATAATATTTTTATATCATCTACTATATAAAGATCATATCTTTAATTAGCTATAAGTATAAAAATCATATTTTTATACCCTTTTAATAATAATTTCAACTTATCAAAAATGGTTTCTTTCAACGATAAAAATCATTTCTTTTTACCTAAAAAAAATCAAATCTTTTTCTAAGTAAAAATCCAATTCTTTTGTTTATAAAAATCAGTTTTTATAATAAATAAATATATTATCTTTTCATAAATAAATAAATTCGCTGATTACCTTTATTAACCCCTTAAACCCGTCATTAGCTTAAAACAGTCTTCATCTTCCACTTTTCGATCTCCAGAACTGACGAGCCAGCCTTCGAAGATCAGCACCCCAACCCACGAGCAGCTTCAAGTCGTGGAGGGGCCTGCGAGAGGTCAGGTGGTCTTCGTTGGCAATGAAGGGGGGAAGCAGGTTGCTCGAACAAGGCTGGAAAAGGGGTTTCAGACGACGGGCGGGTCATTGGGGTTGCTTGGCGTCGCGAGCTCGAGGAAGAAGAGGGCGAGGCAGAGGAGGAAGGGGGCAAGCCGCCAGAGAGCAGGCGCGGTGGTTTAGGGGGGCGGCGACGAGTTTCCCCCCCGTCCGCCTCTATCTCCCCTTTTTTTTAATTTCGTTTTCAGTTCTGAAAGAAAAGAGGGGGGGGGGGCAAGGTATAGGAGAAGATAATTTTTTTTATTTTTATTTAATTATTTATTTAATCCCAATAGGTTGACTTTTACATACGACCTCTAAACGAGGCCCACCGCCAGTCGTCCATAGCGTTTCACCCCCATTCCGAACACAACGGGATATGTATCGTAAGCTGATTCGACTATTTCGATCAGTTTCCGTTGAATTTACATTTAAATCGCTATATTGAATTTTAAACGTACATTTCAAATTACCGGGGTCACATACTAACTCTATGAATCCCATAAAAATATTTTCTAGCTTCTTATTGACGATACAGTCCTAACAAAACTAATTTCGTCGAATTCTGAGACCGTTGGAACAATGGTCAATTTCCAGTCGATTAAAATCAACTAAAACTGGTCAAACGCGTTTTCCTTTACCACGCTCACATATTGATTCGAAAAATTATGAAATTTGAAACCTAGCAATAATTTGACATCACGGACCCAACAAAACTGGTTTCGTCGAAATCCGAGGTCGTTTGCAAAATGGCTATTTTTAAGGGCCTGAATTCCATAGCGACTATTCAGAATTTTCATCTGGACATATCTTTTGATTCCCGCTATGAAATTTTGATTTTTCGGATTTGTTGGAAAGATATCATCAATTAGATTCTAATGTTTTTGGTTTCACTAAAATCCGGATTGTTTTGCACCCGGTACATTCAATTGAAGTTTGAAATCGAATTATCGAACAACCGCGCCATTTTCAATTCCTTTTTATAATTATATATAATTATTTATATTCTAACGACGACACGTATAATATATACGTTCGAATTATATTCAAAACAAATTTCTCGTCGATATTATTTAAAATAATTCATTTTAAATAATTAAAATTCGCTAAAATCGCCAAAATAAAAATTTTAAACTGGCCCAGATTTTCGGGTTGTTACAATCTCCCCCACTTAAAACTTTTCGTCCCCGAAAAGGAACAAAGTCGAAAGTGGTTTGATTAATCAACTCTACGTTCGATCTGGCTTCCATTCTCTAACTTTCAGTTTCTGAGAATTTTCAAATTCTTCAAAAATTTGGCTAACACCCTAAATTTTCGAAAAATTTCTCCATAACCTCCCCTGCACCGGGAGCATCGGGGAATTTCAAATAGCTTCCCCGGTCCTTCAGATCTCCAAAAGAAAAAGAAAAAGCCAAGCGGCTAGCCAATAGGCTCATAAAATCATCATCACCCAAACAAAACAGTAAATTATGTAATAAACATGTACCTATTTGTCGGGCAAACAAATTTTATCCTCTGCTCTAGCCTCCTTGCTATGACCTGTTCAATGTAAGTACATGTATATGCAAGCAAATGCGACCAAATTTCAATACAATTCATTATTCTATCAAATTAGGCATAATGGTTCAAAATTTTCAAACAAATAAACAAACAACACAAACATCAATCAATTAGTGGATTAACGTTTCAAATTCATAATTTTGATATATATATATATATATAAAGAAAATCATGTTTTGATGCCAAATCACAACAATGTATTCTAGCTATATTAGTTTTGGTTCTCACACCAGTCTAATGGAAATATATAGAAAATCATACCTTCGAAACTCGAACATAAATGTTGATGATGCGATCGCTATCATCAATATCATCTTCGGGCGACTAGAGTGTGATGCTATATCTATCCAATATATTAAAACTTTGAATATACGTTTGCAAGGCGTATATGCAAATTCTTTATATACTGAATTGTCCAAAATCAATATAAATAAATTATTCAAATACGTGTAAAACGATCTAAATTTCAAAACAGAATTGTTTTCATTTGAAAAATATACTTTCCACACTCGTTCTAGGATACTACTGATCCCATCTCTAACGAGTCATTCTCATTGGATATTGCTAATCCAATATCTGATGAATTCTTTCGTACGGTTCTAATGTGTCTTGTTCTCTGCTTTGTAAACCAAAGCTCTGATACCAACTGTAAAAACCCGTAACTTCCCCGTAAAGGAAAGAGCGGATAGTTCGAGAACAAGCCACAACAGAACGCATATAAAAGAACATTTCATTGTATATTACAACAATGCATCAGATTACAAGAATATACAGAGTATGAATAAATATTACACAGAGATATCAGAGATTTAAATTACATTTAAATACATAGCAGCGGAAAATAATACAATACACAACTAGAAGAGATATACGGATACAAAACTTTCCGGATATCATTCCAGCTGTAAATCAGGATCCTGTGAATATAAATCTGCAAAACCAAAACTACTAGCTGCCCGTGTCGAAAATAGGGGCACCCAGAGTTTAGGTTAAAACAATAAACTTCAGGTCAGTCATGTGACTGGTGTGAGAACTAAAACAGTTATTAATCTATATTTTTAAAGTTAGGTAAATCAAGGGACCACGCCGTATAACACGGAACGGGTTTCCTCCCAAGAACACCAGTGCATATAAGTAAACAGCGCAATGCTTTTCTAAAAATGAAGCTATTATAAGACCCAGGTCACATCACACAATGCAACGCAGCCGAGGATAGGGTTTTCCCTTATAATAGCCAAACATGCTCAGTACGTTTAAAACAAATCATTTGATACTACTATAAGTGTATAGTGTCAAAACAATTTCAATCATAAATATCAATCATAGACGGCATGGGTACCATATATCATGTCGCCATACTAGTTCTACAATTAAAACCGCAATACACGTATTGGAAATTGGGTTATCATTTATGGTATGAACCGAGGCTAGGGGCAAGATCCTCACCGATTCGAGACGCTCTAGTCCGCCCCTCAGGATCAGAGCTCGAGTGACCCTTGGATCGTCAGGGCCGGTCCACCGATGTGGATTAAAATGCCTGAACATGCGTTTCCCCGCCCTTTGGGGCGTAAGCCTGGCCCGTCAGCCGACCAGAAGCATCGGCCGAAACCGATATCACGAGGCGCCTCGCTTTTCAGCAAGTAATAATAAGCAAAATCCACATGAGTCAAACTCGTCAGCCAGTTCAAGCACTAACGCCACTCCTAACTAGAAAGAAACGCATGCCCTCCCTGAGGTCCGTCTCCCGTTTTTGGTTCATACCGGGTGCGAAACTCGCGAAGTAAACGTTACACAAAGCTACGCCACAAAGGCCGTGCTTCGATCATCAACCACAAAACTTTGCTTTTCAACAGAAGCCTTGATCATTTGCCACTTAGGCATGCCACACAGGCAATTCACTCCATGTGATTGATATCCATCAATATATAACCCCTGAGCTCGTACGTCTCAGAGAAGGGCGTTAAGAAAGAGAATAAATTCTCCGCCGCCAAACCGATATATATTTAATAGAGATCAATCACACGGACTAAAATCCAATGTCAGACACACAGTCCATTTACAAGTCCGTTCTGGGGCTGAACGAAACCGGAGGCACTTTCCTCGCATATCCATCCATCTCCAAGTACGTCTGGACGACTACCAACTATTTCCATCCTCTTGGGTGTACAACCCAATCAGGATCGTCAGTAATTATCCAAACGATGTGAAGACTTCCGGCCTTCAACCACCGTCTTCATCTTCGACATATCGTCGAATCGGTTATTCAGAATGGGAATAAACCCGGCCTTTCCGAACAACCCGCGTATATTAAAAATAAATGTTACACAAACACAACATACGCCTCATTCCAATTCATTAGTTACTAACCGTAAATCAGTAAGAGAGCAATTCCCCAAATATTAACCCCGAAGGCCGAAACCAACATCAGATCAATATCCAGGAAACCATTCTTCTTAACTAACCTTCAGCTAGTTTCTAAATTTCAATTCTTAGGGAAAGGTTCACATTAATTTTATCCAAGATAAATTCTTTAAAATTTATCCTTTAATCTTCCTTTGGATGTCATTTCAAACCAAGTTATGGTTTTCCAAACTAGTCGAGATTAGTGAACCACAACGAAGTAATTATTTATTTTATTTCCCAATCCCAACCTATTCATCCCATGAAGCAAAACTGGTAATACTCCATATCTAATACTATGGTGTTATCGGTAAAATTAATTACCATTTCACGTTCAAATCTAATTAAAGATTTAACTATCGCTTTGGAGCAAAACTGGCGATACTCCATTCTCGCTCATTTCTAAATTTGATAATTTAGATTATAGATTCACATTTCAACCTAATTGCAGATTCGTTAAAACTCCTTTTACTGGGTTAAAGAACTAGGTGTTATTTAAAACACAGTTCACGACAAACCCAAATCACATTCTATTTGTTATCGGGTTAAAGAACTAGTGTTATTTAAAACACCGTTCACGATAAACCCATTTCAAATCCAATCAAATATATTAGAAATTCCGATTATTTAAAACCCCTTTTTAAATCTAATTTATTTATTAAAAAATAATTGGGTTTTAAATTTAGTTCAAAAACTAGTTCATTTCGATAAAAATCCATTTTTATCTTTTCAAATATGGGGTTTTTCACCCCATTTTTTCCCGAATCATTTATTATGACTTTACACAAATTATTACTATTTTTAATAATTTTATCAAGGCCCGTACAGTCGATTTCCATCAACGGCCATCGAACTGCACTTACAACGACCTTTTTCAAATTTGATTTGGACGTATATCCAATTCCAACCGTTAGATTTCAAATTTCTAATATTCGTTAGAAAGCTCTTTTCGATACGAACCCAACGGTTCCAGTTTTAGGAGAATCCGACGGTCGGATCTCCCGTAATGTCCGTTTGAAATAAATGGTCGAAATTCACGAACTGCCGCGGCGCGGCGCGTTCTATTCAGGCCATTATATATATAATATATATATATTATATATATATCGTCGATTACCTTTTTAAAACGAATTTTATAAGTCATTTCAAATTTGTTTTAAAGACAATTTCAACCTTTAATTCAAATTCAAATTAAAATTGAATTTTCCCTTATAAATTCTTTCTACATTCACTTCTATTTGATTTCAATTCAAATCGATTTCAATTCTATTTCAATTCGTTTTCAATTGAATTCAATTCAATTCAAATCCGTTTTCTATTTAATTCAATTCGAATTCGTTTTCTATTCAATCCAATTCAAATTGGTTTTCTAATCGATTCAAATCAAATTCGTTTTATATTCAATTCATTTCGAAATCGTTTTCAATTCATTTTATTTTGAAATCGTTTTCAATTCATTTCATTTCGAAATATTCGATTTCAAAATTACTTTTCGATATTTATTTTAAAATGAATAAAATCGATATAAATATCGTTCACGTCAAAATGGCGTCAATCTAATCAACACGGCTTCATATATTCCTTTATTCTATTCAACAAATGAATATTTATTTTTGTCAACACACGACTAATCTCAACGAATGAGTACTGTCCACGTGTGACTATTTTTGTTAAATTATTTCGTTCAACACATGACTAATCTCAACGGATGAGTACAGTCAACACATGAACCTTTATTTTATATTGATAAAGATATGAATTTTATTATTAAAATATTTCGTTCAACACATGACTAATCTCAACGGATGAGTACAGTCAACACATGAACCTTTATTTTATATTATTCTTTATTTTCTAAGTTGGAATAAGGCCCAATCAATTACCATATAGCATTAACTATATGGATTTCCATACAACACATGTATATAATAGCATTGAAAAATAATCAACCATCAACCAAAGTGCACTACACTGTATAAGCATCAAATATAGATACCTAACGCTTATAACAGTCTGTCAATCAATCGATCGACATATTTAATCAACCAGGATGAGTGAACTTCAAATTTCATCCCAACACCCGTGTGGGGTTTCAAATCAACAAACACAGATTTTTTTATTTGTGCAGTTGGGCGATGTGTAAAATTTATCGACCCAATCAATGTCCTTCAAATAGGTGTACATAAACAAACCGTCCGGTTTGTAAATGAATATTTATTTATTCACATTCACTATATTCATATTCACGTTAAAAATTATCTTTTTAACGATAAAACATTTTATTTTAACATATGAATTTCTATTCATTTCATTCTTTAAATAAAATGATATTTTTATTTTTCTAACTTATTTTAGAAAATTTCGGCGGCATAACGGCACGATACTAGAAACGGGACAATGCCTAGCCTTATCCCCGGTCTAGTGAAGGCCCACGCCATTCACACATCAATCAAATCAATTTCATTTCACCAAACAATTCAATTCAAACCAAATAATCTAACCAACTACACAACCAAACAATTAAACAAACATGCCATCCATGGTCTGTGGATGACGGGTGTCGGGTGCTACTAAACACCGTCTGCATCCTAGTATATATTTATAACTAGAAAAATTAAATTGAAAGGTGAGAAGTTCTCACAGATAGCTATCCAATACCACAACTCTTCTAATGAAGGAAATCTTCACTGTTCTCGTCTCTTTGTCATCTTCGTTGCTGTAACCACTACATATGTAAAAATCGAATTTTTACTTCGTTATTCCATATATAAAAATCGAATTTTTACTTTGCTATTCAATATATAAAAATCGAATTTTTATCTTGTTATTCAATCTATAAAAATCGAATTTTTACTACGATGTCATATAGATAAAAATTCCGTTTCAAAAATATAGATTTCGCCTTTATAAAAATAAAGATTTCTCCTTTTCAAAAATAAAGTTTTCGCCTTTTCATATTTAAAAATATCGCCTTTTCATATTTTTATTTTTATCATCTATATAGTAAAGACCATATTTTTAATACTTTAAAAATATAAAAATCATATTTTTAACTTCTCGCTTATATAAAAATTATATTTTTAACCTTCCTATAATATAAAAATCCTATTTTTAATACTCTACCTATATAAAAATAATATTTTTATATCATCTACTATATAAAGATCATATCTTTAATTAGCTATAAGTATAAAAATCATATTTTTATACTCTTTTAAAAATAATTTCAACTTATCAAAAATGGTTTCTTTCAACGATAAAAATCATTTCTTTTTACCTAAAAAAAAATCAAATCTTTTTCTAAGTAAAAATCTAATTCTTTTGTTTATAAAAATCAGTTTTTATAATAAATAAATATATTATCTTTTCATAAATAAATAAATTCGCTGATTACCTTTATTAACCCCTTAAACCCGTCATTAGCTTAAAACAGTCTTCATCTTCCACTTTTCGATCTCCAGAACTGACGAGCCAGCCTTCGAAGATCAGCACCCTAACCCACGAGCAGCTTCAAGTCGTGGAGGGGCATGCGAGAGGTTAGGTGGTCTTCGTTGGCGATGAAGGGGGGAGCAGGTTGCTCGAACAAGGCTGGAGGAGGGGTTTCAGGCGACGGGCGGGTCTTTGGGGTTGCTTGGCGTCGCGAGCTCGAGGTAGAAGAGGGCGAGGCAGAGGAGGAAGGGGGCACGCCGCCAGAGAGGAGGCGCGGTGGTTTAGGGGGGCGACGACGAGTTTCCCCCCCGTCCGCCTCTATCTCCCCCGTTTTTTTTTATTTCGTTTTCAGTTCTGAAAGAAAAGAGGGGGGGGCCAAGGTATAGGAGAAGATCATTTTTTTTATTTTTATTTAATTATTTATTTAATCCCAATAGGTTGACTTTTACATACGACCTCTAAACGAGGCCCACCGCCTGTCGTCCATAGCGTTTCACCCCCATTCCGAACACAATGGGATATGTATCGTAAGCTGATTCGACTATTTCGATCAGTTTCCGTTGAATTTACATTTAAATCGCTATATTGAATCTTAAACGTACATTTCAAATTACCGGGGTCACATACTAACTCTATAAATCCCATAAAAATATTTTCTAGCTTCGTATTGACGATACGGTCCTAACAAAACTAATTTCGTCGAATTCTGAGACCGTTGGAACAATGGTCAATTTCCAGTCGATTAAAATCAACTGAAACTGGTCAAACACGTTTTCCTTTGCCACGCTCACATATTGATTCGAAAAATTATGAAATTTGAAACCTAGCAATAATTTGACATCACGGACCCAACAAAACTGGTTTCGTCGAAATCCGAGGTCGTTTGCAAAATGGCTATTTTTAAGGGCCTGAATTACATAGCGACTATTCAGAATTTTCATCTGGACATATCTTTTGATTCCCGCTATGAAATTTTGATTTTTCGGATTCGTTGGAAAGATATCATCAATTAGATTCTAATGTTTTTGGTTTCACTAAAATCCGGATTGTTTTGCACCCGGTACATTCAATTGAAGTTTGAAATCGAATTATCGAACTACCGCGCCATTTTCAATTCCTTTTTATAATTATATATAATTATTTATATTCTAACGACGACGCGTATAATATATACGTTCGAATTATATTCAAAACAAATTTCTCGTCGATATTATTTAAAATAATTCATTTTAAATAATTAAAAATCGCCAAAATCGCCAAAATAAAAATTTTAAACTGGCCCAGATTTTCGGGTTGTTACACTAGATTCATGTCAAGTTTTCAGGTCATGTTTCATGTCAAATCGTGTCAAGTTCATGTCCATATTCAGGTTTAAGTCATAATAACATTCATGTTCAAGTTTAAAGCTAATTTATGTTTTACCTAGTCTACCCAAATCGTATTCCCATCGCACGTAAGTTCGAATCGATACAAATAAATCTAATAGGGAATAACATAAAAACGAACGGGTATAATGTGGCAAAAATGATTACTAGCATACCATGATATGACTTGAAATAAAAGATTAAAACATTACTGGCATATGAAATATTGGCCTCAAACATAAAGGTTCCAAATCCAGCAAGATAAGGTACTAGTCAAAATAACAGTTGTCACTAGGTGATAGTATAGTCATGGTAATGACTTCCATAAGGTGATAGTATAGTCATGATACAACTGTCATAAGGTGATAGTATAGTCATGATACAACTATCATAAGGTGATAGTATAAACTTGTGACTAATAGCAGGTTCAACATGATAATATGAGGGGTTTTTCTTTTGATTTACAACATGAATAGGTCCCAAATCAATGTCATAGTAATATTCAAGAGTCAAGATCCAAGATGAACGAGAATGAATGTAAACAGTCGTCATACATAGGACCAATTTCAATTTACATCATATTCATATTACATTTACAGTTTAAATCTGCAAATAACCGGGGCTTACAGATCATGGTTCGAGAATTAGAAAAAGGGAGTCGATGTTGAATATGCTTAGTCAAGTCCTAGTAGAAGTCCCCAAACCAGCAATTCCCTTAACGTAGTCTCAACGTAGAAGAAGCAGTCCCTCTCTCAAGCTTTTCAACCAGAATTAGAGCAGCATAAAGTCAGAAAAATTTTTGTGTAGAGAGACTGGTGTTAGGGGTTGTATTTATAGGGTCAGGTCAACGAATGTGGACAGAAACGAGGCCAAATACATCAAAGTGAATCCAGCTTCAGAAATGGGCTCGGGCACCAGGTCGACCCCCAGGTCGATAATATGGTCGACCTGGTCCTGGGTAGGTCGACTACATAGTCGACCCCCAGGTCGACCTGGTCCTGGGCGAGAAATTTCCCGCCCAGTCCATTTGGAGGTTTGAAATTCGAACTTTTGAATTCGAATTGAGTCTGTTTTGAACTTGAAAACTTCTGAAAATTTCGAATGGTCATAACTTGGTCATACGGACTCCGATTTTCGAAAACTCGGACTCGTTTCCAAGCAAAATTTCTAGACGAATGCAATGGCGCAACCCGTTTCCCTTGATTTTTATTTTAAAAATTAATTCTGCCTTGATTTATGGTTATTACACGTTATAAAAACACGGGTTGTTACACACATGATATTGTACTTGTATATAAACTGAATACGTTAGACAAATTTTTTTTTGAACACAATAAAAATAATATTTTTATTTTAGTCAAATTTGTTTAATACAAACTTCAGTACATTTCTCTCATTACATACACAGTTCTTCTCTACTGCACTCACACTCAGTCATACAATTATATATATATATATACACATTCAGTTTCACTCATATACAGATGCTTTTGTACATTTTTCACTGTCAACTTCTGTCTTCTGTCTTAAGTCTTCACAGCACTTCACTGTCAGTCTAGTCATCATTTTCTTACCTGTCAGAATAGAACACCCACAGTACACTACAATAGAATTTAAACTAAATATATGCGAATATAAATTTTATTTTTAAAATTTTATTTGCCTCAGATTTCTGGTGTGTTTCTCATCATTTTTCATGACTTAATCTGATTCATCTGTGTCTAGGCAGCTAGTTTGTATATGAACAGGGACAGAAAATCTTGTCTGATGGCTGCATATACACACATGTATAGATATACACGTGTGCACTGCCTCGCCAATCAGTATACAGTGTGCAACTAAGGAGTAGTCACATAGACCATCTCGACTCAGTGCACAACATAGCTAAATGGTCGAGGATCACAAATATGGTGCAACTCAAAAGTGCTCAGCATACAAGGATCAAAGCATGTGGTCAAAAGTGAAAATCAGCAACATTTACATAGCAACATAAAAGTTGTCAACATGTCGAGCCAGCATGGTTTATATCAACACAGTCATGATGTTTCACTACAAACTGGTCATGACAACAGCTAATTTACCATTCAGCGTGGGCATGATATATACAAGCATGTGCTGTATACAACAAATGTGTGTACACTGGAAAGGAAAATAGGTTGAGCAACTATATGGCAGTACATTATGGGATCACATGCATTGGCAAACCAATACTCAAGTCAATTTTCATGGTACAACTGAAACAAGTTGAACTGCTCAATTACAATGCAACACACACAAGGCAGATTCACAAGGAATGCTCAAGCTCAAGTTAGCATGAACTAGAGATAAGAACACTACATGGCTGAATGGGTCAAGTTGATCAAGTTCTAGTATATGTGTACTTTGTTTCATCATGAATTTATAACAGCAAATAGTCATACACAGAATCATGGTGATACACAAGTCAATATTCAAGACTATAAAGCCATCAATCTCAAGTTAACCTTTTCATATACAAGTGCATGAAGAAGGCAACAACATGCAAATAATCAACAGCAAAATGCAAAATGAAGTCTGACTGCTCAAATACAATGGTGAGACAGCAAAGACAAAACTGGTTTTGTATATACATGGTCAAGCAAGAAGTGGTGGCAAGTAACATGTCACAGATGCAATGTATACATGCAAAATGGTAAGGGAACAATTCTACATTAGCATGGCAAGAATTTAAGTAGAGTAATTTATGGAATCAACAATTGAAAATAAGGGATAAATTTCCAGCAAATTACTCAACCAATTTCCAGTGTGTATATGCATAAGTGACTCATAATGGCAAAGCAGTTTTGAATTTGTCTCCAGTTTTTTCATAATATCTGTTTTTTGGCAAGGAACAAATTTTTGTGCAAGGATTCCAGAGCATCAATTACACAAGTGCCATGAATAACTTACAAAATCAGCAAGCATGTTTTTGGCAAGAAATTAATTTGCAGATATATCAATTCATGTTTTGGCCAGAAATCTGTTTTTTGGGCAAAACATTTGTCCAAAATTTCAGCATATAATATTTGGCAAGAAATCAGAAATAAGTCGGAGAAAATCACAGAAATTGCTGTGGAAACTGATTGTAAATCAAGCAACAAATTTAGTCATGCAAGGGACAAAATTCAAAAATAGAGAATCATTGAAAGTCCAGAAATTCATCCACTAATTTATTCAAAGTTGGTTTTTTTTAAAACCAGTCAAAAGAGGAAACAAACACAATTTCAGGCCAATCAATAATTTGAAATCAGAGAATTTTAAGTATATGGAATCCTATTTAATAACCAATCATCACTGGCAAACGGTGTATCGAAACCCACAAAATCAATTCAAGTATTTCAAAGCAAGAAATTTTAGAAAACTCACGAGTTTCGATCATAAGTACGTCCTCAAATCAATCGAAGAACAGGAGCAATGACGCCATCAAGCAATAGAGATCATCTTCCAGAATACATCATCAATTGCAATCGATTTGGGGACGATTTCAGTGAAACCCTAGTTTTTTCCCCAGCCGCCATTTCCAGAGAAAGAGGAACAATCGGGTTTAACTAATTCTAATGTGGGTCGGCTAAATTTTTGGACTCAAGGGAACAAAGGGGAAAACTTTTATTTTAATTCTAGAATTTATTATACTAGGGTTTTCTTTGTTTATTTTATTTTTCTATTGTCTTGTTTCTTTTTATTTTTCCATTTTTAATTCAATCATCAGTTTCTAGAATTCTGTAAAAATCTAGGGGAAACCAGTTAGGTGTTTAATTGGCAGTTTAGCAGAGTTTGTAAAATTTAGGGTTACGTGTTATGGGTTTATAATACGGGAAAATCTAGTCGAGGGGATATCGGTCAGTCTAAGGTTTTGAGTGTAGGGTTGGTATAGGAGCAGGGAGTGCGAGTTTATAGTGTTTGTAAGCAGGATCGTTTACTAACACCTAGTAGAAACCTTAGGAATGCAGCAGTACACAGGATTTTGCCGAAGCTGGGTATCTCTGTGTGTTATTTACTTTCTGTATTTTTATCTCTGCTGCATTCTGTGATCTGATAATTTTTAATATCTTGCTAAAATTCAATAAACCCTATTCATCCCCTCTAAGGTTAATTTAGATCCAACAATTGGTATTAGAGCAGGTATTTTTGTTTAACTTTAGAGTCATGGTATCTCCTAGTTGTCAGTTCATAGAGAGTCAGTCCAGTGATATTCCAATTATTTTTAATGGTACAGATTTTTTTTTAATTTGGAAATCAAAAATCAAATTCTATTTAAAATCTGTTAATTATGAATATTGGAATGTTATTATAAATATGGGTGATATGTTAGATAAGAAAACTAAAGTTATAAATGCTTGTGTCATGCATATTATCTATTCTTATCTTAGTAATAATCAACTTGATCTTATCTCCCATTGTTTAACTGCGCAGCATATCTAGAAAACTCTCAATGCACTGTATGGAAAAACTGACAACTGGTCAAAATCCTAGAAAGTCAACTCAGCTTCAGATTTGTGCCTAACTGGAGCTATTAACGAAGATTCAGATGATGGAGACTCTTTATATGAAGAATTTGTTTCTAATTGTAATGATTTAACTAAAACTGTAAATCGTCTCCAAAGTAAAAATAAAATTTTGAAATAAAACTCAGAGCCGCGATGCAGAAATAATGATTTGAAATTAAAACTTGAAAACTCCAATTGCAAAAATTTAATGATTGTGAAAACTGATTTAGATCAACTTGATGAACATTCTAGAAAGCTTGAAAATAAAATTTTGATTTTGAAAAATTACGAAGATGAGTTAATTCACAAAAATAACACTTTGCTGAAGAAGTTGGATAAGATTAATTTAGAACATGAAATTTTTGAAAAGGAAAATTTGTTGAAAACAGATTTGATTTTGAAAGAGCTTGAATCTGAAATTGAAAAATTCAAGAATTTTGAAAAACTTGAATTTGAAAAACAAAAACTTTTTGAAGCTGAGATTCAGAATCCCAAGACAAAATCAAATTGCTTAACAATGAAAATTTGGTTTAAAATCTGATTTTGAAAGATGCAAGATCACTAAAAATCGTTGTTTGGTTTTATTGAAAGAAAACGGTGATCTTAAAACTAAAATTCAACAACTTGAAACAATTTTGTCTAAATTCTCAAACGGTGAAAAATCTTTGAATATGTTGTTGAAAAACCAATTTTCTGTTGGAAATAAACGTGGTCTTGGTTTTGGGAAAATAAAGGGTTTTGAAAATGTAATTCAAGTGATTTTAAAAATCCTTCAAACTCCTTTGAAACGAATAGAGTTGGAAATTTTAACTCTGATAATTCCAAAGGGTTTTTAAATCACGAACGAAATGAGTATGTGTTCTATAACAAACCATTTAAACAATCTTGGGTCGTAAAAGAATGTAATATGGGCTTTGTTAAATTCAAATAGATTTGGGTTCCCAAAGGTACAAAGATAGATTCGAATGGTTCGTTATACAAACAGGTTTGGGTACCAAAAGTACAACACATGGCTATGAGTGGTTTTACAGTCTTTGTCAGACCACTTGATTACCAAAACACTTAGGTACCGAAGGTTGGCTGAGGAACAACTTTCTGAGAAGAATCAATGATCGTTCCACATTTCAAGGATAATTTATATATGTTCCTTAGCAAGTCTATTGAGTTGGAGATTCTGGTTTACATGGATTTCAGGTATAATCTCTGAACTCATCTTTGTAAATATTTTGTTTCCTTTATTTATTCCTTCTTCTACCCCGTTAATATTTTGCTTGATTTGTCACTATCATATCATTGAAACTTCTTTTGGGATTCTTAAACTTCCAATTGTAAAATTCGTATTTTCTGGAAATTCACTTCATTTGTATACAATTCTGATGTTTTAATCATTTCCAGATTTTGAATCTAAATTTGTAAATATCTGCAATTGTTTTGAAGTTTATTTATTGATTTCTGAATTCCTAACAGTGTTGATGTATTCTTGTCAAATCTTGAACACTGTTAATTAGAATTCTAATTTTTTAGAAGATCTAAAAATTTGATGAAGTTTCACACACCTTTGTTATCTTGAATTTCTTTCAATTCATTTTAGGGAAGCTTGAAATATTATAATCATTACAACACACTGCTACTTCTCAGTTATGAAAATTTCATTGTTTTTCAGATTAGCTTGGATATTTTGAAATGTCTTGGATCACAGTGATACATCTTCAAACTCATCTTTATTCATGATTATTTTATTTGAAATTTATTTGTTTGAAATCATCTGAAATTCTTGATATTTTGAATATCACACACCTCCTAAATTTAAAATTATCAACCTTGTGTCACTGCTTCATTATATTTCAAAACTTGACATTGATTTAAGTGATTTCAAATAAATTATTCTAGATCATGAATATCTATCAAGCCTGATGTAAATGATCTGAATTTTTCTTTAGGCTTGTCAGAAATACTTGTGAAAATTTCTTTGAAAATCTAGTCTTAAAATTCATTGTTATTTCATGATTATTTGATTTGAATATTTGTCTATTTAAAATCATTTGAAATTATTGAATCACACACATATCTTGAATCTGAAATTAATAATCTGGTATGATTGATTCATTAAATTCTAATATTTTCATATTCCATCAAATGATTTAAAATAAACAATATTTTTATAATCTTGGATCATGGAATATATCTTGTAACCATCAGAAATATCTACTGACAAGTCTGCTGTTTTATTGGTTTATGTGCTGCTCTGATACTGTCTTTGAAAAATGTTTTCAAATAACTTCCTGTTTTGTGATTGCTGCTCTGATAAATGAAATTATTGTGCCTAATTTGTTATCTTGTCTGCTTGGGCTTTAAATTTCTGTTGTTTGTGATATCTTGGTTTGTCTCCAGTATCTTGTTACAATATTCATTAATAGGGACACCAATTGGTATCAGTAGTGTTGAATTTGTTCTTATTGTATATACTTTTAATCTCTCATGTCTTGTATAGATCTTTCATTTCCCTCTTGTAATTTTTTTTCAATTTTAAAATTATTTATAGATTATTCATTCAGAAATTGAAATCAATATCCAAATTGAACTATATTTATAATTCATCAAAACTATTATTAGATTTTGAAATTGTGATGAATTGTGACTACAATATATTTCACAACAAGAGAAGATTTTATTTGGATTTTCATGATGATTGAACAGTTATTATAATATCTTTGAACTAGCAATTATTTCACGACCATCTCCTTTATTTATCATCATTCTGCCATCCATGATAATTTTATATTAATATGGAGAGTTAATAATTTTAAAAAAAAACTTTTTGATTAAACAGTGGAATTATTTGTGATAGAAATGGGACTATGTTATTAGTCAGAATTAGTGATAATTGAAAATTTTCAATGATCTCTGTGTAGTCGAGCATATTTCATAATATAATTAATTTAGAAATTTATTTCACAGTCCATTTCTATACCTACCCCATTTTCTATCATCCATATTGGTTTTATATACTGAGGAGTTTTTTTCGTAAGAGCCAGTATGATAAATATATAATTAATACATAAGTGTGTCTCTAATCTCATTTAACGATCCAAGCTCTGGTCATGCATGGTTATGAGATAACTTATAATTTAAGCTGCGACTGACCTCATTTAAAAATCCAAACTCTGGTTACGCATGGTCAGTGTGCTCTTAAATAAAATAAAAAGAAAAAAGAAATTATGCGCTATAAATTAAAATTAATATGAAATTCTCCTTGGTATGTAAAAATCAGCATATCAATCCACTTTCTAATCTGTGAAATGTGTTGAAATCTTATGACGTATTATGATTTGTTGTTTGATGGGTATTTAGATTTGAGAATATTCGATTTTGTCACTTGAATTGAATTAATAATTATAGTCCAAATCCATCACTGTTTTTTAGCCTCATTTTTTATAAAAATTCTTTTGAAAATAACTGAAATTCATATTTTTTGTAACTCTCTCCGTTTTATATAAAATTCATCATAAATCCGTCATTCTCTACAATGTGAAATATGCCACCTGTTCTTAGAATATTACGATTTTTGTTTGACTGGTTGAGATTTATGATGATCGTTCTTCCTCTTATACTGATATTATATTTATTAGTCACTTTTCATATATATATTTTAAATTTCTGTATCCTTTCGATGACAACAAAAGGGGGAGAATGAGTTGAGATTTTGATTTATGAGTGAATATTTTATAAATTTTTTTTTTTGAAAATTCATTATTATTCAGTTCAGTTCACTCATGCACAGTTATAAGGGGAGTTCTCTGTAGTAGGGGAGCTAATAAATAGGCAGAGTTCAAAATTCACTGTCAAACACATTTATTGTGCTCAAAATCTTTTATTTGTTTGTAATCATCAAAAGGGGGAGATTTTTGTATATAATGGTGTTGTATACACAATTAAATGATTTTTGTTTGATGATAACAAACAAATATATTTTGTTTCAAATGTGTTTGTTATGGTACTGATATATAACATCACGGACAGGAATATAATATTTATATTTAAATAGAATATGACTTCATAGAATTTCATATACTCACAAAGTATTTTATTTAAATATAATATTATATTTCAATATTCAAATAGTACAAATTATATGACTCCACCATTTGTACACATTCACAGATATTACACATGATATTGTACTTGTATATAAACTGAATACATTAGACAAATTTTTTTTTTGAACACAATAAAAATAATATTTTTATTTTAGTCAAATTTGTTTAATACAAACTTCAGTACATTTCTCTCATTACATACATAGTTCTTCTCTACAGCACTCACACTCAGTCATACAATTTTATATATACATTCAGTTCCACTCATATACAGATGCTTTTGTATATTTTCACTGTCAACTTCTGTCTTCAGTCTTCAGTCTTCACAGCACTTCACTGTCAGTCCAGTCATCATCTTCTTACTTGTCACAATGAAACACACAGAGTAACACCCCACGTCCATTAATGTCACTCTCAAAGGGAATGCATTAACTTTCATGGAGTATTATTGGTGTATAGAACAGAATATAACAAGACAGATACATATATTGGTACTTGAAAAATTAAAACAGCTTTTACTGCGACGGAGAAATAGTTTGGTTACAACAACATCAAAAACCAACGATAAAACCAAGTACACTTAATATCCATCTTGACAAATTGTTTTCTAAGTACATAAAGTAAAAAAGCATAACCCCGACATGAGTAGCCATAAAAGAGATAAGCTGAACTTTACTTTCAGCAATCCAAGCACTTCAAAAATAGAGAGAAAGAGGTCTAAATCAAGCTCCACTAGCACTAGTCCCACCCTGAGAACCTGGGGGGGGGGGGGGGGAGGGGAGGGGAGGGGAGGGGGAGGAAGAAAAGAGGCGAAAACAAAAGGGGTCAGACATAAAGTGTGGCGAGTCCAATAACTTTAACAATATAATTATTAAAGTAATTAGGATAAGGCATAAACTGGTAAAACAAGGAATGACTGTGAAGCAAATGGGTAAGACAAAAAAAACAAGAGGAATATGCTGGCATTAATCACGCTCCTAATCACTATAGGATAATTGCTATACTGCACCATTACTAGTCACCCTAAAAGTTGATCCCGCCTACTGAACATAATAATCATAATAATGATAATGGTAGTTCCGTGTACCTCTAGTTGTCTTCATAGGTACTGCCTGCCCCTATCTCCACTAGTTGTACCCACTACCCCCATGCGATCTGCTCCCTAACTCGTAGATACTCGTGCTGGTCCCATAGTGGGGTGTACCACTCCCTAAAGTGGAAACCCGATACCACTAAAGATGCATGGCTTATATCTACACGATGCAACAACGTCTTACCTACCAGCCCGGGCCCATGCACGCACATGACCCCGTTGGACTTGCGTTGCCACCACTAACTCGCTTTGACCTCTTACAATCATACCCAGTAAGCGTGTCCCGTCCTCGACCTAGCTCGAGCTCACAAAGATACTTAATGGGTTAGTGGTCTGAAAAGGGTCCCTATACTTGACACAAGCTTTTCACCTATGCTTGGTCCCCACTAGGATTTTCCACTTAACCCCTTCTTATTCATGTCTTTTTACATGTTTCAACAAGGTTAAGTGCTTCTAACCGTATTTCACATGTCACCTATGTTACCCACTTAACCCCCATGTCCCACTACATGTTTATCTTGGTTAAGTGTTACTTAATTTATTACAACCGTAACCTTGTAAGACCTCCCACATTAGACTACCGTTTGCAGTTGCTGGATTTGCTGGGCGGGTCCAGGCAGTCTTATACCGTAAACGAGTCTAACCCCGTGTCTTTACAATTGTTACGCATTTAATTTATGCCTTCGACCTCTCACATTAGACTACCGTTTGTGGTTGCTAGATTTGCTGGCGGGTCCAGGCAGTCTTATACCACAAACGAGTCTAACCTCGTGTCTTTACAATTGTTATGCATTTAATTTATGCCTTCGACCTCTCACATTAGACTACCGTTTGTGGTTGTTGGATTTGCCGGGTGGGTCCGGGCAGTCTTATACCACAAACGAGTCTAACCTCGTGTCTTAGGCGTTTATTATTACACATAATTATTTCACCCCAATATGAATTAATTATCCCTATTCAAATTGTCAATAATTTCCAAATTAATCTATGTCCATAATTGTCACCTATATTATGTCCATAGTTTTCTGGTATATAAATTATACCAATTAGTATCTCAAATTAATTATATGCCTTTAAAGCCATTTTATACCAATTCACAATATGTATATTTAATATTTTCCCATTGTCCCCATGTCGTTCGTACGTTTAATATGAAATATGTTAGACTCGCAAATAGTCTAACTCATAAAAAGAAAAGAAACATCACAACTTGCATAACACAAAAAATAGATCTAACTTGCGAATAAGAATTATAACATAAGTTTGCATGGCCAATAACTCGCATAGGCAATGGACATATAGAACATAAATTTGCATAAACTATGTACTGCCATGGATCTAAATATAGATCTAAACATGAAATTGTGAACTTGCATATATGAATATCGTTTTCACCTAAACTTGCATATGTGAATATGGTTTTCACCAAAACTTGCATATACGAATATGGTTTTCACCTAAACTTGCAAACGTGAATATGGTTTTACGTATAGACTCACATATATATATATATATATATGTATATGTATATGTATATGTATATGTATATGTATATGTATATGTATATACTTGATTCACATATAAACTTGTGTATAATTTGCATACAGACTTGCATAAGATTCACATACAAACTAGCATATGATTTACATCCAAACTTGCATATAAACTGATGTCATAAAATGAATCAAGTTAAACATACGTGATTGGACATATGGAATAGATCTACTAACATAAGTTAACAAAAATGTCATATGTTCATAAACAGATGATAACAAAATTAAGTAACGTCACATGATTCAATCGGCATGTTCTCATAATCCAAATTTATAACTCATCATAATTAGTTTATTAATTATTTTGTGAAAGAAATTGTACTCACAAAGACAGATTAGAAAAGAGAATAATTCGTTCGTCGTTTGTATTAGAATCCTGACTTGCAATTCCTAAGCTTTAAGAAGAAGAAGAACTATTTCAGCACCAGCATGGAGGCTAAGAGATTAATTTAGTTTAGGTTTAGAGCTTGAGTCTATGCGTGCTTATATAGAAGTTTAGATCAATATAAGCCGTTAGATTATCATAAGAGCAATCAGAACCATTCAAGCCAATTAGAGCCATCCGAAAACCGCCACCTAAGCCCTAGTGACTCAGCCACATGTCAGAAATCATCACATTTCATATCTGCCCGAGGGGGTAGGTCGACCCGCAGGCCGACCTGTATAGGGGAGGTCGACCCCCGGTCGACCTGGCCTGCGGCAGGAAAAATCCTTCCCAGCCCTCTTCTTTATTTGAATTCGACTTTTGAATTTAAATCTGAGCTGTTTTAATTTATTTAAATTCCTAAAACTTCTGAGGGCCATAACTTCCACATACGAAGTCCGATTTATGAAAACTTGGACTCTATTCCAAGTAGAATTTCGAGACGAACACAATGGCGTAACCCATTTCCCTTAATTCTTCTTCCAAAAATTAAGTGTTCTTAAAATTGTTAATTTTAATAATTAAAATTACGGGGTGTTACATTCTCCCCTCCTTAAAGGATTTCGCCCCCGAAATCTCCAAGTTAAGGAGAATGTATATCCTAACATCCAATCATCCATCTACTCAGCCATCAAACAGAGGCATTCATTGTCCTTACAAGATTTCTAATGCCGTATGAACATGTGCAAAAAGTGTGTGTATATGTTCCTTATCCAATGCAAAATCAGGTGGTCTACTGATTCAGTTGACTTCCTTAATGCAAATCATGATAGTGTCATGCGTCCATTATGTATGCGAAAGAATCCTAACGATACATATTATTTCTACATGTGTGCACAACCATTCATCAAAATGCAGCATCCATATGATAATACAACCATTATACATCCATCAATTTAAATATGCACACATATTTATATGCAATATGAAAGTGATTGAGCTGATCTAGTGCCTAATGTGTGTGTACATGCATCCACGAGCAACCACTTGCATCCACCAAACATAACATGTCTCAAACATATGTTTACAATCATAGGGTTTTTTCCTAACTAAAGATCGAAGATATCGTCGCAAAGACATATTAAAAGATAAGACAAGCATCAACAAAGAAGTAAAAAAAGGAGAAGTTAAAAACATACCCTCGAAAAGGAAAGGGTATAGCGTACGCATCTTGTCTTCCGTCTCCCAAGTCGTGTCTCCTTGATCTTCTCCCCATTGCACTTTAACCAACTTGACCTCTTTGTTGCGTAGTTTTTTGACCTCCGATCCGGGAATGCATGTAGGAGCTCGTCTAACTGTGGCATTTCGTTCTACTTCCACTTCTTTGAGTGTGCTCGGCTCCACCACTTCCGCAGTATCATGTAAACACTTACGCAAATGCGAAACGTGAAACACATCATGAACACAACTGAGCTTCTTTGGCAACTTTACTCTATACGCCATCTTCCCAATCCTCCCTGTAATTGGAAAGGTCCAACGAACCTTGGTGCCAATTTCCCTACTGATCCAAAATGGACTACGTTTCTCAACGGTGACACCTTAGTAAAAACCATGTCCCCAACATCGAACTTAAGATCCGTTCATCTCTTATCAGCATATGACTTCTGTCGGTCCTGCGCCGTCTTCATTTGCCGTCGAATCAAGACTATCTTCTCCGAAGTTGTAATAACCCAGAAATCCGAGCCAATTTAAAACTTTTATTTTGGCAATTTTAGCGAATTTTTAATATTTAAAATGAACTATTTTAAATAATAACAATGAGAAATTTATTTTGAATAGAATTAGAACGTATATATCATATAGATCGTCGTTAGAAAATAAATATTTTATTTTAATTTTCAAAGGAATTGAAAATGGCGCAGTAGTTCGAAAATTCGATTTCAAATTTCAAATGAATGTACAGGATTCAAAATAAACTGGATTTTAGTGAAATCAAAAATATTAGAATCTATTCGAAGATATCTTTCCAATGAATCCAAAAAATTGAAATTTCATAGCGGGAATCAAAAGATACGTCCAGTTGAAAATTCAGAATAGTCGCTATGAAATTCTGGCCCTTATAAATGGAAGTTTTGCAAACGACCTCGATTTTCGACGAAAACACTTTTGTTGGATCCGTGATGTCAAGTTATTACTAGATTCCAAAATTCATAATTTTCTGAATCAATATGTGAGCGTGGCAAAAGAAAAAGTGTTTTGACAGTTCCAGTCAATTTCGATCAACCAGAAAATGACCATTTTTCAAACGGTTTCGAAATCTGACGAAATTAGTTTTATTAGAACCGTATCGTCAGTTTGAAGTTAGTAAATATTTTCCGGGAATTTTTAGAGTCCGTATGTGGCCCCGGTAAATTGAAATATGCGTTCAAATTAGGTATGTAGATTTATATTTTGATTTTTATGAAAACTAATCGAAACGATCGAATCAGCTTATGATACATATCCCATTGTGTTTGGAATGGGGATAATTAGCTAGAGACGATAGGCGGCAGGTCTCGTTTGGAGATCGAACTTAAAAGTTAACTTTTTGAAAAAAAAATTAATAAATTAAATAATTATATATATATATATTCACTTTCTCCTTCCTTCTTCTCAGAGTCAACTCACCCTTTCAAAAAAACGAAAAAGGAGGAAGACGAGGGAGGAGATTGCCGTCCCACCGCCTCCAGCATGCACCGCCATCGATGGCGCACCACCACCCCATCAGTCCGCCCTTCCCTACTTCGCCTTCTCTTCCCTCTCCCCTCCTTGATTTGAAAACCGTCGTTCATCCCTGAATCGTCACGCCCCCTCGCCTCAGGCTCTGCAACCACGCTGAAGTCCCCGTCGTCGAATCAACCTCCCCCTCCCCATAATCGCGTCAGCACCCTCTCTCCTCTATCCCTCTCACCTTCTGAAAAGCGACAGCCACTAAAACCCTAACCCCCTTCCTCTGGCCTCGCGCAAGCACCAAGCACCAACCTCCCCCTGGCGCCAGTAGCTCCGGCTCCACGTCGCTATTTCAGATTGACGCAGCCCCCCCTGTGAGTTTTATTTTAATTTTCTCCTTTTTTCTGATTTTATTTTTAATACTAGAAAGGATTAGATTTATATACATGAAAAGATATGATTTTGAATCGAATAAAAATAGGATTTTTACTCATATTAAAATATGATTTATATTTTTAGAAATATAAAGATTTGGTTTTTAGAATAATAAAAATTGGATTTTTATAGATTCATGTAGCGAATAAAAATTAGATTTTTGTATATTCATGTAGTGAATAAAGATTAGATTTTTATATAGAAGAAAGATTAGATTTTTATATAGAAGAAAGAAAAGATTTTTATATAGAAGAAAGATCAGATTTTTATAAACGAAAAGATTGAATTTTTATCATATGAAAAGAATAAAAATATGATCTTTATATAGAGAGTAGCGCTTTAAAAATATACTTTTTTATATATGAAGTAGCAAATAAAAATACGATTTTTATATAGGTAGAGAAATAAAAATATAATTTTTAGCTATATAAAAAATTCGATTTTTATATATATGAAGTGAAGATAAAAATTCGATCTTTTTATTTATGTAGCGAATTAAAAATATGATTTTTATATACTAAAGAGTATAAAAATGTGATTTTTATATATGTATTGAACACGAACGACGAAAGTGACAAAAGGCGAGCACGGCGAATATTTTCTACATAAGAAGAGTCGCGGTGTTTGGTTAAGCTTATGGGTGAGAACTCCTCACTTTTATTTTTATTTTCTAGTTGAAATATATACTAGGATGCAGACGGTGCTTAGCAGCACCCGACACCCGTCGTCCACAGACCATGGATGACTTGTTTGTTTGATTAATGTGTTGTGAAAGCTGATTGTGTGAAGTGGAATGAATAAAATATTTTATAGTTAAAAATATAATTTTTAACGTTGATGTGAATAAAATAGATATTCATTTACAAATCAGAACGATTTATTTATGTACACCTATTTGACTGACATAGATTGGGACGATAAATTTTACACATCCCTCAACTGCACAAATAAAATATGTGTTTGATTGATTGAAATCCCACACGGGTGGTTGGATGATATTGACGTACACTAATACCAATTGTTTAGTAGTATGTCGACCGATTGGTTGACAGGCTGTATTAGCGTTAATTATTTATATTTAATGCTTATGCAGTTGTGTGGTGCACTTTGGATGATGGTTGATTATTTATCATTGTTATTATATACATGTGTTGTATAGAATCCATATAAATAACATTATGGTAATTGAGTGGGTCTCATTCCAATTTGGAAAATAAGGAATATTACAAAAGAAAATTCATGTGTTGAATAGAATAAAAATTCATGCGCTGAATAGTATAAAAATTCATGTGCTGAATAGAATAAAAAAATTCATGTATTGACTAATATAAAAATTCATGTGTTGAATAGAATAAAAATTCATGTGTTGAATAAAAATATAAATTCATGTGTTGAATAAAAATATAAATTCATGTGTTGAATAAAAATATAAATTCATGTGTTGAATAGAATAAATATTCATGTGTTGATTAAAAATATAAATTCATGTGTTGAAGAAAATATTCATTTGTTGAATAGAATAATGAAGTTATTGGAAAATTATAAAGCCGTGTTGATTAGATATGTGCCATTTTGACGTGAACGATATCTATATCGATTTTATTCATTTTTATAATGAATATCGAAAACGAACTGATTTCAAAATATAATATTTTGAAAATATTATCATTTATATATCGATGATATGGAATATTCAATTTTGATTTGAAATTGAATATGAAGTTGAAATCATTTTGAAAACGAATTTAAAATGATTTATAAGATACGTTTTAAAAGGAAATCGATGAAATATATATATATATATATATAATATTATATATATAATGGCCGGAATAGAACTCGCCGCACTACGGCAGTTCGCGAATTTCGACCATTGACTTCGAACAGATATTACGGGAGATCCGACCGTCGGATTCTCCTAAAACCGGTACCATTGGGTTCATATCGAAAAGAGCTTTCTAACGAATATTAAAGATTTGAAATCTAACGCTGGATTTGGAATTATGTCCAAATCAAATTTGGAAAAAGTCGCTGTAAGTGCAGTTCAATGGCCGTTGATGGAAATCGACTATACGGGCCTTGATAAAATTATTAAAAATAGTAATAATTTGTGTAAAATCATAAGAAATGATTTGGAAAGAATTGGGATGAAAATTTCCATATTTGAAAAGATAAAAATAGATTTTTATCGAAATGAACTAATTTTGAACTAGAATTATAATTCCATTTATTTTTAAATTAAATAAATTGATTTGAAATGGTTTTGAAAATAACCAGAATTTCCAAGAATTGAATTGGAATGGATATGAATCGAAATTGTCTTTGGAATATTTCGATGTTGGATTTCATGATTATACATATATTATTATAGAAATTTGAAAGATATATTAATATCGTTATTTCCAATACGATATTTGTTGGTCGTAGAATTTGATATTGAATATAAGCCGATATATTTTCTGTTCAGAGCCTATTTAATATCAAATGTGATTTTGGGTTGTCATGAATGGTATCTTTAATAATACTGTTCTTAGACCCAACGGAGTTAAGAAAATGAGAAACTAACTGGAGATTAGTCAAGTAGCATGGTTTCCTGGGTATTGATCTGATGTTGGTTTCGGCCTTAGGGGTTAATACTTGGGGAATTGTTCACTTGCTAATTTACGGTTAAAGGCTGATGGAATAAAATGTGATTTTGGGTTTATAGTGAACCGTGTTTTAAATGACATTGGTTCTTTAACCCAGTTAAAGACAGGATATGATTTCCCATGTTAAATAATCATTGATAGTGATTTTTGGGAAGATTAAAACCAAGTGGAGTTTTAATGAATCTTTAAATAGATTGAAATGATCGAGAATGGAGTATCACCAGTTTTGCTCCAGGCGTTAGTTAAATCTTTAATTAGATTTGAACGTGAAATGGTAATTGAATTTACCGATAACACCGTGGTGTTAGATATAAAGTATGGCCAGTTTTACTTTATGGGATGAATAGGTTGGGGTTGGGAAATTTAATAAGTGATTACTTTGGTATGGTTCGCTAATCCCGACTAGTTTGGATAAACCATAATTTGGTTTGAATTGATATTCAAAAGAAGATTAAAGAATAAATTTAAAGAATTTATTTTTGATAAAATTAGTGGGAACCTTTCCCAAAGTATAAGAATATTTGAATAAAAGAATATTCTGAATTGGAATGAGGCGTATATTGTGTTTGTGTAACACTTGTTTATCATATACGCGGGTTATTCAGAAAAACCGGGTTTATCCCATTCTGAGTAACTGATTCGACGATGTGTCGAGGATGAAGACGGTGGTCGAAGACCGGAGGTCTTCACATCGTTTGGATAATTACTGATGATCTTAATTGGGTTGTACACCCAAGAGGAGGGAATCAGTTGGTGATCGTCTAGATGTACTTGGAGATCGATGGATATGCGAGGTACAAGGTGCCTCCGGTTTCGTTCAGACCCAGAACGAACTTGTAAATGGACTGTATGTCTGACATTGGATTTTGTTCTGTGTGATTGATTTCTATTAAATATATATCTGTTTGGTGGTGGAGAATTTATTCTTTTACTTAACACCCTTCTCTGAGACGTACGAGCTCAGAGGTTATATATTAATGGATATCAATCGCATGGAGTGAATTGCCTGTGTGGCATGCCTAAGTGGCAAATGATCAAGGCTTTTGTTGAAAAGCAGACTCTTGTGGTTGATGATCAAAGCACCGCCTGTGTGGCACAACTTTGTGTAGCCTTAATTCGCGAGCCACACACCCCGGTTGTGAACTAGAAACGGGAGAGGACCTCAGGGAGGGCATGCGTTTCCTTCTAGCTAGGGTGGTGTCAGTGACCTACCAGCCCTGACATTTATATTATTTTCACCTATGTGGTTGTTGGATTGCGAGGCGCCTCAGATATATCGGTGACTATGTGGAGCCGATGGAGTCATTTGGCTCATTTACGCCCCAAAGGTCGGGGAAACGCAGTGTTCAGGCATTTTAATCCACATCGGTGGACCGGCCCTGACGATCCAAAGGCTTAACTGAGTACTTGCCTGAGACATGGGCTAGATTGTCTCGAATTCGGTAGAGGACTATCTTTTGCCTCGGTTCACAAATGGAAACCCAACTTCCAATACGTGACATTTGCGGTTTGATTGTAGAGCCTAGTATGGCGACATGATATATGGTACCCATGCCGTCTATGATTGATATTTATGATTGAAATTGTTTTGACACTATACACTTATAATAGTATCAAATGATTTGTTTTTAACATACCAAGCATGTTTGGCTATTATAAGGGAAAACCCTATCCTCGGGCTTGTGTTGCATTGTGTGATGGGAACTGGGTCTTATAATAGCTTCATTTTTTCAAAAAGCATTGCGCTGTTTTCTTATATGCACCGGTATTCTTGGGAGGAAACCCGTTCTGTGTTATACGGCGTGGTCCTTTGATATATCTGATTTAAAGTAAAGCTTTAAATAACTGTTTTAGTTCTCACACCAGTCACATGACCGACCTGGAGTTTATTGTTTTAACCTAAACTCTGGGTGCCCCTATTTTCCACGGGTAGCTAGTAGTTTTGGTTTTGTAGATTTATATTCACAGGATCCTGATTTACAGCTGAAGCGGTATTTGGAAAGCTCTGTATCCGTGTATCTATTTTCAGTTGTGCTTTGTATTGTTTTTCCACTGCGATGTATTTAAATGTAATTTAAATCTCTGATATTTTCTGTGTAATATTTATTTATACTGTGTATATTCTTGTATTCGGATGGAATTGTTGTAATTAACAATGTAATGTTCTTATGTTTGCGTTCCGATGTGGCTTGTGCTCAAAGCAATCTGGGCTTTCCTTCACGGGGAAGTTCGGGTCGTTTCAGAAGTCTCCCTAATCATGTCGGGTCTAAGAAAAACCTTATCCGTAGATTCCCACCAACAAGTAGGTGATCGGCATAGTCGTCCATAAAGAGCCTCAAAAGGTGCCATGACAATGCTAGCCTGAAAGTTGTTATAGGCGAACTCCACTAATGGGAGATGTTCTTCCCATGTTCCTCCAAAGTCTAAGATGCATAGCCTCAATAGATCTTCTAGAATCCGATTTACTCTCTCGGTCTAGCCGTCCGTCTGAGGGTGGTAAGCGGTACTTAAGCACAATTGTGTTCCAACCGCCTCTTGTAAGCTCTTCCAAAACTCGCTAGTGAAAATCGGATCTCTATCGCTCACAATGCTAGAGGGTATGTTGTCCAGACGAAATATCTCTCGATGATAAACAGATGCTAACCATGCGGCGGTCCTCCTACTTTTAATGGGAATAAAATGGGCACTTTTGGTAAGTCTGTCTACAACTGCCCAAATCCACGTATTATCATTCCTTGTTCTTGGCAAAATGTCTACAAAATCCATGGAAACACTTTCCCATTTCCACAGCGTAATCTCTAAAGGGTGGAGCAAACTACCGGGCTTCTTTTGCTCCGCTTTGACTTGCTGGCACACTAAGCATCTAGAAACGAACTGAGCCACGTCCTTCTTCATTTCGGCCCAAAAGAAATCTCGCTTCATATCCCTATACATCTTGTCACCACTGGGATGTATGGTCATCTTAGAGCGATGTGAGTCTTCAAGAATTGTCTTCCTCAAGCTCTTGTCTTGTGGCACGCAAAGTATCCCATCTCTAGGAAACCAGCCTCTCTCATCTATAGCATATCTATTAAGATGACTCAAAGACTCCCCTCCTATAAGCTTGCCTACTATCTTGACCAACTCTGGGTCATCTCGCTGTGCCTCTCCAACCTGACCCAAAAGCGTAGGTTGTACCTCTAGCGATGCCAACAATCCGGGTACATAATTGATAGAGGGTCTGAAGTCAAAGGTAGATATATACTCCAAACTCTTCCGCTCTATGAATAAAGGACTCAAAGTCAACCTCTTTCTACTTAAGGCGTCAGCTACAACGTTACCCTTGCCAGGGGTATATGCGATCTCAAAATCGTAGGATGCCAAAAACTCCATCCCCCTCTATTGCCTCAAGTTTAGATCTTTCTGAGAGAACAAGTACTTTAGCGACTTATGGTTTGTATACAACTCAAACTTCTCACCAAGCAAATAATGACGCCATGACTTAAGCACAAAAACTATGCAGCCAACTCTAAGTCGTGGGTAGGGTAATTCTTCTCGTGGACTTTCAACTGCCTTCCACCATAGCATATCACCCTTCCCTCTTGCATTAAAGCTGTGCCAAGCCCTATCCCGCAAGCATCGGTATATATTGTGAATGGCTTACTCTCATCTGGCAAAACTAAAACTGGAGCTATCGTCAAAGCCCTCTTCAAACATTGGAAAGCATCATCACAGTCAACGTCCCAAGAAAAAGTCAAGTTCTTCTTCATTAACCAAGTAAGTGGGGCTGATATCTTCGTGAAGTCCTTAATGAACTTCCTATAATAACCAGCCAGCCCTAAAAAGCTTCTTAGTTCTGTTGTGTTCTTAGGAATCTTCCAATCTTGGATTGCCACCACCTTTGCGGGATCCACAGCTATCCCTTCCTTAGAGACCACATGTCCTAAGAACCTCGCTTCTTTTCTCCAAAAATGGCATTTGGAGAACTTAGCTTTGAGTTGATGCGCTCATAGGGTCTCTAAGACTTCCCTAAGATGTAAGGCATGCTCTTCCTTGCTTCTAGAGAAAATCAAGATATCGTCCATAAAGACTACCACAAGCTTGTTTAGAAACTCCCTAAACACCCTACTCATTAAGTCAATGAAGTATGCGAGTGCATTCGTCAAACCAAAAGGCATGACGAGCCACTCGAAGAAACCATCAGGAGTTCTAAATGTAATCTTATCTATGCTGTCTTCAGCCACCCTTAGCTGATGAAATCCTGTAGCCAAATCCAGCTGCGAGAAAACCGAAGCACCAACCAACTGGTCGAATAAATCATCTATCCTCGGCAATGGGTGTCTGTTCTTCTTTGTGAGCTTATTCAGCTCTCTATAGTCCACGCACAATCTAAGTGAACCATCAGCCTTCGTAGCAAAAACAACTGGAGCACCCCATTCCGAAAATACTTCTTCTTATGAATCCCTTCTCAAGCAACTCTTTCACTTGCTTACTGAGTTCTCTTCTCTCCCTCGGAGCAATGTGGCGCACTGGTAATGCAACTGGCTTTGCATTATCTGCTAGGTATATTCGAAAGTCTATCTCGCGCCTCGAGGGTAAACCCCGAACTTCGTCAAAGACGTCACCATATTCACAGACCACACGAACGGATTCCAAGTCACATTGGATGCGTCAAGAGATTCTAGGTAGCTAAGCATCACCGGACCTCTGGGGTCACAAGAAATATCATGGGTCTTGCCACAACGAGTCAACAATCTAACTACCCTTCTTTCACAGTCTAGGATGGCACCGTATCTAGCTAGCCAGTCCATGCCTAGAATCAAGTTGTAGCCCATGAAGCCAAGAATAAAGGCATTGCATTCAAACCCAACGCCCAAGATAGACACTCTTAAATCCCGACAAATCATTGAAAGATGAGCCGAACCACGAATAGGATTTGAGACTACTATAGGATCCATAACTAGACTAGTATTTAGGCCAGAATCAAACAAAGTACGAACAGGATGATCAAACAGAAAAACCAAACTTTCAACAGAAATGTTTCTACCTCTCTCCTATCCTGGTGCCATGAGAGCATGAACCTGCCCTCTTGCCTGCCCTGTTGCCATGAGAGTCTGAACCTTCCCACCAGAAGTAGACCCTGTCCTCTGCCCTTGCCCTTGTCTTCTCGGGCAGTCTTTAATCAGATGTCCTACCTCACCACAGTTGAAACAACCAGTCTTCTTCTTCTTCCTACAGTCTTTGCTCAGATGGCCTGGTGTTCCACAATTAAAGCACCTTTTCTTTCCTTTGCTATTGTTATCCATACCACCTTTCTTAGGTTGCTACTATGATTTCTTTTGATCCCCTTTCTTTTCCGGTGCCTTATTAGCATTAGTGCCTTTCTCCTCTTCATCCGTAAGCGCCATGTCAACCAGTTTCTCAAAGGTAGCCCCCATAGGAATGTGGGTCATAGCCAACCCATGTAGCGGCTCATTCAAACCTTTAACGAATCTCAAGGCCTTCTTTTCAGGTGTTTTCACCAAGTCTAAGCCAAATCTCGCCAACTGATTGAACTTCTTGACGTACTCCTTTACTGATAAATTCCCCTGCTTCAACGCCAATAACCTCTCCATGTATAAATTCTCTTCTGCTCGTTGGATAAATTTCATCTCGAACCTATGCCTGAAATACATCCATGTCTCCACTGAACGCTCCCCATTCGTGACCTCCCACCAAAACGAGGCTTCGTCCTTCATTAACCAAGCAGCTAATTGGACCTTCCTTCCATCTTCTATCTAGGAGATACCAAACAAATCTTTCACCTCTATACGCCAATTTCGAGCTGCAACAAATGTCTCTGACCCGTGAAAAGGTTTCCTGCCCATTGCCCGAAAGTCTTTGCATATCTTCGAAAAAGTATCAACGCGAGGAGGGGGAGGAGGAGGAGCGGCTGCAACTGGGGAAGGAGGAACGTCTGCTGGGCCTACGGCGGTGGCCCTACCCTCTAGATACCCTCTGAACCAGGTTGGCATCGGTATGCCCTCGGGTATCTCGGGCACCCCAGACATGCTAAAAAGAAAAAGGAAGAGATTCAAAACGGAGAATCGAAGGAAAGATATCTGGCTCTGGGGGGGGGGGGGTATGTTTTTAAAACAAACTTTTCTCTTGAAAATACTCTCCTTAAAACCTATTTTTGAAAGTATTTCTTTATAAAATGCTTTTGAAAACAGTTTTTCAAAATCTCTTATCTGTTCTGGTAACCTTGAGCTCTGATACCACGTGTAACACTCCACGTCCATTAATGTCACTCTCAAAGGGAATGCATTAACTTTCATGGAGTATTATTGGTGTATAGAACAGAATATAACAAGAAAGATACATATATTGGTACTTGAAAAATTAAAATAACTTCAATTGCAGCGGAGAAATAATTTGGTTACAACAACATCAAAAACCAATAATAAAACCAAGTACACTTAATATCCATCTTGACAAATTGTTTTCTGAGTACATAAAGTAAAAAAGCATAACCCCAACATAAGTAGCCATAAAAGAGATAAGATGAACTTTACTTTCGGAATCCAAGCACTTCAAAGAGAGAGAGAGAGAGAGAAAGAGGTCCAAATCAAGTTCCACTAGCACTAGTCCCACCTTGAGAACCTGGGTGGTAGGGGGTGGAGGGAGGGGAGGAAGAAAAGAGGCGAAAACAAAGGGGGTCAGACATAAAGTCTGGCGAGTCCAATAACTTTAACAATATAATTATTAAAGTAATTAGGATAAGGCATAAACTGGTAAAACAAGGAATGACTGTGAAGCAAATGGGCAAGACAAAACTAACAAGAGGAATATGCTGGCGTTAATCGTGCTCCTAATCACTATAGGATAATAACTATACTGCACCATTACAAGTCACCCTAAAAGTTGATCCTGCCTACTGAACATAATAATCATAATAATGATAATGGTAGTTCCGTGTACACCTAGCTGTCTTCATAGGTGTTGCATGCCCCTATCTCCACTAGTTTTACCCACTACCCCCAAGCGATCGGCTCCCTAACTCGTAGATACCCATGCTGGTCCCACAGCGGGGTGTATCACTCCCTAAAGTGGAAACCCGATACCACTAAGATGCACGACTTATATCTACACGACGCAACAACGTCTTACCTACCAGCCCGGGCCCATGCAAACCTGTTTTGACCTCTTATAGTCAAACCCAGTAAGTGTGTCCCGTCCTCGACCTAGCTCGAGCTCACAAAGATACTTAATGGTTTACTGGTTTGAAAAGGGTCCCTATACTTGACACAAGCTTTCCACCTATGCTTGGTCCCCACTAGGATTTCCCACTTAACCCCTTCTTATTCATGTCTTTTTACATGTTTCAACTTGGTTAAGTGTTTCTAATCGTATTTCACATGTTACCCACTTAACCCCCATGTCCCACCACATGTTTATCTTGGTTAAGTGTTACTTAATTCATTATAACCGTAATCTTGTAAGACCTCCCACGTTAGACTACCATTTGCGGTTGTTGGATTTGTCGGGCGGTCCGGGCAACCTTATACCGCAAACGAGTCTAACCTCGTGTCTTTACAATTGTTACATATTTAATTTATGCCTTCGACCTCTAACATTAGACTACCGTTTGTGGTTGCTGGATTTTCCGGGCGGGTCCGGGCAGTCTTATACCGCAAACGAGTCTAACCTCGTGTCTTTACAATTGTTACGCATTTAATTTATGCCTTCGACCTCTCACATTAGACTACCTTTTGTGGTTGTTGGATTTGCCGGGCGGGTCCGGGCAGTCTTATAACACAAACGAGTCTAACCTCGTGTCTTAGGCGTTTATTATTACACATAATTATTTCATCCCAATATGAATTAATTATCCCTATTCAAATTGTCAATAATTTCCCAATTAATCTATGTCCATAATTGTCACCTAAAGTATGTCCATAATTTTCCGGTATATAAATTATACCAATTAGTATCTCAAATTAATTATATGCCTTTAAAGCCATTTTATGCCAATTCATAATATGTATATTTAATATTTTCCCATTGTCCCTACGCCATTCGTACGTTTAATATGAAATTTGTTAGACTAGTAAATAGTCTAACTCATAAAAAGAAAAGAAACATCACAACTTGCATAAGACATAAAATAGATCTAACTTGCGAATAAGAATTATAACATAAGTTTGCATAGCCAATAACTTGCATACGCAATGGACATATAGAACATAAATTTGTATAAACCATGTACTGCCATGGATCTAAATATAGATCTAAACATGAAATTATGAACTTGCAAATATGAATATGGTTTTCACCTAAACTTGCATATGTGAGTATGGTTTTCACCTAAACTTGCATATGTGAATATGGTTTTCACCTAAACTTGCATATGTGAATATGGTTTTACATATAAACTCGCATATATATATATATATATATATATATATATATATATATATATATATATATATATACTTGATTCACATATAAACTTGTGTATAATTTGCATACAAACTTGCATAAGATTCACATACAAACTAGCATATGATTTACATCCAAACTTGCATATAAACTGATGTCATAAAATGAATCAAGTTAAACATATGTGATTGGACATAAGAAATAGATCTACTAACATAAGTTAACAAAACTGTCATATGTTCTCAAACAGACGATAACAAAATTAAGTAACGTCACATGATTCAACAGGCATGTTCTCATAATCCAAATTTATAACTCATCATAATTAGTTTATTAATTATTTTGTGAAAGAAATTTTACTCACAAAGACAGATTAGAGAAGAGAATAATTCGTTCATCGTTTGTACTAGAATCCTGACTTGCAATTCCTAAGCTTTAAGAAGAAGAAGAACAATTTCAGCAGCAGCATGGAGGCCAAGAGATTAATTTAGTTTTGGTTTAAAGCTTGAGTCTATGCATGCTTATATAGAAGTTTAGATCAATATAAGCCATTAGATTATCATAGGAGCAATAAGAACCATTCAGACCAATTAGAGCCATCCGGAAACCGCCACCTAAAATCTAGTGATTCAGCCACTAGTCAGAAATCGTCACAGTTCAGATCTGCCCGAGGTGGTAGGTCGACCCCTAGGTCGAACCCCGGGTCAACCCCCAGGTCGACATGTATAGGGGAGGTCGACCCCGTGGTCGACCCCTTGGTCGACCTGGCCTGGGGTGGGAAAAATCCCACCCAGCCCGCTTCTTTGTTTTAATTCGAATTTTGAATTTAAATTTGAGTTGTTTTAATTTATTTAAATTCCTGAAACTTCTGAGGGCCATAACTTCCTCATACAAAGTCTGATTTACGAAAACTTGGACTCTATTCCAAGTAGAATTTCGAGACGAACGCAATGGCTTAACCCATTTCCCTTGGTTCTTATCCTAAAAATTAAGTGTTCTTAAAATTGTTAATTTGAATATTTAAAATTACGGGGTGTTACACACAGTACACTGCAATAGAATTTAAACTGAATATATGCGAATATAAATTTTATTTGCCTCAGATTTCTGGTGTGTTTCTCATCATTTTTCATGACTTGATCTGATTCATCTGTGTCTAGGCAGCTAGTTTGTATATGAACATGGACAGTAAATCTTGCCTGATGGCTGCATATACACACGTGTATAGATATACACGTGTGCACTGCCTCGCCAATCAATATACAGTGTGCAATTGAGGAGTAGCCACATGGACCATCTCGACTCAGTGCACAACATAGCTAAATGGTCGAGGATCACAAATATGTTGCAACTCAAAAGTGCTCATCATACAAGGATCAAAGCAATGTGGTCAAAAGTTAAAATCAGCAACATATACATGGCAACATACAATTTGTCAACATGTCGAGCCAGCATGATTTATATCAACACAGTCATGATGTTTCACTACAAACTGGTTATGACAACAGCTAATATACCATTCGGCATGGGCATGATATATACAAGCATGTGGTGTATACAGCAAATGTGTGTACACTAGAATGGAAAATAGGTTGACCAACAATACAGCAGTACATTATGGGATCACATGCATTGGCAAACCAATAGTCAAGTCAGTTTTCATGGTACAACTGAAACAAGTTGAATTGCTCAATTACGATGCAACACACATAAGGCAGATTCACAAGGAATGCTCAAGCTCAAGTTAGCATGAACCAGAGACAAGAACACTACATGGCTGAATGGGTCAAGTTGATCAAGTTCTAGTATATGTGTACTTTGTTTCATCATGAATTTATTATAGCAAATGGTCATACATAGCATCATGGTGATACACAAGTCAATATTCAAGACTGTAAAGCCATCAATCTCAAGTTAACCTTTTCATATACAAGTGCACGAAGAAGGCAACAACATGCAAATAATCCACAACAAAATGCAAGTTGAAGTCTGACTGCTCAAATACAATAGTGAGACAGCAAAGACAAAACTGGTTTTGTATATACATGGTCAAGCATAAAGTGGTGGCAAGTAACATGTCACAGATGCAATGTACACATGCAAAATGGTAAGGGAACAATTCTACATTAGCATGGCAAGAATTCAAGTAGAGTAATTTATGGAATCAACAATTGAAAATAGGAGATAAATTCCAGCAAATTACTCAACCAATTTCCAGTGTGTATATGCACAAGTCACTCACAATGGCAAAGCAGTTTTTAATTTGTTTCCAGTTTTTTCATCATATCTGTTTTTTGGCAAGGAACAAATTTTTATGCAAGGATTCCAGAGCATCAATTACAAAAGTGCCATGAATAACTTACAAAATCAGCAAGCATGTTTTTGGCAAGAAATTAATTTGCAGATATATCAATTCATGTTTCGGCAAGAAATCTGTTTTTGAGCAAAACATCTGTCCAGAATTTCAGCATACAATATTTGGCAAGAAATCAGAAAATAAGTTGGAGAAAATAATAGAAATTGCTATGGAAACCGAATGTAAATCAAGCAACAAATTTATTCATGCAAGGGGCAAAATTCAAAATAGAGAATCATTGAATGTCCAGAAATTCATCCACTAATTTATTCAAAGTCGGTTTTTTTTAAAACCAGTCAAAAGAGGAAACAAACACAATTTCAGGCCAAATCAGTAATTTGAAATCAGAGAATTTTAAGGATATGGAATCCTATTTAATCACCCGTTATCACTGGCAAACGGTGTATCGAAACCCACAAAATCAATTCAAGTATCTCAAAGCAAGAAATTTCAGAAAACTCATGAGTTTCGATCAGAAGCCCGTCCTCAAATCAATCGAAGAACAGGAGCAGCGACGCCATCAAGCAACAAAGATCATCTTCCAGAATACATCATCAATTGCAATCGATTTGGGGACGATTTCATTGAAACCCTAGTTTTATTTTTTTCCCCAGCCGCCATTTCCAGAGAAAGAGGAACAATCGGGTTTAACTAATTCTAAAGTGGGCCGGACAAATTTTTGGACTCAAGGGAACAAAGGGGAAAACTTTTTATTTTAATTCTAGAATTTATTATACTAGGGTTTTCTTTGTTTATTTTATTTTTGTATTGTCTTGTTTCTTTTTGTTTTTCCATCTGCAATTCAATCATCAGTTTCTAGAATTCTATAAAAATCTAGGGGAAACCAGTTAGGTGATTAACTGGAAGTTTACTAGAGTCTATAAAATATAGAGTTACGTGTTACGGGTTTGTAATACGGGAAAATCTGGTCGAGGGGATATCGATCAGTCTAGGGGTTTGAGCGTAGGGTTAGTACAGGAGCAGGGAGTGTGAGTTTACAGTGTTTGTAAGCTGGATCTGTTATTAACACCTAGTAGAAACCTTAGGAATGCAGCAATAGGTAGGATTTTGCTGAAGATGGGTATCTCTGTGTGTTATTTACTTTCTGTATTTTCATTTCTGCGGCATTCTGTGATCTGATAATTTTTAATATCTTGCTAAAATTCAATAAACCCTATTCACCCCCTCTAGGGTTAATCTAGATCCAACAACATAGTCAGTAGAAAAACCTAGTGGGATACAAGACAAGGGGGAGAGCTTGTATCATACTGAGAGGGACCCATTTCAGTCAGTAACCCGAAGTGGTATTAAGTAAAGACCTCTGTACTAGGCGGAGAAGGGGCATGCTTACTGATTAATTGTAAGAGATCCAAACGAGGCGGATGGTGTGGGCGACGCAAACCGACCAGGGATATGTGCGTGCATGGGCCGAGCAGAGGGGGCTAAGACGACCGTGACACTAGTAGATATAGTTGCGCACACCATGGGTTGTCACTTTCGGAAGTGATACCTTCTACTATGGGGCCAACACAGGATATCTACAAGGTAGGGAGCCGAACGATTAGGGTAGTAGTTTGGGTACATTGGACGTATGACCTAATCCTACCAGCTTATAATGGAAGGGATCATTTCATTTCAGTTATACTAGGAATAATGCAGAGTTATCATTAGTAAGGCACATATACCTTAACTTGCTTACCGTGTCACACCTTCCATTTATGTAGCGATTTCTCTCGTATCCACTTTATATGCCTATCATGTTGCTCCTAATTATCTACTGCTAAAAGTAACTAGACTCGCTAGACTTTATGTCTAACCCTATTGTGTCTCCTTCTTTCTTCCGTTCCCCCCAGGTTCTCAGGGAGGAAATAATCAGACTTAATCAGGAATCAGATATCATCTTGCTAGGAGCTACTTCTGAAGTATGGCTCAAGTTCTTGACTCTACTATGGCTTAACTCTTTTTATTGGGGAAATGATGCTTTTTATTTACTTATGTATTTTGATGGTGCAAGACAAAAGTATTTTTATTGTAATGGTTTTTGTGACTTATGAAATTGTGGACCACGGAGTTATGACTTATGTTTGAAATAAAAGTTTAAATTTTCCGCTGCTGCCTTATTTTCTCTGGATCTTGTAATTATTCTGTGTCTGTTTACCTATATTGCTTCAGAAACTTAATGCATTCCCTTAGTGAGTGACATTAACGGACGTGGGGTATTTCATGCAAATTGCTGCCAACAATGCTGCCGCCCTCTTGCTCTTAACTGGAATGAAATGAGCGCTCTTTGTAAGTCTATCCACTACAACCCAAATGATGGTGTTGCCTTTCTTCGGTCTAGGCAAACCATCTATGAAATCCATAGAGACGCTTTCCCACTTCCACTGTGGAACCTCCAAAGGATGAAGTACACCACCAGGCTTCTTTTGTTCAACTTTGACTTGCTGACAAACTAAACATTGAGAAACAAACTCTGCCACATCTTTCTTCATCCCAGCCCAAAAGAAAACCCTCTTCATGTCCCTATACATTTTATCACCGCCTGGATGAATAGTCATCTTAGAATGTTGGGCTTCTTCTAGGATTGCCTTCAACGAACTTCCAGTTTGAGGAATGCAAAGCCTTCCATCTCGTCGCAACCACCCTTTATCGTCAATGGAATATCTATTGAGGTGACTAGAAGTCTCCCCTTTACTGAGCCTATCCAAGATGTCTAAAGTTTGTGGATCATTTAGCTGTAATGCTCCTATTTGATCCATAAGCGTGGGTCGAATCTCTAGCAATGCAAACAAAGCAGGCAATAATTTGGTGGAGGGTCTAAAATCAAAAGTCAATATGAACTCCAAGCTTTTCCTTTCCACGAACATACGGCTTAAGGCCATCCTCTGCCTACTCAGTGCATCTGCCACCACATTAACCTTGCCGGGGGTATAAGCAATCTCAAAATCATAAGAATCTAGGAACTCCATCCACCTTTGTTGCCTTAGATTAAGATCCTTTTGCGATAACAAGTACTTGAGAGATTTATGATCGGTGTACAACTCGAACTTCTTTCCAAGCAAATAATGATGCCACATCTTAAGCGCGTATACTATGAAGCTAGCTCTAAATCATGGGTAGGTTAGTTCTTCTCATGAACCCTCAGTTGTCTTCCTCCATAACATATTACCCTTCCTTCTTGCATCAGAACCGCACCAAGCCCTGTACCACATGCGTTAGTGTATACTGTAAATACTTTGTTCCCATCGAGCAAGGTCAAGACCGGGGTTGTTGTCAGAGCCCTCTTTAGTTGTTGTAAAGCAACATCACAATCTGTATCCCATGAAAACGCCAAATTCTTCTTCGTCAGCCTGGTGAGTGGGGCTGATATCTTCGGGAAGTCCTTAACGAACTTCCTATAATAGCCTGCCAATCCCAGAAAGCTTCTCACCTCTGTTGCATTTTTCGGAACTTGCCAATCTTGAACTGCAACCACCTTTGCGGGATCCACTGGTATCCCTTCTTTAGAAACAACATGCCCTAGAAATCTCACCTCTTTTCTCCAAAAATGGCATTTGGAGAATTTTTCCTTAAGCTGATGCGCATGGAGAGTTTTCAAAACTTCCCTTAAATGTTGGGCATGCTCTTTTTCGCCTTTTGAGAAGATCAAGATATCATTAACAAAGACCACGAAAAATTTATTTAGAAACTCCCGAAACACCCTGTTCATCAAATCGACAAAATACGGGGTGCATTCGTCAACCCAAAAGGCATAAGTAGCCATTCAAAGAAACCATATGGGGTCCTAAAAGCAGTCTTATCTATACTGTCCTCAGCCACCCTCAACTGATGAAACCACGTGGCCAAGTCTAACTGAGAAAATACCGAGGCACCAAAAAGTTGGTCAAACGAGTCATCAATACTCGGAAGTGGGTGCCTATTCTTCTTTGTGAGTTTGTTCAATTCTCTATAGTCCATACATAAAAGAACCGAACCATCTGCAATATTCCCGAGTTCTACTGGTGCACCCCATTCAAATATGCTTTGCCTGATAAACCCTTTCTCAAGTTGCTCCCCAACTTGCTTGCTAAGCTCCCTCCTTTCCCTTGGAGCCATATGGCGCACTGGTAATGCAACTGGCTTTGCATTGTCCACCTAATATATATGAAAATCGATTTCGCGCCTCGGGGGTAAGCCCCGTACCTCATCAAAAACATCAGAATAATCTCGAACTACTGGAAAGATTGTAGATCATCAATAGATGCATTAAGAGACTCTAGGAAACTAAGCATAACAGACCTTTGTGGGTCACATGAAATCCCGAGGGTCCTCCCTTGGCAAGTCAAAAGTCTAATGACCATCCTATCACAATCTAGAATGGCACCATATATGGTTAACAAATCCATCCCTAGAATCAAACCATAGCCCATAAAACCAAGTACATGCGCGTCACACTCAAACTCGACGCCTAAGATAGATATTCTCAAACCCCGACAAATCATAGAAAAATGAGCCGAACCACCAATGGGGTTTGAGACAACAACAGGATCCACTATCATACTAGTATTTAAGTGTAGAGATTCAACCACAGAACTAGATACAAATGAATGTGAGGCGCCAGAATCAAAAAGAGTTCTAAGATGGTGATTGGAAAGAGAAATCAAACCTTCCACGGAGATTTTCCTACCTCTATCTGGAGCACTGGTCTCTAGAGCATGCACCTACCCCTAGAAGTTCTTACCTTTTGACCTTCTCCCTGTGGTCCCTATTTCTTTGGGAACTCCCTACCAAAGTGTCCGAGCTCTCCACAATTGAAGCAAGTGTTCTTCCTTCTTTTGCAGTCCTTGACCAAGTGACCCTCTCGTCCACAACTGTGACACTTCCTGTTATCCTTAGCTTTGTCATTCTTTCCGCCTTTCTTTTGTTGTTGTTGCTGCTGCCCTTTTGTTTACGAACAAATTATACAATAGTAAACAACTGTAAAATTCATTCGTCTTTCCTAAACAACAAGGATCGTTGTAGAGGGTGTCGAACTCTGGGACCAAATTATTTTATTAATAAATCCAATCAAGTTATCCCTAACTTTTGATTGGTTGAAAACAAAGAAAATAGCAGAAATTAAATAAAAGAGAGTTTTAACAATAAGTGAAAGCAATTAGGGGATAATGACTTAGATTAGATTAATATTCATCAATAGCCAATCGAATAAATACAGATATAATTCATGTTTCTGGCACAAACATGAATCAACTATAATTAGGTTTCTAGAAACAAATATGTAAATAACAACAAGTATAGCCTATGTAGGAGCTCAGCTCTTAAACAACCATAGGCTATCAGGACAGATTCACTATTTTATTTCTAAAACCCTAAATATTAAATCTAAATCTGATAAGTGTTAGATCGAACTCGAATATACCCTGTGAAGGAGCACATCTCTTAAATGACACAGGGTATGAAGGTTCAGATCTAACCCTTAGTTCATATCTAGATATACATACATGAAGTTCAAATCTTTTGGCTATGCGATTCATATTGAATCATATCTATTAGCGTCATCACCCCCTAATCAAAGAGGATTAGCTAGACATAGCTAAAAGAAAAGAAAATAAAAAGAAAATAACAGACATGAACATAAATAAAATGCAAATAAAAACTAAATAGAAGAGAGAAAGAAGAGTTTTATTCCAAGCAAAGGATTACAGAATAAAACTAAGTGTGTTCTACAATGAATGAGATAAAGTGTATTTATAGCTGATATGACAAAGGCTACTTGGCAAATTCCACAATGTGGGACTAAAGAATTAGCCCAAATAACACATAAGCTAGTGTGAACGGGGTTGTAGAGTAAGAGGCCATGTAAGTGAGCCAGTGTGAACGCGTGCAGTGCATGAATGAGAAGCCTTGCAAAGGAGCTAATGTGAACGCTACATGAGTGAAATGGTCTGCAATTGAGCCAATGTGAACAAAATATGAGTCTTTAGTGAGCCAAATCTACCCAACTAAACTCTATTTGCAACCGTTCTTTAAGCTTTAAACTCTTCAAGCTTAAGTAATTTTAACTTCACTCTTTTTCAGCAAATTCTTCATGCTTTATTCATCAAATGCTCTAAACCATGATTTTTGTCAACAATCTGAAAACACAGCTATAAATACACAATATCAATTATTTAAAAGATAAAATAAGATAAATATGCGGATAAAATATACACATTTACGTGTATATCACCTTTCTTGGGCCGTACCTTCTTGTTTTGCGTTGTTTCTTCATCCTTAACTTCCTTCTTTTCTCCTTTGTCATCCTCATGCATCAAGGCCACATCAACTAGCCTTTCAAAAGTCGCTTCCATTGGGATATAGGACATAGCTAACCCATGAAGGGGTTCATTCAGCCCTTTAGCAAACCGCAAAGCTTTCTTGTGCGGAGTAATTACCAATTCCAATCCAAATCTTGCTAGCTGGTTGAATATGTTCACATATTCTTTAACAATCATGTTTCTTTGTTTGAATGCCAAGAACCTCTCCATTTGCATGCTCTTCTCAGCTTGAGAGAGAAACTTCATTTCAAACCTCTGCCTAAAATCATCCCATGTCTCCACCGGACGTCCAGCTTGGGTAACTTTCCTAAACGAAGCTTCGTTTTTTAGTAGCCAGGCAACTAACTGAATCTTTCTTCGATATTCCACTTCAAAGATTACAAACAAGTCCTCAGTCAACTTGAGCCAATTCCTTTCCTCTACGAATGTTTCGGTTCCACAGAATGGCTTCCCTCCCATGGCACAGAAATCTTTGCAGATCTTAGCGAAATTATATGCTCTTGGAGGAGAAGGAGGAAAGACGGGTGCAGTTAGGGGAGGAACGTCAGCTTGACCTCCGGCAGGCGCCATGGCCTCTAGATACCTGCAGAACTAGCCTGGTATCGTAATGCTCTTAGGAATATTAGGTTCCCCAGATATGCTGAAACGAAAAGGAAAGAGATTTAGACAAAGGATCGAAGGACATTACATATGGCTTTGGGGAATATGTTTTTCAAATAGACTTTTCTCTAGAAAATGCTTCCATTTAAAACCTTTTTTGAAAATAGTTTTCAAAAACTTTTATCTAATCTAGTAACCTGTCTGCTAATGTCGCTCATTAAGAGAATGCATTAAATTTCGTGAAGTGTTATAGGTAAACAAAAACAGAAACATTACAAGACAGATATAAAAATAACAGAGGAATAAAAACTAACTATATTAATCATAAAGCATCATGGTTAAAAACATCATATGTCTGCATTACATAAAAAACCAGTACATCGTAAAAACTTCTATAATGCTTTTAAACATCAGAGTACAAAGTAAAAGAAGCAAAATCCCCAAATAAAGGCATAGCCATAGTAGCAAAGATAGGAGCTTGAGCAATACATCTAACAGCTCCAGCAAAATGATAGCAGAATCCTTGTTAAGCTTGAGTATTCCTACCCTCAGAACCTAGGGGGAAACGAAAGAAAGAAGAGGAAACAAAAAGGGTCAGACATAAAGTCTGGCGAGTCCAGTTACTTTTAGCATATAAATAAGTAAAAGTAGCATGACAGACATATAAAGTCGATAAGAACGATAACACCATAAAAGGTAGGTATGACAAGGTAAACAAGATAGAGTGTATACGCTTCTCTAACGATTACTCTGCACTAATACTAGTATAACCAGAATGAGATAATCCCAACAACTATCAGATGGTAGACTTAGGCATACGTCCAGATGTACCCTAACTACCACCTTAATCGATAGGCTCCCTACTCCGTAGATACTCTGTGCCGCTCCCACAGTAGGAGGTATCACTTCCTAAAGTGGCAACCCTTCGTTGATGTGCACAACCATACCTATTGATGTCACGGTCTTCTTAGCCCAATCTACCTGGCCCATGCACGCACATGTCCCCGGTCGGTTTGCGCTACCTACACCGTCCTTCTCATTTGCGTAACGACCCGGATTTTTCGACTATTTGAATTCAAATATTTAAATTTATTTTAAATATTTTAATATTGAATTGTTTATAAAATGACGATCTAACATTTATATTTATATTTATATTAAAATGAACTCGAAACAACACGGTAGTTCGTAATATTGAGTTTTGAACTTCAACTGATTAAAAAGAATCCATTTTAAGTCGGACTTCTATGAAACAAGAAACGTTAGGATCTTATTGATGATAATTTTCTAATGAAAGAGAAAAATCAGAATTTTATCATATATATTGTAAGTTATGTTTGGATCAAATTTTAAAATAGTCACTGTGGAAATTGTTTATAAATTATAACGTTTATTTAATTTATATAAATGGATTTTTTATATATTTGGACATCGTTTTATTTGAATATATTAATATTGAGTTGTAAATCCATTTTGGTTGAGTTTGAAGAGATATATTATTTTACTTGGATATATTTGATTATAATATTTTATTATTATTTAATTATCTTGTTTTAGATTTATTTTACAATATTATATCAATATTATATAAGCGTTAAAAATGTTTGTTTTCCAAACAATCTCCGTTTTCGATGAAACGAATTTTATTGGAATACGTGTGGTTAATTATTGCTAGATTTCCAGTTTGGAGCCAATTGGAGTAATTTTATTGGTAGACGAATTTTAAATATGAACTGGTAAATATATTGGTATTAAAAATAACGTTGTTGCGCAAACGAAGTTTGTTTTCGACGAAATTAATTTCATTGGAACCACAATGTCAAGACGTAGCAATGTGACGACCCGCATTCTACACATCGGAGGATCATAAGATATTTATTTTGTCTTCATACAAGGTCGTATAGTCATGTAACTTTGGGGAACGACTACTGGGGTCATTTCCAATGTTCACGATTTTTGACGATTTTTAAATGACCATTTTACCCCTTCCGAAACTTGATTTGCTCATAACTTTTGATTGGAAAGGAATTTTGACCTGAAACCACTTTCATTGGATCCGGATGATGGTTTAAATTTCCGTAGAGTGGTCACTTTAATCAAACGGACTTACCGTTTGAGAGATATGGCTGAATTGAGGTTAAGAAGGTGAAAAACAGCTTAACCGGGCTAAATAGGGTGATTAGCAGCTAGGGCCATTGGGGGATTTCGAGATTAGGGGTATTTAAGGACTGAAAGGGACTAGAGAAACCCTTCTTTGTTATTTTTGCAATCGCCACTTTCATTCCTTCAACCCTTGTAATGGCTTTTTACCTTCTAAAAACACCTCTAATCACCTTCTAATGAAGGATTAAGCTAATCAACATCAAATCAAGTTAAAATAGCATCACATCAGAGTTGGAGATGCTGTGTTGCATAGAGATTCGACCCAAATCAGAGATATTTTCAGATCTAAGATTAATTTGTGGCTAAGGTGAGTGATTTGCATTGTTTTTCACTAATTACGGCTAATTAAGGGTGATTAGTGAGAATTAGAGAAATTATGGCTCAGAAAAATCTGGAAAAATTTGTAAAATTCTAAAATATTATTTTATGGATCTAATAAAAATTTGTGTTAATTTTGATTAAGTTTGCTAATCCTATTGTTAAAACATGCTTAAGGGGATTAAAGGGAAAATCATGCTTTTGGGGTATGTTTGATCTTAAATAACCTATATGCTTAATGTTTTGACCTTGTTGATTGATCTTATATGTTGCTATGACTGTTTGGAATGATTTGTGATTGCATAGAAAAGTTAGATTAGTCGAAAACGCCGTCGAATGGTGTAAACAGCTCGTTGGACAAAGTTGCAGAAAAATTGTGCAGGAACGGATCGGATCGTCCCCCCCCCCCCCCCTCCACTCGCGAAGCATGTATCACGACCCGAGGGAAGCATTATTCTTTAAACCAACCCGCCTGCACAGGCTAAGGGAGCTCGACATGAACCAGAGCATGATCACGAGTCCGAACCGAACCAGGGAGCCTTCCACGAGCGACATGGGGACTACAAACCGGAGTATGTGCACGAACCGACCCGATGCCCTGGAGGAGACATCACGAACCGAACCGACCTAGGGAGGAACCCATGACCCGACCCAAACGGGGTTGATGACCATGGACTGAATGAGGAGAAGAGGACCGATACAAATAGGAGCTTGTTTCTGAACTGATCCGGAGGAGACCAAAACCCGAGATGTAAAGGTAGTCCAAATGGGAAGTAGAACTCAGGATCCATATGGGAATCGACGAGTTAACTTCATGATTGGGCTTTGCTGCGGGACCTGTGCAATGGAGTTATCGATATCCATAACTTTAGTTCACCACTTAGAGATGGATTAGTGGCTATGGATTAGTGCAATAGGGTCATAGTGACTCTATGGAGCAAAGTGATCGTAGCAAAGGATTGGGTGATCAAGTGGTAGATATCTTATGCTTTACGCACTAAGTGAGAGATGTGAGGATGATTGCTATGTTTGATGTTTGCTATCACGATGACCCACACCCCCATTTACACTTTATGTTAGTATTACCTTAGAGTACTGTACATCTTGTTGTGCTAACTCTTTGGTTGCAGGTCTAGGTTCAGGTATGATTGGGTTATACCTGTTATTGTTCTGTTTTGTTGTTTATCACTCATACCAGACTTTTGTCTGACCCAGAGTTTTATGCCTCTTCTTATTACTCTGAGTGCTCTTAAACGGGCAGACTAGAGACAGGTTAGGTGATTATGCATGAGTAGCTGCACCGGAGGCGAGCAGGAGGCTCCCACGTATGATACACATATATATATTTTTCCTATGTTATTGCTGGTCATTACTTTGGGCATTAGTAGTGTACCTCCTTCTTTTGTTTTAGAGACAGTATTTCAAAGTTGTAATAATGTTGGTTTGGATGATAAGCTGTATTTTGGATTTCCGCTGCTATGATGGTTTAGTTTTTAGCTTATACACTATCTCGCCTGTTTTATGTCAAAGTTATGTTATTATTATATTTTATCCCGTGCGCTGTGAGACATTCTACAGGTTCCTTGTTAGTTCAAATTCCTTTCTTTTCCTTTCTTTGGCGACCGTCCCGTGCTAGTCGGCATTGGCACATCGCACTTTCATTGGAAATGTCAGCTGGTACGGAGCGGGACATCACACTTGGTATCAGAGCTCTAGGTTGCGTAGTTAACCCAGGGGAAGACATCAGGGAGAGATAGTATACATATACGAGAGTGCGTATTTATGATATTTTGGTCTTCAAAAGTTATATATATACTATTAGTATATCTAAGGATGGAGTCGCACTGCACTGGCACCACTGAAGAGATGGTTAATCGTTTTCTCTTTACAGATTTAACGATGAGACGATATACGAGGAGCACGGGCTCAGGGGCTAATAATAGGAATGTTCCTGATATGAGGACGATGTTCACTACTTTCATGCAAGAGATGCTTAGGGATGCTCGGGGAGCAGTTCCTAATGCTGCTAACGGTGGTGGTGCAGTAGTGCAGGCGCCTAGGGACGATTTCGCCAAGCTTAACAAGGATTATACTAATCTTGGCGGGAAGTCGTTACACGGAACGGAGTCAGCTACGGATGTTCAAGATCGGCATCTTCGAGGACTTTGGAATCAATGATGCCATGAAGAGAAAGTTAGCAACGCGTCAGCTTCAAGGACGAGCTATGAATTGGTGGAATGTTATTAAAGCAGTTACTCCTGAAGATCAAGTTACTTGGAATTAGTTTATGACTTGTTTCAGCAAAAAGTTCATTCCAGCTGCTCACAAATCTAAATTGTTTAGGAAATTTTTGGGGCTTAAGCAGAATAGTAGGGTAGTCTCGGAGTATATTGCTGAGTTCGATACTTTATCGAAGTATGGATTATCTCTTATCGGCACTACAGAGAAGAAAAACGAGAAGTTCATAACCGGCTTAGATGAGTATTTAGGGGAAAGGATGATAAACCACATCGACGAGACGTTCGAGTCTATAGTGGGGAAAGCATTGAGATCGGAGAGTCTTTACCCTAAGTCAAAGGCCGATGTTGCTATTGCATCTGTAGAGGAACCAAAGCCGTAAGCAAGCAGTGGAGGTAAGAAGGAGCCTCAGAATAAGAGAAAACAGGATCAGACCAAGGGTGGTCAGAAAAAGAAGGACAAGAAAGATAAAGAGTGCTTTAGTTGTGGCAAGAAGGGCCACTATGCTAGAGATTGTCAGGAAAAGCTGGGGAAAGGAAGTGCTTCAATTGCGGCCAAGTGGGACATCACAAGGATAAATGTCCACGACCTCCTACAGAGAAGCAGATCTGAAAGCTTATGCTACCAATGTTGTTCCTTCTTCATCGAATGCCTCAACTGTGGTGGAGAAGGGAAAGGTCATCGTTATTTGAGGTATGCTTTCTATTTATGATGTTCCTGTTTGAGTTTTGTTTGATATCGAAGCTTCCTATTCCTTCGTATCCGGTGACCTGGTAGATAGGCTGGAATTGGAACTCGAGATTGTCGATAGACTTTCAGTTGTGACGAAACCGATAGGTGGTTCAACTAGTCTTTGCATGATTTGTTGTAATGTGGTCTTATCGAGCTATGGATGTATGTTTGCTTGTGATTGCTTAGTTATTTTGCTAGTATCATCTCACGTAGATTGTCTGAATTCGAAGGAGATGTTCCTTGAGTGCTTGCCTGATAATTGTTTAGGTATTTGGGGCTTGTGCTCGAGTTCGACTAGGATGGTTTGCGTGAGGTATAAGTAGTTGTTGTGATTTCCATTGAATGATATCTCGGTTTACTCGAGGAGTGATGTGCAGCCATGGCATGATAAGACTGTTCAATGGTATAGACTACCCCGAGTTGGATTCGATTGGGCTAAGAGATGACAAGAGTGGGACTGGAGGAAGCTGCAAGGTAATGGATTGTTTAGGACCCTATGTTGATGTTCTCTTTGGTTCAAGAATGGTTGAACTTCGAGGGGATAGGATGTGCTCGTTGATCGTGGAGATGCAACGAGGGCTAGGATGATTCAAGTTGGACTTGAACTCGTAAAAGAGAAACGATTGTTCGTTGATCTTGGAGATGCAACGAATAGAGAGACGACTCATATTGGACTTGAGATTTTCAGTAATGGATACTCGAGACAGGGTCAGAGTATGTGGGTTGCTCTTCTAAAGAGTACCAAGAAATCATCGATACTTAGATTGTTCTAGGCGGACTCGAAGCAGGGGTATCTGGGGATGCCCATTATCTTGGATCCGTTGGACGTGATCTAGTTATCCTTGGAGGATAAACATGCATTGGACGTACGGTAGTCTGTATGGAGGCGGGGCTTCCATTAGCCTTGGGATTGGTTGGACCAGTCAAGTAAGCATCAACGTATGTATGGAGGCGGGGCTTTCATTAGCTTTGGGATTGGTTGGACCAGTCAGGTAGGTATCGACGTATTTATGACTTTAGCAGTTGATAGATAGGACATGTTTGATGGATGCTATGGTTGCTATGTTTGTTCCTATTTTTGTTCCCTTGAGTAGACTATCACCTATAGGATTCTGGTAATAGAGAATGAAGAGATGACAGCATACACGGATGCCTGTGCTATCTGACTAGGTGCGATTGCTGATGCATTGTATAGGAAACATGGCAGTTTAGATGATATGTTTCTTGAATGGAAGCAATTGGAGTATATCATGGGATATGATCTTAGACGTAAGTATGGATTGGATCCAAAAATGTTAGCAAGTTTGAGGGTTAGACCGATTTTGATTGAGCGGATCGATTCCAGTCAGAGGAACGATCCTAACCTATTGGAAATCATCTCCAAGATAGAAATGGATATCGAAAGCAAGGAGATGAGCAAGTATGGACTTAATAAATAAGGATGGCTTTGAAAGAATGAGAGACTGGTTGTACCCAATGTTAATGGATTGAGTGATGAAGTACATGAATTGCCAATTAGTTAAAAATGAGCAAAAGGAGCCTAGTGGTTGTTACAACCGTTGGAAATTCTCGAATGGAAATGGGAATAAGTCTCAATGGATTTCATTGATGGGTTACCAAGGACTAGATCGGGCCATGATAGCATATGTGTGATTGTGGACCGATGAATGCAAAGTTTATACTCGTCAAGTCGAATAGAACAGAAGCTAAGTTAGCAGAACTGTATATGAAGTGGGTAGTGAGATTTCATGGAGTACCCAAAGGCATTGTAAGTGACCAAGATCCATTGTTCAATAGTGGATTTTGGAAGAGCTTACAAGAGGTTTTAGGATCAGAATTACATCTCAGCACCGCATACCATCCTCAAACCGACGGTCAGACAGAGAGGGTGAATCGTATATTAGAAGATCTCTTGAGAGCTTGCATATTAGATTTTAGAAGGTCATGGGATGACCATTTGCATCTGGTTGAATTCGCATATAATAATAGTTATCAGTCTAGTATTGGTATGACTCCATTTGAAGCTTTGTACGGAAGACCGTGCAATTCACCATCATGTTGGTTAGAAACCGGTGAGAATTTTGTGCTTGGGCCAGATGTGATAAGAGAAACTTTAGTCAAGATCAGGGTTGTCCAACAGCGAATGAAGGCTACTCAAGATAGGCAGAAGAGTTATGATGATAAGAGGAGAAGAGATTTCAAATTCTCCATTTGCGACTTGGTGTTTATCAAGATTTCTCCTTTAAAAAGCGTGATTCGATTTGGTAGGAGAGGCAAGTTAACACCAAGATTTGTTGGTCCATTCCCAGTTCTCGAACAAGTAGGGAATTTAGCATATAAAGTTGAGTTGTCAGACAAGATGGTGGGAGTTCATAACGTATTTCATGTTTCCTAATTAAGGAAGTTCGTGCACGACCTCGATATGACCATTTCACCAGATCAGTTGGATTACATTGAAGTAGAACCCGAGGCAGTTGGGAACCGCACGCCGATTCGTATTATCGAGCATGATACTAAGCAACTTCGAAGGAAGGCGGTGGAACTGGTCAAGGATCAGTGAGGCGAGAATGAAAATGACTGTACTTGGGAAACAGAGGAGAACATAAGGAAGACATATCCAAAACTCTTTGCCTGGTAAGATTTTAATAGCGATAGTTATTCCCTCGTTAGTAAACTGCATGCTAGGATAGGCTTGTTGTGTTTGTTATGTATGTTTGACTGATTGCAAATAATTGATAGGCATGCGGGAACCTTTGTATGTTTTGGTTAAGGAATTTCGGGGGGGGGGGGGGGGGATTTCTTAAGGGGGGAGAATGTAACGACCCGCATTCTACACATCGGAGGATCGTAGGATATTTATTTTGTCTTCATATGAGGTCGTATGGTCGTGGCACCTTAGGGAACGACTATTGGAGTCGTTTCCAATGTTCACGATTTTTACCAATTTTTAAATGATCGTTTTACTCCTATCAAATCTTGTCTTGCTCATAACTTTTGATTGGAAAGGAGTTTTGACCTGAAACCACTTCCATTGGATACGGATGATGGTTTACCTTTCCGTAGAGTGGTCACATTAATCAAACGACTTACTGCTTGGGAGATATGGATGAATTAAGGTTTAGAAGGTGAAAAACAGCTTAACCGGGCCAAATAGGGTGATTAGCAGCTAGGTCCATTGGGAGATTTCGGGATTAGGGGTATTAAAGGACTGAAAGGGACTAGAGAAACCCTTCCTTGTCATTCTTACAGCTGCCACTTTCATTCCTTCAACCTTAGTAATGGCTTCTACCTTCTAAAAACACCTCTAATCACCTTCTAATCAAGGAAAGCTAATCAACATCAAATCAAGTTAAAATAGCATCAAATCAGAGTTGGAGCTGCTGTGTTGCATAGAGATTCGACCCAAATCAGAGATATTTTCAGATCTAAGATTAATTTGTGGTTAAGGTGAGCGATTTGCATTGTTTTTCACTAATCACGGCATACTATGGGTGATTAGTGATAATTAGCGAAATTATAGCTCAGAAAAATCTGAAAAAATTTGTAAAATTCTAAAATATTATTTTATAGCTCTGATAGATATTTGTGTTAATTTCGATTAAGTTTGCTAATCCTATTGTTAAAACATGCTTAAGCGGATTAAAGGGAAAATCATGCTTTTGGGGTATGTTTGATCTTAAATAACCTATATGCTTGATGTTTTGACCTTGCTAATTGATCTTATATGTTGTTATGACTGTTTGAAATGATTTATGATTGCATAGAAAAGTTAGATTGGTCGAAAATACCGTCGAATGGTGTAAACAGCTCGCTGGACAAAGTTGCAGAAAAATTGTGCAGGATCGAATCGGATCGCCCCCCTTTCCCCCACTCGCGAAGCATGTATCATGACCCGAGGGAAGCATTATTCTCCGAGCCAACCCGCCTGCACAGGCCAAGGGAGCTCGACCTGAACCGGAGCAAGATCACGAGTCCGAACCGAACTAGGGAGCCTTCCACGAGCGACACAAGGACTTTGAACCGGAGTATGTGCACAAACCGACCCGATGCCTTGGAGGAGACATCACGAACCGAACCGACCTGGGGAGGAACCCACGACCCGACCCGAGTGGGGTTGATGACCACGGACTGAATGAGGAGAAGAGGACCGATAGAACTCAGGATCCATATGTGAACTGATGAGTTAACTTCATGATTAGGCTTTGCTGCGGGATGTATGCAAAGGAGTTATCGATATCCATAACTTTAGTTCACCACTTAGAGACGGATTAGTGGCTATGGATCAGTGCAATGGGGTCATAGTGACTCTATAGAGAAAATTGATTGTAGCACAGGATTGGGTGATCAATTGGTAAATATCATATGCTTTACGCACTGAGTGAGAGATGTAAGGATGATTGCTATGTTTGATGTTTGCTATCACCATGACCCACACCCCCATTTATACTTTATGTTAGTATTACCTTAGAGTACTGTACATCTTGTTGTGCTAACTCTTTGATTGCGGGTCTAGGTTTAGGTATGATTGGATTATACTTGTTATTGTTCTGTTTTGTTGCTTATCGCTCATACCAAAATTTTGTCTAACCCAGAGTTTTATGTCTCTTTTTATTACTTTGGGTGCTCTTAAACGGGCAGACTAGAGACATGTCAGGTGATTATGCATGAGTAGCTGTACCGGAGACGAGCAGGAGGCTCCCACGTATGACACACACACACACATATATATATTCTCCCTGTGTTGTTGTTGGTCACTACTTTGGGCATTAGTAGTGTACCTCTTTCTTTTGTTTTAGAGACAGTATTTCAAAGTTGTAATAATGTTGGTTTGGATGATAAGCTGTATTTTGGATTTCCGCTGCTATGATGGTTTAGTTTTCGGCTTATACACTGTCTCGCCTGTTTATGTCAAAGTTATGTTATTATTATATTTTATCCCATGCGTTGTGAGACAATCTACAGGTTCCTTGTTAGTTCAAATTCCTTTTTTTCCTTTCTTTGGTGACCGTCCCGTGCTAGTCGGCATTGGCACAATGCACTTTCATTGGAAATGTCGGCTGGTGTAGGGCGGGCCATCACAAGCAACATGTCGATTTTCGTCGCGTTTGGAGATTTTGTGTGACAGTGTGTACATATAGCATGCAACGTGAATAGCAGTAGATTTATTTTATTAACCATATTAAAGTATCTTTTTAAGGTTCTAACCTAAGTAAAATATATAAAATATGTACGCTATCCCATCTTAATTCCTCTCAGCTAAAGTAAAAGAGCAGCTATTCCATTTTTTCTCTACCTACCATGATCATCCACACATGTAGACCAAAATGGTATATAATTTCATATCTAAGTCAGTGAAAGTACACGTCCCACCTATTTGTTAAAGCTGACCTACACACATTCACTAGTCCCTTTCACGCAGCTCGTTGTTTCTACCTTTAAAACCTTGTGTTGTACCTGTACTAGCATAGCTGGAAGAATGGAAAATCACCCAGCTATGAACTGAAAGAACAGCGCATGGCTATCCTATAGTTTACTGCAACCCTATATACTCTATAACTTGGCTTCCACGTATTGATCTCCTATAAAAGGATGTGTTGCTCCATTCTTTTCCGTTCGTTTCCAAATGCTAAAACTAAGTTTTCTTCCACAAATAAAACCCAAACAATAAGAAATAAATCCCTAAAAATTTGAGAATTTATTTTCTTGGTTTCTCCTTGCTGCAAGCTTTGAATGGATTCAAAAGTTGAAGCTTTCATTTGGACTGCGCATATCATGAAGCATCGAAGATTCACGAATTCCTGTATATACTTTTCTGGCCTGGTTCCCTGTCTAGAACTCAACGTTGCGGTTGTGTGGAGCAGGCCAAAGGCAGCAGTGTAGTTTACATTGCAGAGTGGAGGGAGACCGGCGCGCCTTGCAACGGTGTGGTTTACGTTGCAGAGTGGAGGGAGGTCGGCGCGCCTTGCAGCGGCGATCACCAGTGGTCCGACGGTGACAGTGAGCGGCTTCGATCGGATGTAATGCAGAGCACCTTCTCTTTTAAAAAAAATGAAAAAAAAAGAAAGGAGGCGGATTTCGAGAGTGTAACTGGATGGAGGAAACATGATATGATGCGTGGAGATTAAACCATGCAAGTGGGAGCCAGGTTGTACGCTGAACAGTGGAAACTTAAGGGGAGTTATGTGTACAAAAGGATGGTATCAGGAATAACATGGTAGTTCTTGTTGCGGGCTGATGATGATGGGCAGATGAAGTGAAATCATGTTTGTGTAAAGAAGAACGAAGCGCATGGCATGGAGAAGGAATTAAGGGAAGAGTGCTAATTGTTTAAAAAAAAGATTATAAAAAGGAATGAAGTGAAACAGTAAAAAGTTAAATGGGAAGAGAAGGGTCATGGAACGAAAGTGGGGAATGTGGTTTGGGTACTGTACATAGTGGGGAGTCATGGTATATAACGTGTTGAGCTAGTGGACTTCATAAAAAAAAACAAGAAGGATAAAATAAAAGAACTGGAAATGCATGAGTAACCACATGCGGCTACACTAGAATGGTGTAACAACCCTGAATTTTGGGGTAAATTTAAAATTTTATTTTAACTAATTTTAATAGGTTTTGATATATAAAATAATTTATTTAAAATAATAATGATTAAAAATTTATTTAAATCGAAGTTAGAATGAATAATTTAATTTTAATTATAAAAGGAGTTAGAAATAGCGCGGTAGTTTGAAAAATCAAACTTGAACTTTAACTGACCGTACAGGATGCAAAATTTAACGGATTTTAGTGAAACTAAAAATATCAGAATCTCTTTTAAAATATCTTTCCAACGAATCCGAAAAATAAAAATTTTATAGCGGGAATCAAAAGTTATGCCCAGTTTATATTTCAGAATAGTCGCTGTAGGATTTTTATATATTTTTTAATATTAAAAATAGCCATTTTTCAAACAACCTCTGTTTTTAACGAAACCACTTTTGTTGGATTCGGAATGTCAAATTATTGCTAAGTTTAATTTTTCATAATTTTTAGGATTAATTTGTGATCGTGGCAAAAAGATTTCAGTTTGGTCAATTTCGGTCAATTTTAATCGACTTGAAAAAGGTCATTTTTCAAATAGGCTCAGAATTGTACGAAATTAATTTTCCTAGGTCCGCAGCGTCAAAACATAGCTAGATATATTTTCAGGAATTTTTGGAGTTCATTTGTGGCCCCGGTGAATTTTTCGTACGGTTGAATTAAAAATAAAAGTAAAAATATTTTAAAATAAAGAAAACTGGGTCAAGACAGCCGTTTGGGCCTGCGGGACATAGCCAGTCGAGTCCGAAATAGGGGTTAATGGGTAAGAACGACAGTCGTTGGGCTGAAATCGGACAAAGATGCTAAACGGGCCTTAATGGGTAATTAGTGAATATAATAACATAAATATTCACTAAATGACAAAACCCCTAACCCTAATCTATTTGCTCCAGCCGCCATCTTCTTTCTCAATGGCCAAGAGATCTCCAAACTTCCCTTCTCGATATCTCTCAGACCACTCAAGGAAATCCTTCAGTTCTTTAGCGAATTTTGTAGAGATTTTGATAAGCTTTCCATCCATACGGTTATGATCAACTAAAAGTGCTCGAATTTCAAGGAAAAACACCCCTACCCACGGCCAAAAATCCCCCACCACATCACCAAGGTCCCACCGCGGCCACCCATACTCCCGGCGCACGTAGCCCTCTCCTCCCTCTCCGATGTGCCACCCTCCGATCGTCTTCAAGCTCCTCCAGTTCCGAGATAAATGGATACCTAATTTTGAGCATAATGGGTTCAAAAAGATGAAAGGAACGGCCTTGGAAACGTGGTGGAGAAGATGGAGAGAAGGGTTGACTTTTTCAAACTTAGGTTGACTAATTATTTTAATTCAAAATTTTCTAATCTTGTTTAATGCATATCTTACTCATACGAACTCGGATTCGAACGATTTTAGGTGCGCCACGATCGTGAGACCGAGATCTTTGCGATGGAACTGACTAGACCTGATTCTGAGCAAGTTGAATTTTTGACAAATTTTGGATTTGAACAGCGCAGAACTCAATAACGATGTGAGATTTCTGAACTTAATTATTAAAAATTTAATTATTTATTGCGATATGAATTCCATCTATGTACGTTATGAAATCTGTATTGTTAGTGGTTGGGAAATTCGAATTTATTGATGTTGTGATGTGAATTGGTTGATGCTGTGATATTGGTGTTTGAAACAAAATCATTGAATCCAGATATGTAATCTTGTTGAAAATAAAAGATTAAATTTTCACTGTAATGTTGATTATCATAAAAAGATATAATTTTTTTGATTATTATAAAAAGTTATTATTTTTAAAAGAAAAAGCAACATTAATTTCATTGTTTTGTAAAAAGAAAGATTTCACTTTTGTTTTGTTAGATATAAAGATTTCACTTTTTTTTGTTAAATAAATGTTGTAACTTGGTTTGTTAATAAAAAACTTTTCATTTTCTTTGTTTTTATAAATAAAAAGATGTTAGCTTTATTAATAAAAAGATTGCAACTTTATTGTAACTTTGTTAGTAAAGGGTATGACTTTGTTGTGTAATATATATATATATATATATATTCTTTTATTATGTTGTAATGCAAGAACACAAAAAAACGATTTCAAACATTATTTACATTGTTTGTAAATAAAAAGAAAAGTGATAATATTTACATTTTTTTGTAAATAGAAATTGACATTTGTTTGTAAAGCATGAAAATCACTTTTGTTAGTAAATACATGAAATTCACTTTTGTTTGTAAATACATAAAATTCACTTTTGTTTGTAAATACATGAAATTCACTTTTGTTTGTAAGTACATGAAATTCACTTTTGTTTGTAAATATAATGAAAAGAAATTACCTTTGTGTATTAATGAATATAAGTCACTTTTGTTTATTAATGAAAAGTTTCTTTTTTGTGTATAATGAAAATAAGACAAAAGGTTTCATTTTTGTGTGTAATGAAAATAAGAACAAAAGTATCATTTTTGTTAAAAAGAAAGTAATGACATTAACGTTGATTTTAGTCGAAAGAAAAAATTACAAGACATCATTTTGTCATTATTTTGTAAATATACAAAGACATCATTTTGTCATTATTTGTAAACGACAAAGTTATCATTTTTGTCTTTTTTTGTTAAATGTAAAAAGATAATTTGTTTGTTTATAAAAAGAAATTTACATCTTGTTAGAAAATGAATATTTACACCATCATGTGTTAATCAGAAAATGAATATTTGCACCGTTATGTATTAAATTAGAAATGACGTTATGTGTTAAATTAGAAATGAACATGATTGACACCGCAATAAAATATTACATTTCTATGTAATTAAAAAGATAAGATTTTGTCATTGGAATTAAAATTACATTCTTATGTAATCAAAAGATTAGATTTTGATGCTGCAAAATTATTTACATTTTAATGTAATAAGAAGAAATAGAATTTACATGGTAACCTTAATTACATCTTTAATGTAATGAAAAGGAAAGATTTTGACATTGTAATGTTAATTACAATTTTTAATGTAATTAAAAAAATAAGAATTTACATTGTAATTAAAGATAGGAATTTTACATTATAATGTTAATTACAATTTTTTATGTAATTAAAAAGGAGATTTTGCATTGTAATTAAAAGATAGGAAATTTACACTATAATGTTAATTACAATTTGCATTGTAATTAAAAAGGAGATTTTACAGTGTAATTAAAAGAGTAGAATTCAACATTGAAATAGTATTTACATTTTTCTAATGTAAATAATAGAAATAAAAGGAAGAATTCATCATGGAAGGAAAAGTTACATTTTTAATGTAATTTCGATTAAAAAGAAAAGTAATATTTTTAATGTAATTTAGACTAAAAAAGAAAAGTTACATTTTTAATGTAATTTAGATTAAAAAGAAAAGTTACATTTTTAATGTAATTAGATTAAAAAGAAAATTTACATTTTTATGTATTAGATTAAGAAGAAAGTTTACATTTTTATTGTATTAAGATTTAAGGAGAAAAATTACATTTTCATGTAACTAAGATTAAATGATTAATTGACATTTTCATGTAAATAGTACTTAAAAAAGAAATACATTTTCATGTAACTAGATTTAAAGTAAGTGAAATTTAAATTTTAATGTAAATAGATTTTCATTAAAAGAATTTAGAAGTGAAATTTACAGAATTAAGAAGAAAAATGCATTTTTATGTAATTGGATTTTCATTAAAAAGATCAAAGATATGGAATTTACATTTTTATGTAAATAAGTTTTCAATGAAAGTCATGACGATGGAAATTTACATTTTAATGAATTTAATTTCATTAAAAAGAGTAAAGGTATGAAATTTACAATTTCATGTGAAAAGATTAAAACACAAGATCATCATTTTGTTTGTATAGAAAAGATTGACACAAAATTATCATTTTTGTTTTGCATTGAAAGATATAAACAAAATTATTATTTTTGTTTTGCGTTGAAAGAATAACAAAGCTATTATTTTTGTTACATTGGAATTAAACAAACAAAAATATATTCATTTTTGTAGAATTGAGGTTGACACCAAAATATACTACATTTTTGTTAGAAAATTTAAAAGACACAAAAATCTTCATTTTTGTTAAATTGGAATGATACACGAAAAATACATTTTTGTGTGAATTGGAGGGTAAAAGAAAAATATACAATGTTATGTTTAGGATGTGTATGTAAATTAAAATAAAACAAACATTATTATGTGTTATGTTATATATCAAAATATGATGAAACCAAGTGTTCTTTACTTGTTATGATAATCACAATAATGAAATGGCCGAAGAAATTGTATGTATATATAATTATATATATAAGTAAATTATAATTGAACGAATCGCACGCAGTAGTTCGCGATTTGACAATCGTAACTTTAAATAGTTATGCTGAAATATCCGACCGTTGGATTTTCCCAAACCGAAACCGTTAGGTTCGCCTTGGGAAGATCTTTATAACGATATGAATTGTGTTAAAATCCAATGGTTAGATTTAAAGAAATGTGTAAAACAAAATTTGGGTGAAAACAGCGCCAAGGTCGCCTATTGACATGAACTGTTGTTAAGTAAAATTTAATTATTTTTATATAAATAAAAATAGAGATTAATCGTTATAAATTAATATTAACGATAAGAAATTATTTGAAATGATATATACGCGAGAATCATTTGAAAGGTCCGAGTTCAATCTCATTTCAAATGATTATACGTCGATCCAAGTCGAAGAGTTGAAGACGGTACAAGACCGACGATCTTCACGTCGAATGGATGAGTTACCATTGACGCCCATGATGGAGTAGCTACCTTGAAGGGGCTACAATGGTGGCCGTCCAGACGTACTTGTTGATTATTTGGATATGCGAGGAATAAGGTGCCTCCGGTTTCGTTCAGACCCAGAACGGACTTGTAAATGGATGTGTGTCTGACATTGAATTTCATTCCATGTAAATTAAATTGATTTATATTTAATATATAATTGTTTGGTGGCGGAGAATTCATTCTCTTGCTTAACACCCTCTTATATATTGATGGTTGTTGATTGTATGGCGTGAATTGTCAATGTGGCACGCCAAGATGCAAATGATCAAGGCTTTTGTTGAAAAGCAGGCCTTGTGGTTGATGATCAAAGCACGGCCTGTTTAGGTGTAGCCTTGTGTATAACGTAGCTTCACGAGCCTCACAACCCGGTTGAGTCTAAAACGGAGCAAGGGAACGCAGGGAGAGCAGCACGTTTCTTTCTAGCTAGAAGAGGTGTTTGGGTTTTACACGGCCCGACATTTTACTTATGTGGATGATGGAATGAGGCACCTCGGATATTAGGTCCTATAGGACCAGGAAACGTGTGTTCAGGAATAACTAATCCGCAAAATCGTATGTGCGGACCGGCCCTGCAGCATTCCAAGGGTTCACTGCGGGGATCCTGAGACATTAGATAGAGTGTCTCGAATCGGTAAGGAGATCGTTCCTAGCCTTGACTCATGATGGAAACCCCATATTCCCAATACGACCCTACGGACTTGATTGTATTACTAGTATGGAGGCATAGTATATGGTAGCTATGCTTCCTAGGATTGATACATTTACTTTGAAATGTTTTTGAAACATATATACACTAATAATAATATCAAATTCGTTTTTATCGTACCAAGCATGTTTGATCATTATAAGGTAAAACTCTATCCTCTGGTTTGTGTGATGGGACTTGAGTCTTATGATGATTCCATTTTTCTAAAAGCATTGCGTTGTTTTGACGATTCACTTTATTTTATGCACTGGCAATCCATTGGAATAAAATCCGTTCCGCGTTAGCGGAGTGGTCCTTGGATTTGCCTTATTGCTATTAGTTAATTTAGTTAAGAATTCTCACACCAGTCCCATGACTGATGTAACGACACGGATTTTTTCCCGACCCCAATCGATCGCAAGATCGATCATGACCGTTCAAATTCCGCATATGTTAACTTTGGGCATACAACACATCAGGACAACAACACAGACTTTTATAATATCAATAATAAATGTTACATCAGAGTACATAATATATCAGAGTACACTTTATAAAGTACAGCGGAAGATAAATTACAACAAAAGAAATATAATGCAGCGGAACTAATCTCACGGAAGGCCATCAATATTTTAGACCCAGCTACAGGCTTCAATCCAGGATCCTGCTTAAAATATATCTGCAAAAAGCTACTCGACTACCCATGTGAAAAGAGGGCACCCGAGTTTGCAAAGTGAAACAAACTACAGGTCAGTCGTGGGACTGGTGTGGGAATTCTTAATTTAACTTATCTAATAAGTGGGCTAATTACAGGACCACGCCGCTAACGCGGAACGGGTTTACTCCATTGGATTGCCAGTGCATAAATAAAGTAAATCGTCAAATAACATAATGCTTTTTAGAAAAATGAAACCATTATAAGACCCAGGTCCCATCACACAATGCAAACCGGAGGATAGGGTTTTACCTTATAATGGTCAAAAGATGCTTAATACGTAAAAACGATATCATTATTAGTGTGTATAGATATATTTAAAACATTTCAAATATAATATCAATCCTAGACGGCATAGCTACCATCTACTATGTCGCCATACTAGTTATACAACCGAAACCGCAAGGGGCGTATTGGAAATTGGGTTTCCATCATGAGTCAAGGCTAGGGAGGAGCTCCAGACCGATTCGAGACACTCTAGCAATGTCTCAGGATTCGGACGTTGGCGAACCCTTGGATACAGCATGGCCGGTCCACAAATACTTTAGTGGATTAGTTATGCCTGAACACACGCTCCCCGATCCTATTGGATCTACAAATCAGCCGTGGGCGACCGATAAGAATAAACCGAGGCCTCGCAAAAATTCCATTAACCACATAAGCAAATGTCAGCCAGTTTAAGCATTGACACCACTTCTAGCTAGAAAGAAACGTGTGCACTCCCTGCGTTCCCTTCTCCCGTTTTAGAGTCAACCGGTGTGTGAGGCTCGCGAAGTCACGATATACACAAAGCTATTCCTAAAGAGACTGTGCTTTGATCATCAACCACAAGGCCTTCTTTTCAACAAATCCTTAATCATTTGCATCTTAGCATGTCACATTGTCAGACCCTACCATATTATTGATCATCTACCAAGATATATATATATATATAACCTCTAAGCTCATACGTCTTAGAGAAGGGTGATAAGTAAGAATAAATTCTTTACCACCAAATAGAAATATATAATCAGTAGCGTTCAACAAATACAGTAGGAAGGAATACAATGTCTGACACACAATCCATTTACAAGTCCGCTCTGGGTCTGAGCGAAACAACGCGTCCGTCGATCTCCAAATGCGTTTGGACGATCATTACAAAACACCTTGCCTTGGAAGGCCAATCCCAATTCAAGATACTAGTCATCATCATCCCAACGATGTGAAAATCTTCGGTCTTCAATCACCGTCTTCATCTTCGACTCTTGATCGTCATGGTGATTATTCAGAATGGGTTAAACCCGGTCTTTCTGAATAACTCGCGTATTTTGTGATTAAAAAGCATATATTGGAAAATCACACATTACGCCACATTCCAACACAGAATATTCTTTTAATAAGATATTCATATTAGAAGATTCTCATTAATTTTATCAAAGACAAACTCTGAAAATAAAATCTTAAATCTTCCTTAAAAGATTTATTAAAACTCCAGTTTTGATTTGATAACAAAAATCATTATTACAAGATCATTTATTTTAAGGAATAAATCTTGTCTTAAACAGGTTAAAGAACTAGTGTCCTTTAAAACACAGTTCACGATAAACCCACAAATCAATTTCCAAAATATGGAATTCCACATAAATAAAATCAATACATAATCGATATAAATTTCTGTATCGGACTAATAATATAAATGGAATAACAGAAAAGCCTCTTAAATTCCATATATAATATCGGTCTTCTTTTACAGAAGCCCATTTCGATTATTACCAATCGAATTTCCACTTAATTCCAATTTAATATATTAAATTGGAAAACTTGATTTTTAGAAAATGCCTTTTTAAATCTATAAAATAGATTTATAAATTCCAAATAATAATTTCAATGTAAATTGTATTAAAGGACAAATGTCGTTTAAAACACCGTCCACGATAAATCCACTTCACATCTCAATTTATTTCATATCACAAAATACAATTGCAAATCCTAATAATCTTTAAAAAACATATTTTAAAATAATCATTAAAAATATTCTTTATATAAAGATTCTAAATGAGAAGTATTCTTTATATTACAAATTTTTATCTTTTACAAATATTCTTTGTTTTAACATATACTTGATAATTTTTTTTTTATGAAAATCCATACTTTATATAAAAAGGATTTCTAATGTAAAAATATTCTTATTTAAAAGAACACCTGAACCGAAAGGCGACTCAATCATTTACCATATAATTTGGATTATATGGATTTCACACACATCATATATATGATAATAACAGTATAATCATCAAATCATCCATCTACATCCAGAGTGTAATTTCCACTGTGTAAGCGTTAAAATTAATTAATAATGCTCATCGCAGCCTGTCGATCCAACGATCAACATACAACTAAATATTGGGATTAGTGTATGTTAATTTTCATCCCAACACCCGTGTGGGGTTTCAACCAACAAAGAAATGATAAACTAATTTGTGCACTTGGGCGATGTGTGAAAATAATCGTCCCAATCACATAAACAAGTCGGGTAACTTGTAAATGGAAGTGTAATACACGATATATAATCATGACAAGAAAATGTCTCTTTTATATTATATGTAATTCTATTGCAATGAACGAATAAGAATAATAACATCGTCTCTATTGACAATTTCTATTCCGCTAGTTTAAACTCAAGCAAAAAGAGTTGTATTGTTTTGGCAATTCTAATGAGACAAAAATGATAAATATTTTGATTTAACTAACCTATCTTGGCAAGTATATATCTTGCCAAACATAAGATATATATCTATATATAAATTGCTTCAACTAATTCATTTTGACAAAAATGAATATTTTTGACAAAATGTCTGTTTTGGTTTAACTAGTATAAATTGACTAAAATAAATAATTGTTTTTAACTAATATAAATTAACAAAAATGAATAATTGGTTTAACTAACATAAATTTACAATAGTGATTAATTTGTGTTTTAATTCTAATAAAATATTCCAGTGCTATATTTTGCTTCATTCTTTTAATTTAGACAAAATGAGTGTTTTTGCCTATTTTACTTTAAAGATAGGAAATATGAATGTTTAGTTATTCTTTCTTTACAAAAGCTTAAATAAACATTTTCAATTCATTCTTTTTGAAGTGACAAAAAGAACTTATTTTATTTCTAGTTTGTTTGGAAACAAAGAATGCACATAAAGGAACAAACTTTATAATTTAATGTATATTTGCATTAGTGAATGCAAAATAAAAGAACACATCTTATTTCAATGAATATTTGAATTAGTGGTTACAAATAAAAGAATAGATTTTCATTCCAATGTATGTTGCATAAGAGAATGCAAATAAAAGAAACAAATTTTCCCTTTTAAAGTACATTTGCATTGGTGATAGTAGATAACCAAACTTTTATTTCAATGATCAAATTCTAAATAAAATGTGGTTTTTATTTCACTAATAAAGTTTTGACCAAAAATGTCCACTACCAAAGTTTGATTAAAAATGTTCTCTTTTTATTTCAATACTTATGTTTAACAAAAATGTTATTTTAATTCACATATTTTGACAAAGACACTATTTTGACAAAATCACTATTTTTGTTTCAATAACCATATTTGACCAGAGATGTGTTTTTATTTTAATATCATATTTGTGTTTGTAGAATGTACATAAAAGATGGACTTATTTCTATGACATATTTGTATTGAAAAATACAAATAAAAAAGATGATCCATTTTAATGTTTATATTTATGTTGAAAAACACAAATAAAAGATAGTACATTTTCCTGTGTTTATATCGGTGTTAAGGACACAAATAAAAAGGTGATTCATTTCTATGTGTATGTTTGTGTTGAAATCACAAATAAAAAGATAGTTCATTTCAATCCAATGAGGTGACACAATAGTATTTAATATTGGATTGACAATTCTATTTCAATATATAAAAATGTGTATATTTGTATTAGTGAATGTAGACAAAAAGGATAGACTTTAGTTTCATTGTATATTTGCATTGATAAATGCAAATAAAAGAATAAACCTTAATTTCAATGCATATTTGCATTGATAAATGCAAATAAAGGAATAAACGTTATTTTCAATATATGTATTTGCATTGGTGAGTGCGAATGAAAGAATAATTTGTTTCAATATATATTTGCATTGGTATATGCAAATAAAGAACAATTTCAATTTACTATATATATATACGCATTGCTGAGTGTAAATAAAAGAATAAATTTCGTTTTTAAAGTTTATTAGCATAATTAAATACAAATAAAAGAACCAATTATATATTAAAATATTTTTGCAGACAAAAATGTAACTTCTGAAAATAATTTCTTATTTACATATAAAATGTAAACAAAATTGTGATTCCCAAAATATGTATTTTTATTTACATAAAAATGTAAACAAAAATGTGGTTTTCAAATATAACCTTTGATTTATAAATATAATGTAAATAAAGTTTTATTTTATAAATATGTTTTAATATCAACAATAAAATTTAGTATTTTATTGTAATACTAATCCTAGAACATCTTACGTTTAAAGGTGACAGTAAAAAGAAGAATTTTTACTGTAATTCATAAATCGTGTTCTAATGTAAACAAATAAAAATAGGATTTTATTTGTTAGCCAAATTCTGTTGTAATGGAAACAATTAAAAATATATTCTATTTGTTGTTCATATTCTATTATAAATAAACAAATAAAAATAATATTTAATTTGTCGTTCAAATCCTGTTCTAAAATAAACAAATAACAATAAGGTTTATTTGTTATTTAAATTCTATTGTATGGTAAACAAATAAAAATAAGGTTTTATATGTCGTTCAATTTCTATGGTAATATCAACAAATAAAAATGAGTTTTTATTCGTCGTTCCAATTCTGTTGTAGTATCAACAAATAAAGATACATTTTATTTGTCGTTCAAATTTCATTGTTTATTTCATAATAATAAAAATAATATTTTAATAATTTTAAAATAAATTAGAGCAACTAGATCTGAATAAAATATGATTAAATCTAAATTTAGATTTAATTTTCTAATCGCAAATAAAATTCAACAATATATGAGATTTCAAATGTGGATCTAGCATAACATGACCAACAAACATACCACAAGCAATAATCAACAATAGTTACAACACAGAACGTTTCAGATCTGAATTAAAATAACAATAAAATTATTTTTAACGCGAGAAAAATAATTTATAATTAATTAAATCATTAAAATTCAGAATTCTCACATTGATATGGCTGAAAATTCGACTGTCTCGGTTTCAGCTCTGGTCTGCGCCATTGCGAAGATCTCTGAAAGATGAGTCCAACGCAACTTACGGTTTGTAAGACGGCCCTCGTATGAAAGATTTTTTGAATTTAAACATTGGATAAATTAAATATTAAATAAATACAATAATATTAAAATATAAACCTTTTTCTCCTTTTCACGTTCGGCCGAACCCGTCGTCCATCCTCCAACCCCCACGTCGCACGCACCATAGAGCCCCCGTCCTTCGATCCAACACCATCACTCCGAAGCCCGAACCATGAGCCACCACCGCCCAGAAACCCACCAAGCTCGGCCCTCACCTAGCCTCGAAACCCGAAACCGAACGGCGCCCCTTCCTGCTCCAATTTTGCGAAATCCGTGGACCAAAACCCGATCTTAACCGTATAGATTCGAAGCTCTATGAATACTCTTCGATTTGATATATAATTTGTTGATTTTCACTGAACGGATTGAGAGAAATTAATGTTTGAAATTCGGATGATTCTGGCCTTCGAATAGACATGGCGGCGGCCGCATTAGGGTTAGGGTTTAATTTTTATTTTTTTATTATTAAAATTCTCGTAAAACGTGTTTTAAAGGTAAAAATGCGGGCTGTCTCCGAATTGGGCTTGCTTACTTTTGATCCTAACGTTTTGAGGCCTTCTGAACGCAATGGGACAGGTCTCGGGGTCCAATTCCGAAATTTGTAGAATATTTATTTAAAATCCCATTAAAAATTAATTAATTAAATATTGACCGTACATTTAAATATGCCGAGGCCACATATGACCTCAGAAAATTCCAGAAAAATTAGTTTTAGCTTTCTTATGACGATACGGTTCTAACAAGACTAATTTTGTCGAATTCTGAGACTGATTGAAAAATGGCTATTTTCAAGTCATTTAAATTTAACTGAAATAGTCAAAACACATTTCCTTTTGCCACGCTCACATATTAATTCGAAAAATTCTGAAAATTGGAACCTAGATATAATTTGACATTCCGGTTCCAACAAAAGTGGTTTCGTCGAAAACGGAGGTCGTTTGAAAAATAACTATTTTTAAGGGCTATATATTTAATATTAAAAATACATTTTTAAACAAATAATTTTCGAAACTCAAAATATACAATTGTTTATACTTTTTAAATGCAGAAACATCATTCTAGACTCAATGGAAGTGGTTTCGAGTCGAAATTCCTTCATATGTGAAAAGTAGCCCTTCGGGCCATATATATAATATATAAAAATTCTATATAGCGACCTTTCTAAATATTGAATTGGCCATAACTTTTGATTCCCGCTATAAAATTTCAATTTTCCAGATTCGTTAGAAAGATATGATTAAACAGATTTAAATATTTCTGGTTTCACTCAATTCTGATTTATTATGAATCTTATACTTTCAGTTAAAGTTCAAAATTAAATTTTAAAACTCCGGCGCCATTTCTAACTCCTTTTATATTTAAATTAAATTTATTTGTTTTAACTTCGATTAAAAATAAATTCTAGCCATTATTATTTATATAAATTATATTATAACCTCAAAATTCATTAAAATTTTCTAAAATAAAATTTTAAATTGGTTCAGAATTTGCGGGTTGTTACAACTGACCCGTTGTTTTTTTCCACCTTTGCAAACTCGGGTGCCCTCTTTTCCACACGGGAAGTCGAGTAGTTTTTCTACAGGTCCTTATCTTGAGCAGGATTCTGGATTGAAGCTTAAAGCTGTGTCTAGAGTGTAGTTGTCTTCCGCTGCCTTAGTCATTTTATTTCCGTTGCACTGTATTGTATTATAATTTGTTGTAATTTATCTTCCGCTGTATTTTAAATCGATATACTATGATATATTATGTACTCTGATGTAACATTATTGTGATATTTATAAAAGTATGCTGTTGTTGTTCTGATGTTGTTGTATTCCCAGAGTTAACGTATTCGGGTTTTGAACGGTCTTAGTCGATTTTGCGGTCGATTGGGTCCGAGCGAACCCGAGCCGTTACAAATGGGAAAGAAATATCAGGTGAGAGGCAGTGAAAAATGAACGATTTATTTATATATGGTAGTTAGCTGTAGATCACATTTAGTTAAGGTATTTTCTCACTAACCAAAATTTATTTCCTTTCCTAATGAAGAGATTTAACGTGGCTAATATATATATTTTGCTATGTAGGGTTGTTGTTTGACAATCAACTAGTAAACATATGTGTAGGTTGAGTCTTAATTCGGGATAAGCATTGATCATTACTATTATAAATTTATTTTCTAGTGATATATAAAATGGTCAGACCGGCTATGTAATATTAACATTGCAATTTCGATCAATATATAGTTAATATTTTAGAACATTTGAATAACTTACATATATAATTTATTATATAATTAAGAAATAAATTAATTTAAATTAAAATGTGATCGTATAATATGTATAACATTCTCATATGTTAACAGATGCAAATATAACCAAAAGCGTTGAGACTTTATCGACTGACGTAATATTAGGAAGCTGGGTTGGACGGAGTTGAAATCAACTGAAACAAACTGTTTTGACGATATGTGGAAAACAAGATGAGTTAAAGTCATTCAGTTTTTCCCACTTATATTTTATATAAGTCGGGTTTTAATATCATTGTGTTATAGTTGATATTTATTGACTGACTGACAATTGTTTACTTGTTTATTGAATATTTTTACATTATTTAAATTAAACGGTTGTTTAATTTAAATGAAACGAAATCGTTATTTTAACGATAAATTCCAATAGAGGTAACTTACCTCGTTGGTTACGTTTATAATAATATAAACGTTCAAAAATTGAACTTAATGCTTGAATTGTTGGTTGTTGACCGTTACCAGTTGAGTTAATTATTCATGTTTATTATAAATTGTCATACTAAATACAGGGAAGAACAGGTTGGAGGAATCAAATCAGATTCCTCAAATTTATTGTTTATTTTCAAGTTATATCACATGTACTGTTTAACCAACCTAATTGGACGATGGACTAATTATTGATTATTGAACCCTTGATATTAACCAATGTGAAATATTGGTTGAGGACTTGGCAATAGATGGCCTAAATTATACATCGTTTTTATAAAGAATGGTTTAGCATAAGGTAAATCGATAGAAATGAAATTATGAAATTTATTTATAACTAGAAAATACATTTTGAAATATATAATTTAAAATGAAGTTATGAAAAGGAATAAACCAACCACATATGTATAACCATTAATCACCATTTTTAATTATCAAAATCTGCCGTATGCGACGTACACGCCTCATCTTAATTGTTAAATGAACTACCAAAATCTGCCGTGTGCGACGCACACGCTTCATCTTAATTGTTAAACGAATTATCAAAATCTGCCGTATGCGACGCACACACCTCATCTTAATTGTTAAATAAATTACCAAATTTGCCGTGTGCGACACACACCTCATCTTAATTGTTAAATGAATTACCAAAATTTGTTGTGTGCGACGCACATGCCTCAGCTTAACTATGAATTGATTGATAAATCAAATCCTTATATTACTAGAATTGTTAAACAAGTGGGCAAGGATTCATGTAACAATTAAGATTAATTATTTTTAAGTAATCGAAGTTATAATGAATATAATTGGATTTTAAAGTGAGTTTATCAACGGGTTTACCGTTAAACCGTGTGGTAAATTAAGTTATAAGCGAATTTTAAGAGAATGAGATAAGCTTAAAATAAAGATTACTTAATATCAAATTAAGTAAGGGAAATCAAGATGAAAAAAAAGGTTTTATATTAAACCAGCATTGTATAAATGAGTTTATAAAAAGGGATGGGAATTTAAAGTGTTAATTTTAAATTAACATTACTTAGTAATGGTATTAAGTGAAATTGATGAGATTAAATATGATTTCCTAGAATGAATGATGGAAAGGGTTAGAAAAAGGATTACTGTAATTGAATTGGGTAAAGGATCGAGTAATAAGATTTGTAATAAAAATCCAGATAATGAAGCAAATAGTTTAAAGAAGTTAAAGTTTAAAAGTTGGTGTTTTATTAATCATTTACTAAATCAATAAATTTAGTGATAATAGTATATTTAAAAAGGAGATTTCAAAAATAAGAAGGATTTATAAAACCGTATTTTAAATAAATAGTAAAGGAGTATTTGTTGGCATTAGAATGAATAGTGGTTTTTGAATTACAATTCATATTTATCTTAAGATAAGAACGTTATTGATCAAGGTCTGAGAGGTAATTAGAATACCCCAACTTGAACGACTTCAGGATTATCGGAGGATGATATGAATTGTAATGATAAAGATGTTAGAAGCGATTTATTATGAGAAATATTAATGCGACGTTATTTGAGGATAGATGTGATGAGATTTCATTATAAAGGAAATAAAAGGTTTTGAGGAAATGTAGGTATTGATATTTCCAAATTAACGGAAATAAAATGGCTAGAGAATATGAAATGATATTTTCATAATCAAGGTAATAAAAGGAGTTATGAAAATATAACAATATTTTCAAAGTAAAGAGATGAGTTTAGAGTGAGTTATTTTAAAAGATAAGCGACAATGATTTTTTCAAAATAACGAAACAAAAGGAGATTTCGTAACGATTGTTTTACGAATGATACGTTGGATCGATTTTCCAATTTAAAATAACAAGTAATGTTGCACCAAATGATTTGAATGATAATTTGATATGATTATAAGATATTTTTTCTAAATATTAAATAGAAATGGTTTGAGAATATTTGTATATTGAAATAAGAAGTGAATACTGTGCTGAAAGATTTAGAAGTTTTAATTAACCATTCATTAGGTATTTCTAACTAAAAAGGGCCAAGTGACACTGTGTAATCAACCAATACATCCATTTTATTTGTATATTTGATAGTTAAATAACCATCTATCAAAATCGTGCCAATAAGATTATTGGAACGGAAAAACCGGGATTGAATTTATATTCGAAGACCATTCCGGCCAATAAATACGAATACGTGGAAGATGCTATTCAAGATGGAGCAATTGAAGACCGTGGATCTTCATAAAATGGTAGAATTACCTACAATCTCTGGCTGATCCCTAGATATATACTGTGATTATGTCGTGGTTGAAGTCTATGGATTTCAAGGGCTACTCACTGCTGATCTATAGGGTGATTCCTAGGATGCAGTAGGAGGGTGCCTTCGGTTCATCCTGTTCCTGGATGATGTGTATGGATGGATGTCTGACAGAGTATTTCCAAAAAGGTCACGTACATTGACTTCTTCAACCTTACCAAGAGTGGAGGCGGAGAAGGAAACTTCTTTTAGCTAACACGTAATGTATTGTTGTGGACGTCAATTAGTGATTTTGATGGATCTGACAATGTGGCATTCAAAGTGGATGGAGACATGCTATGCTGAAGAATACACTTAACTTCTAGCCTCATCAACTGGGAATGGTAAAAATCGGTAGGTCGCATGGTTATGTGGGTCACCCTCATTAAGGTGTATTGTCACCATCTAGAGAATATTCGTATTTGTCTTCTTTTCACTTTTGTATCTCCCGGAAATGGTTATGTTGCTAGCTACTATAGGTGATAATATATTCGGAACACTCAAGGTTAAGTGAATGGCCGGTCATGTTTAGCCTGAGTTGCAAGATGTTCTTGTTGAACTCGGTGTATTCCTCTCTAGAGATACAATGTCGAAAAGGTGGTTCCCCATACCTTGCCATGGAAATCCATTCTCCAATAAGCGCCCGCGGTTTTGATTGTTTACTATATATGTAGAGCGTGAGATGCAAGCATTCTGCTATATTGATATCTATTTGTATTTAGACAATATTATAATATCATAATAGTATTGATTTCAAAAACGATTTGGGTTATCATAAGGTAAAAACCGTCTGTATTTATGTGTGGATTTGATCTTATGATTATCCTTTCTTTTGAAAAGATTTTAACTTAAAAATCAAGTTGGATGTTACCCATAAACTTAGGGAGTTTTCTCACTCTTGTTCGCCAGACTGATCCATGTATCTGTAATACTCGGGTTAGATCGGGTTGTATAGGTTTAGGTTATTGGATGCTGTGAAGTTTGGAGACGAGCTGGATAAGTCCAGATGTATGATATCTTGTATTTATTCCGATGTTTGTTGTATGTGAGGACATATATTTGTAACTGTCCTGGTGTTTTGTTGTACTCTGAAAATTTGTAAGTTTTCAAGCTCTCTGTAAAGATTATTTCTGTATTATATTTTTTCCGTTGCGATGTGAGACTCTAATTATGTGTTGTGTTCTTCTTCTTACTCCTCTATTCTAATATTCCTTTCTTTCATATCTCACTCTCCAACTTCTTTCTAATAACTATCTGTGTTTTCGATACTTGGGTTCTGACAAGTGATACAGTATCTGCATTATTGTTTGAATAGGGCTCAAATACCCGTAGGTCGTTACAGTGGTATCAGAGCAATGGTTTAGTAATAACCTAGGCTCTGTGGTATAAATCGATAGAGATTGGGTTAGAAATACCCTAGATTGAGTTAAGTGCATATATATGAGAGAACGTACTTGTAAGTTTTATATATACAAATGTTTTACGTTATGTTGTTTGATCGCTTCAAGTTGAACTGGCAAATGACATAGTATTATTGTTGTAAAGAGGGTAAATGAAATAATTTTGCCTAAATTCTACTTTTGTATAGAAATGAAATGATTTTATCAAATTGTTGATATTGATTTGTTTGATTGTTTTGAATGGGAATTCAAATGGAATTGTAATTCTGATGAGTTTAGTTAAACTAGAAGAGAATTTTTAATGTGAAATTTGTGAGTAGGAGTTTACATATATAAATAAATAAACTAGAATTTAATTTTGACTAAGTTAAATAAATTTAAAAGGAAAATGGAATAATTTGGTTTTTTGACCATTGATTGTTTGTTTGTTGGATGATATATTGATTGGATAATAAAAATTCATCAATAGAAATGAATTGAAATATAAAAAATAAATTCCAAAATAATGAATGAGAATAAAATCAATATGAGCTGAAACTAGAATGATTTAACCTTATATCTGTTATTGGCATTGTATAATGAGTTAGTACAGGTTGGAAGAAGGAAAAAGTTGGCAGTTGCTTTGCTTTGCGATTACAGTATTGAGTTGCCCGACATATAGGTAAACCTTGATAATGTTGATTTGGGATGATTGATTTTATATCCCTGAGTTGGGTAGCCACTTGGCATTGTTTTCTGTCAATCGATCTGAGGCCCAGAGTGGTAGTTGTAGTTGTTTATATCGAGCAGTACAGAGGAGGCGCTGGCGAATTTTTCGTAAATTTTCAAGACTTAGAAATTATTTTGACTATAATTTAATTGTAACAACCCGGAAAATCAGAACCAATTTAAAATTTTTATTTTGGCAATTTTAATGAATTTTGAATATTTAGAATGAATTATTTTAAATAATAATGACTAAAAATTTATTCTGAATAGAATTAGAGCGTATAAATTTATTTAAATCGAAGTTAGAATGTAAATAATTATTTTAATTATAAAAGGAATTGAAAATGGCGCGGTAGTTTGAAAATACAATTTCAAATTTCAAATGAAGGTACATGATTCAAAATAAACCGGATTTTAGTGAAACAAAAAATATTTGAATCTGTTCGAAAATATCTCTTCAACGAATCTGAAAAATCCAAATTTTATAGAGGGAATAAAAAGTTATGTCCGGTTGAAAATTCAGAATAATCGCTATGGAAATATGGCCCTTAAAAATAGCCATTTTGCAAACGACCTCCGTTTTCGACGAAACCACTTTTGTTGGATCCAGGATGTCAAGTTATTTCTAGATTCCAATTTTCATAATTTTTCGAATCAATATGTGAGCGTGGTGAATTTAAACGCGTTTGACCAATTTCAGTTGAATTTAATCGACCAGAAAATGACCATTTTTCAAACGGTCTTCAAATTTGACGAAATTAATTTTGCTAGGATCGTATCGTCAATATAAAGCTAGAAATAATTTTGCTGGAATTTTTGGGTCCGTATGTGGCCTCGGAAAATTGAAATGTACGTTTGAATTGAATATATATAGATTTATATTTTAATTTAAACGGAAACTGATCGAAGTGTTAGAATTGTCTTAAGAAACATATCCCATCGTGTTCGGAATGAGGGTAATTAGCTAGCGGCGACAGTCGTTGGGTCTTGTTTGGAGTTCGAATAAAAATTCACCTTTTTGGAGAAATTTAAATTATTAAACATATAAATCACATATAAATCCCTCCCCCTTTTCTCCCTTTATACCAGTCAACAGAGAGAGAAAATAGAAAAAAAACGATTAAAGCCTAAATCTCGTCGCCCCAAATCAGCACTCACCGTCGCACTCCACGTCGCGTCCCCTCCGAACGGACCGCCGCCGTTACCCCCAGCCTCCGTCGCCCCACCCCGATTCCCTCTCTCCTCGTTCTAAACCCCAAAATCGCGCAACCCATTACCACCGAGCCCTCCACATACCCACTGCGCTACCCCTTGCTGCACCACCACCTACCGCGACACCTTCGACCACCAGCAAGCCCCTGCGCACCTCTCCACCACCCAAAGTCAACGTGAAATCCCCGCTCTTTCAAATTGTACTGTAAGTGAGTTTTTATTCTTTTTATTTTATCTACTTTGTCGATTTTATTTTCAGTTTTAAAATTAATAGGATACTTATAAAAACGTGATCTTTGTCTAGGAAAGGTTATGATTTTTGTATAAGAAGAGTTAAGATTTTTATTTACAAAAAGATATGATTTTGATTAACATAAAGTATTGATTTATAACATGAAAAATATTTCATTTTTTAATTAGAAAAAGATTTCATTTTTAATTAGAAAAAGATTTCATTTTTAATTAGAGAAAGATGAGATTTTTAGTTAGAAAAAGAAATGAATTTTATTAGTAAAGATATGATCTTTCATTAGAGAAAGATTAGATTTTTCATAAGAGAAAAATATGATTTTTGTTGGTAGAAAAATATGATTTTTATTGTTTGAATAGCGATTAAAATGTGATTTTTATTTGTATGAATAGCGGGATAAAAGTTATGATGTTTATATATGAATAGCGATGAAAAGGTAAGATTTAAAAAAAAGGGAAAGATATGATTTTCCATAATGTAAAAATATAATTTTCATATATGTAGCGAAGTAAAAATATGATTTTTGTTGTTTGAATGGTTACGTGAGATTTTTATTCTAAAGAGAGCATTATAATAATATATTTTTTATATGAGTAGCGGTATAAAAAATAGCGTTTTTTAAATATATAAACATCATATTAAAAATGTGATTTTTTAATATGAACAGCGTAGAGAAGTCTACATTGGAATGTCTGGCAAATCCCGACTGTTCTGAAATACAGAAATAAAACCGGCGGAGTGGAAACCGAAGGTGAGAACTCCTCACTAAAATTTTCTTTATACAGTTATTTATTACGTAACTGCATATGAACTGTTCCTCGTCGTCCACAACCCATGGACGACATGTTTGGTTGTTTGTGTTGATTGATGTATTTGTTTGAATATTGGTTTGGGGTGTGAAACGAATTGATATGATTTGGTTTGTGTATGACGTGCGCCATTATTAGGTGAGGGATAAGGTAGACCTTATATATTAGAACAATAAAAATATCATTTTTATTGTATAAATGAAATGAATGGAATATTCATGTGTTGAATAAATATTTTATCGTTAAAAATATAATTTTTAACGTGTATAGGAATAAAATAAATATTCATTTACAAATCGGACAATTTGTTTATGTACACTTATTTGACTGATATGGATTGGGATGAGAAATTTTACACATCGCCCAACCGCACAAATAAATTCCGTGTTTGTGGATTGAAACCCCACACGGGTGTTCAGATGATGTTTGACGTACACTAATCCCAACTGTTTAGTTGTATGTCAATCGATAGGTTGACAGACTGTTGTAAGCGTTAAATATTTGTATTTAATGATTATACAGTGTAGAATGCACTTTGGATGATGGTTGATTGTTTATCGTGGCTGCTGTATACATGTATTGTGTGAAATCCATATAAATCACATTATATGGTAATTGATTGTGTCTGATTCTAGTTCAGAAAGAATGAATATTTTAAAATAACGAATATTTTAAAATAATGAATATTTTAAAATAATATTCAGAAAAGAATCAAAATATGATTTTGATGTCCGATTTGGGATGGACACAAATATATTAAATATATATATTAAGTCGTATTGATTAATTTAACGCCTTTTTGATGTGAACGATATTTATATCGATTTTATTCATTTTTATAATGAATATTGAAAAGGAATTGATTTCAAAATCTAATGTTTCGAAAATATTATCATTTATATATATTAATGATATGGAATATTCAATTTTGATGTGAAATTGAATATGAAGTTGAAATTGTTTTGAAATCAAATTTAAAATGATATATAAAATACGTTTTAAATGGAAATCGACGAAATATATATTATATATGTATAATATAGTGGCCTGAATAGAACGCACCGCGCTGCGGAAGTTCGCGAATTTTGACCATTGACTTCGAATGGACATTACGGTAGATCCGACCGTCGGATTCTCCTAAAACCGAAACCATTGGGCTCGTATCGAAAAATGCTTTCTAACGAATATTAGAGATTTGAAATCTAATGGTTGGATTTGGAATTATATCCAAATCAAATTTGGAAAAGTCGTTGTAAGTGCAGTTCAATGACCGTTTTTGGAAATCGATTGTACGAGCCTTGATAAAATTATTAGAAATATTAATACTTAGAGTAAAATCATAAGAAATGATTTGGAAAGAATTGGGATGAAAAATTCCATATTTGAAAAGATAAAAATATATTTTTATTCCAAATGAACTAGTTATGAACTAGAATTATAATCCAATATTTTTAAATAAATAAATTGGATTTGAAATGGTTTTAAAATTAACCGAAATTCCCAATATATAAATTGGAATGGATTTGAATCGAAATTATCTTCAGAATATTTCGATATTGGATTCCGCAATTATACGCACATTATGGAGGAATTTGGAATATATATATATATATATATATATATATATATATTGTTATTCCAATACAATATTTGTTGATTTCAGAATTTGACATTGAATATAAGCCGATATATTTTCTATTCAGAGCCTTGTATTTAATATCAAATGGGGTTTGGGTTTATCATGAATAGTGTTATAAATAACACTTATTCTTTAACGCGATTAAAAATGGAATGAGATTTTGGGTTTGTCGTGCATGGTATCTTTACTAATATTGTCCTTAAACCCAACGGAGTTAAGAAAATTAGAAACTAACGGGAGATTAGCTAAGTTGAATGGTTTCCTGGGTATTAATCTGATGTTCGTTTCAGCCTTTGGGATTAATGCTTAAGGAATTGTTCTATTACCAATTTACGGTTAGAGACTGATGGGATAAGGTCTTCAGTAACACTGTTCTGAAACCCATGTGAGAAGAATAAATATTTTAAATAAAGAGGTAGAGAAGAATTACTAGTTAATTAACATTTAATTGGATTAGAAATGGAATGCGAAATGGGTTTATTGTGAACTGTGTTTTTAACGACATTCGTTCTTTAACCCGATTTACAGTGAAACGAGATTTGGATTTTTTAAATCTTTTAATTAAGATTTAAGGGAAATTTCCAAAGAAAAGTTTTCCAATTTATGAAAATAAATTGGAATGGAATGGAATTTGATTCAGTAATACTCGAAGTGAGCTTCTGTGGAGGAAGACGGTTACTATATATGGAATTTAAAAGGCTCTCCAATTATTCCATTTATATTATTGGTTGGATATTGAAGTTCATATCGATTATATATATATTGATCTGTATCCCGCGAAGATTCCATTGTTAATGGAATGTGATTTTGGGTTTATCGTGAGCTTTGTTTTAAATGACATTAGTTCTTTAACCTAGTTAAAGATAAGATTTATTTCTTAACTTTGAATAATCATTAAATAATGATTTTTGAAAATTAAAACTGAATTAGAGTTTTAATGAATCTTTAAATAGACTGAAAGGTGAATTTGATAGCTAAAATTATCAAATTCAAGAAATGATCGAGAATGGATTATCACCAGTTTTGCTCCAAGCGATAGTTAAATCTTTAATTAGTTTTGAACGTGAAATGGTAATTAATTTTACCGATAATACCATGGTGTTAGATATGAAGTATTACCAGTTTTACTTCATGGGATGAATAGTTTGGAATTAGGAAATTAAACAAATGATTACTTCGGTAAGGATCGCTAATCCCGGCTAGTTTGGATAAACCATAATTTGGTTTGAGTTGATATCCGAAGGAAGATTAAGGAATGAATTTAAAGAATTTATCTTTGATAAAATTAATGGGAACCTCTCCCAAAGTATAAGAATATTTGAATAAAGGACTATTCTGGATTGGAATGAGGCGTATGTTGTGTTTTTATAGCATTTGTTTATTATATACGCGAGTTATTCAGAAAGACCGGGTTCATCCCATTCTGAATAACTGATTCGACGATATGTCAAGGATGAAGACGGTGGTTGAAGACTGGAGGCCTTCACATCGTTTGGATGATTACTGATGTCTTGATTGGGCTGTACACCCAAGACAAGGTAATAAATGGTGATCGTTCCAGACGTACTTGGAGATCGACCGGATATGCGAGGACCACTCTTCTGTATTGGACATACGGGACGAAGATTAAAGTGCCTCCGGTTTCCTTCAGACCCAGAACGAACTTGTAAATGGATGTGTGTATGACATCGGATTTCATTCTGTGTGATTGATAGGCATCGATTGCATAGCGTGAATTGTCTGTGCAGCATGCTGAGATGCAAATGATCAAGGCTTCTGTTGAAAAGCAGAGTCTTGCGGTTGATGATCAAAGCACGACTTTAATATAACATAGCCTTGTGTAGCGTTAATTCATGAGCCTCGCACCCCGGTGTGAACCAGAAACGGGAGAGGACATCAGGAAGGACCTGCGTTTCCTTCTAGCTAGGAGTGGTGTCTGGGTTTTGCACGTCCAGACGTTTTACTTATGTGGATGATGGATAGCGAGGCGCCTCGGTTATATCGGTCTCTGCGGAGCCGATGGATGCTATGGTCTTTATACAGACCAATTTTACACCCCATAGGGCGAGGAAACGCAGTGTACGGGCATTTTAATCCACTCCATGTGGACCGGCCCTGATGATCCAAGGGCCCGCCTAAGTCTGGGCCATGAGACATGGTAGACTAGATTGTCTGGAAGAGGTAAGGACGATCCCTTCCCTTGGTTCATAGATGGAAATCCAACTTCCAATACATGACAATTGCGATTTTGATTGTAGAGCCTAGTATTTGCGACATGATATATGGCACCCATGCCATCTAGGATTGATACATTTATATTTGAAGTTGTTTTATACACTGCGCAATTATAATAGCATTAAATGATTTGTTTTAACGTACCAAGCATGTTTGGCTATTATAAGGGAAAACCCTATCCTCCGGCTTGTGTTGCATTGTGTGATGGGACCTGGGTCTTATAATAGCTTCATTTTTTTTTCTAAAAAGCATTGCGCTGTTTTGTTATATGCACTAGTATTCTTGGGAGGAACCTGTTCCGTGTTATACGGCGTGGTCCCTTGATTTACTTTATTTTAAAGTAAAGGTTTAATGATTGTTTTAGTTCTCACACTAGTCACATGACTGATCTGGAGTTTATTGTTTTAACCTAAACTCTGGGTGCCCCTATTTTCCACACGGGCAGTTAGTAGTTTTGGTTTTGCAGATTTATATTCGCAGGATCCTAGTTTACAACTGGAATGATATTCAGAAAGCTATGTATCTGTGTATCTTTTTCAGTTGTGCTTTGTATTATTTTCCGCTGCATTGTAATTTTTAAATCTCTGATATTTGTCTGATGTATAATATTTATTCATACTCTGTATATTCTTGTATTCTGATGGAATTGTTGTAATAAGCAATGAAATGTTCTTCTGTTTGTGATCTGATTCGTCATGTCCTAAAAGCAATTCGTTCTTTCCTTCACGGGAAAGTTCGGGTCGTGTCAGTTTGGTATCATAGCTTTGGTTTACAGAGCTCGAGAACAAGACACATTAGAACCAAAAGAAAGAATTCATCAGAGATTGGATGAGTAATATCCAATGGGAATGACTCATTAGAGATGGGATCAATAGCATCCTAGAATGAGTCGGAAGAGTGTTATTTTTAAAAGTAAAACTGAAAACAAATTTTGTTTTGGAAATTTAAACCTTAAACGTATTTGAATATTTTATCTGTATTGAATTTGGACAATCCAATATATAAAGATTTTGCATATACGCCTTGCAAATGTGTATTCGAAAATTTAATATACTGGATAGATATAGAATCACACTCTAGTCGCACACGGATGATTCTACTGATGACGTACATCAGTAGTTTATTTTCGAGTTTCGAAAGTAGGATATCTATATATTTCCTTTTGGCTGGTGTGAGAACCAAAACTTAACTATTATTGTTGTGATTTGGCACCAAAAAGATGTTTTTTGAATATATATATATATTAAAGTTATGCATTCGAAAAGCTAATTCATAAATTGATTGCCAGTTGTGTTGTTTGATTATTAGTTTGATCGTTAAAATTATTGGAACCATAAAACCAATAAGAGGATGTAGGGTAATTGTTAGACCAAAAAGTGGTTCTAACACCCAAATTGATTAAAAGCAGAATGAAATGAGATCAAAAATAAAAATGAACACACATGATTTATAGTGGTTCGGCGAAGAAATGCCTACGTCCACTTGTCTTTCACTATTTTCATTGATTTAGTTACAAGTACAATGAGATATTCACTTGATTTCTCTCACAACTCACTTACAGTCACTCAATTGTCTAAAAACAAATAATGAAAGAAGATTTGGATTTTCCGGGAGTGCTGGAATTCGGGTTATGAAGGTGGTTGAACTCTCAAAGTGCCAGAAAAAAAAGATCCTTTTCGTTGTCTCCAGACGGGGTATTTATAGGTGAGAATTTGCTCAGAACCCGATCCAGATCGGAGCCACGTGTCATCCATCCCATTAGCCTCGGGTTCGGATGGATTTCTGTGTTGACAACGCATCAGAGTAGTGGACGTTGGGGGTAGAAACTGGTCACAACCGATCCGAATAACCAGGTGCTTATGCAGGAGAGTGACGTGGAAAATGGGTTCGGATCGGAAGAGCGGGCTCAAGGGGTTCGGATCGGCACCTTCGATCCGACCAGGATTAACTGAGGACCAATTCTCTCTTCTTTTTACTCTGCTCCGCTCCGCTCTATCTCTGTAGCAATTGGGTGGCTTTCCGATCCGATTGGAAGTAGATTGCCCTCCGATCCGAATAGCTGTGTCTCTCTATTTCCAATAGCAATAGTTCACCGATCCGAATAGCAGACTTTACCCTATCCGAACCGCTACCCTGCCCGATCCGACCCGCTTCAGTGTTTTTCAAGTTCTTCAATATTTCACATCTTGACTTTGTGTTGCCCAGTTCACAAAGTGGGCTAACATTTTGCCCCCTCAAAGGATGCTTCTGTTGGAGACGGAGCATGCTTTGACTATCAATGCATAGCGCTCTTCAAGGTAATTTCTCTTTTGATTTTTCTTGTGTTTTCATCTTTTTCTTCAAATTTCAATTCAGTTCGTTGCTGAGTTAAAGAACTCGGTTCGGTTCGGATTCCGATCCGAACAGACCCCTTCTCCTTTCTATTTTCCACTGGACTATTGGGCCAAGCTTCGCTTCTGGGCTGTCCATCCGATCCGAACGAGAATTCTCCTACTGGGCTGCCGATCCGAATGGGGAGACGAATAGACATTCTTCTCTTCTATATAAACACTGCCTTCTTCCTCCTTTCATTTTTACTGTTTTACTCCTGAAATTCTGCAGAACGAGAGAAAAAGAACTAATTCGTGAAGCATCAAAATTCCTTTTAATTTTCGAAGTAATTACATCGGTAGGTTATAAAACTTTGATCAATTCCTTCTTTAATCATTCTCGAATCGGATTCGTGAGCGATTAGGATGATTTAACTGTGAAATTCTGATGACCTTGCCGCCGTGACCCTCCCCCTCGTCATCGTCGCCAATAGACTTGTCGCCGTCTTGAAGTTGGAACGGAGGGAACAAGAATCCGTAGTTGAGTGCACCAGCATGTAATTGCTTGGTTTTGATTTGAGGGACTGGCACGAAAATGGCCTTGGGGTCGGTTAGGGAAGAAAGAGGGCGAAGGAGAAGAAGAGGATGATGGAAAATCGGTTCGGTTCGGAGGGACATAGAAGTTGAAACAAAACGAGGGAAAGAGGAAGGGAATTCGGGAAATCGGACCGGGTCGGGGCACGTAAAGAAAGAAACAAGAAAAGAAATCCAGGAGATCGGATCAGGTCGGAGCAAGTATTTAAAGAAGGGGAAAAGGAGCTTGCCTACCCGGATCGGGTCGGACCGTAAGATGACGGAGGAGAAGTATAATTACGCGATCCGATCCGAACCGTTAGGGGACTTTGCCTCCGATCCGATCCGTCTTTGACTTCTGAGTTTCAATGTGATATTCAAGCCTAAGGCCACGCCCCCGATCCGATCCCAATGAATGGACCCGAACCGAACCGAAGCACAGTCTACCTTAACGCATAAAAATTCGTCTAACTGGCTCAATCAAATTTTGGCATGATCTTCAATTTAATGGACAGTTAGGATAGTGCCTTGCGAACGTAACTGGACATCAAGAATTACTTCAACTCTTTATATCTTGCCAAACTTTTTCGTCGCACTTTGAAACATTTACTTTGCACTTTCCATATACACTGTTTACACTTTAGTTTGCACACATGCACGGGGGGATACGGGCTAATTTGCTCTAATTTGTGCTATTGCTTCTTCAATAGTTTTATGACCATGAGACCCAGACGCTCTTCCCGACTAGCTGAGAGGAAAGAATCCCCGGAAACCTCTAACAAGATTACTCTCGAGGACATATCTTCCCCGTCGGATCCAGAATGGGATAATGAGGGTTCGGACTACGACGTCGGAAATCGTGAAAGCAACGAGGTGTCTTCAGAGAATGAAGTTTCTTTAGGTTTTGAGGAGGAAGGAGGAATTGGTGACGACCGGGCCCCTGATGAATTTGAATCGGCTGTCATATTGGAATCACCTCCAGATTCCGTTGAATCAACAATCGACAACGACCGACTCATCCGAATTTGCTTAAAGTACGGGATAATGAAAAGGGACACTCTAGTGCCTTCGAGCTCTGACCGTCCCCACAACCCTCCAGAAGGATATATGGCGGTCACTCGGTTGATGTGTATGGTTGGCGCTATCCCTCCATTTTCTCCCTTCATCGTAGATTTTCTAAGGCAAATGCGGATTGCCCCCATGCAGCTGCATCCCAATTCTTATGCCTACTTGCACACTTTATACATAGCATACTGTGAGATCTTAGGCATAGAGCTCACGTTCGATGACGTTCATTTCTTTTATAACTTCAAGCATCGGACTCGAGAGACTCCATCTTTCTGCTATTTTGAGTCTGTTCCTAAGAGGAAGATAATCTCAGCGCCATTCAGCAGTAAAGCTGGGGATTCCAGACTGGAATGGTTCTATGTGAAGCGACAGCCTGGATGTGCTAGGAGGTGGACGAAATCAAGTAAAGCATTGATTTTCTAAATCCGAGCTCTATACACTCGAGTCATCGCCTTAACTTGTTTTTCTTTTTGTTTGCAGTCGACAATCCAAAACAAATATCAGATCAGGTGTTGTTTGACCGGATGCACCAACTTCTTAATGGCGATCAAAAATTCTTGACTATCGATGAAGTCCTTAAGGACGAATATCTTCACTTTCATGGGCTGTTATCCGTTTTTCGTAGTATTGGTCATGGGACGGCTCCATACGTATATATTCTTCCAGTGGATGTAGTCCCAGAGAAAGGAGAAGGCTCGGGAGTTCCTACAGTGCCTCTTCAAACTTCACCTTCTCCATCTTCTACTCAAGATGACGAATTGGCTAACCTGGCCGAAAAGCATCGTGAAGGATATACTGCCCCCGAGGAGGCTACTTCTCTGGAAAAGTCAACATCCTCCGAAGAGTCGCCACTTAATGCTTCCGAGGGGGATGTCCCTAGTACTGATGACCAAATATTTCAGGGTTCGGGGGATCTCCCCTTACCTGAAACTATATACACTTCAGAGGATTTTAGGAAGGATCCTTTAGTTTTCACTTCTTCTGAAGAGACCACTCCTGCTAAGGCCAAAGAGCCTGCCCGTACTAGTCTAGCTTCAGACTCGGGTTGGTTGGGGGGGAACACACCACTTAGGACACACTTTATACAACAGCATTAGCATTCATTGCACCTCTTTCTCTGTGAATCCATTGATTCTAAATTTTGTTTGTCTTATTTTGTAGGTACGATGTCTCGATCTTATTATGATATCAGGAAGCTTCGCCGCAGCATGTCTAATCCATCTCAGGATATCGAATATGATCGCCGCGATGATCGCGGTAGGGAGGAGAGAAGGCCTTATGATCCCTATCGCTCTCGACCCTCACGTTCTCGCTCTCCTGTTCGGTCGGATCAAGAGAAATACAAAGGTTATCAAAGTCGTAGGGAAGAGGACATGCCACAATCGAAAGACTCCACCTCTTCCCATGAAAAGTGCAGCAAAGAGAGAAGTCCTCCAAAAGATACCGAGTCTCAAAGTAAATGCAAGGTCCCTGCTACTAAACGGCCTAGGACAGATAAAGCAACTATTGAATCCTCCACACACAGGGATTCTGAATTGACGATCCCCGCTCCCCCACCACTAGATGCGGGAACTGCAATCAGGCGGGCGTATTTGAAGGAGCAATTTCCCGAACATTACTTCGAGACTTTGACTTTTTTACCTGGTCTCGAACCTATTTCTTCCAGGTGGGCAGACGAGGCCAAAGCAAAGATAGACGCGGTTGAAAAACAGTATTCTGAAATGTTCAAATATTCACGCAACCTTTCCAGAATTATCCGTACTCTAATCACGAATGCTGATTCAATGCAAAAAACTGCGGAAGAAGATGCAAAGGCCTTAAAGAACCTAGGAAAAGATTTGGAGGACACACAGGCCCAGCTTGCTATTGCTCAGAGGGACGCTACCAACTTCAAACAACAATTTGAGGATATGAAAAAACGCTATCATGACTTGCTTGAATCTCACACTCAAGAGCGTTCTGAGTTAAAAAAGCAAGCTGATGATGCTAAGTCAGAAGCCGCCAAGACGCGCCTTGCTTATGCTGACCTCGAACGGAAAAATGCCGAGTTAGCAAAGTGGAATGCTGAGCTAGAAAAGAAGAATGCTGACTTGGCTTCAAAGCTATTGGAGACAGAGAACAGAGCTGCTCTGGCGGAGGGCAACGTTGAGTGTGCTATCAAATCTGCGGAGGAGGCCCGCAAGCAATTGTCAGAGGTGGAGGCTGATATTCAGGGTTTCGACGAATTAATGATTGAATTCTTCGCACATATCATCCGTCGCCGAAACATCTCTTGGATCGAGGATTACCCATCCACTCTAGTCCAAGTATGGAATCAGATCGTTGAGTGGGAAAAAGAGGAGCTTAAAGTCGATTCCATCGATGAGGATAAGCTAACGGAAAAATACTTGAGGGATGATGAGCCAGAACGCCTAGCTGAAGGGCGCCGCCTCATTGCTGAGGCTATGGAAGAAGAAAGGCGGAGGATTAAACAGAAAAACATTCCCGAGACTGGTTCCTCTTCGGCTGCCACCGCGACTTCGGAAGTAGAGGGGTATGATCCTGAAAATCCGGGAATCCCCCGAACAACTCTGCTATCCCCTATTCCTGAAACAGCATCAGAGGCAGTGGTTACCCCTGCCGAGAAGTCTTCGGAAGGTATCCCTACCTTTTCTCCTCTATTTGTCAAGGCTATTTCTACCTTTCGCCACGTGATTGAGCAATCGATGAAAAACCCATTGTTTTCGCCTGAGTTGATAACGGTTGCTTCTCATTCTGTAGGTATTGAGCCATCCGAAAAGACAGATGTGACTCAGGGAGCCACCACCGGGGCAGAGCCTACAGAAAAGGCAAAAGGAGGGGAGGACAAGGCTGCTCCTGTAGACTTGGGAGAAGGAAGGGAGCCGACTAAGGCCGCCACTCCCCATGATGAAGAAATGATAGCAGCTTTAAAGGATGATGGCGGTGACGGAGGTCATGAGGAGGAACCAGAAGTTGCAATAGTAGGGGAGTCAAAAAATGCTGATGATGTTACTTTGGCTGTAATGAAAGCTGATTAAGACAAACGCTTGCAATTAAAAGCCGAAGAACTAGACCCTGAAGCCCTCAAGCCCCTCGCAGTTGTAGATGCGGGATCAAGGTTAGTTGTTAAGCTCTCAACTAGGTCTATTACAGAGGAACTCACTAAAAAATCTTCTCTTGATTCCAGCGCTCTGCCCTCCGGGAAGAAGTCTACCGGTTCCAGCACCGCATCTTCAGGAAAGAAGAAATCAAAACGAATCTTGACAGAGGCCGAGAAAGAAGCAAAGGATGCAGAGAAAGCCGCCAAGAAGTCCAAGGCTCACCCAAAATATAAATAGTGGATTGCCTTGTGTCATTTTAGCACCTTCTTTTTTAGCAACTCTCCTGTACAAATTCATTCATTCGTAAATAAATAAAAAATAATTCATTTTCTGCAATGTCTGTTTGTCAGTAGTTCTGCACTTATGTAAAAATGCATGTCTTACTATAGTTATGAAGTGAAGTTACGGAGGAAGGAAATATGCGTATACATATATGCCCCCAGTCAATTCCCACAAATCATTTAATGCTTAATCAAGCAATCTGAATGTTCCCGATTTTCTGACAGGATAGCATTTCCTGTGTCGTCAGTGCCTGTCGTTTTTTCTGGCATTTCTTTTATACTCTCCTGTCTTATACTCAGGTTAGAGTTCTTACTGAGGCGGTCCCTTGTCTGGGTGCACCTTCATGCCTTAGAGGACGTCGTCTTCCCGTCCTTTTATACTCTCTCTCTCTCTCTCTCTGGAGAGTTATAGTTCGAGCTCAGCAATCTATTCATTCCCCGGTCTTTCAGCGGGGAAGGATCTCTTTCTCAGCGCTCAGTCAAAGACGCTTTTATACTCTCTCTCTCTCTCTCTGGAGAGTTAGAGTTAGGGGAAAGATTTCCTTTTCAGCGCTCAGTCGGAGATGCTTTTATACTCTCTCTCTCTGGAGAGTTAGAGTTAAGAATGTCGTTTTCTCATTCTTTTATGTCTTGTCGCACAAATGGTCGTTGTGCTTTTTCTTATGTTTAAACTGTCTTCAACCTTTTCAGGTTTTGAATCATCCTGTATTCCATAATCACAACAAAATAATCGATGAATGTATATATATGATGCATAAAAGTAAATAACACACGATATTTTTATAGTGGTTCGGCTAAGTCGTAGCCTACATCCACTTTATAGTCCTTTATTCATATCATCAGATTTTCCCAAGGCAAGTCGTGCCTTATTACAGAGTTCATAAGAAAAATAACAAAGAGTACAACATTTCTAATCCAAATATCGCATTAAGTGTTGGGCATTCCATGCTCTAGGGACTTCTTCGCCATCTACGGTCGTTAACTTGAAGGTTCCTTCTTCAAGTTTCCGTTGGATGACAAAGGGTCCTTCCCACTTTGGACCGAGGTGAGGAAGGGATGGAAAGACTCTCTTTAGCACCAAATCTCCTGGTTCAAAAGTCCTGAGGCGAACTTTTTTGTCGTAATAGCATGCCATCTGACGTCGATGTCTTGCTGCACGCAAATCTGCTTCGTCCCTTTTTTCTTCGACTTCATCAAGAGACTCAAGTAAGAGTGCCCGATTCGTCATCGGATCATAATACGTTACCCTGTGGGAAGGAACTTCCAGCTCAACTGGAAGTACTGCTTCTGAGCCAAAGGAGAGAGAGAAAGGGGTGTGACCAGTAGCCGTCTTAAATGTTGTCCGATATGCCCACAAAGCTAGGGGCAATTCGTCAACCCATTTTGCCTTTGCGCGCTCTAACCGTTTCTTGAGGATGGATTTTATTACTTTGTTTATTGCCTCAACTTGCCCATTCGACTGCGGATAAGCAACCGCAGTGTATCGCTTGTCGAACTTATACTTCTGGCAGAAATTTCTGAATTCAGTACCATCAAACTGGGTCCCGTTGTCAGTTATAATCGTTCTTGGGATCCCGAATCGGCATATAATATTTCTGACCACGAAACTTATCACCTTTCCTGCCGTGATTTTGGTCAAGGGCTCAGCTTCCACCCACTTCGTAAAATAGTCCACGACCACTATTGCATATTTCGCTCCTCCTTTAGCAATCGGTAGAACTCCAATGATATCAATCCCCCATGTGGCAAATGGCCAAGGACTTACCATTGATTTAAGTTGGGTCGACGGTGCTCTGGGGATTTTGGCGAATCTCTGGCACTTATCGCAGCGTTGTGAATAATCAGCTGCATCTTTATTAATTGTGGGCCAGAAGTATCCATATCGCAATATCTTTTTTGCTAAAGTCTGACCTCCTGTATGATCTCCACACTCACCTTCGTGCACTTCTCTTAGTACACGCTTGATGTCGTCGTGTGCTATACATCGTAACAGGGGCATAGAAAATCCTTGGCTATAAAGAGTATCATCTTGCATGACATATCTGGTAGCCTTGCGAACTACAGCCCTTTTCTCACTCTTCTTTGATGGGAGTGTCCCATTCTTAAGGAAGTTCTTAATTGGGGTCATCCACGACTCCTTTTCCGGTTCCGCTTCGAAAGCGAACTCAACTTCCATCGACTCAAAGCTTGGCGATTCCAACGTTTCAATTGGAATTACTTCATTCTCTTCTGGATTGTCGGAACTAGCCAGCTTTGCCAGCCTATCCGCCTTCTGGTTTTCGGTTCTTGGGATGTGTGTTATATTATACCGCTCCAAGCTACTCAATAGCTCTCTCACCTTCCTGAGGTAGGCGATAAGTCGAGGTCCCCGAGCCGCAAATTCCTCTCGCACTTGGCAAACAACGATTTTAGAGTCACAGAATATGTCCAGCATTTTTATTCCGAGGTCTTTAGCAAGCTTCAGCCCGGCAATCAGGGCTTCGTATTCAGAGTCATTGTTAGTCGCCGAGAATTCTAATCGTAGAGCGTAATATAACGACCATCCTTCAGGAGTGACTAAGATGATTCCAGCTTCGGACCTTCGGTCGTTCTTAGCTCCGTCTGTGTATAGCTTCCATGGATCTATCTTCAACTCATCCTCGGACTTAACCACTCTGTCATCGATTACTTCCTCCTCTGGGATGGTGAACTCCGCAATAAAGTCTACCAGAGCTTGCCCCCTGATCGACTTTCGTGGTTGAAAATTTAAATCAAATTGGCTTAATTCTATATTCCATTTGATCAACCTTCCCGATGCTTCGGGTCTCTACAACACCTGCCTCAAGGGCTGGTCAGTATATATGGTTATTGGATGAGCTTGGAAATAGTGACGAAGTTTTCGGGATGCGATTAGGAGGCTGTAAGCGAGCTTCTCAATCTTTGGGTAGTTGCGCTCTGCCGCTGCTAATTTCTTGCTTACATAATATACTGGCCTTTGTACTTTGTCTTCCTCCCGAACCAGGGCTGTGCTAACGGCGTGAGCCGAGACTGCCAAGTAAACAAACAATTCTTCGTGATCCACTGGCTTTGACAAAACCGGCGGTTTCTCTAGCAGTTCCAGTAAATTTCGAAAGGCCTCAACGCAGTCCGGAGTCCACTCGAAGTTCGTCTTTCCTCTTTTAATCAAATCAAAAAACGGAACGCACTTGTCTGTGGCTTTGGAGATGAATCTACTCAACGCGGCTATTTTCCCTGCGAGACTTTGGACGTCTTTAATTCTCCTCGGCTCTTCAATGTTTCTAATCGCTGCTATTTGGCTAGGATTGATTTCAATTCCGCGGGAGCTCACAATAAAGCCTAGGAACTTTCCCGATGCCACTCCAAATGAGCATTTCAAAGGATTCAACTTCATCCGATACTTTCGCAGGATTCCAAACATTTCCGCCAGGCCTTGCGTATGGCTGGAGGACTGTTTCGATTTGACAAGCATATCATCCACATAAACTTCCATAGTCTTTCCTATTTGATTATAAAACATTCTGTTCACCAAGCGCTGATAAGTGGCTCCGGCGTTTTTCAATCCGAATGGCATTACAACATAACAATATAACCCCAAATTCGTAATGAAGCTCGTATGCTCTTGATCTGGCACGTGCATAGGAATTTGGTTGTACCCAGAATATGCGTCCATGAAAGAGAGAAGTTCATGACCTGCTGTCGAATCTACAAGCTGGTCAATCCTGGGAAGTGGGAAACTATCTTTTGGGCAAGCTTTGTTCAAATCTGAAAAATCAATGCAAGTCCGCCACTTTCCATTCGGCTTCTTTACCAAGACGGGATTCGATATCCAGTCGGGATATGTCGAATCTCGAATAAATCCGTTCCGCTTCAGCTTCTCCACTTCCTCTTTGAGAGCAGCCGACCTCTCTGGGCCTAGAATACGTCTCTTTTGCTTCACAGGAGGATGTTTCGGATTTACATTTAATTTGTGACTTATAATGGATGGTGATATCCCACACATGTCAGCGTGGGTCTAGGAAAACACGTCCAAGTTTGCCTTCAAGAAGTCCGTTAGTTCTTTGGCTCGACGTGGATCCAATTGAGAACCAATCTTCAAAAATTTTGTCGGATCAGCATCATCAATTGGAATTTCCACTGTCGCTTCGTTAGGAGTTGCATTTCTAGTCTCTGGTTCCTCGTCTTTTCTGGGATCCAGGTCTTCAGGCGTTCCTTTGGGCAACTCCTTTGGGGTCGATTTCTCTAATTGCTACGCTAAGCCCCCCTTTGGGGGAGGCGAGGCATCTTTACTCTCGATGTCAAGTCCTTTCATAAACATCTTTAATTCGGCAACATAGCAGGCCCGTCCGGAAACTTGATCCCCTCTCATTACTCCAGTTCCGGCTTCGGTTGGGAACTTAAGCAATAAACACCAAGGGGTGATACAAGCTCTGAACTCAGCAAGGGCAGGCCTCCCTAAAAATGCATTATAGGGCGAATCTACGTCCAACACTACGAACTGAAGCATCCGCACTCTTCTGCGTTCTCCTTGCCCCAAGGTCACGGGCAATTCTATGTATCCCACGGGAGCTGTTGATGCCCCGTTGAAGCCTCTGATCCATCCTTCACATGGCTTCAAATCTTCAGATTCAAGCTTCATCTGATCGAAAGACTTTTTAAACAAAATATTGACGAAACTTCCATTGTCTACTAACACCTTATGAACCAAGGCTGGCCCAATGGTGGTAGTAATGACCAACGGATCATCAGTGGGTGATTGAATCCCAGTATTATCTCTACTGCGGAATACCACGTCGTCAAACATTGTCTTCTGTTGTTTTATGGGGGTGATATCTTCCAAATCATCACCATCATTCACATCTACGTGTTTGGCAGCATTTACATATTGATCCATTGCTCTAAAGCTACGGATTGTCGGGTGAGGTCCACCCACTATAGAATTGATAACAATTCCCTTGCCTTTCTGCTACGCTGTAGGCTTGGGAGCCGGTAGAATCTGTTTTGGAGCCTGCTCTCCTTGCCCCCTGTCCCTCAGGGCAACTTTATATTCATCCAGTTTCCCTTCACGCAACAGCTTCTCAATCACATCTCTCAAATGCCGACATTCATTGGTTGAATGCCCATGAGTTCCATGAAACAAACAAAACTTCCCAGTTGCCATTTCTTTCTCTGTCGAGTCACGAGGTGGCGGTCTTTTATATTGCAACACATTGTACGTATCCAGGTAAATATTCTCCAGAGTATCGTTCAACGGTGTATAATCCTCATAAGTTTGGAATCGGGGTCTTTTGTTAGGATCACTTCCCCTATTTCTATTTCTTCTGTTACCGTTCGCATTACGGTTATTGTTGTTGCCCTCGTTTCCAGAATTGTTGTTGCCACCCTTGTTTCCCACATTTACTTCAACTTTTCCGGAACTTTCCCCAGACTGCTTTACGGCGACGTTACTCTGTACATTTTCTTTTGAAGCCGCTTCAGACTTTCTCTTTCAGTTTGCCCTGGCCTCCTCTCGTCTTAAATAAATATCGGCTTTTTCATAGAATATCTCTCTTGTGGAGGGCGTCTTCCCAGACAGGTAATCTCCAAACTCGGATTCAGGATCGACTCCTTCCTTTAATGCCATCAAGATGGTGGGCTCATGCGGGTCACTAACTTCAGTCACAGCCAAGTTAAAACGGTCAAGATATGACCTCAAAGACTCTCCTGGCGCCTGCTTAATTCTTGACAATTCAATAACACTTTTGGACTTTCAGGTATGGAGTCGAAACTGATTCATAAAACGCTCGCTCAATTCCCTATAATTCGAAACCGAACGAGGGGGAAGTCGGGTAAACCAGAACAGTGCCACATCTTCTAAATAAATCGGGAATGCCTTACACTTTACTGCATCAGGAGCAGCACCAGCATTCATGAGCCACGAGTATCGCATCAAATGCTGTCCCGGATCAGTTCTCCCGTTGTACTTGTCCATCTGTGGCAGGTTAAAACGCCGGGGAAACTGGAAGTCGAGGATATCGTCGGTGAAAGGAGTATGGCTTCGCTCAATGCCATAATCTTCATTTGTATAGTTCCGGCTCTCGGACATGATCTAGCGCACCATTGCCTGTACATCAGCATTAGTTAGGGGTCGTTCAGGTTCCCTGGCCCTAGTATCCGGGTTCCTTCTGGGCTCTTGTTCAGGAGATGCCCTTCTTCTTCGAGCTGCTTCAGCTCTATTCCGTTCCCTACGCTCCCGGTCGATCTCGGGAGGAGGGGACTTGAGCCTTTGCCCCCGAGTGGGGTCATTGTTTCCTAGTGCTCGTGCAATATCCTCGCAAGACCCCAAAGATCCGAATGTTAGCTGCTCCACATTCTGAGGTCGTTCGAGCGGCCTTCGTTCACGGGGCCGCTCTTCCTCGGAAGATGAAGACTGATCCACTGGTGTGTGATGAACCGGTGATGGGGTTCTCTGTCTACGGAGTTCGCTAATCTCCCTGCTCATGAGTCTCATATTCTCATGCATCATGAGATTGGTGCGCTCGTGGACCTTCATAGCTTCCCTTGTACTCTCAAGCATGTCAAGTAGGCGCGAGAAATCTCCTTGAGTAATGGGCGCAGATGGATTGACCTGATCACTTAACCTGGTGGCTGGAATCGGAGCATTCGTAGGGACTCAAGTAGAGGTTCCAACATCACCAAATGTCGGATCGGATCGGAGATAGGAGACCGGGTCGGTTCGGAGCTGGGGAGCCTGGCCGGGTCGGTACATGGCAAGCTGTTCGGGTCGGTTCAGGTTGGGGGAATGCACTGCTTCAGAATCTCCTACCCGGATCGGATCGGAGCCCTCCCCCTGAAGGCGGTTCGGGTTTCCTGCATCGGTTCATCCTGCTGCTGAACTCTGCCCACGAGACCTTGGCACAACCGCATTTTGCTGATCTTCGCCAGCTCCATTTCCTCGAGCAGATTGAACTTCTTTGCCTTTTCCTTTGGCCATGGTTTCTTCAACAATCACTTCGACAAATATCCAAGAGCGTCGAAACTTGAGGATTAATTTCTTTGAACTCAACGGTCCAAAAAGTAGAATGATAATCCCGAAAAACAAAGAATTTAGATGAGTTCTTAGTGAAAGCACCAAAATGTTAGACCAAAAAGTGGTTCTAACACCCAAATTGATTAAAAGCAGAATGAAATGAGATCAAAAATAAAAATGAACACATAGGATTTATAGTGGTTCGGCGAAGAAATGCCTACGTCCACTTGTCTTTCACTATTTTCACTGATTTAGTTGCAAGTACAATGAGATATTCACTTGATTTCTCTCACAACTCACTTACAGTCACTCAATTGTGTAAAAACAAATAATGAAAGAAGATTTGGATTTTCCGGGAGTGCTGGAATTCGGGTTATGAAGGTGGTTGAACTCTCAAAGTGCCAGAAAAAAAAGATCCTTTTCGTTGTCTCCAGACGGGGTATTTATAGGTGAGAATTTGCTCAGAACCCGATCCGGATCGGAGCCACGTGTCATCCATCCCATTAGCCTCGGGTTCGGATGGATTTCTTTGTTGACAACGCATCAGAGTAGTGGACGTTGGGGGTAGGAACTGGTCACAATCGATCCGAATAACCAGGTGCTTATGCAGGAGAGTGACGTGGAAAATGGGTTCGGATCGGAAGAGCGGGCTCAAGGGGTTCGGATCGGCACCTCCGATCCGACCAGGATTAACTGAGGACCAATTATCTCTTCTTTTTACTCTGCTCCGCTCCGCTCTATCTCTGTAGCAATTGGGTGGCTTTCCGATCCGACTGGAAGTAGATTGCCCTTCGATCCGAATAGCTGTGCCTCTCTATTTCCAATAGCAATAGTTCACCGATCCGAATAGCAGACTTTACCCTATCCGAACCGCTACCCTGCCCGATCCGACCCGCTTCAGTGTTTTTCAAGTTCTTCAATATTTCACATCTTGACTTTGTGTTGCCCAGTTCACAAAGTGGGTTAACAGTAATATAGCCAAATTGAATCAAAATATTGAACCGAATAGAAAATTGTTTGGAAATATTGCAAGCATGTACATATATGTGTAAATAGGTCATAGCAAAAAGGATAAAGAAGAGGAATAAAATTGTATGCCCAACAAATAGGTACATGTTTACTAATTTATTTGGTTTGGATGATTTTATGAGCCGATTGGCGTTTTCTTTTTCTTTTGAGATGAGAGTGCCTGTATGGAAGTCTGGGGATTTACCCGGTGCTCTCCGTACAAAAGAGGTTATGGCAAAATTTTCGAAAATTTAGGGTGTTAGCCAAATTTTTGAAGAATTGGAAAATTTTTAGAAACTGAAAAGTTGAAGAATGAAAGCCAAACTGAGAGTTGAGTTGATTAGTTAAACAACTTTCAGCTCTGTTCCTTTTCGAGGACAAAAAGATTTTAAGTGGGGGAGATTGTAACAACCCGGAAAATCAGAACCAATTTAAAATTTTTATTTTGGCAATTTTAATGAATTTTGATTATTTAAAATGAATTATTTTAAATAATAACGACTAGAAATTTATTCTGAATAGAATTAGAATGTATAAATTTATTTAAATCGAAGTTAGAATATAAATAATTATTTTAATTATAAAAGGAATTGAAAATGGCGCGGTAGTTTGAAAATTCGATTTCAAATTTCAAATGAAGGTACAAGATTCAAAATAAACCGGATTTTAGTGAAACTAAAAATATTTGAATCTGTTCGAAAATATCATTTCAACAAATCTGAAAAATCCAAATTTCATAGAGGGAATAAAAATTTATGTCCAGTTGAAAATTCAGAATAGTCGCTGTAACACCCCGTAAGTTTGTAACACTAAGATTCGCAAATCAAGTAAGAATTAAAAGTTAAAATCAAAATCAAGGGAAATGGGCTGAGCCATTGCGTTTGTCCCGGAAAAATACGCGAAATAGAGTCCGAGTTTTCGAAAATCGGAGTCCGTATGACCAAGATATGGCCCGTCAAAGTTTTCAGAAAATTCCAAGTTCAAAACAGTTTAAAATAGAGTTAAATTCGAATTCAAACGCGCAGGGGGCAGGGCGGGAAAATTCCCGCCCAGGTCAAGTCGACAAGGGTGTCGACTGCACAGTCGACACCCCCCCCACCATGTCGACTTCCCAGTCGACATGGGTGTCGACCTGCCCGCTTTTTCCAGCTTTTCTGCACCTGGTTCGCTCTACTGTATTTGGTCACGTTTTCTGACCAGGTTCGTCCGCCTAACACTATATAAACAGCCCTGGTCTTCTTCTCTATTCACAATTTTTTTCTACCTTTATGCTGCAAAGATTCTTGTTAGACATGGCTTCTCCTCCTCCTCTAAAATATATAAATAAAATAATATATAAAATAAACCAAGACGAGAAAATGCTGCTAAAAGATTTTCAAGAAGAGGTTCAAGTCAAGCTAGGATTCAAAAGGAGGTCCAAACGACTGTTTTTCTACGAATCTTAGCAACGCCATCTTTCTGTTCTAATCTAATCTCTGTAAGTCAGTTATTTTTAGATTTGAACGTTTTGTTTTTATTCGTGACATGAAATTAAAGGGATAAAGGACTATGCCTAATCTTTCTACTTGAATCAGTGCTTGTACCTTTGGACCTAATTAAGAACTATTGTGATTCGATGACCAATAAGACTGTGACGGTGAAACTATGGACTTTGGAACCATATGCCTTGGAACTATGAACATAAGCCTTTGATTTTGGGACATAAAACATTGCCTATGACTATGAATATTTCCTATGACTATGAACGTTGCCTATGACTATGAACATCGCCTAAGACTGTGATTCATTGAACTGTGAGGATTATTGCCTATGACTATGAACATTTCCTATGACTATGAACGTTGCCTATGACTATGAACATTGCCTATGACTGTGATTCATTGAACTGTGAGGATTATTGCCTATGACTATGGATATAAGATTATTATTTATGCCCATGACATTGTAGTTACAAAACCATGTTGTTTAACAAACTGACATTATTTTGGATCTAGGCCTGACTTTCTATTCAGTTTATTCTTGGTTTTCTTTGGTTTTAGACCTTGGTAATTTACCTATTAAGTTAGGTCTACCCATGTTCTTGAACCTCTGTCTCTATTCTGTCTATTCTTGGTTTTAGACCTTGGGAATTTACCTATTTAGTTAGGTCTACCCATGTTCTTGAACCGACGTCGTTATTCAACCCTTTTTATGCCAGTTATTATGTCTATCTTTTGCATAGCATCTTTGGTTCATTCCCTGTTTTCTGCGAATCTAGATTTATCTATAATCTAGATTGAATCACGATTATACGAACGGTGGGAATGCGATTTGGGGCAAAATATGAAATTTACTAAAACATAGTTACAAACTTGGAAATTGGCATACATTGGGAACATGTATTATGGCATGTTCATAGAAATGCAAATGGGATAAATTTGACAGGAATTACAGGATTGTGTAATTTGAATCTAGAATTGACATGTAAATCTAGCATTTACATGAATTGTGAACTAGAGTAATAAGTCTAGTTTGACGTGAATTAGAATGTTAAATCAGAATTGGATTAGCTAATTTGGCTCGATAAGTATATTGGCATAAACTTGAAATTGGCCATAATTGGGAGTAATTGTCAGGATTAGCAAAATCATGGTTAGTGACACTTCATTTGGTATGGTTTACATACCAAAAAGCATAAACATGATATAGAGGGGAAAATGGGCCGTAAGAATAAATGTTGACAATTTACATTAAAAGAGTAATTGGGAAATAAGTAAATTAGGATTAATTTACTTATAGAATTTGTCCTAAATGAGGAAATGTTAATTTAGACAAATTAAAGGTTTGTTAACGACATCTCTTTTAATAATAAACCAGAAAGTTCTAAGGTGACAGAGAGGATAGTGTCTAGGCTTGAGTTTGGAAAATACAAGTTTCCTGCTCTCCCTGGCTATCCCTAACTGATCCGACGGACGGGATGGTTACTTTCAAAACCTGATTTGAAAATTAATCAAAACCCTTTGAACTAGAAAACACGAATAGGCCTAACCCGAGGTTAGACTGAGTTGCGATGTAAACCTGCCCGGAACCAACCGGCACATCCAGTAATCGCAACAATATCTGTCTAATGTAAGTGGTCATGGCTTTAATTTATTTAGTTAAAGCTAGAACAAGAATGCTAGGGTTAAGTTAACTAAACACTTAACCAACTCAACATGATAACAAGACTGATAGGTGGGGTTAGGTTCATACAGTTAAGCTTGAATGGGAGGGTAAGTCCATAGGAACACTTAACCAACTTAAGCACAATTAAGCTAGAACGGAGGGCTAAGTCCACGGGGACACTTAACCAAACTCATGGTAACAAGACGAGATTTGTAGAGGTTAAGTAACTAAGAAAACACTTAGCCAAATTAACATGTTAACTAGTCTAGAAAGTGGGGTTAAGTAAAGTTAATACACTTAGCTAAATTAACATGTTAACTAGACTAGAGGTTGGGGTTAAGTAAGATTTAATACACTTAGCCAATTTGATATGTTAGCTGGGCTGGACCGTAGGGTTAAGTAAACTTGAACACTTAACCATCAGATTGTGATAAAAGAATAGGGGTAAGTCTAAACATGAAGGGATAATACTTAACCATTAATAACATGTTAGACAGACAGGCAAAGTTAAGTTAAAAATGAACACTTAACCAATATAGGGTGAATGGGTAGGGTTAAGTAATAAGAAATACTTAACCAATATAACTTGGTTTGTGGTGGGGTTAAGTCAACATGAATTACCGATAACACTTAACCAGTATAACAGGATGAATGAAGAGGGTTAAGTTGGCTTGAATTGACTAATGACACTTAACCAATCCAAATTGACGGGAAAGGGAACTAAGTAGTAAACCTTAGAAAACAACGATTCTGGAAACTAAGTGGTAAATCTTAGTTAGTAAAACTAAGTAGTAATTCTTAGTATAACACGGGAAGGAGCGAATGTCCATCTGAATAGAGAGAAGGCTCCAACGAATTGGGTTACGAAGCCCGAGGCTTTGAGGGGACGTGAGGGTACTTTGGTATCCCTCTATAAGGCTGCAGATGATCCGCCTGGGCCCACAGAGGTTAAGGTCTGCGTAGAAGAACCAGGGGTATGCCTTGGTTGCAATACATGGCAACCTAAAGACTAGGATGGACCGGCGTGATTCGACGAGCAAACGGTAGCCCTGTGATAGCAACTCGTCGTCTACCATCCATCTTGAGTCAATCGAGATACGTGAAGCGGAAAGGCGGAGAACTCCAAAGACCATATACTTGCTATCTAGTTATGGTTGCGGATGGCCATAGGATAGTGGGGCACCGGGGGCTGGCTTATAGTTATCATTTTACAAGGTGTGCCTTTCATTAGTTGAGGGAGGGGTCAAGTGGGACCATAGCCACTGCAATAAAAACAGACCTTAGCATCTGCATCGGCAGATATCTGAAAGCTCCCGACCGAGTTCTGTATTCCTTGATTTGCCCTATCAAAGGACTCGGACCGCACATTACAGGACATGTGCATCTAGACAAGCGATAACGATTCGCGATACATGCGTGGGGAAGTATAGGAACATATACCACTCTAGGTAGTGTGTCCTAGACTTGGGGGCGTCGTTCGACAGGTAGCGTAATCCCTAGTTGGACTAGGTGGCATAAACCCTGAACTCGAAAAACGTAAAACTCAAGTTAAATCTAGCAAGCACTTGATAGAAAACCCTAGATTTGATCTAGGTAATAAATAATGAATGTATGCCGGAAGGCAATGGAAAATACAGGGATTGGGATCACGTTAATCGTTACTAGTTGGGACACTAGATAGGCGGTGCAGAGATATAGAAACCAGTATAACAAGGAAATAGCGAAGCAGCGAAAGTATTATAGCATATCCAGTTTATCTTAGCATATCTTGTGACTACCTTGTCTAATCTTGTTGACCCTATCGTCATGGTGTAATCTTGTATTCAGTTAATTCATGTCGTTTTGTTTTCCATGTTCACATGCTAGAAGTTACTGAACTTACTCAGGCTTTATGTCTGACTCTGTTTTTCTTTTGTCTTCTTTTCTTCCGTTCCCCCCCCCCCCAAGGTAGTAAAGGAGGGAATAGTTTAGCTCAGGTTAAGTTGGACTGCCACTCTTTCCCAGCTCGAAGATTTGTCGAAGTTTGCCTGAATTCTCTTTGCAGATGCTATGGCTGGCTCTTGCTAAAATCGGGGAATATAAATGTTGTTTTTATGCTTCTTTATTTTATAAGACAGATGATACTCTGATATTGTAAAGAAACCATTGTACAAACCATTTTATCAACAAAGCAAAGTTTTATTTTCCGCTGTTTAATTTCTGTCTGTCTTGTAATTTATCTGCATCTTTTACCCTAAATGCTCCACAGAACTTAGTGCATTCCCTTTGTGAGTGACACTAACGGACGTGGGGTGTTACACGTGGTATCAGAGCTGAAGGTTACCAGATCAGATAAAGGATTTTAAAAATTATTGTCAAAACGGTTTTTAAAGAAGCATTTTCAAAAGAAAAGATTTGTTTAAAAGCATATTCCCCAAAAGCCATACGCACTATCTTCTCTTCCTCTGTTTAAATTCTTGTCTCCTTCTTTCTTGAGTCTCTGGGGCTCCTGGCTTTCTGGGAGGTAACCTCATCGAAGGGCAAAGTAGTGCCCGGCTTCCATCCATAGCCGTAGTTGTTTCATCTACGAGCAGTTTTCTTTCGAAGCTTATAGGGTTTTCCGGACGATGGAGACAGTTTTCGAGAGATTTGTCAACATGACTACACACGGAAGGGGGTGAGGGGTTTGTCTAGGGAGCACAACCCTAGGATGAGGAATTCATGGATGCAGATTTAGCTCACAAAGGAGGAAGGAATTATAAAACCTAAGACAAGAGGAAGTATCTTTACTAGGGTATGATAGGGCATATACTTAAGGACAAGGGCGAGAACGAGGACGAGATTTTCAGAAGGACAAGTACATGCTTTCGCCACCAAGCGTACCTAGGAGAAAGGTAGTCCAGTTGGAAGAGTCTAGTTTTCTGTTCGTACTATTTCCTTAGGTTCTAGCGCTTCTCAGTTGTTCATATCCACTTCCATAGTTGGGTCTCTGCACCATAGTACTTGTATAGTAGAAAGATCCCACTAGAGTCTCAAATCCAATTGGTGGTCCGACCAGTTTATTTTTGGTTAGTAGGATTTGAGAATAGCTATCAAGTTTGCTTATATCATCTCACGTAAATCGTCTAAATTCGGGGGAGATATTCCTTAGGTGCTTGTCTGATATTGGTTTAGGCCTTTGGGGCTTGTACTTGAGGAATGTCAAGTTCGACTAGGATGGTTTGCGTGAAGGATGAATAGTTACAGGTACTCTAAAAAGCACGTAGTAACCTTTCGACCCCTATAGTTATGGCATGGCGGATAAGAGGGAGACCTCTAATCATCTTAGTACATATACTTGGTACCGTGATTTACATCTGTTTATTTTGAATTGGAGGTCAGAAACTTCACAATCGTGAAGTTAAATTAGTTAAGATACAATGGAGTAAAGCTCAAGAAGGCTAGATACTAGCGTCATACCCTTTTTCTTAAGGGTGCATCCTTGATTTCTTTATGTAGGAGCTTTACGCATAATTGTTTCCCTCTTTCCGAAGTATATCACCTAGGTCGTATCTTCGATCTTTAGGTAGAAGCCAATGGATGTAAACATGTGCTTGAAACATGTTATGGTTGGTGGTTGCAAGTATTTGCTAATGGTTGCTCGTGGATGCATATGCATACGTATTAGGCACTAGACCAAGTTCGGACGCTTTCATCTTGCATTTACAGATATGTATTTGTTTGTAAGTTGAACTTGATATGTGATCATATGGATGATGCATATGGATGAATGGCTGTGCACGCATGTAGTATTTACATAACTAGGGATGCTTGCATACATGATTGGACGCATGGCACTGACATAATTCGCGTTAAGGAGGTCAACTGAATCAGTAGACCGCCTGATTTTGCATTAGATAATGACATATACACACACTATGCATATGAACATGTGGGCAATAGAAATCTTTTAAGGACAATGGATGCCTGTGATTGAATGGTTGAGTAGATGGGTGATTGGATGGTAGGACACATTCTTCCTAACTTGGAGATTTCGGGGACGAAATCCTTTTAAGTGGGGGAGAATGTAACACCCTGTAATTTTGTAACACTAAGATTCGCAAATCAAGGAAGAATTAAAAGTTAAAATCAAAATCAAGGGAAATGGGCCGCCCCATTGCGTTCGTCTCGGAAAAATACGCGAAATAGAGTCCGAGTTTTCGAAAATCGGAGTCTGTATGACCAAGATATGGCCCGTCAAAGTTTTCAGAAAATTCCAAGTTCAAAACAGTTTAAAATAGAGTTAAATTCGAATTCAAACGCGCAGGGGGCAGGGCGGGAAAATTCCCGCCCAGGTCAAGTCGACAGGGGTGTCGACTGCACAGTCGGCACCACACCCCCCATGTCGACTGCCCAGTCGACATGGGTGTCGACCTGCCCGCTTTTTCCAGCTTTCTACAGCTGGTTCGCTCTGCTGTATTTGGTCACGTTTTCTGACCAGGTTCGTCTGCCTAACACTATATAAACAGCCCTGGTCTTCTTCTCTATTCACAATTCTTTTCTACCTTTATGCTGCAAAGATTCTTGTTAGACATGGCTTCTCCTCCTCCTCTAAAATATATAAATAAAATAATATATAAAATAAACCAAGACGAGGAAATGCTGCTAAAAGATTTTCAAGAAGAGGTTCAAGTCAAGCTAGGATTCAAAAGGAGGTCCAAACGACTGTTTTTCTACGAATCTTAGCAACGCCATCTTTCTGTTCTAATCTAATCTCTGTAAGTCAGTTATTTTTAGATTTGAACGTTTTGTTTTTATTCGTGACATGAAATTAAAGGGATAAAGGACTATGCCTAATCTTTCTACTTGAATCAGTGCTTGTACCTTTGGACCTAATTAAGAACTATTGTGATTCGATGACCAATAAGACTGTGACGGTGAAACTATGGACTTTGGAACCATATGCCTTGGAACTATGAACATAAGCCTTTGATTTTGGGACATAAAACATTGCCTATGACTATGAATATTTCCTATGACTATGAACGTTGCATATGACTATGAACATCGCCTAAGACTGTGATTCATTGAACTGTGAGGATTATTGCCTATGACTATGAACATTTCCTATGACTATGAACGTTGCCTATGACTATGAACATCGCCTATGACCGTGATTCATTGAACTGTGAGGATTATTGCCTATGACTATGGATATAAGATTATTATTTATGCCCATGACATTGTAGTTACAAAACCATGTTGTTTAACAAACTGACATTATTTTGGATCTAGGCCTGACTTTCTATTCAGTTTATTCTTGGTTATCTTTGGTTTTAGACCTTGGGAATTTACCTATTAAGTTAGGTCTACCCATGTTCTTGAACCTCTGTCTCTATTATGTCTATTCTTGGTTTTAGACCTTGGGAATTCACCTATTTAGTTAGGTCTACCCATGTTCTTGAACCGACGTCGTTATTCAACCCATTTTATGCCAGTTATTATGTCTATCTTTTGCATAGCATCTTTGGTTCATTCCCTGTTTTCTGCGAATCTAGATTTATCTATAATCTAGATTGAATCACGATTATACGAACGGTGGGAATGCGATTTAGGGCAAAATATGAAATTTACTAAAACATAGTTACAAACTTGGAAATTGGCATACATTGGGAACATGTATTATGGCATGTTCATAGAAATGCAAATGGGATAAATTTGACAGGAATTACAGGATTGTGTAATTTGAATCTAGAATTGACATGTAAATCTAGCATTTACATGAATTGTGAACTAGAGTAATAAGTCTAGTTTGACGTGAATTAGAATGTTAAATCAGAATTGGATTAGCTAATTTGGCTCGATAAGTATATTGGCATAAACTTGAAATTGGCCATAATTGGGAGTAATTGTCAGGATTAGCAAAATCATGGTTAGTGACACTTCATTTGGTATGGTTTACATACCAAAAAGCATAAACATGATATAGAGGGGAAAATGGGCCATAAGAATAAATGTTGACAATTTACATTAAAAGAGTAATTGGGAAATAAGTAAATTAGGATTAATTTACTTATAGAATTTTCCTAAATGAGGAAATGTTAATTTAGACAAATTAAAGGTTTGTTAACGACATCTCTTTTAATAATAAACCAGAAAGTTCTAAGGTGACAGAGAGGATAGTGTCTAGGCTTGAGTTTGGAAAATACAAGTTTCCTGCTCTCCCTGGCTATCCCTAACTGATCCGACGGACGGGATGGTTACTTTCAAAACCTGATTTGAAAATTAACCAAAACCCTTTGAACTAGAAAACACGAATAGGCCTAACCCGAGGTTAGACTGAGTTGCGATGTAAACCTGCCCGGAACCAACCGGCACATCCAGTAATCGCAACAATATCTGTCTAATGTGAGTGGTCGTGGCTTTAATTTATTTAGTTAAAGATAGAACAAGAATGCTAGGGTTAAGTTAACTAAGACACTTAACCAACTCAACATGATAACAAGACTGATAGGTGGGGTTAGGTTCATACAGTTAAGCTAGAATGGGAGGGTTAAGTCCATAGGAACACTTAACCAACTTAAGCACAGTTAAGCTAGAACGGAGGGCTAAGTCCACAGGGACACTTAACCAAACTCATGGTAACAAGACGAGATTTGTAGAGGTTAAGTAACTAAGAAAACACTTAGCCAGATTAACATGTTAACTAGTCTAGAAAGTGGGGTTAAGTAAAGTTAATACACTTAGCCAAATTAACATGTTAACTAGACTAGAGGTTGGGGTTAAGTAAGATTTAATACACTTAGCCAATTTGATATGTTAGCTGGGCTGGACCGTAGGGTTAAGTAAACTTGAACACTTAACCATCAGATTGTGATAAAAGAATAGGGGTAAGTCTAAACATGAAGGGATAATACTTAACCATTAATAACATGTTAGACAGACGGGCAAGGTTAAGTTAAAAAGGAACACTTAACCAATATAGGGTGAATGGGTAGGGTTAAGTAATAAGAAATACTTAACCAATATAACTTGGTTTGTGGTGGGGTTAAGTCAACATGAATTACCGATAACACTTAACCAGTATAACAGGATGAATGAAGAGGGTTAAGTTGGCTTGAATTGACTAATGACACTTAGCCAATCCAAATTGACGGGAAAGGGAACTAAGTAGTAAACCTTAGAAAACAACGATTCTGGAAACTAAGTGGTAAATCTTAGTTAGTAAAACTAAGTAGTAATTCTTAGTATAACACGGGAAGGAGCAAATGTCCGTCTGAATAGAGAGAAGGCTCCAACGAATTGGGTTACGAAGCCCAAGGCTTCGAGAGGACGTGAGGGTACTCTTGGTATCCCTCTATGAGGTTGCAGATGATCCGCCTGGGCCCACAGAGGTTAAGGTCTGCGTAGAAGAACCAGGGGTATGCCTTGGTTGCAATACATGGCAACCTAAAGACTAGGATGGACCGGCGTGATTCGGCGAGCAAACGGTAGCCCTGTGATAGCAACTCGTCGTCTACCATCCATCTTGAGTCAATCGAGATACGTGAAGCGGAAAGGCGGAGAACTCCAAAAGACCATATACTTGCTATCTAGTTATGGTTGCGGATGGCCATAGGATAGTGGGGCACCGGGGGCCGGCGTATAGTTCTCATTTTACAAGGTGTGCCTTTCATTAGTTGAGGGAGGGGTCAAGTGGGACCATAGCCACTGCAATAAAAACAGACCTTAGCATCTGCATTGGCAGATATCTGAAAGCTCCCGACCGAGTTCTGTATTCCTTGATTTGCCCTGTCACAGGACTCGGACCGCACATTACAGGACATGTGCATCTAGACAAGCGATAACGATTCCCGATACATGCGTGGGGAAGTATAGTAACATATACCACTCTAGGTAGTGTGTCCTAGACTTGGGGGCGTCGTTCGACAGGTAGCGTAATCCCTAGTTGGACTAGGTGGCATAAACCCTGAACTCGAAAAACGTAAAACTCAAGTTAAATCTAGCAAGCACTTGATAGAAAACCCTAGATTTGATCTAGGTAATAAATAATGAATGTATGCCGGAAGGCAATGGAAAATACAGGGATTGGGATCACGTTAATCATAACTAGTTGGGACACTAGATAGGCGGTGCAGAGATATAGAAACCAGTATAACAAGGAAATAGCGAAGCAGCGAAAGTATTAGAGCGTATCCAGTTTATCTTAGCATATCTTGTGACTACCTTGTCTAATCTTGTTGACCCTATCGTCATGGTGTAATCTTGTATTCAGTTAATTCATGTCGTTTTGTTTTCCATGTTCACATGCTAGAAGTTACTGAACTTACTCAGGCTTTATGTCTGACTCTGTTTTTCTTTCGTCTTCTTTTCTTCCGTCCCCCCCCCCCCCCCCAGGTAGTAAAGGAGGGAATAGTTTAGCTCAGGTTAAGTTGGACTGCCACTCTTTCCCAGCTCGAAGATTTGTCGAAGTTTGCCTGGATTCTCTTTGTAGATGTTATGGCTGGCTCTTGCTAAAATCGGGGAATATAAATGTTGTTTTTATGCTTCTTTATTTTATAAGACAGATGATACTCTGATATTGTAAAGAAACCATTGTACAAACCATTTTATCAACAAAGCAAAGTTTTATTTTCCACTGTTTAATTTCTGTCTGTCTTGTAATTTATCTGCATCTTTTACCCTAAATGCTCCACAGAACTTAGTGCATTCCCTTTGTGAGTGACACTAACGGACGTGGGGTGTTATAGTCGCTATGGAAATATGGCCCTTAAAATAGCCATTTTGCAAACGACCTCCATTTTCGACGAAACCACATTTGTTGGATCTTTGATGTCAAGTTATTGCTAGATTCCAATTTTCATAATTTTTCGAATCATATGTGAGCATGGTGAATTTAAACGCGTTTGACCAATTTCAGTTGAATTTAATTGACCAGAAAATGGCCATTTTTCAAACGGTCTTCAAATTTGATGAAATTTGTTTTGTTAGGACCCTATCATCAATACAAAGCTAGAAATATATTTTTTGGAAATTTTTGGTCCGTGTTTGGCCTCGGTAAATTGAAATGTACGTTTGAATTGAATATATAGAGATTTTGTATTTTAATTTAAACGGAAACTGACCAAAGCATTAGAATTGGCTTATGAAACATATCCCATTGTGTTTGGAATGGGGGTAATTAGCTAGAGGCGACAGTCGTTGGGTCTCGTTTGGAGTTCGAATAAAAATTCACCTTTTTGGAGAAATTTAAATTATTAAATATATAAATCACATATAAATCCCTCCCCCTTTTCTCCCTTTGTACCGGTCAACAGAGAGAGAAAATAGAATAAAACCGATTGAACCCTAAATATCGTCGCCCCAAATCAGCACCCACTGCCCCACTCCACGTCGCGTCCCCCCCAACGGACCAGCGCCATTCCCCTCAGCCTCCGTCGCCCCTCCCCGATTCCCTCTCTCTTCATTCTAAACCCCAAAACCGCGCAAACAATTACCAATGAGCCCTCCACATACCCACCGCGCCACCCCTTGCCGCACTACCACCTACCACGACACCTCCGACCACCAGCAAGCCCCTGCGCGCCTCCCCACCACCCAAAGCCAACGTGAAATCCCCGCTCCTCTTTCAAATTGTACTATAAGTGAGCTTTTATTCTTTTTATTTTATTTTATCTAGTTTATCAATTTTATTTTCAGTTTTAAAATTAATAGGATACTTATAAAAACGTTATCTTTGTCTAGGAAAGGTTATGGGTTTTGTATAAGAAGAGTTAAGATTTTTATTTACAAAAAGATATGATTTTGATTAACATAAAGTTATGATTTCTAACATGAAAAAGATTTCATTTTTTAATTAGAAAAAGATTTCATTTTTAATTAGAAAAAGATTTCATTTTTAATTATAGAAAGATGAGATTTTTAGTTAGAAAAAGAAATGATTTTTAGTAGTAAAGATATGATCTTTCATTAGAGAAAGATTATATTTTTCATAAGAGAAAAAAATGATTTTTGTTGGTAGAAAAATATTATTTTTATTGTTTGAATAGCGATTAAAAATGTGATTTTTATTTGTATGAATAGCGGGATAAAAGTTATGATGTTTACATATGAATAGCGATGAAAAGGTAAGATTTTAAAAAAAGGAAAAGATATGATTTTTCATAATGTAAAAATATAATTTTTATATATGTAGCGAAGTAAAAAATACGATTTTTGTTGTTTGAATGGTTAAATCAAAATATGGTTTTTATTTTGAAGAGAGCATTATAAAAATATAATTTTTATACGAGTAGCGGTATAAAAAATAGCGATTTTTAAATATATAAAAATCATATTAAAAATGTGATTTTTTAATATGAACAACGTAGAGAAGACTGCGTTGGAATGTCAGGAAAATCCCGACTGTTCTGAAATTTAGAAATAAAACCGACGGAGTGGAAACCAAAGGTGAGAACTCCTCATTGAAATTTTCTTAATATAGTTATTTATTATGTAACTGCATATATGAACTGTTCCCTGTCGTCCACAGACCGTGGACGACTTGTTTGGTTGTTTGTGTTGATTGATGTATTTGTTTGACTATTGGTTTGGGGTGTGTGACAAATTGATATAATTTGGTTTGTGTATGACGTGCCCCATTATTAGGCAAGGGATCAGGCTAGACCTTATCCCATTTCTAGTATCGCGCCATTATGTCGCCAATATTTTTTAAAATATATTAGAACAACAAAAATATCTTTTTTTTTACTGTATAAATGAATTGAATAGAATATTCATGTGTTGAATAAATATTTTATCGTTAAAATATAATTTTTAACGTTTATAGGAATAAAATAAATATTTATTTACAAATCAGACGATTTATTTATGTACACTTATTTGGCTGATACGGATTGAGACGATAAATTTTACACATCGCCCAACTACACAAATAAATTCTGTGTTTGTGGATTGAAACCCCACATGGGTGTTGGGATGATATTTGACATACACTAATCCCAACTATTTAGTTGTATGTCAATCGATAGGTTGACAGACTGTTGTATACATATGTTGTATGAAATCCATATAAATCACATTATATGGTAATCGACTATGTCTGATTCCAGTTCAGAAAGAATGAATATTTTAAAATAATGAATATTTTAAAATAATGAATATTTTAAAATAATATTCAAAAAAAATCAAAATATGATTTTGATGTCCAATTTGGGATGGACACGAATATATTTAAATATATAAAGTTGTGTTGATTAATTTAACGCCATTTTGACATGAACGATATTTATATCGATTTTATTCATTTTTATAATGAATATGGAAAAGGAATTGATTTCAAAATCTAATGTTTTGAAAATATTATCATTTATATATATTAACGATATGGAATATTCAATTTTGATTTGAAATTGAATATGAAGTTGAAATCGTTTTGAAAACGAATTTAAAACGATTTATAAAACACGTTTTAAATGAAAATAGACGAAATATATATTATATGTATAACATAATGGCCTGAACAGAATGCGCCGCACTGCGGTAGTTCACGAATTTCGACCACTGACTTCGAATGAACATTACGGGAGATCCGACCGTCGAATTCTCCTAAAACCGGGAACTGTTAAGTTCGCATCGAAAAGAGCTTTCTAACGAATAATATAGATTTGAAATCTAACAGTTGGATTTGGAATTATGTCCAAATAAAATTTGGAAAAGGTCACTGTAAGTGCAGTTTGACGGCCATTTATGAAAATCAACTGTACGGGCCTTGATAAAATTATTAAAAATATCAATAATGAGTGTAAAATCATAAGAAATGAATTGGAAAGAATTGGGATGAAAAATTCCATATTTGAAAAGATAAAAATATGTTTTTTACGAAATGACCTAGTTATGAACTAGAATTATAATCCAATATTTTTAAATAATTAAATTGGATATGAAATGGTTTTAAAAATAACCAGAATTTCCAATATATAAATTGGAATGGATTTGAATCGAAATTATCTTCGGAATATTTCGATATTGGCTTCCGTGATTATACGGACATTGTGGAGGAATTTGGAAGATATATATATATATATCATTATTCCAATACGATATTTGTTGATTTCAGAATTTGATATTGAATATAAGCCAATATATTTTCTATTCAGAGCCTTGTATTTAATACCAAATGGGGTTTGGGTTTTGTAACGACCCGGAAAATCTGAACCGATTTAAAATTTTTAAATTGGCTATTTTAGTGGATTTTAAATATTTAAAATAAATATTTTAAATAATAACGATGAAAACTGAGTTTGAATCGACAATGGAAAAGAAATATAATTACTTTGAATTGTAAACAAGGCCTGAAATGGCGTGGTAGTTTTAAAATTTGAATTCAAACTTTGACTGACTATACCGGGTGCAAAACAAAACGAATTTGAGTGAAATAAAAAATATTTAAATCTGTTAGTGAATACCTTTCTAACGAATCTTAAAAATCGAAGTTTCATAGCGGAAAGCAAAAGTTATGGTCAAATGAATTTTCTGAAAGGTCGCTATGGAGTTTATATAGCCCGTGAAAATGGCCATTTTCCAAACGACCTCGGAATTCGATGAAACCACTTTTGTTGTATCCGGGATGTGAAGTTATTGCTAGTTTTCAAATTTCATAATTTTTGAAGTTAGTATGTGAGCGTGGCAAAGGAAAACGTGTTTTGGTCAATTATAGTAAAATTGCATCGACCAGAAATGGGCCATTTTTCAAATGGTTTCAGAATTTGACGAAACTAGTTTTGTTGGGACCGTATCGTCAAAACATAGCTAGATTTATTTTTCAGTAATTTTTCGAATCAGTTTGTGGCCTTGGCAAATTGAAATGTACGTTCAAATCGAATATTGAATGTTTTATATTTTAATTTGAAGGAAAATTGATTGAAACAGTCAGATGGGCCTACGAAACATATCCCATTGTGTTCAAAATGGGGGTAAAACGCTAGGGGCGACAGTCGTTGGGTTTGAATTGGAATTCGTTTATGAAAACCCCAATTTTCAGATTAATATAAATATCGGCGAATAGGAAAATTTCATTCATTAATTAAAATAAAAAAACCCCAGAAAACCCCCGTTGACCCAGATCATGCGACGGAAACCGTTCGTTGGCTTCCCCCTCCGATTCCTTCCTCCACGGTCAAAATTAGACCTCACCACTGTTGAACTTTTTGAAGAACTCTTCGAGGGCTTCAAATCAGTACCAGGTACACCAGCCACCGTCGCCTGTATGAGGAGAACCACCTTGTCGAAGTCGACGACTTCCTTCCACCGCCGAGGCTTCCTCAGGCCACCGAGCTAGCCCACTCCCCCACACGCGTGAAGCTCTCTCCTAGCCCTTCGATGCTGCGAAGGCCGATCGTCCTCTAGCTTCACGGATTGGGAGAAAATTGCAACCCTAGTTTCGAACGATTTGCTGAGGTAATCGGCTTTGATTATTTAATCTGTTTTAACACCTTTAAACCGTTGTAAACTTTGAAAAATCATATCTTTTTCATGTGCTGACGAAATTCAGTGAAACAAGAGACAGTGGACTCGTGTGGACTTCTTCTACCTTCTAGAAGAGACCGCATATTTTTCTGAGCCTTCAGCTATTTTTGGTGGAATGGAACCCAATGCGAGATTTCTAATTTATAAACGATATGGAAAACGACGATGTATAAATTATATAGTCGATGTATGAGTTATATAAGCGTTGTACACCTCTTGTATAAGCGTTGTATAAGTTGTACGTTCGATGTATAAGTCATATATGTGTTGAAAAAAATTATATATGTGTTGAAATAGAAGTGAAATGCTATATATAAATATATACATATATATATATATATATATACGCCCCTCGTCCACAAAACATGGATGATATTTATTGGTTGTGATTGGTGTGAAAATTGATTGATAGCGAATGGTTGATTGAAATTGTTTGTGGTTGAAATTGATTGATTGTGGTTGAAAAATACCCGTTTGTGGTTGAGAAATATTTGGTTGAAACCACATAGGATTAGTTTGTGGAAATGAAAAAAAAATATACATGCCACCTGTGTACGAACTAGTTGCATGATTCCCCATTGTCAAAAGCTGCGAGGCTTTAAGGTAGAGCGAGGAGCCGTACTAGGGACGGTCCCGGTTTTAACTATATGCTGCCAAAATTTTGAATAATATTCATGTGTTAGAATTATTTTCATTTGTTGGAACTATATTTATTCGTTGTATAGAAAACCTTCATGTGTTGAATTGAAATTCATTCGTTGAATAGAATTCATGTGTTGAATGGTATTCGTGTTTTTAAATATAAAAATCACCTTTTTATCTATATATACAAACTATAAAAAACCTTCATGTGTTGAATTGAAATTCATTCGTTGAATAGAAATTCATGTGTTGAATGGTATTCGTGTTTTAAATATAGAAATCACCTTTTTATCTATATATACAAACTATAGAAAACCTTCATGTGTTGAATAGAAATTCATTCGTTGAATTGAAATTCATGTGTTGAATGGTATTCCTATTTTGAAATAAATTGTTTTATAATAAAAATCCTATTTTTATCACATATATTAACTATATAAAATAATCTTGTTTTGAAATAAATTATTTTATAATAAAAATCCTATTTTCATCACCTATATTGACTATATAAAATAGTCGAGTTTTGAAATAAATTGTTTTACATTAAAAATCACACTTTTATTATATACATGAATTGTTAAAAATAGTGAAGTGTTGAAATAGAAGACAGTTAGATAAAAATATCATTTTTACCAAATGTATGAAAATCATATAGTTTTGAAATCGAAGAATCGATATATATATAAATAGAATGGAAATATATCGAATAACGAAGTTGTAGTTCATATTTTGAAACCGTGATTTCAAATGATTAGTGCGGAAGATCCGACCATCGGATTTTCCCGAAACCGCAACCGTTGGGTTCGCTTTGGAAATATCTTTCCAACGACACCAACTTTGTAAAAATCCAACGGTTGGATTGTCTGGAATGTTTAATTCAAATCTGAAGAAAAACAGCGCCAGAATCGATTATATTTATATATATATATAAAGATAATTATATTAAATCGAATAACGACGCTGTAGTTCGTATTTTGAAATCGAAACTTCAAATGATTATACTGGGAGATCCGACCGTCGGATTTTCCCGAAACTGGAACCGTTGGATTCGTTTTGAAAAGATCTTTTTAATGATGTAAATTTTGTGAAGATCCAACGGTTAGATTTTCAAATATGTGTAAATCAAATCTGAAGAAAAACAGCGCCATGGTCGCGTTATGGCCCGAAGCGTCGTTTTGAATAAATTGGCTATTTTAAAATAAATAAAAATAGCGATAAATCGTTATAAAATATTATGAACGATATGGATGTGAAATTTAGAAACTAACTGAAGGTTGGCTAAGTCGAATGGTTTCTTAGGTATTGATCTGATGTTGGTTTCGGCCTTCGGGGTTAATATTTGGGAAATCGTTATCTTACTGATTGACGGTTAGTGACTAATGAATTGAAATGATGCGTATGTAGTGTTTGTGTAGCACGTGTTTATTATATATGCGAGTTGCTCAGAAAGACCGGGTTTATCCCATTCTGAATAACTGAATCGACGATAAGAAATCGAAGATGAAGACGGTGGTCGAAGACCGGAGATCTTCACCTCGTTTGGATGGTAACCGAAGTCCTGATTGGGAGGCATCCTGAAATATGGATAATGAGTGGTGATCGTCTAGACGTACGTGGTGATCGATGGGTTTGCGAGGTATATAGTGCCTCCGGTTTCGTTCCGACCCAGAACGGACTTGTAAATGGATTGTGTGTCTGACATTGGAATTTATTCTATGTGATTGATAGCCATTAGTTGCATGGTGTGAATTGCCTGTGTGACATGCTAAGATGCAGTGATCAGGGCTTCTGTTGAAAAGCAAAGTCTTGTGATTGATGATCAAAGCACCGCCTGTGTGGCGTAGCTTTGTGTATAACGTGAATTCGCGAGCCTCACACCCCGGTATGAACCAGAAACGGGAGAAGGACCTCAGGGAGGGCATGCGTTTCTTCCGAGCTAGGAGTTGTGTCAGTGTTTTTACACGGCCTGACATTTTACTTATGTGGATGATGGATAGCGAGGCGCCTCAGATATATCGGTCGATCCGGGACCGATGGAGCCATTCGTTGGCTCATTTACGCCCCATAGGGCGGGGAAACGTATTGTTCAGGCATAATAATCCACATCGTGGACCGTCCCTGACGATCCAAGGGGCAGTTGCGGTTGTTCCTAAGGCTCGGGCTAGGTAGTCTCGAATTCGGTAAGGACTATCTTTTGCCTTGGTTCATGACGGAAATCCAATTTCCAAGTACGACATCGTGCGGTTTTGATTGTATATATATATGGCGACATGATATATGGTACCTATGCCGTCTATGATTGACAGTTATGATTGAAATTGTTTTCGAAACCTATAAACACTAGTAATAATATCAAATGCTTTTATTTTATTCGTATCAAGCATATTTTGGCCATTATAAGGTAAAACTCTATCCTCCGGTTTGCGTTGCATTGTGTGATGGGAACTGAGTCTTATAATGGCTTCATTTTGATAAAAAGCATTGCAATGTTTAATAGAATTGTTTGTTTTTAAAGCACTGGCAATCCAATGGAGTAAACCCGTTCCACGAAAGTGGCATGGTCCTGTGATTAGCCATATTATAAATGTGTTGAGTAGATTTCTCATACCAGTCCCATGACTGACTCGTAGTTTGTTTTGTTTTCAAACTCGGGTGCCCCTTTTTCTACACGGGCAGCCTTGTATTCAGGTTGTAGCTGGCTCTTTCCGGATAGATGGAGCTGAAGATGGATTCTATTATTTATCTCTTTTTATGTTGTTCAGCTCCTATTGTACATTATGTTTGTTTTCCGCTGTAGACATTTATGTATAGCTGAACTATATTTGTACTAAGTATGATCCTGTACACTGTGTAACTCTGATGATTACGTTTATCTAGTATATTCTATTGTGCATTATCTGGTGTATTTATTTATTTCTGTTCTGCTATTATCTGTTTCTGTGTTATATTCCAAGGATTACCCTTGCCACTGTCAGTACGAGGTTTGGGGTCGTCTCAGGTTTATCGTGAACGGTGTTTTAAATAACACTTGTTCTTTAACCCGATTAACAATTAAATGAGATTTTGTGTTTGTCGTGAATGGTGTCTTTAATAATACTATTCTTAAACCCAATGGAGTTAAGAAAACTAGAAACTAACTGGAGATTAGCTAAGTTGAATGGTTTCCTGGGTATTGATCTGATGTTGGTTTCGGCCTTCGGGATTAATACTTAGGTAATTGTTTTGTTACTAATTTACAGTTAGAGACTGATGGGATGAGGTCTTCAGTAACACTGTTCTGAAACCCCATGTAAAAATAATAAATCTTTTAAATAAAGAGGTAGAGAAGAATTACCAATTAATTAACATTTAATTGGATTTGAAATGTAATGCAAATTGGGTTTATTGTGAACTGTGTTTTTAACGACATTCATTCTTGTGACGGCCCGCCCCGCACCAGCCGACATTTACAATGAAAGTGCGTTGTGCCAATGCCCAACCAGCACGTGACGGTTGTCAAAGAAAGGAAAGAAGGGAATTTGAACTAGAAAGGAACCTGCAGAATGTCTCACAGCGCATGGAATAAAATATAATAATAATATACTTGACATAAAACAGGTGAGACAGTGCATAGGCTGAAAACTAAACCATGATAGCAGCGGAAAATTCAAAATACAGCTTATGTTCCACATCATCATTATTACAACTTTTCAAACTGTCTCTAAAGCAAAGTAAGAAAGGTACACTACTAATGCCCAAAGTAGTGACCAGCAGCGACACTGGGAGAATATCTATATATATCATACGTGGGAGCCTCTTGCTTGTCTCCGGTACAACTACTCGTGCATGCTACCTAACCTGTCTCTAGTCCGCCCGTTTAAGAGCACCCAGAGTAATAAGAAGAGACTTAAGACTATGGGTCAAACTAAAGTCTGGTATTAGCGATAAGCAGCAAAAACAGAACAATAACAGGTATTCTAAACCATACCTGAACCTGGACCTACAACCAAAGAGTTAGCACAAAAATATATACAATACTCTAAGGTGATGCTAACATATAGTGTAAAGATACGGGGTGGGATTGTGCATGTCATAGTGATGTCAAACAATCAAGCATAGCAACCATCCTCACATCTCTCACTCAGTGTGCAAAGCATACGATATCCACTGCTTTGATCACCCAAATCCTTGCTATGATCACTCTGCTCCATGGAGCCATGGCGACTCCACTACACTGATCCATAGCCATTAGTCCTTGCTATGTGCACTCTGCCTCATGAAGTCATGACAACTCCACTGCACTAGCTCATAGCCATGCTACGATCACTCTGCCCCATGAAGTCATGACAACTTCACTGCACTGATCCATAACCAATATCCATCTTTCTGTGGTGAGTCAAAGCTATAGACGTCGATAACCCCTTTGCACATGTCCCGCAACAAAGTCCAACTCATGAAGTTCACTCATTGGTTCCCATCTGGATCATGAGTTACAACTTCCCATTCAGTCTACCTTTGCATCTCGGGTTTGGTCTTCTCCGGATTGGTCTTCATTTGGCTCATAAATGATACCTCACGTCCAAGCTCCTTGGTTCGGTTCACAGTCACCATTCTGGTTCGTAACGGATTGCTCGGGTCGGGTCGGCTTCCCCATCCAGTTCAGTTCGTGGGTTCCAGTCCACTGCGGTTTGGTTCGTGGGTGGTTCCCGCTCCGGGTCGGGTCGTGATGATGCTCCGGTTCGGGGTCAAACTCCCTTGGTCTGTGTAGGCGGGTCGAATCGGAGAATAATGCTTCCATCGGGTCGGGTTATGCAACCATTAACGAGAGGGTAGGATCTGAGAACTTTAGATGCAACCGGTCGGGTCGTGGGATGCTCCACGAGCGGGTCGGTTCCTCCCCACCGATCCGATCTGGTTCGGGTCACAATCCTGCACTTTTCCTGCAACTTTTCTAGCGGTTGTTTATGCCATATGACGGTGTTTTTGACTATTCTAACTGTTCTAAGAGATCATAAATCACACCAATCTGTCATAGCAACATTGAACGTCAACCATAAACACAAAAATGCTAAATAGTCATGTCAAAATGGATAAAACATACCCAAAACCCATATTTTCCCCTTAAGCATGATTAAGTAAATCTAATGATAGGATTAGCAAAACTTAACCAAATTAACCCAAACTTCTAACAGAGGCTTAAAATAATATTTAAGAATTTCTAAACATTTTTCCAGATTTTTAACATGCAAAATTTCGTTAATTAACACTAATCAGCCTAATCAAACGTAATTAGTGAGAAACTATGCAAATCACTCACCTTAACCACGAATAAACTTTCAAAACTGAAACTCCACTGATTTGGGGTGATTTCCAGTGTCTAACAGCAGGTCTAACTCTGAAATGGTGCTATTTCTCCTTGATTAGATGTTGCTAAGTTTAATCCTAGATTAGAGAGCGATTAGGAGCGATTTGGGATGAAATTAGAAGGTGGAAGCCATGTCTAGGGTTAGAAAAATGTTTTAGGCGGCTGAAAAATGAAATAAAAACCGTTTTTCTATTGTTTTCAGCCTCCCCATAACCCTAATCCCGAATTGGGTTATGGGCCCTCTTGCTACTCACCCTAATTAGCCCCGGTTAAGCTGTTTTTCACCTTCTAAACCTTGTTTCAGCCATATCTCCCAAACGATGAGTCCATTTGCTAATGTGACCACTCTACGGAAAGATAAACCATCATCTGGATCTAATGGAAGTGGTTTCAGGTTAAAACTCCTTACCAGTCAAAAGCTATAGCCAAAACAAAATCAGCTAGGGGCAAAACGGTCATTTAAAAATGAGCAAAAATCATGAACATGGGAAATGACCCCAATAATCATCTCCCAAAGTTACATGGCTATACGACTTCGCATGAGAAAGAAGTAAATATTCTACGATCCCCTGATGCATAGAATGCGGGTCGTTACATTCTCTCTCCCCCCCTTTAAGAAATTTTGCCCTCGAAATTCCTCAACTAAGAAATAAGTAAAGGATCCGGCATGCCTACCAACCATTCACAACAATCAAACATACAAAACAACAAACAAGTCTATCCTAGCATGCGGAAAACTAAATTGCAATTAAAATCTTACCAGGAAAAGATTTTTGGATACGTCTTTCTAATGCTCTCCTTTGTCTCCCAAGTATAGTCATTCTCATTCTCGCCCCACAAAACTTTGACTAGATCCACCGCTTTCCTTCGCAGTTGCTTCGTATCGTGCTCGACAATACGAATCGGCTTGAGGTTCCCAACCGCCTCAGGTTCTACTTCGATATCATCTAACTGATCAGGTGAAATAGTCATATCGAGGTCGTGCATGAATTTCCTTAACTGGGAAACATGAAATACGTTATGAACTCCTGCCATCTTTTCTAGTAATTCAACTTTATATGAAAAATTCCCAACTTGCTCGAGAACTGCGAATGGACCAACAAATCTTGGTGTTAACTTGCCTCTCCTACCAAATCGTATCACGCTCTTTAATGGAGGAATCTTGACCAATACCAAGTCGCCAATGGATAATTCTAAATCTCTTCTCCTCATATCAGCAAAACTCTTCTGCCTATCTTGGGCAACCTTCATTCGTTTTCGGAAAACTTTTATCTTATCCGAGGTTTCTCTTATCACATATGGCCCAAGCACAAATTTCTCACCGGTTTCTAACCAACATGACGGTGAGTTTCATGGTCTTCCGTATAAAGCTTCATATGGAGCCATACCAATACTGGACTGAAAATTATTATTATATGCAAACTCTACTAGGTGCAAATGGTCATCCCATGATCCACCAAAGTTCAATATGCAAGCTCTCAAGAGATCTTTATACGATTCACCCTCTCTGTTTGACCATCGGTCTGAGGATGATGCTCGGTACTGAGATGTAATTTTGATCCTAACGCCTCTTGTAAGCTCTTCCAAAATCCACTAGTGAACAACGGTTCTCGGTCACTCACAATGCCTTTGGGTATTCCATGAAATCTCACTACCCACTTCATATATATTTCCGCTAACTTAGTTGCCGTTCTATTCGACTTGACGGGTATAAACCTTGCACTCTTAGTCAATCAGTCTACAATCACCCAAATGCTATCATGGCTCGATCTGGTTCTTGGTAACCCATCAATGAAATCCATTGAGACTTATTCCCATTTCCATTTTGGAATTTCTAATGGTTGCAACAAACCACTAGCCTTATTTTACTCAGCTTTAACTAGCTGGCAATTCATGCATTTGAATATAAACTTCCCAACCTCTCTTTTTATCCCTTCCCAGTAGTAGGCATGCTTCTTGTCTCGATACATTTTGTTACCACCGGGATGTATAGTCAGTTTTGAGTGATGACATTCTCTAAGCACTTCGTCTCTCAATCCATTGACATTGGGCACAATTAGTCTTCCATTCTTTCTAAGCCATCCATCTCGATCAAGCCCATACTCGCTCATCTCCTCATCAATACCCATCTCTAACTTAGATATGATTTTCAATAAGTTAGGATCGTCCCTCTAGTTGGAACCAATCCGCTCAATCAAAGTGGGTCTAATCGTCAAACTTGCTAATACTTCTGGATCCAATTCGCACTTTGGTCTGAAATCAAACCTAGCAATGTACTCCAATTGCTTCCACTCAAGAAACATAGTCCCTAAACTGGCATGTCTTCTACTCAATGCATCAGCTACTGCATTGCCCTTTCCTGGTGTATATGCGATATCGAAATCGTAGGAACCCAAGAATTCTAACCATCTTTGCTGTTGGAGATTTAGATCCTTCTGAGAGAAAAGATACTTTAACGATTTATGATCGGTGAACAACTCGAATCTTTCTCCCAAGAGATAATATCTCCACATCTTCAATGCGAACACGATCGCTGCCAATTCCAAATCATGGGTATGATATCTTTTCTCATGCGGTTTTAGTTGCTGACTAGCATAAGCTACAAACCTACCTCCTTATATCAATACAACACCCAATCGGATACCACATACATCTGTATATACTGTCATCTCTTCATTCCCTTTACGAATGACTAACACTGGTGCACATGTCAACTTTACCTTTATACTCTTAAATGCATTCTAGCACTTTTCGTCCCAAACAAAAACTTGTTTTTTCTTGGTCAACTGAGTCAACGGTTCTACTATCTTGGAGAAGTCTTGGATAAACTTACGATAATATCCAGCCAATCCCAAGAAACTTCTTACGTCTATTGCATTCTTGGGCATAGACCAATCTTGTGTCGTACCCACTTTCACAAGGTCCACGACAATACCACTCTCTGAAACAACATGGCCCAAGAATCTCACTTCCCTCTTCCAGAAGTGACACTTAGAAAACTTTTCTTTCAATTGGTGTTTTCTCAACACCTCCGTCACTATCCTCAGATGTTCCTTGTGTTCTTCCTCTGTCCTTGAATAAACCAAGATATCATCTACGAACACAAGAACAAACTTATTCAATTGATCTCGGAATACTCTATTCATAAGATCCACAAAATATGCTGGTGCATTGGTCAACCCGAATGGCATGACCAGCCACTCATAGAATCCAGACGGCATCCGAAAGGCCGTTTTAGCTATACTCTCAAATTCCACCCTATGCTGATGAAAACCTGTCGCGAGATCCAATTGGGAAAACACTCTCGCGCCACTCAACTGATCAAACAGATCATCTATCCGCGGTAGAGGATGCTTATTCTTCCTTGTCACCTTATTCAACTCGCAGTAGTCCACACACAATTGAAGGGAACCATCTGCCTTGGTAGCAAACACAACTGGTGCTCCCCACTCAGAGACACTTCTTCGGATAAATCCCTACTTCAAAAGATCGCTTACTTGCACTCCGAGCTCTCTCAACTCCCTTGGTGCCATACGACGAAGTTGCATCACTATAGGTCTGGCATCTTTCACTAAATCAATATGGAACTCAATCTCTCGGTGTGGTGGAAGTCCGGTCACTTCCTCGAAGTCGTTCGGATATTGGCCAGCCACTGGCACATCTGACAACTCATCATGCGGGATGTCGAGGGAATTTAGAAAACTAGCCATTACCCCCATCACTAGATAGACCACCAAACACTACCCTCCACCCATCATCTGCTATAACTGTCACAAAAAGCCCTTACAGTCTACCACCACTCCGTATCTTTGGAGCCAATCGACTCCCTAAATAATGCCAAACCCAGTAAAGCCCAAAACAAATCAATCACAAACAAACATGCATCCATGATTCGATAAGACCACATTACGACAAATCATGCTAAGGCCAACTGAACCGCCAATCGGGTTCGTCACTGCTAAAAGTCTATCGACTATCTCGGGTTCCAATCCTAACCTGTCTACCAGGTCACTAGATATGAAGGAACGGGAAGCCCCGGTATCAAACAATACTCGAACAGGAACATCATAAACAGAAAGCATACCTTGAACGACGACATTATTCCCTTTCTCCGCCGCAGTTGGGGCATTTGACAAAGAGAGAACAACATTATGAGCATATGCTTTCACAAAATGCTTCTCTTTAGGGGGTTGCGGACATTTATCCTTGTGATGTCCCACTTGGCCATAGTTGAAGCACTTCATGTCCACTAGCTTTGCTCGACATTCTTTAGCATAATGGACCTTCTTACCACAGCTAAAGCACTCAACATCTTTCTTATTCTTTTTCTTCTGGCCATCCTTGGTCTGATTCTGCTTTCACTTATTCTGAGAACCATTCTTGCCTCCACGGCCTGCTTGCGACTTTGGCTCCTCTGCAGAAGCAACCCCAGTCTTCGACCTAGGGTATAGACTCTCTGATCTCAAAGCTTTTCCCACAATCGATTCAAACGTCTCATCGATATGGTTTATATCATTCCCCCAAGTACTGATCTAAGCCTGTAATAAACTTCTCATTCTTCTTCTCGAGAGTGTCAATAAGGGATAATCCATACTTCGATAAAGTATCTAACTCAGCAATATACTCCGAGACTGCCCTACCATTCTGCTCAAGCTCCAAGAACTTCCTAAACAATTCTGATTTCTGAGTAGCTGGGATAAACTTTTCACTGAATCGGGCCTTAAATTGGTCCTATGTAACTTGATCCTCTAGAGTAGTTGCCTTAATAGCATTCCACCAATTCATCGCCCGTCTTTGTAGCTGAGGGATGCTAGCTTTCTCTTTGTCGCATCCTCGAAACCCAAGTCTTCGAAAATACGCTCACAGCTATCCAACCAATCCTGAACTTCTGTAGCTGATTCCGTTCCGTGGAACGACTTTCCACCAAGACTAGTGTAATCCTTGTATAGCTTTACGAAATCGGCTCTAGGCGCCTGCACCGCTGCACCACCACTATTTGTCGCATTGGGAATTGCTCCTTGCACATTTCTAAGCATCTCTCTCATGAAGTTAGTGAACATCATCCTCATATCTGGAGCATTCCCATTATTAGCTCCTCTACCAGTACCCCTCGTGTATCGGCTCATTGTTCAATCTGTAAGGAGAAAACGATTAACCATCTCTTCAGTGGTGCCAGTGCAATGCAACTTCATCCTTAAATATACTAATAGTATATAAATAGCTTTTGAAAACCAAAATATCACAAATACGTGCTCTCATATACGTATACTATATCTCCCTAGGTTAATTACGCAACCTAGAGCTCTGATACCAAATGTGATGACCTGTCCCGCACCAGCCGACATTTCCAATGAAAGTGCATTGTGCCAATGGCCAACCAGCACATGACGGTCGTCTAAGAAAGGAAAGAAGGGAATTTGAACTAGCAAGGCAACTGTAGAATGTCTCACAGCGCATGGAATAAAATACAATAATAACATACTTGACATAAAACAGGCGAGATAGTGCATAAGCTGAAAACTAAACCATGATAGCAGCGGAAAATTCAAAATACAGCTTATGTTCCACATCATCATTATTACAAATTTTCAAACTATCTCTAAAGAAAAGTAAGAAAGGTACACTACTAATGCCCAAAGTAGTGACCAGCAGCGACACAGGGAGAATATCTATATATATCATACGTGGGAGGCTCCTGCTCGTCTCCGGTACAACTACTTGTGCATACCACCTAACCTGTCTCTAGTCTGCCCATTTAAGAGCACCTAGAGTAATAAGAAGAGACATAAAAATCTGGGTCAGACAAAAGTATGGTATGAGCGATAAGCAGAAAAACAGAACAATAATAGGTATACTAAACCATACCTGAACCTGGACATGCAACCAAAGAGTTAGCACAAAAAGATGTACAATACTCTAAGGTGACGCTAACATATGGTGTAAAGATACGGGGTGGGGGTGTGCGTGTCATAGTGATGTCAAACAATCAAGCATAGTAACCATCCTTACATCTCTCACTCAGTGCATAAAGCATACAATATCCAGTGCTTTGATCACCCAAATCCTTGCTATGATCACTCTGCTCCATGGAGTTATGGCGACTCCACTTCACTGATCCATAGCCATTAGTCCTTGCTATGTCCACTCTGCCCCATAAAGTCATGACGACTCCACTACACTGGCTCATAGCCATGCTACGATCACTCTGCCCCATGAAGTCATGACAACTTCACTGCACTGATCCATAGCCAATATCTGCCTTTCCGTGGTGAGTCAAAGCTATAGACGTCAATAACCCCTTTGCACATGTCCCGCAGCAAAGTCCAACTCATGAAGTTTACTCATTGGTTCCCATCTGGATCCTGAGTTACAACTTACCATTCAGACTACCTTTGCATCTCGGTTTTCGTCTTCTCCGGATTGGTCTTCATTTGGCTCATAGTTGATACCTCACGTCCAAGCTCCTTAGTTCGGTTCGCAGTCACCATTCTGGTTCGGATAAGATTTCTCGGGTCGGGTCATCTTCCCGATCCAGTTCGGTTCGTGGGCTCCAGTCCACTGCGGTTCGTTCGTGGGTGATTCCTGCTCCGGGTCGGGTCTTGATGATGCTCTGGTTCGGCGTCAAACTCTCTTGGTCTGTGTAGGCTGGTCGGCTCGGAGAATGATGCTTCCATCGGGTCGGGTCGTGCCACCATTCACGAGAGGGTCGGATCTGAGAACTTCAGATGCAAGTGGTCGGGTCGTGGGATGCTCCACGAGCGGGTTGGTTCGTCCCCACCGATCCGATCCAGTTCGGGTCACAATCCTGCACTCTTCCTGCAACTTTTCCAGTGACTGTTTACGCCATATGACGGCGTTTTAGACTATTCTAACTGTTCCACGAAATCATAAATCACACCAAACAGTTATAGTAACATTTGACATTAACCATAAACACCAAAATGATAAACAGTCTTGTCAAAATGGATAAAACATACCCAAAACCCATATTTTCCTTTTAAACATGTTTAAGAAAATCTAATGATAGGATTAGCAAAATATAAACAAATTAACCCAAACTTCTAACGGAGGCTTAAAATAATATTTAAGAATTTCTAAACATTTTCCCAGATTTTTAACATGCAAAATTTTGTTAATTAACACTAATCAGCCTAATTAACCGTAATTAGCGAGAAACTATGCAAATCACTCACCTTAGCCACAAATAAAACTTTCAAGACTGAAACTCCACTGATTTGGGGTGATTTTCAGCGTCTAACAACAGCTATAACTCTGAAATGTTACTGTTTCTCCTTGATTTGATGTTGCTAATTTTAATCCTTGATTAGAGAGCGATTATGAGCGATTTGGGATGAAATTAGAAGGTGGAGGCCAGGGCTAGGATTAGAGAAATGTTTTAAGCTGGTGAAAAATGAAGTAAATCGTTTTCCTACTATTCTCAACCTCCCCATAACCCTAATCCCGAAATGGGTTATGGGCCCTCTTCCTAATCACCCTAATTAGGCCCGGTTAAGCTGTTTTCGCCTTCTAAACCTTGTTTTAGCCATATCTCCCAAACGGTGAGTCCATTTGGCTATTGTGACCACTCTACGGAAAGGTAAACCATCATCCGGATCTAAGGAAGTGGTTTCAGGTCAAAACTCTACCAATCAAAAGTTATGGCCGAAATAAGATCAGCTAGAGGCAAAACGGTCATTTAAAAATCGGCAAAAATCATGAACATGGGAAATGAACCCAATAGTCATATCCCAAATTTACATGGCTATAAGACTTCGCATGAGAAAGAAGTAAATATTCTACAATCCCTTGATGTGTAGAATGCGGGTCGTTACAGTTCTTTAATCCAATTTACAGTGAATTGGGATTTGGATTTTTTTAAATCTTTTAATTAAGATTTAAGGGAAATTTCCAAAGAAAAGTTTTCCAATTTAGGAAAATAAATTGGAATGGAATGGAATTTGATTCAGTAATACTCGAAGTGAACTTTTGTGGGGGATGACTGTTACTATATATGGAATTTAAAAGGCTTTGCCGTTATTCCATTTATATTATCGGTTGAATATGGAAGTTCATATCGATTATGTATATTGATCTGTATTCCACAAAGATTCCATTGTTAATGGAATGTGATTAGTAAAAGATAAGATTAATTTCTTAACTTTGAATAATCATCAAGTAATGATTTTTGGAAATTAAAACTGAATTAGAGTTTTAATGAATCTTTAAATAGACCGAAAGGTGAATTTGATAACTAAAATGATCAAATTCAAGAAATGATCAAGAATGGAGTATCACCAGTTTTGCTCCTAGCAATAGTTAAATCTTTAATTAGATTTGAACGTGAAATGGTAATTAATTTTACCGATAACGCCGTGGTGTTAGATTTGAATATTACTAGTTTTACTTCATGGGATGAATAGGTTGGGATTGGGATATTAAACAAATGATTACTTTGGTAAGGATCGCTAATCCCGACTAGTTTGGATAAACCATAATTTGGTTTGAATTGATATCCAAAGGAAGATTAAAGAATAAATTTAAAGAATTTATCTTTGTTAAAATTAATGGGAACCTCTCCCAGAGTATAAGAATATTTGAATAAAGGAATATTCTGGAATGGAACGAGGCGTATGTTTTGTTTTTATAGCACTTGTTTCTTATATACACGAGTTATTCAGAAAGACTGAGTTTGTCCCATTTTGAATAACTGATTCGACGATATGTTGAGGATGAAGACGGTGATGGAAGACCTGAGGTCTTCACATCGTTTGGATGATTACGGATGTCTTGATTGGACTTTACACCCAGGACAAGGAAATAAGTGGTGATTGTTCTAGACGTACTTGGAGATCGCCGGATATGCCAGGACCTCTCTCCTGTATTGGACATATGGGACGAGGAATAAGGTGCCTCCTGTTTCGTTCAGACACAGAACGAACTTGTAAATGGATGGGTGTCTGACATCATATTTCATTCTGTGTGATTGATAGGCATCGTTTGTATAGCGTGAATGGTCTGTGTGGCATGCTGAGATGCAAATGATCAAGGCTTCTGTTGGAAAGCAGAATCTTGTGGTTGATGATCAAAGCATGGCTTTAATATTGCATAGCTTTGTGTAGCGTTAATTCGTGAGCCTCACACCCCGGTGTGAAGCAGAAACGGAAGAGGACATCAGGGAGGACATGCATTTTCTTCTAGCTAGGAGTGGTGTATGGGTTTTGCACGCCTAGACGTTTTACTTATGTGGATGATGGATAGCGAGGCACCTCGGTTATATTGGTCTCTACGGAGCCGATGGATGGTATGGTCTTTATACAGACCGATTTTACGTCGCATAGGGCAGGGAAACACAGTGCTCAGGCATTTTAATCCACTCTGTGTGGACCAGCCCTGACGATCCAAGGGCCCACCTGAGTCTGGGCCTTGAGACATGGTAGACTAGATTGTCTCGAAGCGGTAAGGACGATCCCTTGCCTTGGTTCACAGATGGAAATCAAACTTCCAATACGTGACAATTGCGGTTTTGATTATAGAGCCTAGTATTGGCGACATGATATATGGTACCCATGCCGTCTAGGATTGATACATTTATATTTGAAGTTGTTTTATACATTATGCACTTATAATAGTATCCACTGATTTGATTTAAAGTACCAATCATGTTTGGCTATTATAAGGGAAAACCCTATCCTCCGGCTTGCGTTCCATTGTGTGATGGGACCTGGATCTTATAGTACTTCATTTTTTCCAAAAAGCATTGCGCTGTTTTGTTATATGCACTGGTATTATTGGGAGGAAACCCGTTCTGTGTTATACGACGTGGTCCCTTGATTTACTTTATTTTAAAGTAAAGGTTTAATAATTATTTTATTTCTCATACTAGTCACATGACTGACCTGGAGTTTATTGTTTTAACCTAAACTCTGGGTGCCCCTATTTTCCACACGGGCGGCTGTTTGTTTTGGTTTTGCAGATTTATATTCACAGGATCCTTATTTACGGCTGGAATGATATTCAGAAAGCTCTGTATCCGTGTATCTTTTTCAATTATGTTTTGTATTATTTTCCGCTGCATTGTAATTTGTAAATCTCAGATATTTGTCTGATGTATAATATTTATTCATACTCTATATAATCTTGTATTCTGATGGAATTGTTGTAATAAGCAATGAAATGTTCTTCTGTTTGTGTTCTGATTTGTCTTTTCCTAAAAGCAATCTGTTCTTTCCTTCACAGGGAAGTTCGGGTCGTGTCATTAATGTAATTATTTTTGAAAACAATTGGGTTCAGAGAACTCTTCTTTACTTAGTAATTTCGGGGATGAAATTCTATTAAGGGGGAAAGAATGTAACGACCCGGATTTTTCGACTATTTAAATTCAAATATTTAAATTTATTTTATATATTTTATTTGGATTATTTACGGATTTTTAATATTGAATTCGTTTATAAAACGACGATCTAACATTTATATCTATATTTATATTAAAACGAACTCGAAACAACACAATAGTTCGTAATACCGAGTTTTGAACTTCAATTGATTATACATAATCTGTTTTAAATCGGAATTCTGTGAAACAAGAAACGTTAGGATCTTATTGATAATAATTTTCTAATGAAAGAGAAAAAACGGAATTTTATCATATGTATTGTAAGTTATGTCCAAATCAAATTTTAAAATAGTCGCTGTGGAAATCGTTTATAAATTATAACGTTTATTTAATTTATGTAAATGGATTTTTTATATATTTGGACATCATTTTATTTCAATATATTAATATTGAGTTGTAAATCCATTTTGGTTGAGTTTGAAGAGATATATTATTTTACTTGGATATATTTGATAATAATATTTTATTACTATTTAATTATCTTGTTTTGGATTTACTTATAATATTATATCAGTATTATATAAGCGTTGAAAAAAATTTACATTCCAAACATTCTTCCTTTTCGACGAAACGAATTTTATTGGAATACGTATGGTTATTTATTGCTAGATTTCCAGTTTGGAGCCAATTGTAGTAATTTTGTCAGTAGACGAATTATAAATATGAACCGATAAATATATTGGTATTAAAAATAACGTTGTTGTGCAAACGGAGTTTGTTTTTCAACGAAATTAATTTTATTGGAAACACAATGTCAAGATGTAGCAACATGTCCATTTTTGTTGCGTTTGGAGGTTTTGTGTGACAGTGTGTACATATAACATGCAACGGGAATAGCGGTAGATTTATTTTATTAACCATTTTAAAGAAATTTTTTTTAGGTTCTAACCTAAGTAAAATATATAAAATATGCACGCTATCCCATCTCAATTCCTCTTAGCTAAAGTAAAAGAGCAGCTATTCCATTTTAATCTCTACCTACCATGATCATCCACACATGCAGACCAAAATGGTATATAACTTCATATCTAAGGTAGTGAAAGTACACGAGCCACCTATTTGTTAAAACTGACCTACACACATTCATTAGTCCCTTTCACGTAGCTAGTTGTTTCCACCTTTACAACCTATATATTGTACCTGTACAAGCACAACTGAAAGAATGGAAAATCACCCATCTATGAACTGAAAGAACAGCGCATGGCTATCCTATAGTTTACTGCAACCCTATATACTCTATAACTTGGCTTCCACGTATTGATCTCATATACAAGGATGTGCTGCTCCATTCTTTTCCGTTTGTTTCCAAATGTTGAAACTAAGTTTTCTTCCACAAATAAAACCCAAACAATTCAAAATAAATCTCTAAAAAATTCAAGAATTTATTTTCTTGGTTTCTCCTTGCTTCAAGCTTTGAATGGATTCAAAAGTCGAAGCTTTCATTTGGACTGCGCACATCATGAAGCATCGAAGATTTGCGAATTCCTGTAGATACTTTTCTGGCATGGTTCCCTGCCTAGGACTCAATGTTGTGGTTGTGTAGAGGAGTTAAAAGGCAATGGTGTGGTTTACGTTGCAGAGTGGACGGAGGCCGGCGCGCCTTGCAGCAGCGATCGCCAGTGGTCCGGCGATGACAGTGAGCGGCGGCGATCGGATGTAACGCGGAGCAGTTTCTCGTTAAAAAAAATGAAAAAAAAGAAAGGAGATGAATTACAAGAGTGTAACTGGATGGATGAAACATGATATGATGCGTGCAGATAAAATCATGCAGGTGGGAGCCAGGTTGTACGATAAACAGTGGAAACTTAAAGGGAGTTGCGTGTACAAAAGGACGGTATCAGGAACAATGGGGTAGTTCTTGTTGAGGGCTGACGATGATGTGCAGATGAAGTGAACTGATGTTTATGTAAAGCAGAACAAAGCACATGGCATGGAGAAGGAATTAAGGGAAGAGTGCGGATAGTTAATAAAAAAGGAATGAAGTGAAATAGTAAAAAGATAAATGGGAAGAGAAGAGTCATGGAACGAAAGTAGGGAAGGTGGCTTGGGTACTGTACATAGTGGGGAGTCATGGTGTATAACGTGTTGGGCTAGTGGACTTCATTAAAAAAACGAAGAAGAAGGATAAAATGAAAGAATCGGAAATGCACGAGGAAGCACATGCGGCTACACTAGAATGAGAAAGAATTATCAGGTGAGAAGCAGTGAAAAATGACTGATTTATTTATATATGGTAGTTCGTTGTAGATCACATTTAGTTAAGGTATTTGCTCACTAACCAAAATTTATTTCCTTCCCTAATAAAGAGAATTAACGTGGCTATTATATATATTTTGCTATGTAGGGTTATTGTTTGACAATCAACAAGTAAACATATGTGTAGGTCGAGTCTTAATTCGGGATAAGCATTGATCGTTACTATTATAAATTTATTTTCTAGTGATATGTAAAATGGTCAGACCGGCTATGTAATATTAACATTGCAATTTCGATCAATATATAGTTAATATTTTAGAACATTTGAACAACTTACATATAATTTATTATATAAATAAGAAATAAATTAATTTAAATAAAAATGTGTAATAACCCGGAAATCCAAGCCAATTTAAAAATTTTATTTTGGCAATTTTGGCGAATTCTGAATATTTAAAATGAATATTTTAAATAAAAATGACGGGAAATTTATTTTGAATAGAATTCGAATGTATATATTTATATACGTCGTCGTTAGAATATTAAATTTTAATTATATTTATAAAAGGAATTGAAAATGGCGCGGTAGTTCGATAATTCAATTTCAAATTTCAATTCAATATACTGGATTCAAAATAAGACGGATTTTAGCAAAACCAAAAATAATAGGATCTAATAGAGAATATCTTTCCAACGAATCCGAAAAATCAAAATTTCATAGCGGGGATCAAAAGATATGTCCAGTTGAAAATTCTGAATAGTCGCTATGGAATTCAGGGCCTTAAAAATGGGAATTTTGCAAACGACCTCGGATTTCGACGAAACCACTTTAGTTGGATCCACAATGTCAAATTATTGCTAGGTTTCAAATTTCATAATTTTTAGAATCAATATGTGAGTGTGGCAAAGGAAAACGCGTTTGACCAATTTCAGTTGATTTTAATCGACTGGAAAATGGCTATTTTTCCAACGGTCTCAGAATTCGATGAAACTAGTTTTGTTAGGACCGTATCGTCAATACGAAGCTAGAAAATATTTTTATTGAATTTTTCGAGTTCGTATGTGGCCCCGGTAAATTGAAATGTACGTTTAAAATAGAATATATAGATTTATATTTTAAATTAAGTGAAAGCTGATTGTAACAGCCGAATTGGGTTACGAAACATATCCCATTGTGTTCGAAATGGGGGTAATTAGCTAGGGGTGACAGTCGGTGGGTTTGATTTTGATTTCGAAATAAAAAGTTACCTTCTTGGAGTTAAAAATAATAAATATATATATATATTTAAATAAAAAAACCTTCCCTCTTCTCTCACCTACGTCATTTAGTCAACCCGATCCAAATAAAAAAAATCTTGATCTAAACCCGTCGCCTGTCGCCTCCACACCACTGTTCGCCCTCTGATCTCCGCCGACTTCGCTGGCTTCGCCCCCCTCTTCCCTTCCACCACTCTCTCCTCCGCTGTTTTGAACCCCTCGCTCCCCTCCGTCTCGAGTAGGAACCCGTCGCCCAGACCACCCTGACCCCACCGCTTCTCCCTACCCAACCGCGACCTCCCCCTAGCTCCAACACCTCGCAGCCACCATCCCCAGCCGCCATCTCCACTGTGGGGCCCTCCTACAACAGAAAAATCAAGTTTTGGCAAGGAAAAGAAGGTGTGTTTTTCTTGATATTTTTTTATGCTATTTAATAATAAGAATCCGATTTTTGTTGTATACAATATTTTGTAAAGGTTCGATTTTTAAAGTGTTATAAAAAATTCAATTTTGCTTATATAAAAACTTGATTTTTATATATATGGATAGCGATAGAAAGGAGATTTTTATATATGAAACATGGGTATAAAGAGGGAGATTTTTATATAGGAAGAATAATAAGATCAAATTTTTATTATGTGAATGAAGAATAAAAAGATCGAATTTTTCTATTATGTGAATGAAGTAGGAAGATTAGACTTTTAAAATATAAAGAATTGATTTTGTTTAAAATATAAGTAAGATTTTTATATAGATAAAAATTCGATTTTTAATATATATGAAGTAGCGATAAAAATTTGATCTTTATTATATATATGTTGAAATAAAAATGTGATTTTTATTGCGATGTAATAAAAATTCGATCTTTATATAAGAAGTAGAAATATAAAAATATAATTTTTATATAGAAATAAGCATTGTAAATATATATTAAGTAGGAATAAAATAGAATTTTTATTTATTGAAATAAAGTGATAAAAATATAATTTTTATTGTGAACAGCGTGAAAAGAACTGAATTGGAATTTCAACAAATCCAGATGTTTAGCAGTTCAACAGCAAATCACGGCAGAGTGGAACCCTCTGTGAGAACTTCTCACTTTAATTTTTCTTTTCTAGTTATAATATATACTAGGATGCAGACGGTGTTTAGTAGCACCCGACACCCGTCGTCCACAGACCATGGACGGCTTGTATGCTTGTTTGTTTGGTTTTGATGTGTAGTTGATTGTGTGATGTGGTGTGAAATAAAATATTTATATAGTTAAAAATATTTTATAGTTGAAAATAGACTTTTTAACGTGTATATGAAATGAAATAAATTAATATAAACAAATTGAACGATTTGTTTATATACACACATTTGACTGAGATTGATTGGGACGATAAATTTTACACATCGCCCAACTGCACAAATAAAATTTGAGTTTGATTGTTTGAAAACCCTACATGGGTATTGGGATGATATATGACATACACTAGTCCCAATAATTAGTTGTATGTCGATCGATTGATGGACAGACTGTTATGAGCGTTAAATATTTATATTTGATGCTTATACAGTGTAGAATGCACTTTGGATGATGGTTGATTATTCATCGTTGTTATTGTATACATGACTTGTAGAAAATCAATATAATTAACATTATATGGTAATTGATTGGGCCTCATTCCAGTTTTGAAAAAGAAATATTTGAATAGAAATATTTGAAATAGAAATATTTGAAATAGAATATTTGAAAATAGGATATATGAAGCCGTGTTGATTAAATTGACGCCATTTTGACGTGAACGATATTTATATCGATTATATTCGTTTTTATAATGAATATTGAAAGGTGATTTCAAAATCGAATATTTTGAAACGAAATTCGAATTATATTGAAAAGAATAGAAATCGAATTAAATTGAAAAGAATTGAAATTCGAATTAAAATGAATAGAATTGAAATTCGAATTAGATTGAAATAGAATTGAAATCGTTTTTGAATTGAGTTTAAAACGTATTGAAATTGAACTGAAAATCAATTTGAATTGAAATCAATTTGAAATGAATGTATGTTGAAAAATTCGATTTTGATTTGAATTTGAAAAGGAAGTTGAAATTGTTTTGAAAACGAATTTAAAACAATTTATAAAATACGTTTTAAAAGGAAATCGACGAAGTATATATTATATATATAATATAATGGGCTGAATAGAACGCGCCGCGCCGCGGCAGTTCGCGATTTTCGACCATTGACTTCGAACGGATATTATGGGAGATCCGACCGTCGGATTCTCCTGAAACCAGATCCTTTGTGTTCGTATCGAAAAGAGCTTTCTAACGAATATTAGAAATTTGAAATCTAATAGTTGGATTTGGAATAATGTCCAAATCTAATTTGGAAAAGGTCGCTATAAGTGCAGTTCGATAGCCGTTGATGGAAATCGACTGTACGGGCCTTGATAAAATTATTAAAAATATCAATAATTTGTGTAAAATCATAAGAAATATTTGGGAAGAAATGGGATGAAAAACTCCATATTAGAAAAGATAAAAATAGATTTCTATCGAAATGAACTAGTTTTGAACTAGAATTATAATTCTATTTATTTTTAAATAAATAAATTGGATTTGAAATGGTTTTGAAAATAACCAGAATTTCCAATAATTATATTGGAATGGATTTGAATCAAAATTGTCTTCGGAATATTTCGATGTTGGATTTCATGATGATACAGATATTGTTATGGGAATTTGAAAGATATATATATTTATATATATCGTTATTTCCCATACGATATTTGTTGGTCGTTGAATTTGATATTGAATATAAGCCGATATATTTTCTATTCAGAGCCTTGTATTTAATATTAAATGTGATTTGGGTTTGTCGTGAATGGTGTCTTTATTAACACTGTTCTTAAGCCCAGTTGAGAAAAAGATTAAATCTTTTTATTTAGATTTAATGAAGTGTACCAATTAAATAATATTTAATTGGAATTGAATTGGTATTGATTTTTTGGTTTATCGTGAACAGTGTTTTAAATAACACTTGTTCTTTAACCCGATAATTAATGGAACGTAATTTTGGGTTGTCGTGAACGGTATCTTCAATAATACTGTTCTTAGACCCAAAGGAGTTAAGAAAATCAGAAACTAACTGGAGATTAGTTATGTTGAATGGTTTCTGAGGTATTGATCTGATGTTGGTTTCGGCCTTCGGGGTTAATACTTAGGGAATTGCTCACTTGCTAATTTACAGTTACGGACTGATTGAAATGTGATGTGATTTTGGGTTTATCGTGAATCGTGTTTTAAATGATACCGATTCTTTAACCCAGTCAAAGATTAAAACTAAGTGGAGTTTTAATGAATCTTTAATTAGATTGAAAAGATCAAGAATGGAGTATCACCAGTTTTACTCCAAACGGTAGTTAAATCTTTAATTAGATTTGAACGTGAAATGGTAATTGAATTTACCGATAACACCATGGTGTTAGATATGAAGTATAACCAGTTTTACTTCATGGGATGAATAGGTTGGGGTTGGGAAATTAAAACAAATGATTACTTCGGTAAGGTTCGTTAATCCCGACTAGTTTGAAGTGATATTCAAAGGAAGATTAAAGAATAAATTTAAAAGAATTTGTCTTTGATAAAATTAATGGGAACCTTTCCCTATGAATGCGAAATTTAGTAACTAACTGTAGGTTGGCTAAGATGAATGGTTCCCTGGGTATTGATCTGATGCTGGTTTCGGCCTTCGGGGTTAATATTTGGGGAATCATTCTCTGGTAAATTTACAGTTAGTGACTGATGAATTGGAATGAGGCGTATGTTGTGTTTGTGTAACACTTGTTTATTATATATGCGAGTTATTCGGAAAGACCGGGTTTATCCCATTCTGAATAACTGATACGACGATAAGTCGAAGATGAAGACGATGGTAGAAGACCGGAGGTCTTCACATCGTTTGGATAATTACTGATGATCTTGATTGGGCCGTACACCCAAGAGGAGGGAATTAGTTAGTGATCGTCCAGACGTACTTGGAGATCGATGGATATGCGGGGTACTAGGTGCCTCCGGTTTCGTTCATACCCAGGACGGACTTGTAAATGGAATGTGTGTCTGACATCGGATTTCATTCTGTGTGGCTGATATCGGTTGCATAGAGTGGTTTGCCTGTGTGGCATGCTAAGATGCAAATGATCAAGGCTTTTGTTGAAAAGCAGAGTCTTGTGGTTGATGATCAAAGCACGGCCTGTGTGGCATAGCTTTGTGTAGCGTTGATTCGCGAGCCTCACACCCCGGTTGTGAACCAGAAACGAGAGAAGGACCTCAAGGAGGACATGCGTTTCTTTCTAGTTAGAAGTGGCATCAGTGGTTTTACATGCCCTGACGAGTTTGACTTATGTGGTTGTTGCTGTTGCGAGGCGCCTCAGTTTGATCGGACGATCCGGGTCTGATGGAGTCATTTGTTGGCTCATTTACGCCCCATAGGGCGGAGATACGTATGGTTCAGGCATAATAATCCACTTCATGTGGACCGGCCCTGACGATCCAAGGGGCAGTTGCGGCTGTTCCAGAGACATGGGCTAGATTGTCTCGAATCGCTAGAGGACGATCCCTGGCCTCGGTTCACAGACTGAAATCCAATTTCAAATACGTGATAATTCAGTTTTAGTTGTAATCCTATATATGGCGACATAGTGGGATGAGGCACTCATGCCGTCTATGATTGATACTTATGATTTGAAGTTGTTTTATACACTGTACACTTGTTATAGTATCAAAAGATTTGTTTTAAACGTATCAAGCATTCTTGGCTATTATAAGGTAAAAACCCTATCCCCCGGCTTGCGTTGCAATGTGTGATAGAACCTGGGTCTTATAATAGCTTCATTTTCCTTTATTTAGCATTGCACTATTGTTTTATGCACTGGTGTTCTTGGGAGGAAACCCGTTCCGTGTTATACGGTGTGGTCCCTTGATTTACCTAACTTTAAAATAAAGATTAATAACTGTTTTAGTTCTCACACCAGTCACATGACTGACCTGGAGTTTATTGTTTTAACCTAAACTTTGGGTGCCCTTATTTTGACATGGGCAGCTAGTAGTTTTGATTTTGCAGATTGATATTCACAGGATCCTGATTTACAGCTTGAATGATACCCGGAAACCATTGTATCTGTATATCTCCTTCAGTTGTGTATTGTATTATTTTTCTGCTGCTATGTAATGTATTGTAATATCTGATATTTATCAAATGTATTTTATTCATTTATACTCTGTATATTCTTGTATTCTGATGAATTGTTGTAATATACAATGAAATATTCTTCTGTCTGCGTTCTTTTGTGGCTTGTTCTCGACTCAATCCGTGATTTCCCGTAAGGGGGATTTTGGGTCGTTTCATCGTGGTATCAGAGCTTTGGTTTACAAAGCTTATAGAACAAGACACATTAGAAGCATACGAAAGAATTCATCAGATATTGGATTAGTAATATCCAATGGGAACGACTCGTTAGAGATGGAATCAGTAGTATCCTAGAACGAGTGTGAAGAGTATATTTTTGAAAATGAAAACAAATTTTGTTTTGAAAATTTAAATCAATTGTTCGTATTTGATTATTTATTTTATATTGATGTGGATAATCCAGTATATATAGATTTTGCATATACGTCTGATCCGCGTGTATTCGAAGTTTTAATATACTGGATAGATATAGAATCACTCTAGTCGCCCGAAGATGATTTTGATGATGCCGCGGCGTCATCAGCATTTATATTCGAGTGTCGAAGGTGGGATATCTATATATTTCCATTGACTGGTGTGAGAACCAAAATTTGATAGGGCCTATTGTTGTGATTTGAGGTCAAAAATGTGATTTTTGACTATATATCTAAATTATGTGTTCGAAATGATAATCAACTAATTGATTGATGGTTGAGTTGTTTGATTATTGTTGGATTAATTAAAATGTTGAACCATTAGCCAAATTGAACCAAATAGTGAGTTGTATTGAGAATTAGTCGCATTTGCTTGCATATACATGTACTTACAGTGAACAGGTCATAGCAAGGAGGCTAGAGCAGAAGAATAAAATTGTTTGCCCGACAAATAGGTACATGTTTACCATAATTTACTGTTTTGTTTGGGTGATGATGATTTTATGAGCCGATTGGCTAGCCGCTTGGCTTTTTCTTTTTCTTTTTGAGATCAGAGGGCCTGTATGGCAATTTCGGGATTTTCCTGGTGCTCCCGGTGCAGGGGAGGTTATGGCGAAATTTTTCGAAAATTTAGGGTGTTAGCCAAATTTTTGAAAATTTTGAAAAGTTCTTAGAAATTGAAAAGTTGAAGAACTTAATACGTAATGAAAATAACGAAAGTTGAGTTGATTAGTTAAACAACGTTCGGCTTCGTTACTTTTCGGGGATGAAATGTTTTAAGTGGGGGAGAACCCGGAAATCCGGGCCAATTTAAAAATTTTAATTTGGCAATTTTGGCGAATTCTGAATATTTAAAATGAATATTTTAAATAAAAATGACGGGAAATTTATTTTGAATAGAATTCGAACATAGATATTTATATACGTCGTCGTTAGAATATAAAATTTTAATTATATTTATAAAAGGAATTGAAAATGGCGCGGTAGTTCGATAATTCAATTTCAAATTTTAATTGAATGTACTAGATTCAAAATAAGTCGGATTTTAGCGAAACCAAAAATAATAGGATCTAAAGAGAATATCTTTCCAACGAATCCGAAAAATCAAAATTTCATAGCGGGGATCAAAAGATATGTCCAGTTGAAAATTCTGAATAGTCGTTATGGAATTCAGGCCCTTAAAAATGGGAATTTTGCAAACGACCTTGGATTTCATTCTGTGTGACTGATATCGGTTGCATAGAGTGGTTTGCCTGTGTGGCATGCTAAGATGCAAATGATCAAGGTTTCTGTTGAAAAGTAGAGTCTTGTGGTTGATGATCAAAGCACGGCCTGTGTGGCATAGCTTTGTGTAGCGTTGATTCGTGAGCCTCACACCTCGGTTGTGAACCAGAAACGGGAGAAGGACCTCAGGGAGGACATGCATTTCTTTCTAGTTAGAAGTGGCGTTAGTGGTTTTACACGCCCTGACGAGTTTGCCTTATGTGGTTGTTGCTGTTGCGAGGCGCCTCGGTTTGATCGGACGATTCGGGTCCGATGGAGTCATTTGTTGGCTCATTTACGCCCCATAGGGCGGAGAGACGTATGGTTCAGGCATAATAATCCACTCCGTGTGGACCGGCCCTGATGATCCAAGGGGAAGTTGCGGCTGTTCCGGAGACATGGGCTAGATTGTCTCGAATCGGTAGAGGACGATCCCTGGCCTTGGTTCACAGACGGAAATCCAATTTCCAATACGTGATAATTCGGTTTTAGTTGTAATCCTATATATGGCGACATAGTGGGATGGGGCACTCATGCCGTCTATGATTGATACTTATGATTTGAAGTTGTTTTATACACTGTACACTTATTATAGTATCAAAAGATTTGTTTTAAACGTATCAAGCATTCTTGGCTATTATAAGGTAAAAACCCTATCCCCCGGCTTGCGTTGCATTGTGTGATAGGACCTGGGTCTTATAATAGCTTCATTTTCCTTTATTTAGCATTGCGTTGTTGTTTTATGCACTGGTGTTCTTGGGAGGAAATCCGTTCCGTGTTATACGGCGTGGTCCCTTGATTTACCTAACTTTAAAATAAAGAATAATAACTGTTTTAGTTCTCACACCAGTCACATGACTAACCTGGAGTTTATTGTTTTAACCTAAACTCTGGGTGCCCTTATTTTGACACGGGCAGCTAGTAGTTTTGGTTTTGTAGATTGATATTCACAGGATCCTGATTTACAGCTGGAATGATACCCGGAAAGCTTTGTATCCGTATATCTCCTTCAGTTGTGTATTGTATTATTTTTCCGCTGCTATGTAATGTATTGTAATATCTGATATTTATCAAATGTATTTTATTCATTTATACTCTGTATATTCTTATATTCTGATGAATTGTTGTAATATACAATGAAATATTCTTCTGTCTGCGTTCTTTTGTGGCTTGTTCTCGACTCAATCCGTGATTTCCCGTAAGGGGGATTTCGGGTCGTTTCAAAATGTGATCGTATAATATGTATAACGTTCTCATATGTTAACAGATGCAAATATAACCAAAAGCGTTGAGACCGTATCGACTGACGTAATATTATGAAGCTAGATTAGACAAAGTTGAAATCAATTGAAACTAACCGCTTTGACGATAATTGGAAACCAAGGTAAGTTTAACTCACTTGGTTTTTCCAACTTATATTTTATATAAGTCGGATTTTATTATTTGTGTGCTATGGTTGCTATTTATTGACTGATTGACAATTGTTTAATTGTTTGTTGAATATTTTCACATTATTTAAATTAAACGGTTGTTTAATTTAAATGAAACAAAATCTTTATTTTAATGATAAATTCCAATAGTGGTAACTTACCTCGTTGGTTACGTTTGTAATAATATAAACGTTTAAAAATTGAATTTAATGCTTGAATTGTTTGTAGTTGACCGCTACCAATTGAAATAATTATTCATGTTTATTATAAATTGTCATACTAAATACAGGGAAGAACAGGTTGGAGGAATCAAACCAGATTCCTCAAATTTATTGTTTATTTTCAAGTTATATCACATGTATTGTTTAACCAACCTGATTGGACGATGGATTGATTATTGGTTATTGAACCCTTGATATTAACCAATGTGAAATATTGGTTGAGGACTGGGCAGTAGATGGCCTAAATTATACATCGTTTTTATAAAGAATGGTTTAGCATAAGGTGAATCAATAGAAATGAAATTATGAAAATTTATTTTATAACTGGAAAATACATTTTGAAATATAATATTTAAAATGAAGTTAGGAGAAGGAAATAACCAACCACATTTTTTTTGATTGTTTTAACCATCAGTCACCATTTTTTATTATCAAAATCTGTCGTGTGTGACGCACATGCCTCATCTTAATTGTTAAATGAATAACCAAAATCTGTCGTGTGCGACGCACACGCCTCATCTTAATTGTTTAATGAATTACCAAAATTTGTCGTGTGCGACTCACACGCCTCATCTTAATTGTTAAATGAATTACCAAAATCCGCCATGTGCGACGCACGCACCTCATCTTAATTGTTAAATGAATTACCAAAAATTGCCGTGTGATACGCACACACTTCATCCTAATTGTTAAATGAATTACCAAAATCTGCCGTGTGCGACGCACGTGCCTCAACTTAACTATGAAATGATTAATAAAGCAAATTCTTATATTACTAGAATTGTTAAACAAGTGGGCAAGGATTCACGTAACAATTAAGATTAATTATTTTTAAGTAATTGAAGAAGTAATGAATATAATTGGATTTTAAAGTGAGTTTATCAATGGGTTTACCTTTAAAACGAGTGTGGTAAATTAAGTTATAAGCGAATTTTAAGAAAATGAGATAAGCTTAAAATAATGATTACTTAATATCAAATTAAGTAAGGGAAATCAAGATGAAAAAAAGGTTTTATATTAAACCAACATTGTATAAACGAGTTTATAAAAAGAGATGGGAATTTATAGCATTAATTTTAAATTAACGTTACTTAGTAATGGTATTAAGTGAAATTGTTGAAACTAAAATACGATTTCCCAGAATGAACGATGGAAAGGCTTAGAAAAAGGATTACTATAATTGAATTAGGTAAAGGATCGAGTAATAGGATTTGTAATAAAAATCCAGATAATAAAGCAAATAGTTTAAAGAAGTTAAAGTTCAAAAGTTAGTATTTTATTAATCATTTACTAAATCAATAAATTTAGTGATAATAGTATATTTAAAAAGGAGATTTCAGAAATAAGAAGGTTTTTTAAAACCGTATTTTAAATAAATAGTGAAGAAGTATTTGTTGGCAATAGAATGAATAGTGGTTTTTGAATTATAGTTCATATTTATCTTAAGATAAGAACGTTGTTGATCAAGGTCTGAGAGGTAATTAAAATATCCTAACTTGAACGACTTCAGGATTATTGGAGGATGATATGAATTGTAATGATAAAGATGTTACAAGCGATTTATTATGAGAAATAATAATGCGACGTTATTTGAGGATAGATGTGATGAGATTTCATTATAAAGGAAGTAAAAGGATTTGAGGGAATATAGGTATTGATATTCCAAAGTAACGGAAATAAAACGGCTAGAGAATATGAAATGATATTTTCATAACCAAGGTAATAAAAGGAGTTATGAAAATATAACGATAGTTTCGAAGTAAAAAGATGAGTTTAGAGTGAGTTATTTTTAAAGGATAAGCGATAATGATTGTTTTCAAAATAACGAAACAAAAGGAGATTTCTAACGATTATTTACGAACGATATGTTGGATCAATTTTCCAATTTTAAATAATAAGTAATGTTGCAGCAAATGATTTGAATGATAATTGGATATGATTATAAGATATTTTTTCTAAATATTAATTAGAAATGGTTTGAGAATATTTGTATATTGAAATAAGAAGTGAATACCGTGCTGAAAGATTTAGAAGTTTTAGTTAATAATTCATTAGTTATTTCTAACTAAAAAGGGCCAAGTGACACTGTGTACTCAACCAGTAGATCCATTTTATTTGTTTATTTGATAGTTAAATAACCGACTATCAAAATCTTGCCTATACGACTATTGGAACGGAAAAACAGGGATCAAATTTATATTCGAAGACCATTCTGACCAATAAATACGAATACGTGGAAGATGCTATTCAAGATGGAGCAATTGAAGACCGTGGATCTTCATAAAATGGTAGAATTAGCTACAATCTCTAGCTGATCCCTAGAGATATACTGTGATTCTGTCGTGGTTGAAATCTGCGGATTTCAAGGGCTACTCGCTACTGATCTATAGGGTGATTCCTAGGATGCAGTAGGAGGGTGCCTTCGCTTCATCATGTTCCTGGATAACGTGTATGGATGGATGTCTGACAGAGTATTTCCAAAAAGGTCACGTACATTGATTTCTTCAACCGTACTAAGAGTGGAGGCGGAGAAGGAAACTTCTTTTAGCTAACACATGATGTATTGTTGTGGACGTCAATTAGTGATTTTGATGGATCTGACAATGTGGCATTCAAAGTGGATGGAGACATGCTATGCTGAAGAATACGCTTAACTTATTGCCTCATCAACTAGGAATGGTAAAAATCGGGTAGATCGCATGGCTATGTGGGTCGCCCCCATTAGGGTGTATTGTCACCATCTAGAGAATATTCGTATTTGTCATCTTTTCGCTTTTGTATCTCCCGGGAACGGTTATGTTGCTAGCAACCGTAGGTGATAATATATTCAAAACATTCAAGGTTAAGTGAATGGTCGGTCATGTTTAGCTTGAGTTGCAAGAAGTTCTTGTTGAACTCGGTGTATTCCTCTCTAGAGATACACTGTTGGAAAGGTGGTTGCCCATACCTTGCCATGGAAATCCATTCTCCAATAAGCGCCCGCGGTTTTGATTGTATACTATATATGCAGTGCGTGAGATGCAAGCGTTCTTCTATATTGATAACTATTTATATTTAGACACTATTCTAATATCATAATGGTATTGATTTCAAAAAAGATTTGGGTTATCGTAAGGTAAAAACCGTCTATATTTATGTGTGGATTTGGTCTTGCGATTATCCTTTCTTTTGAAAAGATTTTGACTTAAAAATTAAGTTGGATGTTACCCATAAACTTAGGGAGTTTTTCTCACTTTGGTTCACCAGACTGATCCGTGTATTTGTGATACTCGGGTTAGACCGGGTTGTACAGGTTCAGGTTATTGGATGCTGTGAAGTTTGGAGATGAGCTGGAGAAGTCTAGATGTATGATATCTTGTATTTATTCCGCTCTGTGTTGTATATGAGGACATATATTTGTAACTATCCAGGTGTTTTGTTGTACTCTGAAAATTTATAAGTTTTCAAGCTCTCTATAAAGATTATTTATGTATTATATTTTGTTCCGTTACTATGTGAGACTCCGATTATGTGTTGTATTCTTCTTCTTACTCTTCTATTCTAATATTTCTTTCTTTCTTATCTCACCCTCTAACTTCTTTCTAATAACTATCTGTGTTTTCGATTCATGGGTTCTGATAAGTGATCCAGTATCTGTATTATTGTTTGGATTCAAGCTCGAATACCCGTAGATCGTTACAGTTTGGATCTCTTACAATCAGTCCAGTAAGCATGCCCCAACTCTGACCTAAGGCGGCGTCCTCGTTTGATACAGTTATATGGGTTACTGACTGAAACGGGTCCCACACACAAAGCTCTCCCCTTTGTCTTGTATCCCCACTAGGATTTCCAATGGTTATGCTTACCATTAGGTGTCTTTAATTACATAACCCCATCATTTCCAGAAGTTATGCTTACCCTAAGGTGTCCATAATTACATAACTCCAACATTTCCCCAGGTTATGCTTACCACTAGGTGTCTTTAATTACATAACCCCCTCAGGTTAAGTTTGTGGGCTTATATATAAATATTACCCACCGCCTTATATTTACTTAACCCACCCACTGTTCAAACATATTCACTTATCCCATATTGAAGTTCATGTTCGTACAATCCCTATGGATTCTACTAGGTTAAGTATTCAAGGTTTACTACCATATTTTCGTTTATCGTTACAGTATGCTAGACCTCCCACATTAAGCCTACAATTTGTGGATGCGGGATATGCCGGGCGGGTCCGACAGACTTGTTCCACAAATTGGGCTTAACCTCGTGTCTTAGCACGTCTTGTATTTGTGCACCTAGACCTCTCACATTAGATTCACCACTTGTCATCGCTGGATATGCCGGGCGGTTCCTGGCAGACTTCCACCGCAAGTGTAATCTAACCTCATGTCTAGGCGCAGTAACAGTTTCTAATTTTTGTAATCCTAGGCATTTCTTTATTAGCCAATTCTTACCTATGTCGTTATAGGTTTCATGCCCCATTTTCCCCTAATTATGTTCATAGTGAAATATATGTCCAAATTCATATACATATACATTATTCAAATTATGCCAATTTTCATCTTTTTACCAATTATGCCTCAAATTCCCAATTCACAAGATATGCCCAATTTCAATGTTTTTTCCCTCGTTCCCAAACTAACGTAATCGCATAATTTAGTGGCATGCCTACGCTCGAAAGTAGCCTGGCTATATAAAATAAAAGGGAAAGGGTGAAGGGAGATGACAAAGATGATTATTCTAATAGAAATGACATAAACTTTTGGTGGCATAATGTTAAGATGAACATATAAGTACAGATCAGTGAACTTGTGATAATAAATGGGTTCTAACATTGTAGGGATGCCATAATAGGCATGATTAGATCTAAACTAGGATTTAGATTTCCAACACTTGACAGATCCAAATTAACCACAACATGATAGGTACAAGATGATCTAAATATTGAATTAGATCTATAATCAAAAGTAGATATGACATGATAAAGGTTAAGATCCTAGTCATAGTATGCCAAAATATCATAGATTCACAAGTTATTACAGATCTGGAGTGATTCAAGGATTAACGTGCATAGATGCAAATTACAGTCCTATCATGTTTACTTTTTATTTATTTAAATCTAAAAGCAACTTGAAACTCACAACGTTTGGATCTAGAAAGGTAGAAGTAGAACAGATCTACACTTGAATCTCTAACTTTGATTTGTAGAAGAAGAAAAGGATTTGATTCAGTCCAGGCACTGACAACATTTAGGCCTCCATTGATTTTCAGTGACGAAAACAAGAGAAAGGAGCCTATATTTATAGCTGCCAGCCACAGAATTCGACCTGCCACCTCAGCCCTAGGGGGTCGACCCTGGGGTCGACACCCCCCTTGAGGGGTCTCTTATGGGGTCGACTCCCCTAGGCGAGAATCTTCCCACCTAACCTGAATTATGAAATTTGAACGATTTTGAACTTTCTTGACCTAAATTTGAATTCTTGGACCCCATATATATATATGTATGTATATATATATATTTGTCTTGCGCATATACAAACTACAAATCTTCATAACTTCTTCATACGGTGTCCGTTTTACGCAATACAAATGTCTATCTTTAACAGAATTTCGAGACGGACGCAATGGTGCAGTCCGTTTCCCTTAATTCTGAATATTAAATTAATTATTATTTAATTTATCCTCATTTAGTATTATTAAATTTATGGGGTGTTACATGAATCCGCAGGAACGCGCCCGTACCCACCCCCATGTGAACCTCTTACTATCCAGTTCAGTAAAGCATGCCCTAGCCCCTACCTAGTGCAAGACCACCTCTAATAAGATACCGACAGGGATACTGACAGATATGGGTTCCAAACAGTATATTGACATAAGCCAAACCACTTATGCTTGTGCCCCAAAACCAGGATTTAAGAGTCCCCAAAACCCGATACAACAGCAGACGAGGGACCTCTTAGCTTATTAATACTCATGTTTAACCTAGCAGGTTTAAGTTTACTAATAAATATGGTGGTAATTATTACACGTAATTATATATGTACAACCCTACCCCAAAACCCCTGCCCAGATGTATGACATTTCGTTTTATTAACCTGCATCTAGTACTTACCCTATTCTTAACAAGTCATTCACTTAATGTTCGTTTTAAGTCAAATTTAACATGAGCAATTCATATACATATTATTCAT